>JAHMTN010000021.1:0-1200000 GCA_019915205.1 Eucalyptus rudis | reverse complement strand
TTCTGCACACTCTGCCATACAACACTTCAAAAGGAGCCATCTAAATGTTTTGCTAGTAGCTGCTGTTCCAACACGCAAGCTCGCAGCATGTCTTTGAGTGTTTGAATTGTCCTCTCAGACTGGCCATCCGTCTGAGGATGATAAGCCATACTGTACTGTAGCTTCATTCCTAAAGCGGTCTGTAGGCTTTTCCAAAAGGCTATTGTGAACCTCGAGTCTCGGTCTGATGTAATCATCACCAGCACTCCATGCAGACGAACGATTTGATGCACGTATAACTCTGCGTACCTGTCCAAATCAAGGTCCTTTCATATTGCGATGAAGTGAGCCGACTTCGTCAGTTTGTCGACCACTACCCAAATGGAATCATTACTCCTCTGACTCTTTGGTAAGTTTGTCACAAAATCCATTGTGATGTGTTCCTATTTCTACTTGGGGATCTCGATAGGTTGCAGAAGTCCTCCTGGCTTACAGTGCCATGCCTTCACTTGCTGACACGTCAGACACTTGGCGACATGCTTGATGATGTCCACCTTCATACCGGACCACCAATAGTGTTGACACGGATTTTGATGCTTTTTCGTACTGCTAGGATGAATGCTGTAACTGCTATAATGAGCTTCTAACAAGATCTCTTCCTTGAGCGCTGCATCGTCAGGTACACACAATCGTCCTCGGAACCTCATTGTTCCGTCCTCAGAAACTTCAAAGTCAATATTCTTCTTTTCAGTATTCTCCTGTAGGATCTTCTGAATCTATGGGTCTGTCCACTGAAGCGTCTTGATTCTAATCTGCACTTCCGGCTCAATTCTGAGGGTAGCCATAAGATTTGAAAGGTGGCATACCTCAAATTTGAAAATCGAATCTCGAGTTTTCTCAAGTAAAGCCCATTCCTTAAGCACCATCTGAGTGACTGAAGACTTCTGACTCAGCGTATTAGAGACCTTATTCGCTTTTCCAGGGTGATACAGAATATCATAATTGTAATTCTTCAGGAGTTCCATCCAGCGATGCTTTCTCATATTCAACTCCTTCTGAGAGAATAAGTACTTGAGACTTTGATGGTTATTGAAGATCTGGAATCTTTCTTCACACAAATAATGTCTCCAAATCTTTAGAGCAAAAATGATTGCTGCGAGTTCCAAGTCTTGCGTCGGGTAATTCAGTTCATGAGGTCTCAACTGACGGGACGCGTATGCAACAACCCTATCATGTTGCATCAACATGCAACCCAGTCCTCTGAATGACGCATCATTGTAGATCTCGTATCCTCGAAGACCAGGCGGAATGGTCAGCATAGGTGCAGTAGTGAGCTTCTGCTTAAGCTCTTGAAAGCTACATTCGCACTTGTCTGTCTATACGAACTTCTTTTCATTCTTTAGTAGTCAAGTCAACGGCAACGCTAACACGAAAAACCCCTCTACGAACCTTCTATAGTACCCTGCTAAACCCAAGAAACTTCGGATCTCTGTCATGCTAGTTAGTTTTGGTAGGTTGATCATTGCTTCAATCTTGGCTGGATCCATGGAGATTCTTTCACCTGAAATCATGTGATCTAGGAATGCCACACAAGTCAACCAAAACTCGCACTTAATAAACTTGGTGTATAGCTCATGATTCCTCAGGGTCTGGAGTAGCATCCTCAAATGTCTTTCGTGCTCCTCAGGACTTCTCAAATACACCAAGATATCATCGATGAACACGATCACAAATTGATCCAAGTACTCCTTAAACACTCGGTTCATTAGATCCATGAAAGTAGTTGGGGCGTTCGTCAAACCGAACGGCATTACAGAGAACTCATAATGGCCGTATCGAGTACAAAACGCTGACTTCGATATATCCTCCTTTCTGATCCTCAGCTGACAATACCCTGTCCTCAAGTCGATCTTTGAAAATATCGACGCTCTTTGCAACTGATCAAACAAGTTGTTGATCCTCAGTAGTGGATACTTGTTCTTGATCATCACTTGATTAAGTTGACGATAGTTAATGCACAGACGCAACGAACCATCTTTCTTTTTCACGAAAAGAACTGGTGCTCCTTAAGGCGATGCACCGGGACGTATTAATCCCTTATCCAACAACTCCTGCATCTGCACTTTTAGTTCTTTCAATTTTGACAACGCTATTCGATAAGGAGCCTTAGAGATTGGCTCGGTCCCAGGTGCTAACTCAATCACAAACTCTATCTCTCTTTTTGGCAACAGACCTGGCAATTCTTTCGGAAACATATCCAAAAACTCTTGAATTACTGAGATGTCCTCGATCTTCAGCTCCTCAACTGTCATATCCACAACAGTCGCTAAGTAACCTTGGCAACCCCCGTCTAACAAATGGGTTGCCTCATGCGACAAGATTAAGGTGATTGAGGGTCCTCTTTGACTCCTAATAAACTCGAAGCTTTCACCCCCTAACGGGTTAAATTGAATTGCCTTGCGATAGTAGTCCATCTTAGCTCGTTGCTTGGTGAGCCAGTCCATGCTAATTATCACATCAAAATCATATATGGCTAGGACTATCAAGTCTATCCTCCCCTCTCGCTCATCAATCACTAACTTACAACCAGGACAACTCACTGTAGCTAACACCTTATCCTTTAATGGTGTAGATATGCTAACTACTGACTGCAACAACTCAGGACTCAATCCTACCAGCTTAACAAACTACTAAGTTATAAAGGAATGAGTGGCACGAGGGTCAAATAAAGCATATACAGCATGGTTGTTCAATGAGTGTAATCACATTAGGCGCATCCTCAGCCTGTCCTCTCATTATAGCATACGTCATTCCTTGAGCTGGAGGTTTGTTCAGTCCACCCTATGGTGCAATCTGTGGCGTAAACCTGACGGCGGTAACTGTTGTGGTCCCCTTGGCTTTCTAGGAGAATCTTTGGCCAAGTGACCATGTTGGCCACACTCAAAGCAAGCATCGATCCTTAAATGGCATGGGGCTGATCCATGTTGCCTTTCAAAAAAGTGATATATGCCATTCTAAATCGGCGCTGACTTTCCAACTCCACCCTTCCTATTGGGCAGGACATGGTACCTTCCTCTGGTCATGGGCTTCTTTCCAAACCGGTTACCATCTCTGTTCGATCTGAACTGTGACCCAGATGTGGTGGCTCGTTCATTTGGTCTTTCTCTATCAGCTGGGTCCATTCATAAAGGTTGTTGTAGTCCTTCAGGTTTAATGGCACCAGCGGGCTTCTCACTTCCGGTATGACTCATCTCTAAACCTTCTGGCTAGGTCTAGCGGATTCTCGACCAGTCCGGGGGCATACTACGACAGCTCAGGGAACTTTGCTTTGTACTGATCCACTGTCATTGTACCTTGGCGAATGCGTTGGAATTCTGCCATCTTCAGTTCTCTAGCATTGTCAGAGAAGTACTTGTTGTTGAAGACTTCGACAAAGGCGTTCCACTCCGGGACTACACCTTAAGGGAATACTATTCCTTTAGTGGCTCTCCACCAAGTACTCGCAATTCCCTACAGCTGATAGGCTGCAAGGACTACATTCTCGACCTCGGTGCACATAAGCAGTGCAAAGGCCTTCTTCAAGCCCTAGATCTAAAGTGTTGTAGCTTCGGGGTCTCCTACCCCAGTGAACTTTGATGGGTTCAACTTCAGAAACTGTTCCACTAGCTTGTGTATCGGGCTCCTGGTGACCATGTTCCCTGGTGGAACTTTAGTAGGTACGGCGATAGGTGCGGCGGCAACTGCGGTAGCAGTAACGGGATCAGCAATGGCAATAGTGGAATTGGTAGCGGTAGCCAAAGCAGCGATTGAAGCGGCGGCACTAGCAGCTTGATTCTGGGTCTGTTGCTCCATCCGATTTCCCATCGTTTCTAGCGCCTGCATGATCCCTTCGATCCTGGGATTACCAAGGGTTACTACCCCAGCACTAACCAGCGGTGGTGCTACTCCACTTGCGCTCGCCTCAGCCTACGCTCTCCTACCCCGAGCAATAGGGCCTACTGCCCTTCTCCTAGGAGTCCTCTGCTCTTGATCACTTATATACTGGCTCTTTATAGACACGTGTTTTCCAATTCCAATACCATATTAGAATTTGAGTGATCTACACCACACAAACTATCAAACAGTTATCACTCACATGCATCAGCATGAAATAAAGGTCAATCCTACTTACTATTCCAAGAACTTATCACATCTTATCACTCCAACTATCAACTAGCTCTTATACCACTTCGGGTGGGGATGTCACGCGCCGATCCTCAAGCTCGTGCCCATCCCTCAGTGGTCGATAAATATGTGACGTCCCAGGACGTGTCGTCGACCCATTCATTTTATTACACATGCAAACACGAAACAAATCCCCTGACAACACAAGAAGGAAAGCAGGAAACCATTCACAACCAAAACAAGCATTTTATAAACACATAGGTTTATACACCAAAATCAGTCTACAAAAGATTGGTTCTCAAAAGGGAACTGTTCTATGACCACTAGTCAGACACGTTCACCAATCCTTCAGACTCTAGAGGCTCCGGGGACGTCGGGTCCTCCACCATACCATCGGGAAGGTTAGTTGCACTCTCACCTAGAATGGTATCAGCTACCATAGCAAGAATATCAAAACCCTTAAGGGGACCCAACCTGAATCCATTGGGTCCGTAGCGAAATCACGCTTTGAATTGATGAGGCACCCTATGAAGTATGTCCTCTTCGACCTAGATAGTGGTTACCATAAGTTCATAGACCCAATGACTTCCAAGATCGAGATAACTAAAAACCCGCTCGATAACCCTCATTGGTCGACAAAAACGTTATGAAGGAACCGCCATCAAAGGACCTGAAAATGTTAAGCCAACGACGGGGTGAGATAATGTCTCAGCAAGTTCACCCCCTAAACTCTGATTAGGAAGGAAATACGCTTAGAGGCAGCTATACAAACAAGTCATAAGACTTACCTCGCCTCAGTTCCTTCCTGCACGTCAGTATAGTTCATGAACTCAACCAATCAATTCCATCCACTTAATACTATCTATCAATCAATATTATCTATCGATCAACACCATCTATCAATTGTTTCATCGATACGATCACTGCTCACTCAAGCTGAAATATAAATAGATGGTAGCTCACCAAAGCTAATATAGATAAATAGTAGCTCACCAAAGCTGATATAGATAGATAGTAGCTCGCCAAAGCTGATATAGATATATACACATATCATTGCTCATCAAAGATGATGTCTATATTGCTCATTGAAGCTACTATACATGTTATTGCTCACTGAAGTTGCTATAGATCTATATTGCTCACCTAAGCTGATTAATGCTTACCTATGCTGATGTGGTACTTAAAAACCACTTTCGGTGTCAACCCCCGACACTCGGTATTTTCTAATCAAAATACCTACGTTTCACAAACATCACTCCATTTCCCAAAACATCATTCAATTACAGAAACTAAACACATCAACGTGATCAGTATGGAATTATATTGAGCGGCTCTACCGGTATAATTTCCGGAAAAAAAATTAAACAAATTAAATAAATTCCGAAAATTAAATTTATTTAAATCCAAAATAATATAATTAAATAATATTTAATTTAAATAAATAAAATAATTAATTAAAAGTATAATCATGCTTATACTAATCTAATTGTATAATTAGACTAATTAATCCATCCACTAAACTAATCATGCACATAATCTAATTAGCCCTTAATTAAGCTAATCTAACCACCTAAACATGCTTAACCTAATCTAAACACCCCTTAAGAATGATAAACTCCATAAGTAGAGTTTAGTGAGTAAACTCACCGAATTAACATTCCGATGAGTCCACGGCGATGGCAACGCCAAGGCAGGCAATAAACCTCCTAGCGGTGATACCAATGGAGGCCTAGAAGGGACCTAAAATGGGCAATGAAGACTAAAAGCCTTTGCTGGCTTTGGTTTTTGCTCAAGGCCGAGAAAAGCTGCTCGACTTGAGGAAAGGGGCTTGGCAAGTGGCTAAAGGGCGATGACGATCTAGGCGAAGCTACGACAACTGGACGGTGGCTGAACGACAGCCTGATGTGGCTTGGGAAAGTGGGTAAGAGGGTCTGGATGACAGAACAACGAGCAGAAGGTGAGACAGGTGGACGAGCTGGCGTGGCTCGCGAATGGGCGTGTGACAGTGAACGACGAGCAAACGAGCGACTATGGGTGCTAGACGGCGACATGCGGCTGTTGGCACGGACGGAGGGACGTAGGGCTTCATTGGACAGGGTTGTGGGACGGTCAGGAACGTGCGAGCAGGCGCGGACAATGGGCGGAGCTCGCGATTGCAGCAACGGCATGTGATGGGCACGGCGGTGCCCGGACGACCTTGCGGGCTGCTCGGCTAGCTTGCTGCTGGTCTCTTCTGGTTTTCTGATTCTCTCAAGCTCACTCTACTCCTCAACAATAGAGAAAGCAAGGCTAGATGAGGGAGAAGAAATTGTTGAAGAGAGGGGGTCCCCAAAGGTTTCTTAGCCTTCAACACTTAGCCAAAACACTTGAGAGCTGCCCCCACTTGCTCAGCCCTTGTCTCCAGCCACTTCTCTCTCCTCAATCTTCCTTAGGAAAGTTCCCTTCATGGTTGAATTGTTGCACCCCTCATGGTGTCACACCCCAATCCTCAGGTGCACGCCCATCCTTGTATTGTCGATTAAATAGCAATGTCCCAAGACGTATCTCCGACCCATTTATTTTAATATGCATGCGGAAGTAGTTAAACAATCCCTAGACAATAAAACAATGGGATAGAAAAGTAGGGCCATATCTTTCACAACTGAAAAATCTAACCACACTTTTATACAAGCAAACCTCATAGTATATAATAAAATACTATTCACAGAAGTCTGATCTATCATACAATAGTTCACAACCCGGGGTTGCAAAACAGGGTGAGGTCTAGTCCTCATCTAGGTCATACTCGAGATCATCCTCTGGATCCTCTTTCGGCTCCTCCTCTGGTTCTTCATCAGAGTCCTCCTCAGGTTCCTCTTTAGGCTCTTCTTCAGGTTCTTCTTCGGGTTCCTCCTTTATAAGTTCCTCCTCTGGCTCTTCCCACTCCCGATCCTCCTCCAGTTCCTCCTCTTGCTCAACTATCTCCCCTTCCTCTTCACTCCAGTTAGCACCCCCGACTGAGTATATTGGTGACTTAGGATCGCCCTCGAGCTCGGGATCCTTGGCATCCACTATCGACCCATCCTTAGGGTTTCCCATCCCCATCCCCATCCCGAATGCTGCCTGCAGCAAGTATAGAGGCACATCACCTTCAGGGATGGGACCCTCTCTTCGCCCATCATGGTAGTGACAATACCATGATCGATACTCACGGGGCACAAGGTCATCTCTATTCACATCAACCTAGATCTTGGACTCTACCAACACATACTCTAGCCCTTTTGGGTGGGGGTGTATCGGGAAGTGATACTCTATCTCGATCATCTCCTGAGGAATACCAAAATGTATAGGAGGACGAGGAGGTGGAGGTGTTGCCATCTAGGGACCTGAAATGTTGTCCTAAAACAAGGTGAGACTACGTCTCAGCGAGTTCTACCCTCCTAAGACCCGATTAGAAAGCCAATATGCCATAACGGTTGCCTATACACAATCAAGGGTCAGAAGACTTACCTTGGCCTCAGATTCCACTTGCAAATCAACACAGTTCGAATAGGCACCCTAGCAATCACCATAAATCGAAACAATGATCAATCGACCTAGTCAATTACATGTCAATCAGATCATTCCCCGGTCATTCCATTCCGAGACGACATATAGAGTCATCGAGCCGTTATAACATACCTGTGCATAACATTCTATCTCCAAGACGACATATAAAGTCATTGAGCCGTTATAACACACCGTTGGATCATACCGTCCTATCTCCAAAATGACATATAGAGTCACCGAGCCAATATACATGCATTTCTTTCTCAAAATGACCTAAAAGTCATCGAGCTATTAAATCATACCGTCCTATCTCTAAGATGACATATAGAGTCACCGAGCTGACATACATGTATTTCTTTCTCAAAATGACCTAAAAGTCATCGAACTGTTAAATCATACCGTCCTATCTCCAAGATGACATATAGAGTCACCGAGCTAGTATACATGCATTTCTTACTCAAAATGACCTGAAAGTCATCGAGCCATAATAGTATAACGTCCATTCTCTAGATGACATACGGATCATCGAGTTGTTATAGTATTTTTGTTTCGAAGACACAATCGATTTTACCCTATTTATCATACTTGATAAAGATACGTGTGTGGATACACGACCGGCCTTAGCCAAAATACAAGGTTTTCACTTTTGAACCTCCCACTATTTTCAGTAGTTGCAAAATAGATTTTTGGTGCAATAGACCGATGCCCGATAATTTTCCCATTAATTACCCAAACTTATTCATTTTCGGAATAAAATACCCATCGACACAATTCCACTCAATTAGCACTATTAGGTACTCAATTAAATAAACAGAGAGCACCACTGCAATCAGCATGAAATTCCGGTCACCGGCTACCCTGGTCTAATTTTCAGAAAATAAATAATCAATTAAATAGTTACAAAAATTAGTTATTAAATAGCAATAAATCCAACTTAGGCTCGTAATGCCTAATTGGAAGTCGAAACGAACCTAGAAAAATTCCGAGGTTTGTTCAATAAATATTAGAACCTATCTACTCGCTAAGTACACTAACCATTTGCTAAACATGCATAGGTAAATTCCTAATTTAATAATCCTAATATAATCTATCCACCTAAGTTCACTTAATTAAATCTAATCAACCCCTAAGCATCATTATAAAACTAAGTGAGGATTAGTGAGTTAAACTCACTTGTTTATTGAACCATTCGGTTCAATTCGACGGGAACGCGACGGGGGCTGACTTTCTCCAAAGCGAGCCTAGGTTTCGAGGCTCGAAACCACCTCAAAATCGGGCTCGAAAGGTTGCTGGAAACCCACTTCTATTCTGTTACGTTCTTCCTAAAATAGAAGGGAAACAAGCTCGGTTTAGGCAGGGATTGA
Organism: Eucalyptus rudis; assembly: GCA_019915205.1. Lineage (NCBI taxonomy): Eukaryota > Viridiplantae > Streptophyta > Magnoliopsida > Myrtales > Myrtaceae > Eucalyptus > Eucalyptus rudis. The sequence continues at coordinate 1,190,965 of JAHMTN010000021.1, read as the reverse complement.
TGGGGGGAGAGTGTAAGGGCCAAACGGGGGCCTTGATAGGGGCTTACCGGCGGAGGAATGGCGAAGCACAGCTCTGGCTGAGCTCGGCCAAGGGCTGGAATGCACGGGCAGAAGGCTAAGATGGCGGTGAGGCGCGACAGTGTGTGTGCGCGCGAGGAGGGCGAACGGCAGCAACGGTGGTGTCATGCGACTCCGGCATGACGGCGAGGCTGCTCGGGTGGCTTTGGTCTCTTCTTCAGCTATTGCAGGGTTCAAACGGCAAGGAGGGGGAGGAAATGGAGCTGGTCACTGGTTGCTAAGGGAGAGAGAGGGAAGAGATGAGGTTGGAGGGACCCCTTTACCTTGTTTTTCCACCTCTTTGTCCCGTTTGACTCAAACTCAGCCAAGTATGGCTTCCTTGGCTCTCCTTAAACCAACAAGGCTCATCCATGGACACTAGAAATGGTCCAAATTGGCTAGGGGAAGGGAGTTATACGAATTTGATACAAATCTCTCTCAATTGGACCATGAATCCTCCTCAATTCAATTCAATCCGATCTCAATAAATTCAATCGACACCTTAATTATCAAAATGATATTTTTCCTCACCAATTGATCTATCTTGCATCCCAAATGCGCGACCGAAAAACGGTCCTGGCCTTTTTTTGAACAAAAACAGCCATAGGACAACTTTTTCCCAAAAGTCTCGAGTTGCAGAAAAATCTTCTAAGACTGAGTTGACATTCCTAGAATTTATTGTGACATGAGAAAAACTTCAATTTCTGAAATTGGACTCGAATTCGGCGCATTTTTAGCGTGACCTAGGCTATCGGGTAACTTTTAGAAATTTTTTCGGTGCAAATGACCTGTGGTCGATTTTCTTCGAGCCATAATAAATGCACTCAACACATTGGTGACTCTCGATTGTCATGAAAATCTCAATGATTCAAATACGGAGACAAGGTACCAAAACAATAAGAAAACCAGTCTAATGTTGGTCGATGAAAACTTTCCAATTTAGTGGTGTCATCCACGATTAGCCACACATATCTGTCGAACTGACCTATCTCTGATCTCAAATCGATTTTTAATGGTGCCGTAATGGCCTTTGAGGATGGACATGGTCGAGCATCCAATTCCTAGTTGAATTCTCAAGTCTATTGCCTTAAAATTCCTTAATGGTTTCCTGAGATAGTCTAGTTATCTCAAGAGTGATCAGCTCTAAGAATAGCCCTATAGATGCATTAATAAAATGCTCGATTTATTTAGTATAAAACAGGACTGAAAATCTGGAATGTCACAACTCTTCCTCTCTTATAAAAATTTCTTCCTCGAAATTTAAACCATTACACAACTTAAGCAAAAAGGTAGGGGTACAATTGTCTCATCAACTCTTTAGTCTCTCATGTCGCTTCTTTAGTACCGTGGTGTTGCCAGACCACTTTGACCAATGGGATGATCTTTGTATGTAGTACTTGTTCTTTTCTGTCCACGATCTGAATCGAGCTTTCAACGTATGACACTCGGTCATCCACGTCCAATTCCTCAAAATTGAGCACGTGAGTCGGTCAGGCTCGTACTTCCTCAACATCAACATGTAAAAGACGTCGTGCACTTGCGCCAATCTCGGTGGTAATGCAAGACGATACGCTAGAGTCCCGATTCTCTCAAGAATCTTGAATGGACCTACGTACCTTGGACTCGGTTTTCATTTCTTTCCAAAATGTGAAGTTCCCTTCATTGGTGACACTTTCAGAAAAACATGATCACTAATTTGGAATTCCAACCATCTCCGGCACTTATCTGTGTAACTTTTATGTCTACTTTGTGCGGTCTTTAATCTGCCTCTGATTATCGCCACGGCTTCCACTGATTGCTGGACGAACTTTGGGCCTGTTTTATTTCCCCAACTTCATCCTAACACACTGGTGTTCTGCACACTTTGCCATACAATGCTTTGAATGGAGCCATCGATATACTCTGTTGATAACTGTTATTGTAGGCAAATTCCACTAGATGAAGCTGATCTTCCCAACTTCCTTTGAAGTCTAATACACAAGCTCTTAGCATGTCATCAAGAGTCTGAATCGTCCTCTTAGACTAGCCATCCGTCTGAGGATGATATGTTGTATTGTACTAAAACTTTGTACCTAGAGCACTTTACAAGCTCTTCCAAAAAGCGGCGGTAAATCTCGAGTCTTTATCTGAGGTTATCGTAACCGGCACTCCATGCATTCAAACTACCTAACGCACATACAGGTCTGCATGCCTATCTAGACTGAGGTCCTTTCGAACTGTAATGAAGTGAGCTGACTTTGTCAATCTGTCGACTATAACCTGAATAGAATAATTTCCTCTCTGACTCCTTGGTAGTCCGGTCATGAAATCCATCGTGATATGCTCCCATTTCCATTCTGGGATAGCGAGAGGTTGCAGAAGTCCTCCCGACTTGCAATGCTAAGCTTTTACCTGCTGCCATGTCAAACACTTAGCGACATGTTTGGTGATGTCCGCTTCATACTTGACCACCAATAGTGTTGACGCAGATTCTGGTACATCTTGGTACTATCAGGATGAATACTGTACCTACTACGATGTGCTTTAGATAAAATATCTTCTCTAAGCTCCACATCATCAGATACAACCAAACGTCCTCAGAACCTCAATGTTCCATCATTAGAGATCTAAAAGTTAGCCTTTCTTTTCTCAGTGTCCTCCTGAAGAACTTTTTGTACATCTGTATCGGTCGGTTGGAGTAACTTGATTTTGATCTGGACATTCGGTTCAATCCTAAGGGTGGCCATAAGACTCGAAATGTGGCTTACCTCAAACTTGAATACCGAATCTCGAGCTCTCTCGATTAGGTTCCACTCCTTAATCAGTATATACGCAACTGAAGACTTTCGACTCAAAGCATCGGCGACCTTATTCGCCTTCCCTAGGTGATATAGAATATCACAATCGTAGTCTTTCAGTAATTTCATCCATCTGCGTTGTCTCATGTTCAACTCCTTCTGAGAGAACAGGTACTTGAGACTCTAATGGTCCGTGAAGATTTGAAATCTTTCCCCGCATAGTTAATGTCTCCAAATCTTCAGGGCAAAAAAATTGCCGTGAGCTCTCAGTTATGCGTCAGATAGTTCTGTTCATGAGGTCTCAACTGTCAGGAGGCGTATGCAACCACCCTAACATGTTGCATCAACACATAACCCAACCGTCTCAATGACCCATCACTGTAAATCTCGAATCCTCCAGGACTAGATGGAATAATCAGCACAGGTGCAGTAGCCAGCTTTTCCTTCAGCTTTTGGAAACTATGCTCGCACTTGTCTGTCCACACAAATTTTTCTTCCTTCTTCAGGAGTTTTGTCAATGGCGATACTAAAGATGAGAACCCTTCCACAAACCGTCTGTAATAACCTGCCAAACCCAGAAAACTTTTGATTTATGTCATTATAGTCGGTCTTGGCCAATTGATCATGGCTTTTATCTTGCTCGGGTCCACAAAAATTCCTTCGCCTAAAATCACATGTCCTAAAAAAGCAACACGAGTTAACCAAAACTCGCACTTGCTAAACTTAGCATACAACTGGTGGACTCTCAGCTTTTGCAATACTAATCTCAAGCGACTTTCATGCTCTTCATCACTTCTCGAATATACTAGAATATCATTGATGAACACGATCACAAACTGATCCAGATATTCCTTGAATACTTTGTTCATCAAATCCATGAAGGCAGCTGGAGCATTCGTCAACCCGAATGGCATCACTGTGAATTCATATTGACCATACTGTGTACGAAATGCTGACTTAGGAATATCCTCCTTCCTAATTCTCAACTGATGATATCCTATTCTCAAGTCAATCTTCGAGAATATTAACGCTCCTTGCAACTGATCGAACAAATCATCGATCCTAGGGAGTGGATACTTATTCTTGATCATTATCTGATTGAGTTGCCGATAGTCAATACACAGGCGCAACAAACCATCCTTTTTCTTTACAAACAAAACTGGTGCTCCCCAAGGTGATGCCCTGGGACAAATAAATCCTTTATCCAATAACTCTTACATCTGCACCTTCAGTTCCTTCAACTCAGATAACGCCATTCGATAAGGAGCCTTAAAGATTGGCTCTGTCCCGGGTGTTAGCTCAATCACGAACTCTATTTCCCTTTCTAGCGGTAATTCTGGCAATTCCTTTGGAAAGACATCTAAAAATTCTTGCACAACTGAAATGTCTGCCATCTTCAGCTCCTCAACCGTCGTATCCACGACAGTTGCCAAGTAACCTTGACAACCCTAGTCTAACAAACGAGTTGCCTCTGGCGACGAGATCAAGGCAATCGAGGGTCCTCATCGATTCCCTACAAACTTGAAGCTCTCACCCTCTATCGGGTCAAATTGAATCGCCTTGTGATAGCAGTCCATTTTAGCTCGTTGTTTGGTGCGCCAATTCATGCCAATTATTAAATCGAAATCATACATGGCTAGGACTAACATATCAATTTTCCTCACTCGCCCACCAATCTCTAACTTGCAACCAGAAGAACCCAAATCAGCTATTACTTTGTCCTTCAATGGTGTAAATATGCAAATTGCCAACTCCAATAATATAGGATTCAATCCTAACAACTTAACATATTGCTCGGCAATGAAGGAATGGGTTGCTCCTTGATCAAACAAAGCGTAAGCAGGATGGTCATTAAGTGAAACCATACCTATGATCACGTCAGGTACAGCTTCTGTTTGACCTTGTGTAATAGCATACACATTGCCTTGAACTGGAGGTCTCAGCTATCCTCCCTGTGGCACATTATGAGGGGCATACCCTCTGATCTGACGCCTCTGTGGTGGCGGCAGTAGTTGTGGTAGTCCTCTTAGCCTTCTTGGATAGTCTATGGCCAGGTGGCCCCGCTAACCACATTCATAACAAGCGCCCTTCCTTCGAGGGCACTAGTTCGATCCATGTCACCTTCCACAAGCGCGACACAAATCATTCCTAGTTGGTGCTTGCTTGCCAACTCCACCTCTCCTATTAGGTGGGACTTGGAATCTACCTCTAGGCATAGGCCTCTTTCCTTGGCGGATTCCTTTTCTATGAGAATTAAACCTCGATCTAGATGATGGGACTGGTTCGTTCAGACTCCTTTTGAGCAGTTGTGCTCGACGATAAATCTCTTGATAGTCGATCAAATCGAACGGCACCAACTGTTGTCTCAATTCTTGTCGAATGCCATTTTTGAATCTCCGAGCTTTCTCTTCTGGATCTTCAATCAGCCGTGGAGCATACTGAGATAGCTCCACAAACTTGACCCCATACTGGTTGATGGTCATTGTCCCCTCACGAAGACGCTGAAACTCTTCCAATTTCTATTCTCTGGCGCTCCTCAAGAAATACTGGTCGTTGAACGCCCTAAGGAAAGCATCCCACCGTGGGACTACATCTCCTGGAAATACAGTCTCTTTGGCAGCTCTCCACCAGGTGTTGGCATTGCCGTGCAACTGATATACTACCAAGGTTGCCTTCTCTGTCTCAGTGCACATCAGGAGTGCAAACGCATTCTCCAGATCCTGTATCCACAGTGAGGTGGTCTTGGGGTCTCCAATGTGGCATCCCAAAATTCAAGGCAACCACTAAGATGTATTAAAGCCCATGATTAGGTAATGAAATTACCTATGGTTTATGCTTTAGCAATTGGTTTTCTCTTAAGACTAAGTGTTATATGCTTGTGTTCATGAGTTCTTAAAATTAGTATTATAGGATAAATTAATAAGAAGAATTTATTCTTGGCTATGCACCTCATAGATTTAATCCCTATAGATTAAATGTTACAAGATTATGGCCATATGAAATTGAAAATTTGCAATCTATAAAAGAAAGAATTAAAAGTAAATTATTAAAAAGTAAAATTGGGGTTTAATTAGGCTTGGGTCTTAGGCCCAAGAGTATGGACCTTTGATGGGCCAAAAGGCCGGCCCATGAAGCCCAAGGAAGAGCTGCCGTCGGCCACAAGGGGGAGAGGCCGGCCCAATTCTTCCAAGCCCACTTCCAAGCCCATTTTGCATGAGCCTTGCCAAGTGGCAAAAAGGAGACTCCATGCATTGGCCATTGTGGGTGGCTTCTAATCATGACTAATGATGGGGTTTAGGGGAAACAAAAGAGAGAGAGTGGCCGGTGGAGGGGCTGTCGCCCAAGCCAAGAGAGAGAGAGAGAGAGACAGAGAGAGAGAGAGAGAGAGAGAGAGAGAGAAAGAAAGAGAGAGAGAGAGAGAGAGAGGAACCAAGAGAGAGGAGGAAGGAGCCACTCGCCCGCCCGTCGTTCGTCCGTCCGCTCGTCCGTCGCCATCCGTGTGCCTTGTTTGCTTGATTTTGGAGGCAATTTGGGATCTATATTCTGATCTTGCATGTTGTGTTTTGCATATGTGTTTGAGTGTGATGAGTCTCGGACGTTTAGGGAGTGAGGAACCAAAGCTAGAGTGTATTGTTTTCGAAATAGCTTGCTGTTTTCGTGTATACCGCCTGATCCAGAAGTTTGTTGAGGCTTGCATGCATGTTTTGAGTTGGATTTTGACTTCGACTCCTTCATAAAAGTTGTAGAAAAAATCTCAAAGTATAACATACTAAAATTTGAGACAAAATGGTTGTTTTCTAGGGGGTGAAACCCTTCCTCTACGAAGACGCTAGATCTGGAACTGTTTTGTTGACCTCTCCGTGGTTTTGTGTGTTGCATGTTACTTTTTACCGAGAATCTCACTTCAAATTCTTCATGAAAGTTGTATAGAACATCCTAAAGACTAACATACCCAAATTTGAGGTAAAATAAGCAAGTGTAGCCCAGTGAAACGATTTTATTTTGAAGACGGCAGATCTGGAAGTATGGTACTGGACTCCCGAGACTTCATAGACTATATGGTGACTATTCTTTGAGAATCTCACTTAGATCCCTTAATGAAAGTTGTAGGTTACCGCTTGAGACAAAACATATCAAAATTTCAGAGGAAATTAAGAATGATAAGTAGGCGAAACCTCAATTTTTCGGAGACAGCTAAACTGGACTGTTCGGTACTAGGAACAGAAGCTTCGACCATCTATAGTTAATTATCTAGAGCGAATCTGTCCTAGATATCTGTATGAAAAATCTACCTTAGGGTCTTGAATATAACCTGGTAAAATTTCAGAATTTTTGGAGGTCATTCGGGTATTTTAATCGAAATATTTCAAGAACTGCGCAATCTGATTTTATCCGAATTTTGCTTGCTGTTTTGTGTGAGCTATATCTTCTTGTGTGAAGCTCTTTTGGGCATGTGTTCTTCATGAAATTGTTACCTTTATGTCTTGTCTATTACATGCTCTGATCGTATGATTTTTGAAGATCATATGGATATTTAATTTATATGTTTCTCAAAATTGTGCAAGCTGGAATTTCGTAAATTTAAAAAAAAAAAGACATGATATATGGATTATTCTAAGTTGTATGTACCCCATGGATTGTATTGTCATTACATCATGTGTCATGCTGATTTTGAGACATAAATTGGTGAACATGAATTATGATAAATGAGGAAACTGTTTGAGGCGGCCGATAATGCCCTGGGAGTGTCAGGATGCCCGGGATGGGGGGTGCCGGATGCCCGGATTGTATTGAGATACATGCCCGGATGTCCTCGGGAGTTTCAAGATGCCTGGAATGGTTGGGTGCCGGCAGCCTCGGAGGTTTGTGCCCGAGTTGATGCCTCGTGATGCCAGTTGGGATGCGAGATGCCCGAAATGTGGGGGTGCTGGATGCCCGGTGGTGTGTGCTGGAGGTTTTCTCATGATGCCAGGTTGTGGTGCGAGTGATTAAGTGTGGGATGAAACTACTGATCCCAGGAAAAAGAGAGATGTGGTGGTCAAATTGAGAGATAAAAGTGGAAATTGAATCATGCACATATGATGTGATGACATACGTATGGATGTGTGACATGATGATGATCACCCATGGCATGATGATATGTGTATGACATGATAGTGATGAGTACATGAGGATGTATGTACATATGGTGTGATGACATATGCATGGCTGCCAGGTAAGTTATGCTTGGATGTATGGATGGTATGTACAATGCTATGATTGTTATGATTGTATTGTGTGATGCATTGAGTGGTTTATTGGATCTTTTACCTGCTGAGTGGCTGTACTCACCCCTTTGGAGACCAACATTTCAGATTAGAAAGATGCCGCTCCCTCGCGTGGGACACCTTCTATGGCCTTCCATCAGATGTAGAGGTAGAGTGTACGGAGATTGATTGCATTACCGTCCCTAGACAGACATTTGTGCGAGTGCGAGTGCTGGTTATGTACGATGTAGGCCTGGCTGAGGGCCCTGTCATCCAAGAGTTTCTGTCAGTTCATGTCCGCCAAGATGGAGTGTTTAGGGTGATGTTGCCGCCACCACCGCTTGACGCACCAGGATGAGTGTGATGGCCGCGTGAGGGGTAGAGAGCTGATGTTTATTTTTGGGAGTAGCCACCACTGATAGATGGAGGATGACACGTGATCGCTATAGGGGTTGAATTATCCTTTTGGGATGTGGCCAAGTGTAGCTAAAAATCTTGGCTTTCTTTTGTTGTATCGACCTGAGAAAATTCTTCATGAAAATATGTAAATAAAAGTGGCTCGGCTTTATCTTTTCCTATGATACTTAGTGGTGTGCATTGTATCATGATTGTTGGAGGGAGAGATGGTGATATTAAATTATGCTTCCGCTAATAAGTCGCGCTAGGACCGTTTTCAAAAAAAAAAATGCCTATGAACTACGATGCTTCTACTAAGAGATGTAACTAGTGTTCATTAGGTGTAGCGATAGGTGCCTGTGGCAACCTAAGGTGTTTCAGGGTGCCACAGCCCTGCCCTTTTTGGTATCAGAGTCAATGGTTATGAGTTGGAGTAATAAGGAGCCTCATTTGGAAATTGAGGAACATGATGACAATGCACACCATAGGATATTGACTGGAATAGTTGTGTAACTTTGAATAACGGGTGATGAGTAATCACTCGTAGATCCCTAGTAGTTATTATTAGTTGCTTATAGGTACCAGTAACATGGTTATGTTACTTATTTTCCTTAGTGTTGTTGTTTTTAATGAAGACATTAAGTCACAGATATTTCCTGAGGCAAATGCTTGGAAACTGCAGGAAAATTATGGTACGATATGGAAGTCATCATCCATCGAGGGATGAAGCCTTTGCTGCAAGGGCTGAACCCCGAATGGAAGATATCCTGCAGGCGTTGACCAATATAGGAAATCTTATGGAAAGACAAGTGCAGCAACAACCCGAAGCAGAACGCCGTACTTAAGGACTGGTGGAGCAATTTCTGAAGCTGAAACCACCTAAGTTCCGTTGAATGGGAAGTCTTGAGGAGGCGGGGCATTGGATTGATAGAATGGAACGAATTTTCCGGTTATTGGACTGCAATGATGTTGAGAAAATAACTTTGGCAGAGTACCAGCTGGAGGGAAATGCAAATTTTTGGTGGGGAGCTTCGAATGACATAATCTTTCCACCAAGTACTGATGATAATTGGGAAGAGTTTGTGAGAGCTTTTAATAGAAAGCATTTTTCTGACTGTGCTAAGGACAAGAAAATTTTAGAATTTGTTCAGTTAGAACAAAAGGAGCTGACGGTAGACCAATATGAGGCTAGATTTTCTGAATTATCTAGACATGCTCATAGGCTGATTGAGGATCAAGAAGAAAAGACTAAGAGATTTCTGAAAGGGTTGAGGACTGATATCAGGAAACAATTAGTGCCTTTGAACATAAGGGATTACCATGAGATTTATGAAAGGCACAATTAGTGGAGCAGGAGCTGGTGAGAAAGCGATCAGAGTTTAAGAAACAACTGAACTTTAATGATGCGAGAAGGGGTAAGAGACCCTACTCTGGTCAAGGTCAGACTTGGAGTGTGAAGAGAAAAAGCAATTTTGGAAATTTGGGGGAGCAAGAAATGGCCTGAATATAGGAAAAGCACCCTATGAGCCTGATGTTTGTCAAAGGTGTAATTGGCGACATGGCCTAGGACCTTATAATGGACGACTGAGATGTTTCTGTTGTGGACAAGTGGGCCACCTTAGGAGAAGTTGCCCACAAGAAATGTCACAAATGAGTGTTGGCTCGGTGCGACAGGGACAACAGAGTACGGTTAGATCAAACCTTTCAAGAAATCATTAGAGGCCACCAACACAAGGAAGGGTGTATGCAGTCACCCAAGAGGAAGCGGAAGCTTCCAAAAATGTTATCTCAGGTACGATCCTTATAAATGGTAAAAAGGCATATGCATTGTTTGATACGGGTGCTACGCATTCGTTTGTGTCTAAAAGATATAGACAGTTGAATAGGATAGAAACTACGCCTCTTGAGACGCCTATTTATGTTTCCACGCCTTTAAAGAATATGGTATTGTCTACGCTGGTGTGTGGAAATTGTAAAATATCAATGGGAGGAAAGGATATGGAAATAGACTTGGTCGTAATGGCTATGTATGATTTTGATGCTTTTAGGAATGGATTGGCTTCATAAGTATCGGGCCAAAATGGATTGTTATAGAAGAGTGATCCAATTCGTCTTACTTGATCAGTCTAGTTGTGAATTTTTAGGAGGTCAGACCCACCTACCTATAGCACTTATTTCCGCAATAGAAGCCTGTGCATTACTTGACAAGGGATGTCAAGGATACCTGGCCATGGTTAAAGATTATGCTAGGGAAGAACCAAAACTTGATGAAGTTCGAGTAGTTAATGAATTTCAAGATGTATTTCTTGAGGAGTTGCCTGGATTACCACCAGAGCGGGAAGTTGAGTTTGAAATTGAACTAATGCCCAGAACAAGACCAATATCTAAAGCCCCGTATAGGATGACCTTAGTTGAGTTGAAGGAATTAAAGGTGCAACTACAAGAGTTGCTTGACAAAGGATTCATTAGGCCAAGTGCTTCACCTTGGGGTGCACCAGTCTTGTTTGTGAAAAAGAAAGATGGGTCGATGCGCTTGTGCATTGACTATAGGCAACTGAACCAGGTGACCATTAAAAGAAATATCCTTTGCCTAGAATTGATGACCTGTTTGACCAACTCCAATGAAGTTCGGTCTTCTCTAAGATTGACTTAAGGTCGGGATACCATCAGCTAAGAATTAAGAAAGAGGACATTCCTAAGATTGCATTTAGGACTCGTTATGGACATTATGAATTCCTGGTTATGCCATTTGGATTGACCAATGCACCGGCTGCATTTATGGATCTAATGAATAAGGTATTTAAGCCTTATTTAGACCAGTTTGTGATTGTTTTTATTGATGATATTTTGGTATATTCAAGAGGACCTAAAGAGCATGAACAACAGTTAAGGATAGTTTTGCAAACCTTGAGAGATCATAAACTGTACGCCAAGTTTAGCAAGTGTGAATTCTGGCTAGACCAGATAATATTTTTAGGGCATGTGGTGTCAGGAGAAGGAATTGCAGTAGACCTGGCAAAAGTTGAAATGGTAATAAATTGGCCGAGACCGACGACACCTACTAAAATACGGAGTTTCTTAGGACTGGCTGGTTATTATAGGAGGTTTATTGAAGGATTTTCACGACTGGCAGGTCCTTTAACTTAATTGACCTGAAAGAATATGAAGTTTGAATGGAATGGGGAATGTGAAAGGAGCTTCCAGGAGCTTGAAAGGAAATTGACCTCGGCTCCAATCCTGACTATACCAACTGGACCTGATGGTTTTACAGTGTATAGTGACACATCTCACAAAGGACTAGGATGTGTTCTGATGCAACATGGCAAGGTCATAGCCTATGCATCCAGACAATTAAAACCCCATAAACTGAACTACCCAACACATGATTTAAAGCTAGCAGCTATAGTGTTCGCTTTGAAGATATGGAGGCATTATTTATGTGGCATCCCAAAATTCAAGGCAACCCCTAAGATGTATTAAAGCCCATGATTAGGTAATGAAATTACCTATGGTTTATGTTTTAGCCATTGGTTTTCTCTTAAGACTAAGTGTTATATGCTTGTGTTCATGAGTTCTTAAAATTAGTATTATAGGATAAATTAATAAGAAGAATTTATTATTGACTATGCACCTCATAGATTTAATCCCTATAGATTAAATGTTACAAGATTATGGCCATATGAAATTGAAAATTTGGAATCTATAAAAGAAAGAATTAAAAGTGAATTATTAAAAGTAAAATTGGGGTTTAATTAGGCTTGGATCTTAGGCCCAAGAGTATGGACCTTTGATGGGCCAAAAGGCCGGCCCATGAAGCCCAAGGAAGAGCTGCCGTCGGCCACAAGGGGGAGAGGCCGGCCCAATTCTTCCAAGCCCACTTCCAAGCCCATTTTGCATGAGCCTTGCCAAGTGGCAAAAAGGAGACTCCATGCATTGGCCATTGTGGGTGGCTTCTAATCATGACTAATAATGGGGTTTAGGAGAAACAAAAGAGAGAGAGTGGCCGGTGGAGGGGCTGTTGCCCAAGCCAAGAGAAAGAGAGAGAGGGTTGCGAGAGAGAGAGAGGAGGAAGGAGCCGTTCGCCCACCTGTCGTCCGTCCGTCCGCTCGTCTGTCGCCGTCCGTGTGCCTTGTTTGCTTGATTTTGGAGGCAAGTTGGGATCTATATTTTGCTCTTTCATGTTGTGTTTTGCATATGTGTTTGAGTGTGATGAGTCTCGGACGTTTAGGGAGTGAGAAACCAAAGCTAGAGTGTATTGTTTTTGAAATAGCTTGTTGTTTTCGTGTATACCGCCTGACCTAGACTTTTGTAGAGCCTTGTATGCGTGTTTTTAGTTGTATTTTGACTTTTACTCCTTCATGAAAGTTGTATAAAAAATCTCAAAGTATAACATACTAAAAGTTGAGACAAAATGGTTGAGTTTTAAGGGGTGAAACCCTTCCTCTACGAAGACGCTAGATCTGGAACTGTTTTGTTGACCTCTTGGTGGTTTTGTGTGTTGAACATTTCTTTTTACCGAGAATATCACTTCGACTTCTTCACGAAAGTTGTAGAGAACATCCTGGATATTAACATACTCAAATTTTAGATAAAACTAACAAGTGTAGCCTAGTGAAACGATTTTCTTTTGAAGACGGCAGATCTGGAAGTATAGTACTGGACTCCCGAGACTTCGTGATCTAAATGGTGGCCATCCTTTGAGAATATCACCTAGGCCTCTTAATTAAAGTTTTATTGGACCCCTTGAGGAAAAACATATCAAAATTTCAGAGGAAATGAAGAATGATAAGTAGGCGAAACCTCGATTTTTCGGAGACAGCTAAACTGGACTGTTCAGTACTAGGAACAGAAGTTTCGACCGTCTATATTTCATTATCTAGAGCGAATATGGCCTATATGTCTGCATGAAAAATCTACCTTAGGGTATTGAATATCACATGGTAAAATTTCATAATTTTTAAAGGTCATTAGAGTATTTAATCGGAATTATTCCGAAAACCCTGTAATCTGTCGCGATCGGTTTAGTCAGTCTCAATGCATCGATCATATCATTTTATTTGAAACTCTTTTGGCAAAGCGTTCTTCACGAAGTATCTTTCTTTATGTCTTCCCTATGACATATTAAAATTTCATAATTTTTGAAGTTCATATATCTATTTAACCAAAAATATTTCAAAATCTGTGCAAGCTGTGTTGGTAGAATAGAAATGCTGTGATTGCGTGAGCTATATCAAAATGCGTGAGGATCTTTCAAGGCAGTGTACTTCATGAAATATCTGCCATTATGTCTTGATTAGCACATGTTAAAATTTCATAATTTTTAGAGATCATTTGTGCATTTAATGGAAATATTTTCTAAAATCGTGCAACATGGATTATATAAATTTCAAATGCTGGAAATTGTGATTATTTTGCTTTGGATGAGTCCTATTAATTATAATTGATTGAGGTGATTGAATATTTCTGAGCATGTGATGATAATTGACATTGCATATAGAATTAAATGATGAATTAGGCTTTGTTGCCCTTACATCATGTGCCATGCTGAATTGTGAGACATAAATTGGTGAACATGAATTATGATAAATGAAGAAACTGTTGGAGGCGGCCGACAATGCCCTGGGAGTGTCAGGATGCCCGGAATGTGGGGGTGCCGGATGCCCAGTGGCCTAGTGGGGTAATTCCGGAGGGTCCTCGGGAGTTTCGAGATGCCCGGTGGTATACAGTACGTAATTCCAGAGGAGGGGGGGAATCCTGGTGGTATATCGGTACGTAATTCTGGAAGCCCCAGAGGTTGTGCCCGGGGGGATGCCTTGTGATGCTAGTTGGGATACGAGATGCCCGGAGGTGTGTGTCAGATGCCCGGTGGCCTTAAATGGCTGAATGTCGGAGGTTCCTCGCAATGCCAAGATTGGGTGCGAGCGATAAATTGTGGGATGCAAACATTGGTCTCTAGAAAGAAAAACTGATGAGATCCTTGTGAAAGATAAGAATTGAAAATGAATCATGTGCATGGGTGTATGCATATGGCATGATGCATGATTGGCTTATGAAAATAAATTGATGCTATTTGATATTGAAAATACGATCATGAAGGCATGAATGGATCTCAGGATGATGTATGCTTGATAGCATGGATGTATATGCACTTATGGCATGATGGCATATGTGACATAATGATGATGAGGGCATGGATGTATGTGCACCTATGGCATGATGGTATGTGTGACATGATGATGGTAAGTGCATGGATGTATGTGCACCTATGGCATGATGGTACATGTATGATATGATGGTGATGATTACATGAGGATGTGTGTACATGTGGTATGATGACATATGCATGGCTCCAAGGTAAATTATGCATGGATGCTTGAATGATATGTCTTATGCTATGATTGTTATGATTGTATTGTGTAATGCATTGAGTGGTTTATTGGGTCCTTTACCTGCTGAGTGGCTGTACTCACCCCTTTTGGGGAATAACATTTCAGACTAGATAAGATACCTCTGCTGCCACTGTCACCGGTAGATGGATCAAGTGGTTGGATATGACCGCGAGGAGGAGGATAGCAAAGGAAGGAACTTTTGGACGCCGACACTGATTAATGGACTTTAAGTATACGACTGTTGGAGGAGATATCAGTCATCTTTTGATGTATAGCCGAGTATAGAAGACTACGGCATTTTGATGTACCGATGAATGATGTCCATCCGGTTTAAGTAAATAAAAGTGTGCGGCTTTTACCTATAAATGTTTAGTTGGTGTGCATCGTTTTTTTTTATTTATTATTATAGGGAAGGGAGTTGATGGATGTGCTTCCGCTATATGAATTGCGCAAGGGACCGATGAAATAAAAAAAAAATGTAAACCCCCAGGTTGTATGGACCCACTGCAATTGAAATGGTATCAGAGTGACATGTTATAAGGAAAAGTTAAAGGTAAACGAACTGTGGCAACCCTAACGGATCGGGGGCCATCGAGGGGTGCCACAATTTATATGGAGAAAAGTTTGAGATTTATACGGATCATAAGAGCTTGAAATATCTGTTCTCACAAAAGGAGTTGAACATGAGACAAAGGAGGTGAATGGAGTTGTTAAAGGATTATGACTGTGAGATATGATACCATCCAGGGAAGGTGAATAAGGTAGCGGATGATGCTCTTAGTCGTAAGTCAGATGTGGAGATGGCAAGTTTAAGAATGACGGAATGGAGCTTATTAAAGTCTATAGTAGACTCAGAGTTTAAATTGGAAATGGATTGTCTTACTGGTATGCTTAGTGCATTAAGAATTGAACCCGAGATTATTTAGAAAGTTAAGACATTACAAGGATCTGACCCAGAAATTTTGAAAATAAGAGATACAGTGTCTTTAGGGAAAAGACCAGAATTTCATGTCTCTGAAGATGGAGTGGTAAGATGCCAAGGACGACTCTGTGTTCCCGACAACGAAGAATTAAAGAAGGAAATTTTGTCGGAGGCACATAGGAGTAATTACAGTGTTCATCCAGGAAGTACAAAGATGTACATGAATTTACGTTAGAAATTTTGGTGGAATGGTATGAAAGCAGATACGGCTAAGCACGTTTCTCAATGTTTGACGTGCCAGCAAGTAAAAGCGGAGCATCGCAAACCTGCAGGACTTTTGAGACCGTTAGACATACCAGAATGGAAATGGGAACATATAACAATGGATTTTGTGCAAGGATTGCCAAGGACATCAAGTGGTCATGACTCTATCTAGGTAATAGTAGACCGCTTAACCAAGTCTGCTCATTTCCTAGCAATTCGCATAGACTACCCAATGAATAAATATGCGGATCTATATGTAGGTCAAGTGGTACGCCTACATGGTGTTCCAGTGACTATTACCTCAGATCGGGATTCAATATTTACTACAAACTTTTAGCAAAGTCTTCAAATTGCCTTAGGAACTAAACTCCAGTTTAGCACTGCTTTTCACCCTCAGACAGATGGACAAACAGAAAGAATAATCCATACATTAGAGGATATGTTGAGGGCTTGTGTAATTGATTTCAAAGGAAATTGGGATGAAAGATTGCATTTGGTGGAATTTGCATATAATAATAGTTTTCAGAAAAGTATAGACATGGCTCCCTATGAGGCATTATATGGAAGGAGACGTAGGACTCCTGTCTGTTGGAATGAAGTAGGTGAAAAGAAATTGACAGGACCTGAACTGGTAGAAGCTACCATCGAAGCTATTGAAATTATCAGGAAAAGACTTAAAACAGCTCAGAGTAGACGAAAAGACTACGCAGATAGGCGTAGGAGGCCTTTGGAATTTAATGTAGGAGATCATGTATTCTTGAAAGTATCTCCAATGAAAGGAATATCTCGATTTGGAATGAGAGGTAAGTTAAGCCCAAGATTTGTTGGACCTTTTGAGATACTTGAAAGAATAGGAGATGTGGCTTATCGTTTGGCGCTGCCTCCTAAGTTGGGAAATTTGCATGATGTAATTCATGTATGAATGCTGAGAAAGTACCAGCCAGATCCTGGTCACATACTCGATCATGAAGCCATCAAAGTGGATGAGAAAGTGAGGTACATTGAAGAACCTGTCCAGGTACTGGATCGGAAGGAACAAATTCTCAGGACCAAGAGAATCCCATTGGTTAAGATATTATGGCGACATCATGATATGGAAGAAGTCACATGGGAAAGTGAAGATCAGATGAAGGAAAAGTACCCTTACTTGTTTCAAAAGAACATGAGTAACGTTTAATTTCGAGGATGAAATTCTATAAGGAGGGGAGAATTGTGGCATCCCAAAATTCAAGGCGACCCCTAAGATGTATTAAAGCCCATGATTAGGTAATGAAATTACCTATGGTTTATGCTTTAGCTATTGGTTTTCTCTTAAGACTAAGTGTTATATGCTTGTGTTCATGAGTTCTTAAAATTAGTATTATAGGATAAATTAATAAGAAGAATTTATTCTTGGCTATGCACCTCATAGATTTAATCCATTAGATTAAATGTTACAAGATTATGGCCATATAAAATTGAAAATTTGGAATCTATAAAAGAAAGAATTAAAAGTGAATTATTAAAAAGTAAAATTGGGGTTTAATTAGGCTTGGGTCTTAAGCCCAAGAGTGTGGACCTTTGATGGGCCAAAAGGCCGGCCCATGAAGCCCAAGGAAGAGCTACCATCAGCCACAAGGGGGAGAGGTCGGCCCAATTCTTCCAAGCCCACTTCCAAGCCCATTTTGCATGAGCCTTGCCAAGTGGCAAAAAGGAGACTCCATGCATTGGCCATTGTGGGTGGCTTCTAATCATGACTAATGATGGGGTTTAGGGGAAACAAAAGAGAGAGAGTGGCCAGTGGAGGGCCTGTCGCCCAAGCCAAGAGAGAGAGAGAGGGTTGCGAGAGAGAGAGGAACTGAGAGAGAGGAGGAAGGAGCCGCTCGCCCGCCCGTCGTCCGTCCGTCCGCTCGTCCGTCACCGTCCGTGTGCCTTGTTTCCTTGATTTTGGAGGCAAGGCAAGTTGGGATCTATATTCTGCTCTTGCATGTTGTGTTTGCATATGTGTTTGAGTGTGATGAGTCTCGGACGTTTATGGAGTGAGGAACCAAAGCTAGAGTGTATTGTTTTTGAAATAGCTTGCTGTTTTCGTGTATACCACCTGACCCAGAATTTTGTAGAGGCTTGCATGCGTGTTTTGAGATGGCTTTTGACTTCGACTCCTTCATGAAAGTTGTAGACAACATCTTAAAGTATAACATACTAAAATTTCAGACAAAATGCTTGAGTTTTAAGGGGTGAAACACTTCATCTACGAAGACGCTAGATCTGGAACTGTTTTGTTGACCTCTTGGTGGTTTTGTGTGTTGCATGTTACTTTTTACCGAGAATCTCACTTCAACTTCTTCATGAAAGTTTTATAGAGCATCCTAGAGACTAACATACCCAAAAGTGAGGAAAAATGAGCAAGTGTAGCCTAGTGAAATGATTTTCTTTTGAAGAAGGTAGATCTGGAAGTACGGTACTGGACTCCCGAGACTTCGTAGACTATATGGTGACTATTCTTTGATAATATCATTTAGATCCCTTAATGAAAGTTGTAGGGGACCTCTTGAAGCGAAACATATCAAAATTTCAGAGGAAATAAAGAATGATAAGTAGGCGAAACCTCAATTTTTCGGAGACAGCTAAACTGGACTGTTCGGTACTAGGAACAGAAGCTTCGACCGTCTATAGTAAATTATATGGAGAGAATATGGCCTATATTTCTGCATGAAAAATATACCTTATGGTCTTTACTATAACCTGGTAAAATTTCAGAATTTTTGGAGGTCATTCGGGTATTTTAATCGAAATATTTCAAGAACTGCGCAATCTGATTTTATCCCAATTTTGCATGCTGTTTTGTGTGAGCTATCTTCTTGTGTGAAGCTCTTTTGGGCATGTGTTCTACATGAAATTGTTACCTTTATGTCTTTTCTATTACATGCTTTGATTGTATGATTTTTGAAGATCATATGGATATTTAATTTATATGTTTTCCAAAATTGTGCAAGCTGGAATTTGGTAAATTTAAAAAAAAAAAAAGACATGATATATGGATTGTTCTAAGGTGTATGGACCCCATGGATTGTATTGTCATTAGTGGTTGTATCTTGCTGCACGTATGATGATGATTGGAAATGCACATAAGAATCAAAATGATGAAAATGATCTTGTTTGCCATTACATCATGTGCCATGCTGATTTTGAGACATAAATTGGTGAACATGAATTATGATAAATGAGGAAACTATTGGAGGCGGCCGATAATGCCCTAGGAGTGTCAAGATGCCCGGGATGGGGGGTGCCAGATGCCCGGATGTCCTCGGGAGTTTCGAGATGCCCGGAATGGTTGGGTGTCGGAAGCCTCAGAGGTTTGTGCCTAAGGGGATGCCTCGTGATGCCAGTTGGGATGCAAGATGCCCGGAATGTAGGGGTGCCGGATGCCCGGTGGTGCGTGCCGGAGGTTTTCTCGCGATGCCAGGTTGGGGTGCGAGTGATTAAGTGTGGGATGAAACTACTGATCCCGGGAAAAGGAGAGATGTAGCGATCAAATTGAAAGATAAAAGTGGAAATTGAATCATGCATATATGATGTGATGACATACGTATGGATGTGTGACATGATGATGATCACCCATGGCATGATGATATGTGTATGACATGATGATGATCACCCATGGTATGATGACATGTGTGTGACATGATGATGATCTCCCATGGCATGATGATATGTGTATAACATGATGATGATCACCCATGGCATGATGATATGTGTATGACATGATGATGATCACCTATGGCATGATGATGTGTATGACATGGTGATGATCACCTATGGCATGATGATACATGTATGACATGATAGTGATGAGTACATGAGGATGTATGTACATATGGTGTGATGACATATGCATGGCTGCAAGGTAAGTTATGCTTGGATGTATGAATGGTATGTACTATGCTATGATTGTTATGATTGTATTGTGTGATGCATTGAGTGGTTTATTGGATCTTTTACCTACTGAGTGGCTATATTCACCCCTTTGGGGACCAACATTTCATATTAGAAAGATGCCGTTCCCTACCGTCGCGCGGGGCACCTTTTATGGCCTTCCATCGGATGTAGAGTTAGAGTGTACGGAGATTGACTGCGTTACCGTCCCTAGACTGGCATTTGTGCGACTGAAGTGCTGGTTATGTACGATGTAGGCCTAGCCGAGGGCCCTGTCATCCAGGAGTTTCTGTTAGTTTATGTCCGCCGAGATGGAGTGTTTAGGAGGATGTTGCTGCCACCACCGCCTGACGCACCAGGATGGGTGTGATGGCCGTGTGAGGGGTAGAGAGCTGAAGTTTCTTTTTGGGAGTAGCCGCCACTGATAGATGGAGGATGACATGTGATCGCTATAGGGGTCGAATTATCCTTTTGGGATGTGGCCAAGTGTAGCTAAAAATCTTGGCTTTCTTTTGTTGTATCGACCCGAGAAAATCCATCATGAAAATATGTAAATAAAAGTGGCTCGGCTTTATCTTTTCCTATGGTACTTAGTGGTGTGCATTGTATCATGATTGTTGGAGGTAGAGATGGTGATATTAAATTATGCTTCCGCTAATAAGTCGCGCTTGGACCGTTTTCAAAAAAAAAAATGCCTATGAACTACTATGCTTCTACTAAGAGATGTAACTATTGTTCATTAAGTGTAGCGATAGGTGCCTGTGGCGACCTAAGGTGTTTCGGGGTGCCACATCCAATACTCGTAAACCTCGGTGGGTTTAGTTTCAAAAATTGTTCTACTAGTTTGTAGATTAGTCTATCTCTGCCCAAGTCTAAGTTCCCAGCTGGAACATTAGCATGTGCGATGGTAGGAGCAGCAACAGGTGCGGTGGTGGGTACGGCGGTAGCTACAGCAGCAATGGTAGAATTGGTAGCGATAGTGGTGGCAACTTCAACAGCGGCGGTAAAGGTGGCAGCTTGATCTCGGGCCTGTTGCCTCATCATCTCTTGCATGGAATCTAAGGCTTAGGTGATCCCTATGTTTCCCTGATCACCCGAGGTAGCTACCCCAGAACTGACAAAAGGTGGTGCTTCGCCACTAACGCTAGCCTATGCTGGCACTTTACCTCTACCTCCTTGGGTACTGACCCTGGTTGGCGCTCTACCCCGAGTCACGGCTCTACTGGCCCTCTTAGCAAGAGATCTCAACTCCTGGTCACTCATGACTCAGCTTTATCTACTAATGCTTGCTTCCAATTCCACACCGAATTGGAAACAGAGTGACCCAAATAACGAGAAATTTTATCAATTTCTAACACAGACATGCACCGGCATGAATTTAAAGGTCTTTCCTATTACTATCCCATAGGTCATCGCACCTTATCACTCAAATACCTAACCATTGCTCTAATACCAGAAAAGGGGGATGACACGCCTCAATCCTCAGGCATGCGCCCATCCCTGCATGGTCAATTAAATAGCAACATCCCAGGATGCATTACCGACCCATTTATTTTAATACGCATGTAGAAGCAGTTAAATAATCCCTAGACAATAAAACAATGGTATAGAAAAGTAGGGCCATATTTTTCACAACTGAAAAATCCAACCACACTTTTTTTTATACCCACAGAACCCCGTACAGCCGGCAGCCGACGGATAAACACTGGGGCGACGCTAGTGGAGGACCTACCACCCCGACGTCACGCTTAAGATCCCGTGCGTCCTGCGGAATTTGAACCCCTCCGTCCTGGGTAGATTTCATGAGAGCTCTTGTCCTGCTCGGCCACCGTAGGCGGTGGTAAATCCAACCACACTTTTATACAAGCAAACCTCATAGTATATAATACAATAATATTCACAGAAGTATGATCTCTCATACAATAGTTCACAACCTAGGGTTACAAAAAAGGGTGAGGTCTTAGTCCTCATTCGGGTCATACTCGGGATCATCATGTAGATACTCTTCCGGCTCCTCCCCCGGTTCTTCATCAGAGTCCTCATCAGGTTTCTTTTCAGGCTCTTCTTCAGGTTCTTCTTCTTCGAGTTCCTCCTTTGCAAGTTCCTCCTCTGGCTCTTCCCACTAGCGATCCTCCTCCGATTCCTCCTCTTGCTCAACTATCTCCCATTCCTCTTCATTCCAATTAGCACCCCCAACTGAGTATACTGGTGACTCAGGATCGCCCTCAAGCTTGGGATCCTTGGCATCTACTACCGACCCATACTTAGGGTTTGTCGTCCCCATCCCCAATGCTGTCTCCAGCACGTATGGAGGCACATCACCTTCAGGGATGGGACCCTCTCTTCGTCCACCAGGTAGTGACGATACCATGATCGATACTCATAAGGCATAAAGTCGTCTCTATTCACATTAACCCAGACCTTGTACTCTACCAACACATACTCTAGCCCTTCTGGGTGGGGGTGTATAGGGAAGTGATACTCTATCTCGGTCATCTCCTGGGGAATACCAAAATGCATAGGAGGACGAGGAGGTGGAGGTGCTGCCATTTAAGGACCTGAAATGTTGTCCCAAAACGAGATGAGACTACGTCTCAGCGAGTTCTACCCTCCTAAGACCCGATTAGAAAGCCAATATGCCATAACGGCTGCCTATACACAATCACGGGTCAGAGGACTTACCTTGGCCTCAGATTCCACCTGTAAATCAACACAGTTTGAATAGGCACCCTAGCAATCACCACAGATTGAAACAATGATCAATCGACCTAGTCAATTACATGTCAATCAGACCATTCCCTAATCATTCCATGTCATTCTGTCCATTCTCCAAAATAACCTACCAAGTTACCGAGCCCATATATTATTATATCCAATTTCTAGATGACATATAGAGCCATGGAGCGAGTATGCATAACGTTATATTTCCGAGACGACATATAGAGTCATCAAGCTGTTATAACATACCTATGCATAACGTTCTATTTCCAAGATGACATATAAAGTCATCAAGCTGTTATAACACACCGTTGGATCATACTGTCCTATCTCCAAAATGACATATAGAGTCACCGAGCCAGTATACATGCATTTCTTTCTCAAAATGACCTGAAAGTCATTGAGCTATTAAATCGTACCGTCCTATTTCCAAGATGACATATAGAGTCACCAAGCCGATATACATGCATTTCTTTCTCAAAATGACCCGAAAGTCATCAAGCTATGAAATCATACCATCCTATCTCCAGTATGACATATAGAGTCACCGAGCCGGTATACATGCGCTTCTTTCTCAAAATGACCTGGAAGTCATTGAACTTTTAAATCATACCGTCCTATCTCCAAGATGACATATAGAGTCACTGAGCTAGTATACATGCATTTTTTTTCCTCAAAATGACCTGAAAGTCATCGGGCCATAATAGTATAACGTCCATTCTCCAGATGACATACGAATCATCTAGTCATTATAGTATTTTTGTTCCGAAGAGACAATCGATTTTACCCTTTTTATCATACTTGATAAAGATACATGTGTGTGGGTACACGGCCGGCCTTAGCCAAAATACAAGGGTTTCACTTTTGAATCTCCCACTATTTTCAATAGTCCTAAAATAGATTTTTGGCGCAATAGACCGATGCCAAGTAATTTTCCCATTAATTACCAAAACTCATTCATTTTCGGAATAAAGTACCCACCGACACAATTCACTCTATTAGCACAATTAGGTACTCAATTAAATAAACAGAGAGCACTATTGCAATTAGCACGAAATTTCGATCACCGACTATCCTGTTCTAATTTCCAAAAAATAATTAATTAATTAATTAATTACAAAATTTAATTATTAAATAGCAATAAATCCAACTTAGGCCCGAATGCCTAATTGGAAGCCGAAATGGACCTGGAAAAATTTTGAGGTTCGTGCAATAAATATTAGGACCTATCTACTCGCTAAGTACACTAACCATTTGCCTAACATGCATAGGTAAATTCCTAATTTAATTATCCTAATCTAATCTATCAACCTAAGTGCACTTAATTAAATATAATCAACCCCTAAGCATCATTATCAAACTAAGTGAGGATTAGTGAGTTAAACTCACTTGTTTATTGAACCGTTCGGTTCAATTTGACGGGAACGCAACGGGAGCCAACTTTCTCCAAAGCGGGCCTAGGTTTTGAGGCTTGAAACCACCTCAAATCGGGCCCAAAAGGTTACTGGAAACCCACTTCTATTATGTTATGTTCTTCCTGAAATAGAAGGGAAACAAGCTTGGTTTAGGCGGGGATTGATGGAGGGAGAGTGCAAGGGCCAAACCGGGCCTTGGCAGGGGCTTACCGGCGGAGGAACAACGAAGTACAGCTCCGGCTGAGCTCGGCCAAGAGCTGGGATGCACGGGCAAAATGCTGGGATGGTGGTGAGGCGCAGTAAGGCGCGACGGCGTGCGTGTGCACGAGGAGGGTGAACGGTAGCGACGGTGGCATTGTGCGACTTCGGTGTGACAGCGAGGCTGCTCAGCTGGCTTCGGTCTCTTCTTCAATTGTTGTAGGGTTCAAACGACAAGGAGGGGGAGGAAATGGAGTTGGTTACCGGTTGCTAAGGGAGAGAGAGAGAAGAGATGAGGTTGGAGGGACCCTTTTTGCCTTATTTTTCCACCTATTTGTCCCCTTTGACTCAAACTCAGTCAAGTAGGGCTTCCTTGGCTCTCCTTAAGCCAACAAGGCTCATCCATGGACACTTGAAATGGTCCAAATTGGCTAGGGGACGGGGGGCATACGAATTTGACACAAATCTCTTTCAATTGGACCATGAATCCTCTTCAATTCAATTAAATTTGGTCTCAATAAATTCAATCAACACCTCAATTATCAAATTGATATTTTTCATCACCAATTGATCCATCTTGCATCCCAAATGCGCAACCGAAAACTGTCCCAGCCTTTTTTTGGACAAAAACAACCCTAGGACGACTTTTTCCCAAAAAGTCTCGAGTTGCAGAAAAATCTTCTGATACTGAGTCAACGTTCCTAGAATTTATTGTGACATGAAAAAACTTCAATTTCTAAAATCAGACTTGAATTCGCAGTTAATTTCCTTTCGGCGCGTTTTTAACGGGACCTAGGCTACCGAGTAACTTTCATAAATTTTTTCAGTGCAAATGACTCGTGGTCGATTTTCTTCGAGATACAATGAACCCACTCAACACATTGGCGACTCTTGGTTGTCATGAAAATCTCAAGGATTCAAATACGGACATGAGGTACCAAAACAATAAGAAAATCAGTCTAATGTTGGCCGACGAGAATTTTCCAATTTAGTGGTGTCATCCACGATTAGCCACACATCTCTGTCGAACTGACCTATCTCTGATCTCAAATCAATTTTTAACTGTGCCGTAATGGCTTCTAAGGATAGACACGGTTGAGCAGTCGATTCCTGGTCGAATTCTCAAGTCTATTGTCGTAAAATTCCTTAATGGTTTCTCGAGATAGTCTAGTTATCTCAAGAGTGATCAGTTCTAAGAATAGCCCTATAGGTGCGTCAATGAAATGCCCGATTTATTCAGTAGAAAATAGAACTGAAAATCTGGTTTGTCACACATGGCCTACGAATTTCCTGATCCAAAATACCCTTACTTTGGATTTTTCACCGAAAATCTTGGTTTGTAGAAAAATCTTTGGAGTATGAGTCGATGTTCCTAAAATGACTTCTGACATCAAAGAGCTTCCAATTTCTGAAATTGGGTTCAATTTTGCGGTTAATTTCAATCTAGTGCGATTTTAGCATGTCCTAACCTATCGGGTAGCTTTTAGGAACTTTTCATACAATTGACCCGTGGTTGATTATTTTCAAGTCACAAAGTGCATTGTCGACACATTGGTAACTCTCGGTTATCGTGAAAATCTCGAAATTTCAAATACAAACACAAGGTACCAAAATGACATAGAAATCGTTCTGGTGCGGATTGACAAAAATTGTACAATTAGATAGAATTACCCACACTTAATCACATACCTTTGTCTAGTCGACTTATCTCCGATCTCTAATTGGTCTGTGCCATAATGACCCTTGCAGATTAGCACAGTCAAGTAGTCGATTCCTAGTCAAATTCTCAAGTCTATTGCGTTTAGATTCCTTAACGGGTTCACCTGATAAGCTAGTTATCTCGTGAGTGACCGACTCGGAGAAAAGAACTGTAGGCGCGTCAATGAAAAGCCAAACTCATTCAATTGAAAACAAAATTGGAAAATCATGATGTCACATCAATACTCATTATCTTTATTTAATGCATTTGACTCTTGCTCTTTAAGAAGATTGGCCTATCTAGCTTAGCCTCCTAGTTAGGACCAAAATATGGGTTGAAATCGATGATGTTACAAATTTTGCCAATTGAATTATTGTCCGTAATAGTAATTGTCATGCTGGCCTACCCCTGGCAAGCGCGATAGCTCCTTTCGACCTAAATTGTCTTTCCAAAATTTTTAAAAATAAATAAATCAACGGAAGTAGAATAGACAGTAAAGGAAAGAAATCAAGCATAGAACTAGGAGCAACCAACAAACTTTGTTTCTTTCTTATGGTAGAATTATTTATAGACAAAGAGTTCAATCATGTTTATCAAAAAAAAAAACAAACAAACAAACGACATGAGGCTTTAAAAAAAAAATTAGCGACCCATCGTGTGGCACCCCTCGACACGGCCCCCAATCCGCTAGGGTCGCCACAGATTTCTTACCTTTCACTTGCCCTAATGACTTGTCACTCTGATACCATTTCAATTGCAGCGGGTCCATAAGTCCCGGAGGTTCGTATCATCTCAATTGGCCCCAGCGCAGTTCGTATAACGGAAGCATACTCGACATCTCCCTAACCCGTACACAAATTGAATAATATAATGCAATGCACACCAACTACACTTTTCATATATATATAGAAGCTAATGCCGAACCACTTTTATTTACATAATTTGATGGATTTCATGAGTTGGTACAACAAGATGCCAAGGCTATAACTAAGCTCAGCTAAACCCAAAAGAACCAGACTCTACATCAGACATGTACGTCAATCCATCATCCCAGTATCGGCCATCCAAAAAGTGTCAACCTCCACTAGTCACACGCTCCTATCACACCCATCTTGGTGCATCGGTCGGTGGTGGCGGCAACATCCCCATCATCCTCCCATTATGACAAACATGGACGAATAGAAACTCCTGTACTACGAGGCCATCAAGTAGGCCCACATCATACATAACCAAAACTCGGACGCTGATAAACACCAAACCATGAACACCAACGCAGGGGTGCTCCAAGCACTCGACCTCAACATCAGATGGTAATCCATAAAATGTACCATGCGTGATAGGTGATAGAGGCATCTCTCAATCTAAAATGTTAGTCCCCAAAGGGGTGAGTACAGCTACTCAGCAGTAAAGATCCATCAAACTACACAATGCAACAAGCAAGACAATCAAGATATCACGAGTAAAGCACATATCGTTCATGCTATCGAGCATACATCACCATGCGGTCGTGCATATATCGCCATGTAGTTATGCATATCTCACTACGCCATCGTGCATATACCACTATGCAGTCATGCTTATATTTCCATGAGGTTCATCCCATGCCATATGCACATACATACGCATGATTCATATCATTTATACAACCATGTATACATCCCCGTGAGGTCCATTCAAGCTTTCATGATCGCATTCTCAATGTCAAATAGCATAAATTTACTTTCATAAGCAGATCATGCATCATGCCATATGCACACACCGATGCGCATGATTCAATTTCCAGTTTTATCTTTCAAACATATCTCATCATTTTTCTTCTAGGGACCAATGTTTGCATCCCTCATTTATCGCTCGCACCCAACCTAGCATCGCGAGGAACCTCCGACACACTCCTCCGGGCATCCAGCACACACACTCCCGGCATCTCACATCCCTCCTGGCATTACGAGGAATCGCTGGGGCTCGCCATGGAAATGGTTACCCTTGCCTTTTGGAATTACGTGCCGACATACCACCAGGCATCCACTGGAATTACATACTGATATACCACCGGGCATCTCAAAACTCCCGAGGACCCTCCGGCTCACACCTCCGGGCATCCGACACACACACTACGGGCATCCCGACACTCCCGAGGCATCGTCGGCTCACACCTCCGAAGGTATCATCATCATCACAATGCATATTCTCATATATATCTCATTTTCAATTTAACATTTGATGCACCAATGTCAGAAGTTTAAACCAGCCTTTTTTTATGTCATGTGATATGCCAAATGTCACCATATATGCAATACAAATAACACCCAAAACATCACACTTCATAAAGCAATTCATTTGTTCTTGAAAATGGAGCAAATTTTCGGACAAAGCATAATGCACTCCTTATTAAAAATTCTGGAAAAATTTGTAAACGATCTCAATAAATTCTGAAAATTTAACATGTTATAAATAAGATCTAGATACAAAGGTTTCATGAAGAACATCATGTAAAAAGAGCTTCATACGGGTCACTACAGTCCATGCATCACAGCTTAAAGTTTCGAAACATCACCATTGCACAGTTTTATTCATAAATTCGGTATAAACCCTAAATCAACTCAGAAAATTATGAAATTTTAATATGTCATAGCCAAGACCTTGAGGTAAACTTTTTGTCCAGAACTCCATGCCAAATTCGTGATATATTAAAAGATATAATCACCGTAACCGTCTCTAACCCTCGACAACAATTTCCAGATCTAACCATTTCGGATAAAAATCGTTTCACTGACCTACACATGTCCGTTTCTCCTCAAATTTCAATATGTTACTCCTCAAAGTGTCTTCTACAAATTTTATCAATGACACAACATCAAAATTAAACCGGATAATTTTATTAAAATTCACAGAATCACACTAGGTCAGCATAATTGTTTCCAGATCTAATTTCTTAAAATAAAATTGATTTAACTGACCTATACTTGTTCATTTCCTCTTAAATTTTGATATGTTACTCTTCAAGAAGTCCTCTACAACTTTCATTGAGAAGTCGAAGTGAGATTCAAACTAGAACATTGGATGCAACTCACGAAATCACCAAAAGTCAACATAACAGTTTCAAGATCTAGTTTCTTCAAAGGAAGATCATTTCACCAACCAATACTTGCCCGTTTCATCTCACTTTTTATTATGTTAATATTCAAGAATTCTTCTACAACTTTTATCCAGAAGTGGAAGTGAGATTCCGACTAGAACATTGCATGCAACTCACGAAATCACCAAAGGTCGGACTGTTCCTACATGCAACAACTCATTTGGAAAAACTACCACTATTCACTCGAGTTTCCAGCATTCAACATCACAACTCAAGCATTTTCAGCATTCAACATCACAACACAGCAAGCAAAGTGTAGGCTAACGGACTCTACTTGCCTCTAATCCAAGCAAAATCACAGCAAGCACAACGGCGGGGCAAGGCGGGCTCGACAGCGGGACTAGGCGGGTGCACAGCGGCCGGTCTTCTCCTCCTCTTTCTCTCTCACATGCCCGCTTTCTCTCTTTCTCTCTTCCTCTCTTCCTCGTGCGCGACACCTCCTCTCTCTCTCGGCTCAAACCCTCGAGCAATCCACCTCCCTCTCCCCCCTTTTCTTCCTTCCACTCATGATTAGCAATCATTTGATTTGCATGGCATTAGACACTTGGCTAATCTCTCTTGCCACTTGTTATTTTTCTCATGCAAGTTGATGGGCTCAATGGACCGGGCCTCTCCCTTCTTTGGTCGACTACTTCATGGGCTCCTTGGGCTGGGCTTGGTCGGCCAAACGGTGGGGGTTTTGTGGGCTGGTTTGGGCTTTAAGAAAATCAGCACACTCCTTCTCCAATTTTTCTATTTAATCTCCATTTAAATATATACCTAATTACATATTATAGGGCCATAATATTTTGTAACATAATTCAATAAAATCCAACCTATAAAACGTACGGCTAAGAATAAAAATTTCCTATCAAATAATTGTCCATTGAAAAGCTCGGCCTTAATCTTATTGCAAATCATGGGTCTAATGCTTCAATATAATTTGATGGTGCTTCCATCACCTATTCATGGTTCATAACATATTTAGGGGTTGTCATGAAGTTTTAGGATGCCACAATTCTCCCTTCCTTAGAGAATTTCATCCTCGAAATTAGACATTGCCTATGTCTCTTTAAACAAGTGAGGATACTTTTCCCTCATCTCATTTTCACCTTCCCATGTGGCTTTCTCCACATCATGATGTCGCCATAATATCTTAACCAATGGAGTTTTCTTGGTCCTAAGGATTTGCTCCTTTCAATCCAGTACTTGCACAGGCTCCTCAATGTACCTCACTTTCTCATCCACTTTGATTACTTCATGATCGAGTATGTGACCAGGATCCGGCTTATACTTTCTTAGCATCGATACATGGAATACGTCATGCAAATTTCCCAATTTAGGAGGCAGCGCCAAATGATAAGCTACATCTCCTATTCTTTCAAGTATCTCAAAAGGTCCAACGAATCTAGGGCTTAACTTACCCTTCATTCCGAATCAAGATATTCCTTTCATAGGGGATACTTTAAGGAGCACATGATCTCCCACATTAAATTCTAAAGGTCTCCTATGCTTATCTGCGTAGTCTTTCTGCCTACTCTAGGCTGTTCTAAGTCTTTTCCTTATTATATCCACAGCCTCAATAGTAATTTGTACTAATTCAGGTCCTGTTAAACTCCTTTCACCTACTTCATTCCAACAAACAAGAGTCCTGCACCGTCTTCCATATAATGTTTCAAACGGAGCCATGCCTATACTTTTTTGAAACTATTGTTATAGGCAAACTCTATCAAGTGCAACTTTTCATCCCAACTTCCCTTAAAATCAATAATACAAGTTCTCAACATATCTTCCAAAGTTTGGATCACTCTTTCCATTTGCCCATCTGTTTGAGGATGAAAAGCAGTACTAAATTGAAGCTTTGTCCCTAAAGCATTTTGGAGACTCCGCCAAAAATTTGAAGTAAACCTAGAGGCTCGATCAAATGTGATCGTTACAGGAATACCATGTAAGCATATCACTTGGCTTACATATATTTCAACAAGTTTATCCATCGAATAGTCTACGCGGACCACTAGGAAATGAGCAGACTTAGTCAAACGATCTACTATTACCCAAATAGAGTTGTGACCAACTGATGTCCTTGGCAATCCTTGCACAAAGTCCATCGTCACATGCTCCCATTTCCATTCTAGTACGTCCAATGGTCTTAATAGTCCTACGGGTTTGCGGTGTTCCGTTTTCACTTGCTGGCATGTTAAACATTGAGAAACATGTTTAGCTACATCCTTCTTCATGCCATTCCACCAAAATTGCTAGCGCAAATTTTTATACATTTTTGTACTCCTCGGATGAATACTATAATTACTCCTATGCGCTTCTGATAGGATCTGCCTTCTTACTTCTTCATTGTCAGGAACACAGAGCCATCCTTGACATCTTACTACTCCATCCTCAGAGACTTGAAACTCTAGTCTTTTCCCTAAAGACACAGCGTCTCCTATTTTCAAAATCTCCGGGTCAGATTTTTGTAGAATCTTAACTTTCTGAATGATTTCAAGCTCAATCCTTAATGTAGTGAGCATACCAGTAACGTGGTCTACTTCCAACTTAAAATCTGAATCTACAATTGACTTTAACAGATTCCACTCTGTTATTCTTAGACTAGCCATGTACATAGCCGACTTTCGACTAAGGGCATCTGCCACCTTATTTGCCTTTCCTAGGTGGTATCGTATCTCACAGTCATAATCTTTTAATAATTCCATCCTTCTTCTTTGTCTCATGTTCAACTCTTTTTGCGAAAACAAATACTTCAAACTCTTATGATCTGTATAGATTTCAAACTTCTCTCCATACAGATAATGTCTCCATATTTTCAAAGCGAACACTATAGCTGCCAATTCTAAATTATGGGTTGGGTAATTTATCTCATGAGGTTTCAACTGCCTCGATGCATAGGTTATGACCTTGCCATGCTGCATCAAAACACATCCTAGTCCTTTATGAGATGCATCACTATACACCGTGAATCCTTCAGATCCAGGTGGTATAGCTAGAATTGGAGTTGTAGTTAACTTCCTTTTAAGCTCCTGAAAACTTCTTTCACATTCTCCACTCCATTCGAATCTCACATTATTTCAGGTCAATTTCGTTAAAGGGCCTACCAGGTGTGAAAATCCTTCTATAAACCTCCTATAATAGCCAGCTAACCCTAAGAAACTCCGTATCTCAGTTGGCGTTGTCGGTCTCGGCCAATTTACTACCATCTCAACTTTTGCAGGGTCTACTACAATTCCATTAGCCGACACCACGTGTCCTAAAAATATTATCTGGTCTAGCCAAAATTCACACTTACTGAATTTTGCGTATAACTTATGATCTCTTAGCATTTGCAATTGTAGCACCCCGAACCCTTCGGCGATCGCCACAAGCTCTGATGTTACACTTTATTACATTTTCCTATTGGAGTACTTAGAACAAGCGTCGTTAATCACAGGCAATTTTTTTTTTTTAAAGCGGTCCCAGCGCGACTCATAGCGGAAGCAAATTAAACATCACCATTTATCCCCCTACCAATCCATGATACCAATACACACCAGCTAATCATCAGGATTTTATAAACAAACATCGACACATTATTTACATATTCTTTTAGGATGGGACTTCCTTTTTCTCGGGTCGATACAAAACAAGAAAAGCTAGGACTCTGCCATGTCCTGCCTAAAATCTCAAAAAGAAACCCTCGACCCTCAACATCATACGAGCACAAACCCCCATCGAAAGTGTCGACTATCTACATCAAAAAGATCCAGCTCCTACTCATCGCGCGCGGGTCTCACACCCAACCCGGTGCATCAGGCGGTGGCGGCGGCAACATCCCTCGCATAGCTCCATCGTGACGAACATGCACAGAAATGAACTCCTAAATGACAGGGCCCCCCAGCCAGGCCTATGTCGTACATCACTAAACAACGTACTCGAATAAAAGTCAGTCCGGGAACAGAGGGACAGTCTATCTTTGCACACTCGACCTCTACATCGGATGGTAGACCATAAAACACCCCCCGCGTGACGGCAGGAAGCGGCATACTGGCTAATCTGAAATGTTATCCCCAAAAGGGGTGAGTACAACCACTCAACAGATAGGGAAATCCAATAACAACTCAATGCATCATGCAATCATACATGCATTGCAGGCATTACTTACTTTGAAGCCATGCGCATACTATCATGCATCATCATATCAACTCATAACACATTCATGTGTATCATCATTGTAACATACATGTCATGACATCAATACATCATCCATGACATCATCATCATAGCATCATTTCATCATACATGTCTTCGAGCCATATCATATATCATCATCATTATCATTACCATGCATATCATCATGCATATCATATCATAGGTGATCATCATATCACATCACATATCATCATCATCATCATCATCATCATCATGCATATCATATTATGGGTGATCATCATATCAAATCACATATCATCATCATCATCATCATGCATATCATCATGCATATCATATTATGGGTGATCATCATATCACATCACATATCATCATCATGCATATCATATCATGGGTTCATTTTTCATCTTTTATCTTTAAGTTTGATCACCACATCACCCATTTCTCATATCAATAATTTCATCATCCTTTCGGGCAAAGACCTCCGACAGGGTTCCCAGCATTCCAGCCATCCCATGGCCACCGGGCTTCCGGCCCCCCACATTCCGGGCATCTCGCATCTCAACTAACATCACGAGGCATTCCCTTCGGGCAGAAACCTCCGACAGGGCTTCCGGCCTTTACCCTTCTAGCCAGGCATCTCGCACCTCAATCCTGGCATCGCGAGGCATTCCCTTCGGGCAGAAACCTCCGACAGGGCTTCCGGCCCCCCCACATTCCGAGCATCCTGAATCTCCCAGGGAATTCCGGCAATGCATCTCTGTACATTCCGGCCTCATCCTCCACCACAACCACTTACTCACTTATCATTATCCACATTTATCATTCTTTTGATCTCATTATTACATGGCATATGATTCACACATGCATCACAATTCATGATCATACATACACCAATGTCTTATTATACATGTAACAATGCATAATTATTTATAAATAAATTCAATGGAATTTATGGCCAATAAAATAATCCATTTTTATTTTTTTTTATTTTTTTATTATTTTATATTATTATATTTATTTATTTTCATGAATAAATATTAAATTCAATATCTATGATTTTACCAAAATCATAATATTCAAACAATCATTAAACAAACCAATAAGGTGACAAATTTCATGCAAAATTCATGGCCAAATTGAATTTCACAATTTCCACAAAATAGCACATGATATTCGGATAAAAGACAGAATACACAGTTTCCAAATAAATTCGATTAAAATATTCATGCGACCTCCAAAAATTACGAAATTTTACAGGGTGATAGCCAAGACATTTTTGTGCAACTTTCATGCATAACTACAAGTCATATTCGTTTTAGATTATTTTACACGACCTCACGAAGCTTCTGGAACCACTACCGTATCGTCCAGAATACACATCTCCGAAATATTTAGATTTCACCAATCTATTCTCTTTCGTTTCCTCTGAAATGTGGATATGTTATGTATCAAGGTGTCCTTTACAAGTTTTATCAAGAGATTGAGGTCAAATAACCGAAGTATGTCACCATTTAAGTCCATGAAGTCTCGGGTGTCTCGGAACACATCACCAGAATCATCGTCTCCAAGATCTAGTCGATTCACTCGGCTATACTTGTTCATTTCACTTCAAATTTGAGTATGTTTTAGTTTAAGATGTTTCATACAACTTTCATGAAGACATAAAAGTGATATTCTCAACAAAAACCAACATGCAACCATGAATCCAGCAAGAGGTCAGTAAAAACTCTCCAGATCTGAGGTCTCCGTATAACAAGACTTTAACCCCTCAAATCTCCATAATTTTTCACGAAATTTCAGTATGTTATAGTAAAAGATGTTAGCTACAACTTTAATGAAGACATCAAAGCCAAAATCGGACTCCAAACACACATGCAAGCTCAAACAAATTTCTGACTCACATGATCCAAACGAAAACAGTCACATTACTCACACACCACACATCCAAGCTTCGGTTTTTGACATCTATCACTCAAAATTTCAACATGCAAACAACATACAATCATGCAAGAGAAGCTAGAGGACTCCACTTGCCTCTAGGATGAACAAACGACGGCGTACGGCGGATGGACACGGCGGCGACGGCGACTCCTTCCTTCCTCTCTCTCTCGGTCTCTCCCTCTCTCTCGCGATTTCTCTCTCTCTCTCACCCTCTCTCTCGGCCGAATGAAGCAAAAACCGGCCACCTTCTCTCTCTGCTCCCCTTTTATACTCCCTAATCCTCATCATTTGCAATCATGAGATTGCCTCACCAATGGCCAATGCATGGCCTTCCCCTTTGCCACTTGTCATTTTGATTTTTTTTTTTTTTTGAATTGGGTTTGGGCTTGGGCTTGGGCCCATCCGGCCACTCCTCCTTGGGCTGGTCGATAGCCTCCTTGTGGGCTCTAATGGGCCGGCCAACTTGGCCCATCAGGGTTTCACTCTTGGGCTTAAGGCCCAATCAAATTTTAACCTCTTTCCCCCCCCCTTTTTTTTTGAAATTCTTCTATAAATATTTTTGAATTCCAATTTTCATCTCGGCCAAAGTCTTGGGATATTTTTGTTCATTGAAATTTAAATCATATGGCCAAGCATAGATTATTAATCTATTAAATTTAAATTTCCACAATCACAAGCACAAATCATCAAATTAAAAGACTAATGGCTAAAAACATAAGCCATGGAAATTCTATCACCTAATTAAAGACTTTAACACACCTTATGGCTTGGCTTTGAATTTCTGGGATGCCACAGCAATGCTATCCTTAGGTGTCGTTCATGCTCTTCAAGTCCTTTAGAATATATCAAGATATCATCAATGAAG
The DNA here is from genome assembly GCA_019915205.1 of Eucalyptus rudis. NCBI lineage: Eukaryota > Viridiplantae > Streptophyta > Magnoliopsida > Myrtales > Myrtaceae > Eucalyptus > Eucalyptus rudis. The sequence goes on along the minus strand of JAHMTN010000021.1, from coordinate 1,154,890 downwards.
ACAATCACAAACTGATCCAAATAAGGCTCAAATATCCTATTCATTAAATCCATGAATGCAGCTGGTGCATTCGTTAATTCAAAAGGCATAACTAGGAACTCATAATGTCCATAACGAGTCCTAAATGCAGTCTTAGGAATGTCTTCTTTCTTTATTCTTAACTGATGGTATCCTGACCTTAAGTCAATTTTAGAAAAAACTGAACTTCCTTGCAACTGGTCAAATAAATCATCAATTCTAGGCAAGGGATACTTATTCTTTATAGTCACTTGGTTCAGCTGTCTATAGTCAATACATAGACGCATCGACCATTCCTTCTTTTTCACAAATAGAATTGGTGTGCCCCAAGGTGAAGCACTTGGCCTAATAAATCCCTTATCAAGTAACTCTTGTAGTTGCACTTTCAACTCCTTAAGCTCCACCAAGGCCTAACTATACGGGGCTTTCGATATTGGTCTTGTTCTAGGCATCAGTTCAATTTCAAATTCGATCTCTCGTTCCAGTACTAATCTAGGCAACTCCTTAGGAAATACATCCTGAAATTCCCTGACTATTCGAATCTCATCGATTTTAGCCTCTTTCTTAGTAAGATCTCTTACCACTACTAGGTATCCTTGACATCCTTCGTCAAGTAGTTTGCGAGCTTCTACCATTGAGATGATGGCTATAGAGGGGTTCGTCTACCCTCCAAATGATTCAAAACTAAACTAATCAGGTAACATAAACTGGATCACTTTCCTATAGAATTCCACCTTAGCCCTATACTTATGGAGCCAGTCCATTCCTATGATAACATCAAAGTCATACATAGCCATTACAACTAGATATATTTCCATATCTCGCTCTTCTATAGTTATCTTACATTTTGCGCACATCATTGTAGATAACACCATATTCTTTAAAGGCGTGGAAACACAAAGAGGCGTCTCAAGAGGCGTAGTTTCTATTTTACTCAAATGCCTATATCTTTCAGGTATAAATGAATAAGTATTACCCGTTTAAAAACAATGCATATGCCTTCATGCCATTTATTAAAATCGTTCCTGAGATAACATTTTTGGAAGCTTCCGCTTCCTCTTGGGTGACCGCATACACCCTTCCATGTGCTAGTGGCCTTTGTGGATTCCTTGGTAGGTTTGGTCCACCAGTACTTTGTTGTACCTGTCGCACCAAGCCGACACTCAGTTGCGACCTCTCTCGTGGACAATCTCTCTTGAGGCGACTTATTTGTCCACAACCATAGCACTTCGGCCGTCCATTACAAGGTCCTGGGCCATGTCGCCCATCACATCTTCGACAAACATCATGCTGATTGGGTGCTTTCGCTATATTTAGGCCATCCCTGGCTTTTCCAAAATTCCTAAACTTACTCTTTCTCTTAGAATCCCAGGTCTGACCTTGACTAGGATAGGGTCTCTTACCCCTTCTGATATCACTAAAGGTCAATGTCTCTTAAACTCTGATCGCTCTCTCACCAGTTCCTACTCTACTAACTGTGCCCTTTCATAAATCTCATTATAATCTCTTATATTCAAAGGCACCAGTTGTTTCCTAATATCAGTCCTCAACCCTTTCAGAAATCTCTTAGCTTTTTCCTCACGATCCTTAATCAGCCTGGGAGCATACCTAGACAATTAAGAAAATTTTGCCTTATACTAATCTACTGTTAGCTCCCTTTGTTCTAACTGAACGAATTCAGTGATCTTCTTATCCTTGGCACAATCAGAAAAATGCTTCCTATTAAAAGCTCTAACAAATTCATCCCAATTTATATCAGTACCTGGTGGAAAGATCGTGTCCCTTGAAGCTCTCCACCAAAACTTTGCATTTCCCTCTAGCTGGTACTCTGCCAAAGTTATTTTCTCAAAATTATTGCAGTCCAACAACCGGAAAATTCATTTCTTACCCAAAAAAAAAAAACAATCGGAAAATTCGCTCCATTCCATCAATTCATTGTTCCACCTCCTCAGGACTTCCTGTTCCACTAAACTTAGGTGGCTTTAGCTTCAGAAATTGTTCCACCAGTCCTTGAGGGCGGCGTTCCACTCCGGGTTGTTGCTGCGCTTATCTTTCCATCAGATTTCAAATATTGGCCAATGCCTGTAAGATATCTTCCATTCGGGGTTCAGCCCTTGTAGCAGAGGCTTCAGCCCTCGATGGATGAGCACTTCTAGCTCGTACCATGATTTTCTTGCAGTTTCCAAGCATTTTCCTTAAGAATAATCTGAGACTCAATGTCTCCATTTAAAAGTAACTATAACTATATATAAGTAACATTAACATATACATGTTACTGGCACCTAAAAGCAACTCATAATAAACTACCAGGGATCTACGAGTGAATACCCATCACCCGTTGTTCAAAGCTAGACAACTATCTTAGTTAGTATCCTATGATGTGCATTGTCATCATATTCCTCAATTTCTAAATGAGGCTCCTTATCACTCCACCTATAACCATTGCTCTGATACCAAAAAGGGGGATGTGGCACCCCTCGATAAGGCCCCCGATCCGCTAGGGTCGCCACAAATTTCTTACCTTTCCCTTGCCCTCATGACTTGTCACTCTAATACCATTTCAATTGCAGTGGGTCCATAAGTCCCGGGGGTTTGTATCATCTCAATTGGTCCCAACACATTTCGTATAACAGAAGCATACTCGACATCTCCCTAACTCGTACACAAACTGAATAATACAATGCAATGCACACCAACTACACTCTTCATATATTAGAAGCTAATGCCGAACCACTTTTATTTACATACTTTGATGGATTTCATGAGTCGGTAAACAAGAGGCCAAGGCTTTAACTAAGCTCGGCTAAACCCAAAAGAACTCAACTCTACATTAGACATGTACGTCAATCCATCATCCCAGTGTCGGCCATCAAAAAAGTGTCAACCTCCACCGGTCACATGCTCCTATCACACCCATCCCGGTGCATCGGCCGGTGGTGGCGGCAGCATCCCCATCATCCTCCCATCTTGACGAACATGGACAAATAGAAACTCCTATACTACGGGGCCATCAGGTAGGCCTACATCATACATAACCAAAACACAGACGCGGATAAACACCAGACCATGAACACCAACGCAGGGGTGCTCCGAGCACTCAACCTCAACATCATACGGTAATCCATGAAATGTACCACGCGTGACAGGTGATAGAGGCATCTCTCAATCTAAAATGTTAGACCCCAAAGGGATGAGTACAACCACTCAGCAGTAAAGATCCATCAAACTACACAATTCAACAAGCAAGACAATCAAGACATCACGAGTAAAGCACATATCGTCCATGCTATCGAGCATACATCACCATGCGATCGTGCATATATCGCCATGTAGTTATGCATATCTCACCATGACATCGTGCATATACCACCATACAGCCATGCTTATATTTCCATGAGGTTCATCCCATGCCATATGCACATACATATGCATGATTCATATCATCCATACAACCATGTATACATCCCAATGAGGTCCATTCAAGCCTTCATGATCGCATTCTCAATGTCAAATAGCATAAATTTACTTTCATAAGCAGATCATGCATCATGCCATATGCAGACACCGATGCGCATGATTCAATTTCTAGTTTTATCTTTCAAAAGGATCCCATCATTTTTCTTCTACAGACCAATGTCTGCATCCCTCATTTATCGCTCGCACAAAGCAGAATGCACTCCTTAAATAAAAATTCTGGAAAAATTTGTAAACGATCTCAATAAATTCTGAAAATCTAACATATTATAAACAAGATCTAGAGAAAAAGGTTTCATGAAGAACATCATGTCAAAAGAGCTTCGTACAGGTCACTACAGTCCATGCATCACAGCTTAAAGTTTTGGAACATCACCATTGCACAGTTTTATTCATAAATTCGGTATAAAGCCTAAATCAACTCAGAAAATTATGAAATTTTGATATATCATAGCCAATCCCTTGAGGTAAACGTTTTGTGAAGAACTTGATGTTAAATTCGTGATAGATTAAAAGATATAATCACCGTAACCGTCTCTAACCCTTGGCAACAATTTCCAGATCTAACCATTTAGGATAAAAATCGTTTCACCGACCTACACATGTCCGTTTCTCCTCCAATTTTAGTATGTTACTCCTCAAAGTGTCCTATAAAAATTTCATCAAGGATACAAGATCAAATTTCAACCGGATAATTTTATAAAAATTCACAGAATCGCACTAGGTCAGCATATCTGTTTCCATATCTAATTTCTTCAAGGAAAAATGGTTTCACTGACTTAGACTTGTTCATTTCCTCTCCAATTGTGATATGTTACTTTCAAAGAAGTCCTCTACAACTTTCATCAAGAAGTTGAAGTGAGATTCCAACTAGAACATTGCATGCAACTCACGAAATCACCAAAGGTCAACATAACAGTTTCCAGATCTAGTTTCTTCAAAGGAAGATCATTTCACCAACCAATACTTGTCCGTTTCATCTCCATTTTTAGTATGTTAATCTTCAAGAAGTCCTCTCCAACTTTCATGAAGAAGTCAAAGTGATATTCCAACTTGAACATTGCATGCAACTCACGAAATCATTAAAGGTCGGACTGTTCCTACATGCAACAACTCATTTGGAAAAAACTACCACCATTCACTCGAGTTTCCAGTATTCAACATCACAACTCAAGCATTTCCAGCATTCAACATCACAACCACAGCAAGCAAAGTGTAGGCTAGCGGACTCTACTTGCCTCTAATCCAAGCAAAATCACAGCAAGCACAACGGCGGGGCAAGGCGGGCTCGACGGCGGGACTAGGCGGGTGCACAGTAGCCGGTCTTGTCCTCCTCTTTCTCTCTCGCACGCCCACTTTCTCTCTTTCTATCTTCCTCTCTTCCTCGTGCACGACACCTCCGCTCTCTCTCTCTCTCTCGGCTCAAACCCTCGAGCAATCCACCTCTCTCTCCCCCCTTTTCTTCCTTCCACTCATGATTAGCAATCATTTGATTTGCATGGCATTAGACACTTGGCTAATCTCTCTTGCCACTTGTCATTTTTCTCATGCAAGTTGATGGGCTCAATGGGCCGGGCCTCTCCCTCCTTCGGTCGACTACTTCATGGGTTCCTTGGGCTGGGCTTGAACGGCCGAACAATGGGGGTTTTGTGGGCTGGTTTTGGGCTTTGAGAAAATCAGCCCACTCCTTCTCCAATTTTTCTATTTAATGTCCATTTAAATATATACCTAATTAAAAATTATAGGGCCTTAATATTTTGTAAGATAATTCAATAAAATCCAACTTATAAAATGTACGGCGAAGAATAAAATTTTCCTATCAAATAATGGTCCATTGAAAAGCTTGGCCTTAATCTTATTGCAAATCATGGGTCTAATGGCTACAATATAATTTGATGGTGCTTCCATCACCTATTCATGGTTCATAACATATCTAGGGGTTGTCGTGAAGTTTTAGGATGCCACACAGCGCCTACACTATTGCTCTCCCTTGGCCTCGTCCTGTAGAACTCTCTCTCAAGCTATCTACCTATCATGCCGTCTATCCACCTCCATCCTAGCTTCTGGCTGCCCCATCCCTGGCTTGCTTGCCAAGCAGGATTGCCTCCATCGTGGTCACCATTATGTAGTGGGAGAGGTCTCATTAAGCGTCCACCAACACAACCTTATAGGGCCATGAATCAGAGAACAACGAGGCCTATAGGTATCTCTATGTCCATGATCATCCAATAGGCAACTCGAAGGAAAGTGGCTTCGGGCACATGAGGGTCTTCCACCTCGTCATAGTACCAAGAGAAATCCATGGGCGTGCCATACAAAATCTAATAGGAGGTAGGTGGAATCGACATGGCTCAACCTGGAAAAATGTAAAATCAACTGGAATGAGTAAAACTCAGCAAGCAAAGGATCCACTGACTAGGATACAAGCATAAAGCCACTAAGTAAGAGGATGTCACAACTTGCTTGAGAGCTTTTCTATAAGCATGATCAATAAGGGACCCTCCAACTATTAACTCATCTTGACATTAGAAACTCAGTAGTCACAACGTGCTTGAGAACCTTTCTACCTACATGGGTGGCCTCTCCTAGGCTCTCATAAACGATGACTTATGCCATTCATATCATCTCATTACCAAAAAGGTACTACTTGTACAAGCAATATCACAAGTAGTAATACAAATCACTATATGCACTTGTCATCATATATGCCACCACAAATTGTAGTATAATAGTGCATGCAAATGATCAAGCACAGACAACCATTGCCCTCACAACTACATATGTGACTCCTTGAAGAGTCCAACTACCACAATCTTTCGGAAAGGTCAGGGCATAACCCATCTAGGCATCTCGTCCCCAACCTAGCATTGCAAGCCAGTCCCTAGGGAAAATCACATCTTCTTCCCCTGCTTCTAGAGAGCACTTAGTTCCTCCCTCACTTATTAGCCTCACCAGGCATCTTGCACCTAGGGCATCCGATAAGAATCAGATTCTTCATCGAGCAACTGAAGGGCACCACGTTACCCCCTTCAGGCATTTTGCACCCAACCTGGCCTCACAAGGAACCCTTGATAGTCTTTCGGCACCCACCCTCAGGCTTCTAAAGGGCACTATGTTACCCCCTCTAGGAATCTTGCACCCAAGGCATTGTCATCACGAAGACCGACAACAATCGATTATACCATTACCATGGTGCAACAATTCAATAATATAATGTCTCATACAATAGTGCAATACTAGTTGCAAGGAAAATGAACAAGCCAACTAGTCCATGCATTAGTTTACTTAACTAACCTATCGGCACTTTCCAACCTGACGTCCATAGTCTTAACAGGAAGTCTTGCCCGTGGTTAATAGAAAAGCCTACATAACCTTACGTTGCAATCAAAAGACCATAAGCCCTAAGACACACAATAAGGCACCTGAATAATACCACAAATCCTAAGTTCCAACGAGCTCAATAATGGGGCGATGTGACCAATGTCTCTTCACACCTTCATTTTCCTAATTCTGTCATTCCACCTCCTAGACTAACTAGTACAAGTTCATGTATGAAGCTGAAATTAAGACTGCACAACCTAGAACTCATCCGAGAGACATGGACTAAGATTTGTCATCACTTCCTAGACCAAATTTAACTCGATGTGCTGCAAACAAAATAAATGGAAGTCGAGAAGTTCTCAACCTAATTTGGGACCAGTTAGTACGAGCAAGGTGGCTGTCCCAATGATTGGAAAACTCAGGATAACCCAAACATGGCTTTAGCATCCCCTCAGCCTCCATTTGTGTGGAATCCCAGAGTTCCATTGCTGCTGGGACTCACTTAGCAACACCAAGCTTATCCTAGATGACCTTTAGTCGTACACGAAACTATTATGACCATGAATTTGGCTCAAGGCCGGATAGGGTTTCGGTGCTTCCTGAGCCTCTCAATCTCCCCGACCCATATATCCTAAGTCGAGATTGAATATAACAGAACTTAATAACAAAACCAGAGTCTATGGGTTGTCGACCAAGCAATTCTCGACACCCATAACTCACCAACACTAGGCATCTGCACCAGAGGTCTACTTAGCCCAAGAATGGGCAATTTGGCACCTAGTTTTATATTTAGCAATGCCGGCGGTCCATGGATTGCATATGTGATGTGGACATCGAGCCATATCAAGGAGGAGGTGCTAAGGGTGCATTTGGGAACTACTTTTGGGAAAAGCCTTTAAGGAAATGCAAAGACCTTTAGTCTAAAGGCCTTTGGTGAAATGCAAAAACTGTTTGGTAAACTATAATTGAAAAGTGCCTTGAGAAGCAACTTTGGGAAAATGCTTTTAGTAAACACATATTTGTTGAAAGTCCTTTAGCGGGATTAATTGAAGCTTTTATTTTTTATTTTTTAAAATTGAAAACAAAAATATTGATTTTTTTTTTGCACTAAGATGTATATATAAAAGAGATATATTAACAAATTCAATGACTATTTTTTTTTTTTACACTGAGATGTATATATAAAAGAGATATATTAACAAATTCAATGACTTTTTTTTTTTGCACTGAGATGTATATATAAAATAGATATATTAACAAAAAGAAATAGTAATTTCATTATAATAAACATGATTACATATGCATCAAAGAAAGAAATAGGTTTTCATTGAAAATTACAAACATCCCCCTCAAGTATTTACTAAACTCATTGCTATTTTATCATGTAAACGAGCCATGTCAGAAGATAAATTGTCATTTGAAGTACCGGCCCCCTCATTTGTATTATGAAGGTCAACTAAATATCCATAATTGGGATCCAAATATGCTCTTGCAAAATGTCTATCATTGGCGGCGTTTCATCGTATGTAATTATGCAAAGTCATTGCTACTATAACAATTTTTACTTGCTTTTCAAACGGGAAATTTAGCATATACTTTAGGATTTTTCACTTCTTCTTCAACACACCAAAAGCTCGCTCAATTTCTGATCGCAACAAGGAATGAGCACGATTGAATACCTCTTGATAGCCTGTAGGGATGGGACCTTGTTGAAATTCTGGCAAATGATAACTAACTTCTTTGTATGGTCCCAAATAACCCGTCGAATTTGGATATCCAGCATCTACTAAATAATATTTACCTGCATAATTATAATATAAATTTGATCAACATATACCATATTTATACATATTAATGTACAAAAACCATTAATTAACAAACTTGGAGGAAAATGAGGAAATTGCATATCACGTCTCCCTAAAGCTTCATAGAAAATATGAGTATCATAGGCTTGGCCCTCCCAACCAGCCCAAACATAAGTGAATTCCATTTTAAAATTACACACCACTAAGACATTTTGAGTCGTTGTACCTTTTCGACCAATAAAATGAATCTAATCTTTTACAGGTATCACCGCTGGGATATGAGTGCCATCAATAGCTCCAATACTATCCTAAAACAAAAACACAAATATTATTATATAATCAAAATTTGCATTTAGTTCTTTCTTTCTATTGAATAATTAAAACATACCTTAAAATATGGATAAAATCTTCCATTATTTTTTATTTTCTCCAGAACATCCCTAAATTGCCAATCAACTGGTTGGATCAAATCTTTTTCCATTTCACATACTTTGTCTAATACTAAGCTAAAGTACCTGCTTATAATTTCCCCAGAGCGTTGAAAATGCTCTTGTGTTAACCTGTTACCTATACCATGTCCTAAAATATGAAGAAATATTCCAAGCATTTCTCTAACATCAATATTCCTAGTTCCTTCAAGACCATAGCGTGTTACTAAATCATGCATTAAATTATTAAATACAATCTTATCCATTCTAAACATTTGATAACACCTTATCGGATTAGCATTTTCGCCCATCAATTCTTCTAACCATGCATATCCTGTATATGATGATGTCCTACAAGGTTTTTTCTGACTGTATATTGCTTGATAAGCGATTGTGGCTTGAGTAATTTCCACAAGTTGATTGAATTCCTCATCCTCTTTCTCATGGAGTTCTCTTTCAGGAGAATCGTCCATATCTGTTTAAAGTAACAAAACAGTAAGAAAAGTTATGAATAATCATCCATCAATGGAACAATTATTTTCCATAATATATATGCAAATTCCACCAAATCAACCTAACATAAACTGAAAACACATGTCTCACATTAAAACATAATTAGAAGAAGAGTTCACAAGTAGTGCAAATTAGCAACCAAAAATAAATCTCTCATTACAACATAGATTAATATGAAAGAGCTCAAAGAAATAACTAGTATCCTAATGGCGACTATCATGCTCTTCCAACTTATACTTCAGCCACTAAACTTTTTCTTCATCTTCATCCAAGTTCATAAAAATCTACCTATTGTCTTTCTTTTCAGCAAAATGAGAGAGTGCAAAAAAGAACAACTTTCTGTCTTGCTTAATCTCAGGTATGGCTTTCAATGTTTGCACAATTTCTTTGTAAGGATCAAACTTCCTTGCAACCGATGTTGCATTGCTCCTACTCCCTCAACAGCTGAACAAAGTCTGTCAAATTGTGATGGTAACTTATCAGGTCTGGTCAATTTTTTTCCTCTCTTTCCTCGAGCTTGCTTCGTTGAACTTTCTACCATCCTTTTATTGCTCTTACTTTGACTTGGTTGGGCATTTGTTTCACCTACATCACCCTCTAAAGTATCATCAGTAGATCCTGCACAATCACCAATATCAGCTTGTGTGGTCTCAACATTCTCATTATTGCGTAAACATTGTGCAGGATTCCACGTAACACTTCCGATAGCAACTATACCCTGGAACATTTGATCCAACAAAGCTTCAACATCCAGATGTATGCCTTTCGTTCGAAAGACTTCAAGCTTAGGATTGGCCTGTTATAATAAAAAAAATTTAGGAGTTATATTATAAAATATGAACTTACAAAACAAAAAGTAATAAAAGATTAGATAAACACCTGAATTTTTCTCTCCCACCATTCGTCACTCACGTCAATGGTTTTCTTCCTTGGATCCCATCCTAGTCCTGTTTCCTTTTGAACCAATTGCTTCCATTTTTTCCATTCTTCCTTTAAATTATCCCACTTACTCTTCATTTTATTTTTATCATACTTTTTTCCCCTCAACTCCTCAAGCTTGTTAATTATATCCGTCCATCCATCCCTTTTGTTGCTCGCAGGACGATTGCCTTTTTCAATTTGTTCAATGCATAATCGACAAAAAGTGTCTATATCTTCAGGGCTCCAATATGCTTTTTCCTTTGATGAACTTGCCATCTTTCAATAAAATTAATACAAACATATTTTTTAAAAAAGGCATAAACACACTCAACTAGCAATCAGTCTAGAAAAATGCCAATTCGCCAAGCGCCAAGTGCCAAATAAAAAAAGAAGCCAACATGATGCATATGCTTTAAGATTCAATAAAATGAGAATTCTACTTCACTAATCTATTCTGGGAGGAGGACTACATGCTACTTGAAATCTGCGTCTGTGCACTGAGCAAGTCAGGAAGGAGGAAATGCTCTCGAGGTGCTGCGAGGTCTCAGATATTGGTGTGAGAGACTGAGTTCATCACCAGACACGGGGCTTGCTTGATCTCCACATAATTCTGAATTACAGATTCTTGTCTAACAAGGCTACATTCTTTTGAAGGTGGAACTATGCCTCACGTATTTGTACAGTTTTTTGAGTTTGGGATAGACTAGTAGAGCTTGGAGCATCAAATTTTTGCTTGACAGCGAGCGCATACAGGTTACAGGTCATTTGTACATAGATATGTTAACTTGTTAGCCAATCAATTACTACGTTGATTGGAATAAATTGTGTCCAAGTGAAATGTGGTGATAGAGACAGGAAATTAGCAAAGAATGTGATTCTTGATAGGTAACTTATAAACACCACATAGAGTGTTTCGGCATTCTAGTACTAGTTATCTGAGATATTGTCATTTGTGACCTACTAAAGAGAAGTCCAGAATTTCTCCAAACTTGATACACCAGTACACACATTAACATCAATAATCCACACGAGACCAATGTTCATTATGACGATATTACCTACAAAAAATTTCCCCTACTTTTATCAAACGCGAAAGCCCAAATGACAGAAAGTGTAGCTAAGTTCAACAAACTTAGCAAAAAGATCAAAATGTAGGACTGCATTTCAAGTAAATGCAACTGAAATATGGGTTTCATCTCACATATATCTCAACATTAATGATAATTTAGCATCTGGATCACCTAAACAAATTATAAAGTCTCAAAGCCTTGCAGAGAGACTCTACATTTCCCATCAGAGCTTAGCTCTACTGATATGTTTCTCAATCTTACAGTCTGTTCTAACTTTCCTGAGAATGCAGTTAGACGCTCCCAAACGCTCCCAATATCAACAACTTAGTCGGAGGATTAACCACAACACCCCGCAACCTCACATCGATTCACAGTTCCGAAGCCCAGTAACATTCGCGAAACATTACGATCATCCGCAACGCACAGCATTCTCAAATCCACATCATGAACCACCGAACACAGCAGAAAGACGGGCGGCCAAGAAAACACTTGGTAAAACACACGGACCATTGACCCCCAAAATCTCATTTTTCCTTCTACCCACCACTTCGAATCCGCAAAGCGGGAGAACCCACAAGACAATTGCAAGGGAAAAAAGAGAAACACATCCCACCAAAAACTCAAACTAGCGTAGCTCATCAACTCCCGTCCCACCAAAAACAGCTCGTTTGCACATCAAATCGCGCATAGAATCACGAGCACCGAACACACACACAACACTTCGAAGAAAGAAGAAAGAAAAAGGGTAATCCTTCAACTGCGACTAACGACTAATAAGTAGAGAACACGCCAGAAACCCAAAACCGAAATTCAACTAGGCACGAAAGAAAATGGAATCGAGAACTGACCGAAGCAAAAAGAGAGTCCGGCATTGGGTGGCTGGCGACGGTGGTGGCCGGGCTCCGACGGCGACGATCGGGGTTGGCGGTCGTGGAGTTGAAAAGGAGCGGTGGAGAAGATCGGGGAGAGAGAAGGCTTTTGGACGAGAGAACGTCACGATGGTGGCTGGGCTTCGATGGAGACGATGGTGGCTGGTTCCAATGGCAACGGTCAGGGTTGGCGGTCGTGGAGTTGAAAAGGAGCAGTGGAGAAGATCGGGGAGAGAGAGAAGGCCTTTGGACGAGAGAAGTGAGACCCTGTAGAGGCGAGCGGTGACGAAAATTAGGTTTTCAAAAGGGTCAAAGTTGGAATTTAATAAATTTGTGAGGGCAACAAAGGCAAAACAAAACTTTTCTTTAATGAAGCTCCAGCATGCCAAAAATGCTGGAAAGCCCAAGGCAGCCCCCAACCTGCCTTGGGCTTTCAGCCTTAAAAATGCTAGCATTTAGCCCAAGTCCCTTCCAAAGTTTTTTCCCAAACACCATTTTTTTTTTTTGCCCAAAGGGCTTTGGACTCCCAAGGGGCTTTGGGAAGTGGTTCCCAAACGCACCCTAAGAACCCATTATCTATTCCTACTGGTTCGATCACTCGAGCGCAGGCCAAGCAATTTAGGCAAGCTGTTGGTGTCATGGTTCGTAATCTTTGGCATGGAGATGACCTTGGATTAGATCTTGAAGAATCTTGGAAATCTTGACGCAATTTGATTATCTGGTCACCAAATATTTGACCAAGTCAAATAGCAATATTCTTCTTGTTTAGGAATAATCTAGAATATGACGCATTTGTTTTTTTTAAGGTTGGTTTTAGGGTTTGTGTGGCGGCTAGAAGGCCTATATATAAGACTGACTAAATTTCTTTGGGGGACAGATATATTTTATTTTTAAGGACAAGAATTGAGAGGTTTTCTTCTACTGCTCTTTTGAGGACTTGACCTTATCAAGATTCTCTTTGGCGGTTGATTTGACTTATCGAGCGAGATAGCGAATTCTTTCGCTCGTGGCGTCTATAATGTTGGTTGGTTGACATGCGTTCATCAACAGGTCACGTTCATACTGAGGTTGACAATCAGAGGTTTGATTGGAGGTCGAGGTTTGCAATTCACACCATCTGGGTCTTCGTAGAACGATCCTTCCGCAATGATTCACATCAGTTTGGTATCAGAGCTTACTTCTACAAGGCCTATTTATCTTTAATTTTCTGTTGATATTCAGAAATTTGAGATTTATTGAGCTAGGGTTTCAGTTCTAGCTAATTTAGGGATCCGATTGCTTTTGTGCTTCCATACGTAGTTGTTTGCTATTAGTTTTAAATTTTCTTTTTCTAGCATCTTAAATTGTATCTGAGTTCGTCAAAAAAAAAGAAAAAAAGAAAAAAAAAAGAGAAAGAAAATGCACACAAAAAAAAAAGTGCGCAAGAGAAAAAAAACAGCTTCGGCAAAAAAAAATTAGCCGAAAAAAAAATCAAGAAGGCGACTCGTTTGTTAGTAGACCGAATTGAAACAAAATCAGTAGTGATTTGCATTTCAATTGGAATTCGAAAGTTGTACTTGTTGGCTTGAAATTGTTACTTGCTTAAACAAAATCAATAGTGATCTAATCTTGTTTGATTAGTTCGATTGATTGTCGTGAGGGGTTGAGAGACAGGTTTTGAGTCCGATAAAGAGCTTGTGAAAAGAGAATACGAGAGGAAAAATGCAAGAGTGTATAAGCTTAATTGAGGGTGGAAAAAGCCTACACTTGAGTTAAACACGAGGGGAGTGACAAACACCTTGAGAGAAACACGTGAGGGAGTGATTGGTAAGGATTTTTGTGACTAACGTTTACTTACAGGTCTAAAATATGTCGCACAAAGAAAGTGTGAATCAAAAGGAGGTTGACTCCATACGAAGGGATGAAGCGCTCGTGGAAAGCATCCAGCAATTGAAGGCCGTAATGGAGGAGCTTAGTGGCCGAATGATGGGGAATGACATGAGGGTTGATGGTGACCGAGAGCTACCCTGGGGAAGGCTTCAACATTAGCAAGACACCTCTAGAACACGACATAGAAGGCAGCGGCATTATGATGATGATGAGGCCAACATGGAGGATGATCGAGATGCTCGATTTGGAAGGTGGAATGGAGCTCAATGGTTTAGACACCGAGAAGATAATGAACTTGGCAATATCAAGATAAAGATTCATTCTTTCCAAGGGAAGAATGATCCCGATGCGTATCTAGAATGGGAGAAACGCATGAAGATGGTATTTGATTGCCAACGATACTCCGAGCTCAAAAAGGTAAAAATTGTAGCTGTTGAATTTACTAATCATGTTATAATTTGGTGGGATCAACTTGTGACTAGTAGGAGGCGCAATGGTGAAATACTGATAGAGACGTGGGATGAGATGAAAGCAGTGATGAGAAGGCGTTTTGTACCTAGTCATTACCACCGAGATTTGTTTCAAAAGTTACAAAATCTCACATAAGGCAATAAGAGCGTGGAAGAGTATCACAAGGAGATGGAGATTGCCATGATCCGTGCTAATGTGGTGGAGGATCGTGAGGCCACAATGTCAAGATTTTTGAGTGGTTTGAGCCGAGACATAGCAAGGGTGGTGGAGCTGTAACACTATGTTGAATTGGAGGAATTGGTGGACAAAGCTATCAAAGTTGAGTGGCAATTGAAGTTGGATCGAAATCACAAGAGTGGAGGAGGTTCAAATCAGAATTGGAGATCCAATTGGAAAAGAGATAAGAAGCCAAATTGGAGAGCAAATAACACCAAAACTGAAACCTCAAAGGAGAAGTAGAGGGAAGGTAAAGTTGGAACGAATCCGGCTTCAGGTAAAACTGAAAGCCCTAACATTAGAACTCATGAGATTAAATGTTTTAAGTGTTTGGGCAGGGGTCATATGGCGAATCAATGCCCTAATAGAAGAGTGATGATCATGACTGAACATGGTGTTATTGATTCCGAAAAAGAAAGGGAAGAAGAGGATGATGAGATGCCACCATTAAAGGATTATAATGATGGAGAAGTGGCTATAAAAGGAGACTTATTGGTGGTTAGGCGTTCTTTGAGTGTGCAAGTAAAAGAGGAGGAGCATCACCAACAAAGAGATAACTTGTTTCATACAAGATGCGTGGTGAATGGTAAGATCTGTAGTATGATAATTGATGGAGGTAGTTGTGCAAATGTGGCAAGTTGTATTATGGTGGATAAGTTGGGTTTAAAGACGACAAAGCACCCTAGGCCTTATAGACTTCAATGGTTGAATGATAGTGGAGAGGTGAAAGTGTCGAAGCAAGTCCGAATCCCATTTGAGATAAGGAGATATAAGGACGAGGTAGAGTATGATGTTGTACCTATGCAAGCGGGTCATATCTTGCTTGGAAGACCATGGCAATATGATCGAAAGGTACATCATGATGGATATACTAATCGTTATTCATTGGTGATGAATCAAAAGACTTATACCTTGGTACCAATGACACCTAGTGAGGTGTATCAAGATCAGTTAAAGTTACAACGAGAAGCTGAGAGAGAGAGAAAATGTGAGAAATCCGAGGGCTTGCGTGGTGTGTCTGAGACGCAAGGAAAAGGAGAGGCCGAGAGAAGAATTGTGGTAAAAACCGAGGGAAAAGAAAAGAGGAAAAAAAAGAGGCAAAATAATTTTTATGCAAAATCAAGTGAAGTGAGGAGAGCTTTAGTTCTAGATCGACCAATGCTTGTACTTGTGTACAAGGAGGTTTTGTTTTCTACTAACGATCTTGACCCAAGTTTGCCTAGTCCTATTGTGTCTTTATTGCAAGAATTTGAAGATGTCTTTCCTGATGAACTTCCTCAAGGGATACTATCGATTCAAGGCATAGAACATCAAATTGACTTGATTCCTGGTGCGCCATTACCTAATCGACCTGCATATCGAAGTAATCCCAAGGAGACAAAGGAACTTCAGCAGCAAGTTAGCGAACTTTTGGAACGGGAGTATGTGAGAGAGAGTCTTAGCCCGTGCGCCGTCCCTGTTTTGTTGGTGCCAAAGAAGGATGGAACTTGGCGAATGTGTGTCGATTGCCGAGTAATCAATAATATTATGGTAAAGTATCGACATCCTATTCCTAGGTTAGATGACATGTTGGATGAGTTGCATGGTTCTTGCATTTTCACTAAGATCGATTTGAAAAGTGACTATCATCAAATTATGATGAAAGAAGGTATGAATGGAAAACTGCATTTAAGACCAAGTATGGATTATATGAGTGGTTAGTAATGCCATTTGGATTAATTAATGCACCGAGCACGCTTATGCAACTTATGAATCATGTTTTGCGTGCTTTTATTGGTCGATTTGTGGTTGTCTATTTTGATGACATCTTGATTTATAGCCGAAGTCTTGATGACCGTATTGAGCATGTGCGAGCTGTCTTGCAGGTTTTAAGGGCCGAGCAATTATACGCTAATCTAAAGAAGTGCTCTTTTGTTACCAACAAATTATTATTTCTAGGATTTGTTGTTGTTAGTGCTGATGGTATACATGTTGATGAAGAAAAGGTCAAAGCAATCCGTGAATGGCCAATGCCTAAGACGATAGGAGAGGTGCGTAGCTTTCATGGATTGGCAAGTTTTTATCGACGATTTGTGAGAAATTTCAGCACCATTGCCACACCTTTAACTAAGGTTATCAAGAAGCACGTGGGTTTCATGTGGGGAGAAGAGCAAGATAAAGCATTTAATCTTTTAAAAGATAAGTTGACTAATGCTCTTTTGTTATCTTTGCCAAATTTCAGTGCTACTTTTGAGATAGAGTGCGATGCTTCTGGTACAGGAATTGGAGCTGTGTTGATGCAAGGAGGGCGTCCCATAGCTTATTTTAGCAAAAAATTGAGTGGAGCAACATTGAATTATCCTACCTATGATAAAGAGATGTATGCTTTAGTGCGAGCTTTAGAGACTTGGCAACATTATTTATGGCCAAAGGAGTTTGTGATCCACACCGACCATGAGACCTTGAAGTACTTGAAAGGGCAGCAAAAGTTGAATAAAAGACATGCCAAATGGATGGAGTTCATCGAGACTTTTCCATATGTGATCAAGTACAAGAAAGGTAAGGAGAATGTGGTAGCCGATGCACTTTCTCGAAGGTATGCGATTCTAACTATTTTAGAAGCAAAGTGTCTAGGTTTTGGGCATATTAAGGGCTTATATACTGATGATGATGACTTTGGGAGAGTGTATGAAGCATGTGAACATGCTACATTTGATAAATTTTATAGGCATGAAGGTTATCTTTTTCGTGAAAACAAACTATGTTTGCCTAAGTGTTCTTTGCGTGAATTGTTGGTGTGAGAAGCACATAGTGGTGGTTTAATGGAGCATTTTGGCATTAATAAGACTTATGAAGTGCTGCATAAACATTTTTATTGGCCACAAATGAAGAGAGATGTCATACGTGTCTATGAGAGATGCATTGCTTGTAAGCAATCTAAGTCTACAACTAAACCGCATGGCTTGTATTCACCATTACCTATTCCAACGCATCCTTGGATTGATATTTCTATGGATTTTGTGTTAGGATTGCCTAGGTCTAAGAATGGTAGAGATTCTATTTATGTGGTTGTTGATCGGTTTTCAAAGATGGCTCATTTTATACCTCGTCATAAAACTGATGATGTATCTCATGTTGTTGATTTGTTCTTTAGGGAAGTTGTACGTTTGCATGGCATGCCTAGATCGATTGTTTCATATCGAGATTCTAAATTTCTTAGCTACTTTTGGAAAAAATTATGGAAAAAATTAGGAACACGGTTGTTATTTTCTACTACTTGTCATCCATAGACTGATGGTCAAACTGAGGTAGTTAATAGAACTTTAGGGGTATTGTTGCGTGCTATTATTAATAAGAACATAAAATCTTGGGGAGATTGTCTGCCACGTGTTGAATTTGCATATAATATGAGCATGCATTCTGCTACTAAATTTACACCATTTGAGGTTGTCTATGGTTTTAATCCATTAACTCCGTTAGATTTAACCCCTTTACCTGTTGATGAGCATGTGGATTTAGATGGAGCAAAGAAAGCTGAATTTGTCAAGGCGTTACATGAGAAAACGCGCGCAGATATTGAGTGCAAGACTAAGCAATATGCAAGGCAAGCCAACAAAGGGCGCATGGAAGTGTTGTTTGAACCCAGCGATTGGGTTTGGGTTCATATGCGCAAAGAGAGATTTCCTAAGCAGCAACATTCTAAGTTATTACCGCGAGGGGATGGACCATTCATGGTTTTGGAAAGAGTTAACAATAATGCCTACAAGCATGATCTTCCAGGTAAGTATGACGTTAGTGCCACATTTAATGTTTCTGACTTGACTCTTTTTGATGCCAGTGATGATTTGAGGGCAATTCCTTTGCACGGGGGAGGGAATGATGTGGACATCGAGCCATATCGAGGAGGAGGTGCTAAGGACCCATTATCTATTCCTGCTGGTTCGATCACTCGAGCGCGGGCCAAGCAATTTAGGCAAGCTGTTGGTGTCATGGTTCGTGATCTTTGGCATGGAGATGACCTTGGATCAGATCTTGAAGAATCTTTGAAATCTTGGCGCAATTTGATTATCTGGTCATTAAATATTTGACCAAGTCAAATAGGAATATTCTTCTTGTTTAGGAATATTCTAGAATATGACGCATTAGTTTTTTTTTAGGGTTGGTTTTAGGGTTTGTGTGGCGGCTAAAAGGCCTATATATAAGACCGACTGAATTTCTTTAGGGGACAGATATATTTTATTTTTAAGGACAAGAATTGAGAGGTTTTCTTCTACTGCTCTTTTGAGGACTTGACCTTATCAAGATTCTCTTTGGTGGTCGATTTGACTTATCGAGCGAGATAGCGAATTGTTTCGCTCGTGGCGTCTATAACATTGGTTGGTTGACACGCGTTCATCAACAGGTCACGTTCATACTGAGGTTGCTAATCACAGGTTTGATTGGAGGTCGAGATTTACAATTCGCACCATCTGGATCTTCGTAAAACGATCCTTCCGCAACGATTCACATCAATATGCAAAGCCACGGGAGCTTGATCATGTGCCCTAGACCCCAAGGACAACTCCACAGTAGCATCTGAATAGTAGAGAGCCCAATCATCCCCGACCCAACTCTGGACAAAGTTTTAACACTCAGGTCATGCACCTAAATCGCAAAATTGAGCCCCAATTTCCACATGCACAGCTAAGTGGAGCTAATATGTGTACTCAAGACCCTAATGGTAGCTCTAGACTTGTATAAAGTTAGGAAAAACTCCGCTTGTCTGGCTAAAGAAGACATTCTACCATACTTATTAACAATACTAGTATGAATATGAGGAGGAATATGGTAGTCTTTAGGTAAGCCTAGTTTGGACTTTTTTGGATGTATGAGGTGAAGCTCCCCGTTGAGTGTGGTGTATGATTTTGCTAATGGAAATAGTGGAGTATAAGATATGATTCTAATATGTTTTATTAGTAAAGTTGGTGAACTTTGCCGATTCTATTTCTACTAGTATCTGCTCATAAAATGCAAGGGTTTTATTTGTATTATGTGGTTTCAAAAACTAGTTTTTGAAAATATGTTTTTGGCCAATTTGATTGAATCTTTGTAAAAAAAAAATCCATCTTCTACAATTGTTATTTGGAAAGAGTTTTTTTTTTTAAAAAAGAATTGTGATTTTTGAGTTTGAGGGGTTGTCTATGACTAATCACCACCTTATTCGAATTTTTATTTTTTTTATTTTGCTTACCTTCGGGCCACAAGTGGTGAAGGATTGTTGCTTATCTAGATGGAACTAGATGCCTCTTTCTTCACTATTTTTTGTAGAGAATGAGCAACTAGTTCTAGTAATTCCTTAAGTAGTCTGGCAATTAGTTATGCTAAAGCAGGTGAGGGCTCTTCCTTTTGGGAAGTGGTATTTGGCATGGGTTTATTTTCTATTATGTCAAGTCATGACTTGATTGGTGTGAAGGAAGTTTTAGCAGGGGCTTTGTCTTTGCCTTTCTTTTTGGGTTTTGGTGGCATCCTTGTAAAAACTCTCTTGTGAGAAAATCTAGTAAGGAGTTTGAAAAACCATTTATAAATTCAATATCAAAATCAAATATTGAAAATATGGCTTGCCACTTGATAAAAAATTGTTTTGATGCAGTGTTCAAGACGTCTTTTTGTAAAATTTCTTTTGCTGATTTACAATTAATTGTTAAAATGATTTTTTATTTAATAAATCTCCTTGAAATTTCAAAATAGATATAACTATAGCTAATATCTCCTTTTTGATTGCAGAATAATTTTACTGAGTTTGGTTTCAATGTTTTGAAACAAATTGGACAAATTGTTCTTTGCCATTTTTGACCTATTTAAGAATATTCTCATATCCTATTTCTGAAGCATCTATCTCAACTATTTTGAAAGCACGTGGATTTGCTAAATGTAGGCATGGCAATTCTTTAACATGGATTTTTATTTTTTTAATAATATTTGTATGTCCATGGTGGGGGATCCTTTTGTAATCTTTGATATAATGGTTTACAAAGTATGTTAATATTGGGGAAAAAATCTAGAATAAAATTGAGGTTGCCTAAAAATCTTTGTAATTGAGTTTTGTCAGTAAATGAGATTGATATTTCTATGGGGATAATGGTACCTAAATGGATATGATGACCTAGAAATCTGATTTTGGTATGGAAGAGTGATATCTTTGTAAGAAATACTACTAAGCTATTTTGTATAACTATTTTAATAAAAGTAGATATATGTTTAAAGTGTTGTTCTGCATTGGCAAAGAATATCAAAACATCATCTATATATTTTATGATATATTCAGAATATGGATTGAAGATTTCATTCATTATCCACTGAAATTTTGAAGGGACATTTTTAATGTCAAATGGCATAACATTCCATTCATATTGACCAAAAGGTACCAAGAAAGCTGTTTTGTATTTGTCTTTTTCATTAATTTTGTATTTACCAAAATCCTTTCATATTCAAATTTGAAAATATCTTTGACCTACATAACCTATTTTATAAATATTTTTTATTGGGTAAGGGATATCTTATCCATTTGAGAGTTGTATTTAGAGGTTTGTAATTAATGACTAATCTAGATACTCTTCTTTCTAATTTAGCATTTTATTTACATAGAAAGTGGAATAACTCCCATGGGCTTTTTCAAATGAGTTTCTTATCTAAAAGATCTTGGATATCTGCTTGGTAAAATTTCAAGACTTCTTCATTTATTTGTGTAGGAAGAGCTTTTGTAGATATTCTATTTTCTGAGAAATTTTGTTCATATGGAAATTCAACAATATGTTTCTTTATTTCCCAAAAGGCATTGGGTAAGGTGGAGCATATGGTTTTTTCTGTGTTTTTGTTGAGAAACTATTTTATTTTTGACATAAGGTTTTATAGGGTTTTCTTATATTCCTTTGAATTCAAGATCTTCTTTTAAATATTCAAGTTGGTTTTCTTTATCTTTTATGAGACAATTTATTTTTGAAATAGAATGCTCTTATAAGATATTTAGACTTTGTTTTTGAGGTTTGTAATGAAGTCAAAAGTGATTTTTATTTATTTATTTAAGTCTTGAGTTTCAATTCCTTCATTTGTTACTGTGAGAGGTTGGATTAATTGTATGAAAGGTATTTGTGACATACTCAATCCGACCCTTATCTATAGAATAGAATTATGTCGGTAATTGACAGAATACGAAAAATTTAGGAATGATCACCTTAGGATGAAAATTCAAATTTTCATCGGCGAACCATAAATTTTCGAAAAAGTGAAAATGGGCCACAAACGAGGAGCCACGAGGGCCCAAGCCATTGGCAGGCCTAATCGGCCCAAGGGGGCCAACCAAGCCATCCAAGCCCACTTTGGTTTTTTTGGAAGCATGCACATTAAATTTGTCCATTTGCATGAATAGTAATTGGACTATAGTTTGATTTAGTTTCTAAATTGCCCCTTCTAGAAGCTAGTTAGCCTAATGAGGAAATTTTGTTGTCATCCAAGGGGGAAAGTGGTGCCCACTGAAGAAGGAAACAAAAGGAGGCTAACTTGGTTGGCTTTTCTAGTTCATTCCTAATTTTGGCACATGCTTGATATCTTGCCATTAATGAACTTGGATAGAAAGGATGTCATGAAGCAATTGTGGCCATGCAAAGGCTTGGCCAAGAAAGAATTAGGGAGATTGTACCCAGGCTAATTAATGCTTCGATAAGGGAAAATCTTGAATGAGCTCTCAACCTCACTCATTTCTCTCTCTCTCTCTCTCTCTCTCTCTCTCTCTCTCTCTCTCTCTCTCTCTCTCTCTCTCTCTCAACCAAAACCCATCCCCTCTCTTGGTACCCTCATCTCTCTCCCCGTCTTTCTCTTTCTCTCTTGGTCCCTCACCGTGAATCGCCATCACCACCCCTTGTCCCCTCTTATAGAGCCGCCCTCACAATCGAGCAATCGCTATCACGTCATCCCCTCATCGTGAGCTCTCACCACCATTATGGTGAGCCGTTGTTGCCTCACAATCATCTGTCCTTTCATTAATCACCATCGTTGACTATTGCAACCCGATCTCATTGCCACATGTGTGGCTAAACGTGGGTGATTCCATCAAATTGCAAAATTCTCGTCGACCGATATTAGATTGATTTTTTCTGTCATTTTGGTACCCTATGTCTATATTCGAAATCTCAAGATCTTCACGACCACTGAGAATCGTCAATGTGTCGAGGAGGTTCATTGTGGCTCAAAGAAAATCGACCATGGGTCATTTACACTAAAAATTTCTGAGAGCTACCCGATAGGTTAGGTCATGCTAGAATCGCGTTAGATTGAAATTCACTGCAAATTTGAATCCGATTTCAGAAATTGAAAGTTCTATTATGTCACGAGTCATTTTAAGAACATCAACTCATCCTTCGAAGATTTTTCTGCAAACCGATATTTTTTGCAAAAAGTCATTAGGACCATTTTTGTCCGGAAAATTCAAGGGACCGTTTTTTATCGCGTTTTTTGGATGCAAGTTGGTTCTACTGGTGAGGAAAAATGTCAATTTGATCGAGGACACCATGGTGAGGAAAAATGTCAAAGTGTCAAAGAGGTTCATTGTGGCTCAAAAAAAATCGATCACGGGTCATTTACACTAAAAATTTCTAAGAGTTACCTGATAGGTTAGGTCATGCTAGAATCGCATTAGATTGAAATTCACTACGAATTTGAATCCAATTTCAAAAATTGAAAGTTCTATCACGTCACGAGTCATTTTAGGAACGTCGACTCATCCTCCGAAGATTTTTCTGCAAACCGAGATTTTTGGCAAAAAGTCAAGATAGGGCTGTTTTTGTCCGAAAAATTCAGGGGACTATTTTTATCGCGTTTTTTGGATGCAAGTTGGTTCTATTGGCGAGGAAAAATGTCAATTTGATCGAGGACACCGTAGTGGATTTTATAGGACTGAATTTGACTTTAATTAGAGAGAAAATGAATCCAATTTGGGAGGAAATTGCTTCAAATTCGTAGCCCCATGGTCCATGACCTTTTGGACCTCTTCAATGGCTTCTAAGGAAGGCTTTGGCAGCTAGAATTAGGCTGAGGAAGACAACAAATCGGTGGGGGCTCTTCAAAGGGGGATAAAAGGGATAGGGAGGAGCACGAGGGACCCCCTCAAGCTTTGTTGTCCCCTCCTTTCTTCTCCATTCGGTCGACTCCCCCATTTCTAGACCTGAAGAAACTCCAAAAATTACAGAGAAGGAAGCCAGCATCATCCCCTAGTTGTTGAGCAGCTCGTCAAACTGCCAGCACACCATCGTCACGCGCCTGAGCCCATCACTACCTCTCTCACTCGCGCGCCTGAACCCGTGCGTCACCGCCATCCCAACTGCATCATTCAGTCCTACCCGCCAGTCCAGCAGGTTCCCTGGCCATCGTTGTGGTCGTCGGAGCTCGTCTCACCATTATCTAGCAGCCGCCTCCAATAACCGCCTCCACCCACCTGGCCCTGTCTCGCCGTTTCTAGCTAACCGAGCCGTCGATTCTACTTCCTCAACCAGCAAGTAGAAGCAGAAATTCCAACAAGGGTTTTGGAGTTTTGGGGCCCATTTCTGAGCCTTTCTCAACCTCGCTTGATGCCCCCGCTTTGGAGTTTGTGGCCTGTCTTTGTATCCCCGTCGAAGTGAACTCACCGGCTTGTAAATCTAGTGAGTTTACTCACTAATCTTCACTTAGGGAGTTAATTATGCTTAAGGGTTCATTAGTTTAAGTTAAGTATGGATTAAGTAGTTAGTTAGAATGGATTAGCAATTTAATTGATCGTTATTGCATGTTAGGTGGTTAGAGTAGCGTAATTAGAGACTAGATAAGCTGAAGTATTTATCTAGATAGGTTCAAAAATTTTCCGAGCCTGTTTCAGTATTTAATTAGGCTTTTCCGGCCAAAGTTGCATTTATTGGTATTTATTAATTAATTTCGGTAATTATTTATTTAATTATTATTTTCCAAAAATTAGACCGAGATAGTCAGTGATCGAAATTCCGTGCTGATTATAATGGTGTGATTGGTTTATTTAATTGAGTGCTAGTTTGTGCAATTTAAGTGTGAATTGTAATTTTGGGGTATTTATCCCAAAAATTTAATATTTACGGTATTTAATTAGAAAATACCGAGCGTCAATTTACAATGCTACAAATGTGTTTGTGAACTATTGAAATTAGTGGGATTTTCAAAAGGGAAAACATTGTATTTTGATTAAGGCTGACTGTATACCCACACATGATTATTTTTATTGGGAATGATTAAAGTGGTGAAATTGTCGAATGATTAGGATGGTATACTCTATCAGCCTGCGGGCTTGATATGTTAGCTTAGGGTAAGCAGTATACCGATATACTATATCAGCTTGCGGGCTTTGATATATCAACTTAGTGTGAGCAGTATACCTTAGCAGCTTCTAGTAAGCATCGTCAATATACTATATCAGCCTGATAGTCTTGATATATCAACTTATAGTGAGCTGTATACTTTATTAGATAAGAGTGAGCTATACTATCTATCTTCAGCTTAGGGTGAGCAATCCTCAATGTGATAGGACTTTATAGATAGTATTGAATGAGTTGACCGAGAGATGGTCTTGATGACATGGAATCGACTGGATCGATTGACCGATGGTTTGATCTAATTTGACGATTTGATTGGTTGATGTGATTTGTTGATTATATGAATCGTACTAACTTGCAAGAAGGAATGAGGGCAAAGGTAAGTCCTCTGGCTTGTGCTTGTGCTTAGGCAACCCTTGGGGCATATTTTCTTTCTAGTTGGGACTTAGGGAGTGAACTTGCCGAGACGTCGTCTCACCCCGTTGTGGGATAACATTTTTAGGTCCTTAGATGGCAGCTCCTCCCGAGTATTTTGGCTAACCAAAGAAGGTCACCGAGTAGAGGTGTTATGCTTCATAGGAACCCGAGGGGATGGGTCTATGAACTCGTGAGATCTATGGTCTGGGTTGATGCGGGTCTAGTCCATAAGGTACCCCATCAATACAGATCATGGTATCGTCGTGAGCGGAATATATAGAATGAGGGTCCCATACCGGAGTCTAAGGTCCCTATGTCGGTGCTGGAGGATGCTTTTGGAAAATACACGACAGATCCTTCTGGTGGTTCAGTGGTGGACTCGAGCCTTTCGGATCCGAAGTCCCCGGAGTATTCAGTAGAGGTCTCGAATGTTTAGAGGACCTGTAGCACTAAAAACCCCCCATTTTGCAAACCTTGTATATATATCGACTAAGATTGTATATGACATTGTTTGACATGTGTATAAAGGTGTGATGTGGTTTGGTTTTCAAAAGAAAATTGCGGCCCCAGTTTTCTATCCCATCTTGTTGTTGTTTGGGAAGTTATTTATTTGCTTCCACATGCGCATTAAAATGAATAGGTCAGCCACGTGTCCTGGGACATTGATATTTAATCGACCATCAATGGATGGGCACGCGCTTAGAGGATCGAAGCATGATAACCAAGGATGGAGGTGGCGCTACTCCACTTGCACTAGCCTCAGCCTGCGCTTTACTCTGAGCATCTCGGGTACCGACTCTTGTCGACGTCCTACCCCGAGTCACAAGGCCTACTGCCCTCTTCCTAGGAGTCCTCTACTCCTGGTCACTCATGCTACATGATCTTTATAGAAACCTATTTTCCAATTCCAACACTAGATTAGAATTTGAGTGACCACACAAACCAGCTACCAATCAGCTATCAATCCCACGCATCAGCATATTAAAACGGCCTTTCCGACTAACTATCCCATGACCCATCGCACCTTATCACTTCATACACAGACCAGCTTTGATACCACTAAATGAGGATATCAAGCCCCGTACCTTGAGCGTGCGCACATCCCTCGGTGGTCGATACAAATGCGACATTCCCAGGATGCATCGCCGACCCAATCAAATAAGCACATGCATAAGCGAAACAACAAACCCCTGACAACAAACAGCATGGGATAGAAAAGCAGGGCAACAATTCACAAAAGCTATACTTTTATAAACAACTAGGTTTAGGTACAAAAGATCAGTCCCAAAAAGAAGATGTCCTACGACCTACTGGTTGGACACACTCGTCGATCCTTTAGACTTCCCCTCCACACGCTTCGAGGACTTCGGGTCCTCCATAACCACCCTTTAAGGACCTGAAAAGTTAAGCCCATGACGAGGTGAGACAATGTCTCAGCAAGTTCACCTCTTAAACCCCTATTAGGAAGGAAATACACCCAAGGGTGGCCTAGCCACACAATACAAAGGACTTACCTCGCCTCAGTTCCCTCATGCACGTCAGCACAGTTCATATACACATTGCATAAAATCAATGCACACAACAATTGAAACGCTCACTCAACTCAATCGAGCACAGGGGTCCCGATTATAAGGCCAAACCGTTATGGCACGTCCCATATCATGCCACACAATTTTATCTCATAATCAGGTGCATCTAGCTTAATCAATCATGCATTCCAATTGTTAAACTCGCCCCTCTAGGGCACGGCCTACTCCATGTCTGGCAGTCTACTGGCATAGCTAGGCATCGTCTCACTCCATTGAGCACGGCTTCATCAATACGTCAACGGTGTTCCCGAAAGAGCATCAGTCTAGAATCTACTGCGACCAGCATCCATTGTGTGGGCATCCCATATAGGGGCAACATCCGACGTAAACGCTTGTGATGGGTTCTCATAATCAACACACAACCAATCAATCATAGCCAAGACATCGTGCATTGCACTTAAATGTCTAAATTAAGATAATGCACTTGGCCCATTTTCTTCGTATTAAAAACATCTAGGAAAATAGGCATGTGTGGGGTACACAATCAAATCAAACCTTAAAAAGTAACATCCTTTCATTTTAAAGTCCCACCATTTGATATGGTATCTAATAACATTTTCGGTGTCTAAACCCGACACCCAATATTTTCCAATTAAATATCAACTTTTCCAACCACCACACAATTGCACAATTTATCAATCAATTGTACAATCCAACAATCAATTGCATAAACTGACCACACCACAGCAATTGGCACGAAATTATAAAGACTAGCTATCCCAGTATAATTTCCGGAAAATAATAAATAATTAAATATATTCCGAAAATTAAATTAAATTAATTAAATTAATTAAATATAATATAGATTAATATAAATTAATAAAATAAATTCAAAATAATTAATTAATACAAAATAATTAATTAAGAGCCCAATTAAGCTTACAGTAATTTAATTACCTAATTAGCTTTAATTAATTATCCATTAAACTAATCAAGCAACATAATCTAATTAGCTTCTACTAAACTAATATAACCACCTAAACCATACTTAGCCTAATTTAAACAATTCTTAAGCATAATTAACTTCCTAAGCAAAGTTTAGTGAGTGAACTCACCGGATTTACAAGTCGGTGAGTCCACGGTGACGGCAACGCTAAGGCAGGTGACAAACCTTCTAGCGGCAACACCAAAAAAGGCCAGGAAGGGCCTGAAAACAAGCCACGAAGCCTCATGGCTTGCTGCTAGCTTTGCTGCTGCTTGTTGGTCGAGGGAGCTGGACCAAGCAACAACAGTGGCTGGAAAAAGGCCAGTTGGGACAGCAGCGGCTTCAGCAGATCTAAGCAGTGGTTCCAATGGCTTGGACGGACGGTGTAGGAGCTCAAGTGGCTAGATGGCAACCAGGGTGGATGGCAGACCAACGACCAGACACGAAACGGGAGCAGGAGGCAAAACCGATGCTGGTGGCTTGAGGGACAGCAGCTGAACGAACGAGCTACAAGAGGGCCAGACAATCGATGGGCTAGCTTGTGCAGTAGTCAACGGTGGCGGACGAAGCAATTAGAGTGGCGCACGGCTTTTGGCCAGCGAGCACGCGAGGTGGAGGCGGATGGAGCTGGCTCAGCGTGCGGTGGCAACGACGGGCGTGGGGGAGCTCGAACGGGCGTGCAGTCTGCTCGGTCGGCTTGGAGGTTTGGCTAGCTGGTTCCTCTGGTTCTTTCAGCTCTCAAGATAGCAAGAATGGAGAAAGTAGGGCTGAGGAAGAAGGAGAAGAGATTTGCTAAAGCTTGAGGGGACAAGAGCCTTCAATGCTCTCCCTAAGGTCTTCAAACACTTGAGTGTTGCCCCCACCTTGCTCAGCCCTATCCTCAACCACTTTCTCTCTCCCAAAACTTCCTCAAGAAGCTTCCCATGTGTCCCAAATGTTGCACCCCACCATGGCCTACGAATTTGCACATTTACTTCTTCAATTTCATTCAAATCCTCCTTCATTTGAGCTCAATTGGTGCCCAAAAATTCCAGCCAATGTACCCACATCAAATCCAAGTTTTTCCTTGCCAATTAATCCATATTGGATGCCAAAAGTATACCAAAAAATGGTCCTCTAATTTTCTCGGTCCAATTCCGTCAATTCTTGATTTTTCGCCGAAAATCCGAACTTGCCCAAAAATCTTTGGAGGATGAGTCAACGTTCCTAAAATAAATTGTGACACGCCACAACTTTCAATTTTTGGAACCAAGTTCAATTTCGTGGTTAATTTCAATCGAACGCGATTTTAGCATGACCTAATCTATTGGGTAGCTTTTAGGAATTCTAGTGCATTTGACTTGTGGTCGATTATTTTTTATCCACAATGTGCATCTTCGACTCATAGGTGACTCTCGGTTGTCATAAAAATCTCAAGATCTCAAGTACGAACACAGGATACAAAATTGACAGAAAGTCGGTCTAGTGCCGTTCGACACAAATTTTGCAATTAGGTGAAATCACCCACTCATAATTACATGCCTCTATTGAATTGACCTATCTCCGATCTCTAATCAATTTCAATGGTGTCATATTGACCCTACCCTTGCAGATTAGTACATCGAGTAGTTGGTTTCTGGTCAAAAATCACATGCATGATCACCTAGTTAGTTTCATTCATTGGCGTGAAAAAGTAAAAAGACACACATCAACATCAAAGGAAACACGACAAACTATTAAGTACTAAATGGGCCCTAATAAAGGTATTAGCATAGCCTAGATCCCCGAACCTTAGAATCTTTAGTTGCGTAAATATCGATGGACCACTCCCGACTCTCAATTGGGCTTTTTAGCTGACCCCCCAAAAAAAGGACTATTGGCAACTCATAATTTTCATCTAGTTTTTATTAAACAACTCATAGATAATAAATCAATTTATGGTAAAAGGTATGGATCTTGACAAGACTTACCATGATTTAACATACTCAACGTGGAAATCGTCCTAAAGGATGAAATGATGCCATTCTTATGGGTGAAAGTACCATCGAGAGGACTACTGTGATAAGAGACCCCTAAATTCGTTATTCACACCCAATCTCCTTTTAAAGGTGTATCGTATGTGTAAAAGCAAATCACAATAATTCCTGTTATCACATGGGTACGAGCTTGAAAAAGCTCACGACCATGATCAAGTGAACTCACATGGTCGATCCAGAAAGATGAAGTGGCGACATCTTTTGGGACATAAACTGTGAGGGAGCTCCCACAATCAAGTACCGCTAAACCTGACTCTTTTTCCTCCACCGAGAACACAAGGTCGGGTCATAACAAAGGGTCCACTGTTTTTTTAGTATGTGGAAATATGACAAAGCCAAAAAACATCAGGAGAAAAGTATGAGGAATTGAGATTAAGGAAATATTGCTCAAGGAAAGTGTATGGCATGGAGTTGGATTTTCCCTTGAGAACGACTCTAATTTGGTTAAAGGGAACATTCAATAATTGGATCAAGAGAGAGACCGGATTTTCATCAATAAGGGGTATGGCAAAGCCAAGGGAACCCTTACCCAATCCAATGGCTATCTCAAACTCCTTAATTATAGGGGTCAACTCATTTCTATTAAACACAAAGGTAAAAATTGTGGGATTCCAAAAATGGACCAAAGCTTTGACCATTGCAATTCGAGGTTTGACCTTTAGCAAGGTCAGGAGGTAGCCAATCCATTTTTCCATGTAATCTCAATGTGTCGGGTTGAGGTCTTCCCATATAATCTTGAGGCTCCTCAACACAGGGATGATGTTGATCTTGGGCTTGCCCATCTAAACCCTAAGCCTAGTGGGGCATTCAAGATTGAGAATTCATCATCGTTGCAAATAGAAAGTGCAGATTTAAAATTTGAAAAATTAGAAAGCATAGCATCAATAAAACATAAACGATTCTCACCAACCAAACCATGGCAAGCATAACCACTCATCGCATGAGCACTTATGAGGTATTGACACCTAAGGATAGGGATGCTAAAGGCTTAAGGCTCCCATCTCAACCAACAAAATTTGTTTACTTGACGCTACTATCGTTGAACAGTATAACTTTTATTGATTGGGATGAGCAAGTTAATGGTAATATGTACCACAAGCATTCACTCATGGATTCCACCCATAAACCCTCATAATGGTGCTAATTGGGGTGATCGGGGTTTTAGACCATGGTTGTGTATGTAGTGTCATCCTAAAGCTTTTAAACATGTGTCGTGACCTACCTCTTGAGGGAAGGAATATGTTTAAGGGTATTGCCTAAAAGATACGCTTATAGCCCATGATTAGGCTTGAACTCTCTCAAGGCTTACAGCCCATGATTAGGCATGAACTCTCTCAAGCTCATGTCTCATGTGACATTAGGGTATTCCTAAGAATTTTCTAATGGGGAGTTGCTATTAGCCTATTGGGGTTGGCCATAAACCAAGTAAGATATGGGATCAAGGAAATCTAGGATCAAGGACTTGATTATACTAATTAACCAATTATTACCCTTTTGGTACCTAATTGTGTTCATTTAAAAAAAAAGATTTTTGTTAGGTAGTTTGGATTAATTTTAGACTAATCCACTAACATGCGAAGTGACCATGCGAGTGTGCAATTAATAACATAACAATTGGCGACCAGAGTCACATGAAATAAATTCCATTAGGAGAGTAAGAATCTGGCATTATCAAATAAGGAGAATACCATTGCTAACTAAGTTAAAGGGAAATCATCAACATACATAAAGTGCACAATCAGACGCATTCGTCTCTAAGGACAATTGAAATCATAAGATAGAACTCTAAGGGCCTGGTCAACCTTGAGCATAATTCTAAATTGAGAAACTTCCATCTTTTAGGAGAAAATAACCCAAAAGATTAATTTTAACCATTTCGAGGAATTTTAATTTTTTAGAATTATTTTCGAAATTTTCAAAAATTTTATTAAAAAATCAAATGTTTTTGGAAAAATTGAATTTCATAATTTTCCAAAAAATTCTGGATTTTATATTTTTTTTGAAAGTTTTCTAATTTTTAAAATATTTTCTGAAATTTTTTGGAATTTTCGAAATGGTATCGGACTTCCTAATTTTCTAAACCACTAAAATTTTAAAAATTTTCCAACTTTTAGAATTTTCTAAAAAATTTTGATGTTTTATTTTTAAATATTTTTTTAAAATTCTGAATTCCTAAAATTTTTCTGAATTTTTTTTTTTAATTTTTGAAATTTATGAAAATTTTAATTTTTTTTAATTTTAAATATTTCTGAAAACGTTTGAATTTTTGAAAATTTTAAACCTATTACAAGATTTTTATTATTATTCAATACTCTTTTGTTTTCTTTTTAATTTTTAAATTTTAAATGTTATCGTGTTCGGGAAAAAGGGGTTCGGACCGGCTAAATCCAATCATTTGTTAAATTAGATCTAAAATTTGAAGAAAATTCTCTCAAATTCTCTCTCTTCTCTCCCTTTCCCACCAATTCTCTTTCTTGGTCTCCCTCTCGTCATGCACAGCCGCCTCTTCGTTGCCGACTCCGGCCCCCTTTATAGGCAGTCCACTCTGTCGCGCTGCCATCCCTGACCTACCTTTCTCTCTCTCCTCATGCCGGTCGCAAGTTAGATCAGCTACACGCAACCCCCTAATCTCCCCAATCAGCTGTATTTTCGTCGAAGTTGGAAGATCAGTGGTTGAGCTAGCCTTCAAGCCAATCAGCTTATCCTTGCTGATCGGTGGCCGGCAATTGCTCAGCGGCGAAGTTTGACCTTATCCCCTGCGTGTCCCCAACCATCCCAAGGTCGAGGATTGGCAGATCAACCATCGGACAACCTCCGGTGGTCCTCTTTCCTTCCCGGCAATCCAAGGTCGTTCCTAATTGGACCGGTTCTGTTTGGCGATCATAATGACAGTCCAACTGTCCCGAGCCAACCCTTTGGTGATCCCATCTAGTCCTCCGAAGCTCCTCAAGATTCCGATTGAGCTCCGATGACTTGTATTTTGTCCAGTCGCACTTAAACCTGAAGAAAATTGCACAAGGTAAACGTTCTAATCTTGAATCCAACGAAGCAAGATCGACTTAATCGATCGGGGCTAGGGTTTAACCTTAAGTTTTCATGATATGCTTAGATCTGAGATTGATGATGTTATTGGATGATTTGTTGTGGGTTGATGTTCATTGAAGATGAACTTGAGGTTGATTGAACTTGGTTTGTCTTAATTTGCAATTTCGTACCTCTATGATGGACTTATTGTTTTGGCTAAAATGAGGTAGTAGATGAGGGTTTCTGGCCTCGAGCCTTTCATAGAAAATAGACTTCTCAAGCGTCGATGTGATAGGTCGCATGTCCTTAGCAAATGTTATTTGGTCATCAAAAAACACTTTCAAAGATCATCGATTTTGTTGCAGTTTGGATGTTGATTTGTTGTTTTGGTTTAGCGCGATTTTCTGTCTTTCCATTTTTTGTGTATGGATTATGAAAAAAAAAAACCTTTTTTCATAATATTTGCACAAAATTGTCTTTTTTATCACATATTTTTTCCAGATTTTTTTAGACTGATTTGTTAGGTAAAATTGTTAAAATTTATCATAATGTTTGAAATTAAGGTTTTACATGAGTCCATTTGACTTTGCATTCTTCATGAAACTTGTAATACATGTTATAAATGTCCTGAAGAGGTATCATTTGCACGATTTGAGTATTGTTTGATAAGTCAATTGCATGCACGAACATGTTTAGGTGCTATTGTAATTAGTTCATTTCATAACATGACTCTGTTTAGTCATTTTTGGGTAGGCTCATGTGAGCCGAATTGAGTTTAGATGTCTGCATATGAAATGCTTTTCATGTTGTATTCTCCACATTGAATTTTTCATAAGATTTTGAACATCATTAGATCATCGAAATTAACCATGTTCTGTGATATTTATCTTGCATTATAGGCTTATCACGAGCCTACATAAACCCCTTTGTTTGGGTCTCTTAAAGATCAAATCATGTATTGATGTCTTCTTGACATTTGAAGTGTGTGTTACAAGCTTCATATCCATATATGGCATGTCATATTTGAACCTCATTTGGTATGCGAACATCACACATCAATTTGACCAATTGCATTTGAAATTCATTGAGCATATCATTCTTAGTTCTAAGTCACTTTGTGATGTTAACGGCTTGTATGACTCCTTTGCATTCCAATTTATGGTTAAATATTTTGCCCAAATCTTTGTCGCATTTAACCTTTAGTCGTGTGCGAGTTTCATACTTTTCATGCGTTGTTTAAGTGGACTTATGAACTATTAAGCATGCATCATGTTCTGTTTTGCTTATGGCTGACATGAGTGACTTCATGAACATCAATTTTTTACCATCAAATTGACCTCAATTGGATTCGAACCCTCTTAGGAAATCTCAGGACTCATCTAGATCTTTCCAATGCCGCTGGTTTTGTGCGATTTACTTACCATCCTTTTCCATTTTTGTCACGTTAGGTTAGAAATCTGGCTTAGGTAAATTTCGAAACCTCTATTTTACCCTTGTTAAATTTGCTTTCGTTATTTTTGCGTGATTTTTTCATTAGAGATTCTCAGGTTGGACCCCGATTGAACTTTGTTTGTCACTCTTTTGCTTGTGTTGTGGTAAAAGTCGCATTTTTTAGACTTTGTTTACAAGGTCAAACCTTTGTTGACATGTCATGATACCCTCCTCTTTTTCTGAATTTCTGATGCGATTTTGAATTTCGTTTAATTTTTATAAATGATTACGTAGCTTGTTTCAGAAAACTTTCTTAATGAAGCTTGTTTCTCAAGATGTCATGAATGTTGTGTAATTTTTTTGGAACAAATTATCAATGGTTCTGTTGTCAATTGTGCTGATTTCGTATGCCCTGTTCAATGATGTGTCGTTACAACTTTCTGCTATGTTTTTCTTCTAGAATTTTTTAAGTCAACTTGCATATTGAATTTGCTTCACATGTCTTCATAAACTTTGTTCCTCTCCTTTTGAACTTTGCACGCGAAAATTTTCAGAAATTAATAAGCATTTTAGTGTGATTTCCAGACCCTTTGAACATAATAAACTCGTCTGAATTTTTATGTTCTTGTTGATTTGAACCTGATTTTAGTTTAAGTGTGCTGGATGGATAGATGATCCAAGGTTAGCTCACTAGAATTGTTTGATCATTTGAGAAATAAGGCTCAAGGGCCTACCTGCATGTTTTTTTCCTATAATGCATGTGGATTTTAGATGTATGCTTAGGTTCAATGCATGATCTCGTGGGTAGACCTTGGGATTCACTTAGAACATGTTCGAGGAGTTTATAAGCGTTATAAGCGTTGATCGCCATGCGAGAACACAAGTGGTGGCCAATGGCTGTAAAACAAAAAAATAAATTGGGATAGGTGTCTAGAGGGACCGACGCATGAATTGCAAAGGTTGACCCCGTGGCCCAACTTGATTTTGTTTCAATTGCTTGATTCTTTTTGTTTGTTTCATGATTGTGATTGTTTTTGGCATGAATGATTGTTTCTTTCCTATTGTATGTACCTAGTCCTAGTTCTAGATTAGAATTAGATTAGGTCTTTGGAGATAGAGATCTTTCAAGATTTGAAAACAATGGAAGGTTGATGTCCTATCTAATTGTATTTTTGTATCATTTGTCCCCAATATATGTTTTGGGTTGTTTCATATTGTATAAACACCCAATGAGGTGTGGATTTTATTTCTTTCATTTTATTTTTGTTAGTCATTTAGGGTTGCTAGTTAGAATTTGCCGTTTTCCCTAAACTGCTTACTTGGTTGTTTACTTGCCGCCTTGTCTTGAAATAAATTTCAAGTCCCCTTAGAAAATACGATATACTGTTACTGTTAGGCATCGAAAGAGCACTAATAGAAATACTAACGTAACTCAAGTCCCCAAATCTAAAATCTCTAGTTGCATAGAAATTGAGGAACCACTTGTGACATTGAGGAACCACTTGTGACATCCTAGTAGCGTCACTTTCTACGTTCGAATGCAAACATAAAAACAAACCTCAAACCAAAATGATAGGTCCCAAAAATGAATGGAAAATAAGCCACACACGGTCCCAGCAAAAAATAGATGTTCATAGCCAAATTTGCCACAACCATGCCATTCTTTCAAAAATTTTAACCATGCACGCTGGTAGAATTATGATCTCAATTCCACCTATTAGCACATAATTGAAAAGTACAAGATAGAGAAAAAGGGTGCTTTTATTAAAAAAAGCAGAGAAATGTTTGGGAATGAGGGTACAAACAGTGTCCTAGCTACTCAAAGTCGTTCCATGCCGATACAAAAGCCACCCTTCATGAGCCTAACTACCTACACCTTAGGTCGGGCCTTTCAAGATCCCATTTTGGTTCAAGAACCAAGATACAAACCACCTGGTAAACCAAGTGGGGGTGGCCATCATAGAACTGGAATGTGGTCTCGTAGCAGGTGAAGGTGTAGCATAAGTTGACGTCATAAACATCATGAAATGGAAGTCTCCACGTGCGCTAGGGCTCCATGTGTGGCTACTTGGGGTATGTCCATCACTAGTTATCTGAAAAGGATTAAGGAGTGAGTTGTGCCCAGTTGAGGAAATAAATCACATAATATAGTGTAAAATCCATTCATAACTTGGAAGACTATCCAGTCCATAACCCAGAACACATTAAACTAATCCATAGGGCTTGTCGTATATAAGAAAGCATTATATGAACTTGCCAAGTTAGTCTTAGAAATGAAAGCAAGATGATGCAACATAGTTGAGATAACCTACTAAAATATAACCCGAGCATTCAAAACATTAATATAAGGCGTCTTTTGAGTCATCAGCACCCCTTTTCGGCCCAATCACAGCTGTCTATTTTCATATCTCAATTCCGTTCTTAAGCTCACGAACTAATACCAGGTTGCTGGCCATAGGCATCTCACTCCGAAGCATCGCGGATCCAGGGGTCGCTGGCCTTGAGATTTAAACCGGGTCATCCCAAACACACGGCAGGGGTATCCCCACTCCCAAGGGGCATCATCAAGTCTCTGGACAATGGATAACTTTCATAATTATTTCATTTCACAATGAGTTCAAATTCCACATCAACATATCGAGCACAATAAAAACTTACCACCACACATAAAGTCAATACCTATAGCAATTTACAACCATAGCAAATCGCAAGTAGATTTTCGCACTTCATAAAGCTCATAATCCAAACCATATGCTCATATTGTGCTTTGAATCTCCCTATGTACATTGACATCACAATAATCTCTAGCATGTGCCATAGAATAGCAAAATGATTGCAGTTCTCGATGTTCACACACACCGTCTCAAACATGCTGCACTCATTGCACTCAGGAGACACAAATGCACTAATTAACCAAGAATGGGAGACCAGTAGACTCCCCAAAAGCCACAACATATACACCAAAAGGGTTATTATCTAATGCACAATCTCGAATCAAGACAGAACTTGGTCTGTTTCGAATAGTTTCAAATACAGAAGCAAAAAGTGCATCAAATCTCATCTAAAATTTATGAAATTTTAATATATTATAGAAGAGACGTAGATTAACATTTTCCATGAAGAAATCTAAGTATTTCTCACCGTAAAAAGAACAGCAACTTGCTGTCTTTACCCCTAAAATTCTGCAGCGACTTTCCAGATTAATTGCCTACCGAAGAAAAATCATTTCACTACCCAAATCTTAACCGTTTTCTACAATGTTCATGAAGGGTTTAAGGTCCAACTATGTCTAGACAAATGCAGAAAATTCGTAGAGCAACCTAAGGTTCGGCTGGTACATGCAAGTCAGTTTGCGGTTCTAAGGAAAGGAAGTTCGCACAAGTTAATTCACGCAAGAAAACTCTAATAACCAGTATGTCAAAACCTAAAATCATTGTGCGCTTTTAAGAAAATTAGTTCCTTTCAATGACACCACGTTTTAAAACCCAAAAGTAACGTATAAACGAGCAACTACCGCCCTTGTTTCTCCCGAACAGAACATCCCAGACCCTTACCTCGATATAGAGCTACTACAAGCGGTTTTAGTTGGTCTACGACTGCTGTCAAGGCCTCAACATTGCTCCCACAGAACCTAAAAGTAATCTCGACTACCCGCAAACTTCGCACAACTAACCTGTGGCCAATCCGAACCCGAACTTACCTCTCGACCACTCAAAACAAACATGCAGCACTCAACTACACTTAAGCAGTCGTCTGTTCCACCATCTCGACCAACACAGCTCCCTCGCACACGATTCTTTGCCCATCCAAACCCAATCATCACATGCAAAA
The DNA here is from genome assembly GCA_019915205.1 of Eucalyptus rudis. Taxonomy (NCBI): domain Eukaryota; kingdom Viridiplantae; phylum Streptophyta; class Magnoliopsida; order Myrtales; family Myrtaceae; genus Eucalyptus; species Eucalyptus rudis. Next base: position 1,116,358 of record JAHMTN010000021.1, on the reverse strand, counting down.
ACCAACAGCTCCATTTGAGCTCTCATCTAATCCATTCCAGCCCAAAACAGAAACATCAACATCCAAAAGCTAACCCAAAAACCACTCCTCTCATCCTTCAAGCCTAGCTCAGCTTCCAAGCGACACATGCATGAGTATTTCGAGCCTCGACCTGACACCGCGAGCCCGTCCAAAGCTAAGTTCAAGCTGATTCGCCATCCTGAGTTTCGAAGGATTTTCAACACCCTAAAACATGATAATTTCCCCCACCTTTGAAGCCGTGGACATTCTTCCACCTCGGATTCAGCCTCGGCGCAAATACTTGAGCTTCCTCAGCCTTGCTAGAACAGCAACCAGCAAGGAAAAAGAAAGGTGATTGCTGCCGATAGAAGAAAAGAAGGGAGATGTGTGGTTCCGGTGAGAGGGACAATGGTGAGAGAGAGGAAATGAAAATGTGAGTCTTGTGAATAAATGACGAAAAATGGGCGAAGCAAATGAGCATGTTTTTCTTCCCCCTCTTAATTTTAATAACCCAATTAAATTAAATAAAAGGGCTCAACAAAACCTAGTTTAGAGAGAAACAAGACCAAATGCATATATCTACCCATGCATGTTCCAAAATCCTCAAAATAATTGCGCAACTTTTGCATCGATGATTATTACGACACCCGACCAACAAAAGTCACCCTAATATCTTCGTAGCACATATGACCTCTCGCAGTCTGAAATCTCGCATCTCCCGGCATCCGTAAAACTAAAATTTCCTTTAAACTAAACAAGCAAGTAAAGTATCTTACGACTTCACGTGGGCCTAAGCCCGTGTCAACTTGTGCGGTTCCAACCCTCGCTAACAAAACTGGGCTTTAAGGCCCACAAACCCAAACAAACTCCAATTCAAACTCATAATGTTTATTTGGTCCGTTCTTGTGGTTCAACTTGACTCATGAGCCCAACTTACTTTTATTCATCGAGCGGCCCACGTATAAAATTTTAGGGCCTAACTCCACAATTTGACCCCAAACCGTGGCCCAACTCAGCCCACTACAACCCTTCCAGCTTTGCATTTATTCACCTAATGATTTTCAAGGCTGGAAAATTTGAGGTATCACACTACTATTGACCCTCGATTGGGTTTTTTTGCTAACCCTAAAAAACGAAGCTAGTGGTGACTCCTATTTTTAGGTTATTTTAAACAACTAAATAAAAATTAATTGATTGTGAGGGGTATGGTCTCGATGAGGCTTACCATAGTTTAGCATACCTACTGTGGAGAATTTTTAATGGATGAAGTAATGACATCACAACATCCATGGGAGAGTGAGTACTATTAGGAGAGCTATTATGGTAAAGGTATCATTAAATTCGATATCTACACTCAGCCTCCTCCTTCGAGATGTGCCACCTTGTGGATATGAGCCACAACACATTTTGCTGTCACGTGAGGTATGAGCTTAGGAGGGCTTATGACCATGAATGAGGAAACTCACAATGGTTTGTCCCGAAAGGCGAGGTGATGACACTTTTTTGGAACGCAAGCTGTGAGAGAACTCTCATAGTCAATTACTCCTAAACTCGACCTTTTCATCCCCGTCTGAGGGACCCGAGAGGGTTAGGTTGTCATACCCCGATCCTCGAGCGCATGCCAATCCCTCGGTGGTCAATTAAATTGCGATGTTTCAGGACGCGTCGCCGACCCATTCATTTTAATGCGCATACGAAAGCGTATAAATAAATCCTCATACAACATAAAGATTGGATAGAAATGTAGGACCACAATTTCACAACCACAACACACCTTTATACATAACTGACTCGTTTATTTACAATACTAGTATATATACAAAAGTCTACTCAAGCAGAAAGTCTACAAGTTCTCTAGGCGTTCGAATCCCTAGCTGAAAACTCCGAACTCTCCTAGGAACTTGGGTCCACCAACGTACCACCAGGAGGGTCAGTTGTAGCCTCGCCAAAAGCAATCTCTAACACTGACATTAAGACCTTAGACTCTTGTAAGGGACCTTCTTTGGGTTCATTTCGCCCGTGACAATACCACGCTTTGAATTGATGGGGTACCCTCCGAAGTAGACCTGCATCAACCCAGACAATGGTCTTCATGAGTTCATAAACCTAGGCTCCTTGGCCCCTAGGAAGAGGAATCTGAGTGACCTATTCGGTGACCCTCTTGGACTGGCCAAAATGTTTTGGAGGAGCCGTGCATCTAAGGACTTGAAAAGGTTGAGTCCACGACGGGGTGAGACAATGTCTCAGCAAGTTCACCCCCTAAACTTTGACTAGGAAGGAAATACGTCTAAATGCATTCTATGCACACACAATACAGAGGACTTACCTTGCCTTAGTTCCTTCTTGCAAGTCAGTACGATTCGTAATCTCAACCAATCAACTCAATTCGACACAACCCATCGATCCATCGATTCATACTATCTATCAATCAATACTATCTATCGATTAATATCATTTATTAATCAATCGATTCAATTACTACTCACACAAGCTGAAGTATAGATAGTAATAACTCGCACAAGATGATATAGATAGATTATAGCTCACATAAGCTGATATAGATAGATAGTAGCTCGCACAAGTGGATATACGGATCGTTGCTCTCACAAGCTGATAAACAATTATAGCTCACACAAGTTGATAAGGTATACTATTGTCACAAGCTGACATATCAAGCTCATAGGCTGATATAGTATATTGCTTTCACAAGTTGACATGCAATAATGATATATCTTTCTCTTCAATAATCCCACTATTTAAATTGTACACAAAAACATTTTCGGCGTTAAAAACTGACACTTGGTACTTTCTAATTAAAATACTGAAATTCCACATTTATGGAATAAATAACCAAAATCGCAAATTCCACTCAATATGGACAAATTAGCACTCAATTAACCAAGTATACCATTGCAATTAGCACGAAATTTCGTTCACCGGATATCCCGGTATAATTTCCGAAAAATAATAAATAATTAAATAAATACCAAAAATAATTAAATAAATGCAATTAAATGCCAAAAATAGAAACTTAGGCCGGAAACGCCTAATTAAACACCGAAACGGGCTTGGAAAATTTTTGAACCTATCTAGATAAATAGTATAATCTATCTAGTCTCTAATTAAGCCGATCTAACCACCTAACATGCACAAATGAATAATTAAATCACTAATTTGTTCTAACTAACCACCTAAACTATACTTAGCCTAAACTAATCAATCTTTTAGCATCATTAACTCCATAAGCAGAGTTTAGCAAGTAAACTCACTAGTTTAGCAATCCAGTGAGTCCACGGCGACAGCAATATGGAGACGGGTGACAAACCTCCTAGTGGCGACACCCGACAAGACCCGAAAGAGTCCTAAAATGGGCCTTGAAGCTCACGGTTGGGCTGAGGACTCTCGGCTCTATCCTTCAGCCGAAAGTGCTGGAACGAAGGTCGGTTGGTGTGAAAACGACGAGGAACAAGCGAACGGGTTGCAGCGGGCGACGACGGATGTTGGACGGCATCGACAGGGCTTCGGCTGAGCCCTACGGCGACTAAGGAGGCTTGGGGGACAGGCTAGGCTTCCGGGACAACGAGCTAGAGGTGGAATGAGTGATGGACGGGCACGGGCTTGCACGGGGGGCGCGACGGGCTCGAGCGACCAGCAAAGGGGCTCCGGCGGCTTAGGGTGGCTTGCGACGCCAAGGGGGCTTGGCTGGATTCTTTGCAAATTTTGGAGCTTCAAATGGTCTCTAATGGGGAAAGCAGCTCTGCTAAATGAGAGGGGGACAGCAGAAGGTTGGAGGTTCCCTCAAGCCTCCATTATGTCCTCTTTGTCCCTTAGCAAGGTTGCACTAGCCTTGGCTATCTTCCACAGTCTCTTGGCAGCCCACAAACTTCCCTTGCAAGCTAATGAAGTGATCCAAAGGTGGTGGAGACCATGGCCTACGAATTTTAGTCACATTTCTCCTAAATTGAGTTCAATTTCTCTTCAATTGGACCTAAATCGGTCCCCATAAATCCCACCAAGATGTCCTCGCCCAAATTGACATTTTTCCACACCAATAGAATCAACTTGCATCCTAAAAAGTGATAAAAAGTGGTCCCCTGAATTTTCCAATCGAAAACGGCCATATTTTGAAATTTCGCCAAAAATCTCGGTTTGCAAAAAATTTTTTGAAGGGTGAGTTGACGGTCCTAAAATAAATCATGACATGACAGAATTTTTAATTTTTGAAATCAAGTTCAAATTCACGGTTAATTTCAATCTAGCGTGATTTTAGCGTAACCTAACCTACCGCGTAGCTTCTAGAAATTTTTAGTGCAATTGACCCGTGGTCGATTTTTTTCGAGCCACAATGTACATCTTCGACACATTGCCGACTCTTAGTTGTTGTGAAAATCTCGAGGTTTCAAATGCGGACACAGGGTACCAAAATGATAGAAAAATGGTCTAGTGCCAATCGACGATAATTTTACAATTTTGTGGAATCACCCACACTTTGATCACATATCTCAGTCGAATTAACCTATTTCTGATCTCTGATCGATTTTTAACTGTGCCGTAGTGATCCTTGCAGACTAGCACGGTCGAGCAATCGATTTCTATTCGAATTCTCAAATCTATTGTGTTAAAATCCCTTAACGGCTTCATCTGATAGACTAGTTATCTCATGAGTGATGAGCTTAGAGAAAAGAAGTATAGGCACGTCGATGAAAAGCCCGATTCATTCAATTGAAACAATAACTGGAAATTTAGGATGTCACATTGGTCTCTACACACGGTTTTGATTTTTCACAGAATTTTGGACAAGAAATTTAGATGAGTGTTCTTCATGAAAGTTGTCGATTGTATCTTAAACTATAACGTATAATTTTTCCATCGTTTTTAGAACTTAAACCTGCGAAAATGTCTCTTTTGCATCTGTTCCAGTTTTGCAATTCCGCACTTTATTTCGGCCCGGTTTATTTAAACTGTTGAGGGTCTTACAAGCCAAGCTGGGTTTCAATTTCTTCAAGAGAAATATACCTCTGGGTCTCGTCCACGTCATTTGTAATATCCTTAGACCTAGAGCGGAGGGCATCATATTGTCCCCTCTCTCATCTTGGAATCTGGACTTTAGTAAATTCCAAGTCTTAATTGGCTTATTTACCTATCAACGACGAAAGCACCGGATAGTTTCTCGTCCCTCGGTCAAGATTTGGCCTAGTAAAGAATCAATCGGAAGAAGAGGCAACCCGTTTGAAGAAAATCATACCAAAAAAAAAAAAAAAAATGAACAAAATGTAAAACAACAAAACCTAGAAAACACATCCTAGACACCCTAATGGCAACACTTATACGATATAATATCTAATAAGTGATAATGTCGTAATAATGACGTACTTTGCATGAGCGCCTCATTTGAAACGAATAATGACATCATATTAATTGTTCTCTTCGAGAAAGTGTGTTTATGGGCAAGTTGGTGATGTGTGCAGACGACCAGGCTTCACTTGTTCCCTAAGTATATCAAAGTGTAGCCGATATATGAGGTGCAATTGAATCATAAAATTCATAAAATTATATAATTATATCCAAAAACATTTAAACATTGGTACCTCCATCAATTTGAAGGCCAGGTTTCTAATTTCAGAAATCCAGAAGAGAAGTAAATATTTTTTTATGTTGATTTTAGTTTTTTATTTTAGATAAGATTGGCTGATGAATGTTTTGATTCGATAGCAATAGATTATGGAAAGGAGATATATTGATCACCTGTGGAAATTTAACTGTTTACTACTTTCCCGTTGATACAATAAATTGATGGGTCTTATTTTTTGCTTGAAGTGAGAAGCTTAACGGGGGATCCTCTCTATTTACCGGAGAAACTCTTCTTTGCAATGAAGACTTGACATACAGTTGGCTGGCATGATTTCGATTATCGAATTAGTTGATTAGGTGGTCCAATTCATGACCTAAAACTGAGTGGTTTCTATCGGAGTCAACCTTCAAACCTAAAATGAAGGTAATGATAAACCTCTGGGGAGTTGAAAAACCAAATAAATTGGTCTCCCCGGGCTTGAGCGAAATCTTTCCTGCTAGGGTTGCCTAGGTGGATATCTTGTGATGGGTGTTTTCGTCCGGTGCGTGTTTGATACGTCATACGAGCTATTGCGCCTACACGATATTAAATTTTTAAGGTAGGTGGAATTCCATTAAAATATTAAATTCTTGATGGGCTACTTTTTATTTGGGTTGCTACCACCAAAAACCTCAAAATGGTACACCCGTGACACAATGATCCCAAACTAGTTTTTGTGTTACAAAACTCCGAAATTGATACATTCATGCCATATTTACTTCAAACTAGTACACCCTAGCCATATTTATCCTATATTATTATATGTCACAAAAAATCCCAAACGGATACCCTTTCCATATTCACCCTTAAACTATAGTGCACCCATGTCACTTTTGCTCTAAAAAAAGTCCTAGAGTCATAACAAGGGTGTATCCGTTTAGGAATTTTTGTGATACAAAATTTAATTTGGGGCAAATATGTCATAGTTGAACCGATTTGGAAGTTTTTGTGACAACAATTACTTTGGGGTGAATGTTGTAAGGATGTACCGATTTGAGATTTTTAGTGATATTAATCATTTTTACTATCTTTGTAACTCCTAATCCAACTGCAACGATCGAATTAATTATTTTCACGCTTGAGAGTGAAGAAGGAATAATAAGGGATCCGATATATTCCACAAGCAAAGAACTTTACTCGACATCATTTTCATGCTTGAGAGCGAAGAAGGAATGTGAAGGGATTCGATGAATTTCACAAGCAAAGAACTTTACTCGACAAGTTCTATTTTTGTCATAATTATTCTGACAGCTACTTTCTCTTCACGGCCATGAATCGCACAATCAAAGAATTTACAAAGCTTGTTGTAGACAAGAGAGGCCACGCCAGAAAAGGCATAAGAAAACGAAGAATATATAGTAGAGACGGAATAATAAGGCCCTACAGCGCCATAAGCTAATTCAATCCAAGCCAACATACACATACGACCTTTCTCGAAAAAAACGTACCGACCAGCCATGGCTGCTTCCGGCACAAGAAGCTACACGATGGCTGCTGAAGCCGCAGCCGGGATTGTGTCGAAGAAACTGGAGATCCTTCTCTCTACCCCAGAGTGGGTTGGGTGCTTAGCGATGAAAAATGTCGTGAAGGATGCCAAGAAAAAGCTGGCCATGATCCAAAAGTTCCTTTCCACACGAGACAGTCCGTTCGAAAGCATGGAGTGGTTAGGGCGGCTCCTCCAAACCATGTACAACGCTGAGGATATCATCGACAAGTTCCACCTCAAAGTGGCCCGCGGGAGGCATGAGGCCCTGCATGTTGCCACGAGGCCACTCGTTGTGCTCTTCCACAAGTACATGCTGTGGAGGGACTTGTCCAATCTGGTGAAGGCCATGAATGAGTTGTGTCGAGATCAGTACATGAAAGACAAGAAGGTGGCCGGGGGCGAGAATGAAAAGGAACCTGCTAGTTCCTCCTCCCATGATAGTACTCCATGGGAAGGCCACAAATTGGCGAGGCTAACTAGTTTGAATTTTGTATGTCGAGAGGCCGAGAAAAAGCGCATAAAAGAGTGGATTAGTATGGAGAGAGATGGCGTCCATGCGATTTCGATCTGGGGCGAGAAAGGCAGCGGCAAGACGTTCCTCGCAAGATGGATCTACAGGGAAGCAATGTACCTGGGCTTTGATACGCGAGCTTGGGTCCTCATCTCGGCCAGCATGGACCAGCAGGAGTTCTTTTTTGAGATACTGAAGCAAGTGGAAAAGCGAGCAAGGGGCATGATGAATATCCACGAAATAAAGAAAATGCTGGCACAGAAACTGGCCAACACAAAGAAGTTCCTCATAGTGTTGGATGACATGTGCCCGTCTAATGAGGAATTCTTCGGAGAGTTAATGATGATCATCCAACCTTCCTCTTTGCAGGGCCACATAATTATCACAACTAAAGACGGTGCAACAGCCCGTAACATGTCGGACGATTCAGAGCAGATAGAGCTGAAAAAGTTATGCGATAAAGAAAGTGGGAGGATGCTTGAAATGAAGTTGCATGGAGGATGCCATGTTCCAAGCCTCACGGACGAGGATAAAATTCTAAACCGGATTCCTGCCTTGCCGCTCTGTATATCCTTACTCAGTGGATTACTGTCGAATGCTAAAGAGCAAGGACTCACAGCGTTGATGAATGATAAATCTGAGATGTCACTATCAGATCTACTAGAATTGAGTTACCATAGACTGCCGTTCCATCTAAAACCGTGTTTCATCTACATGGCTTTGTTCCCCGTGGCATTTCCGATTCCGACAAGAAGGTTAGTGAGGCTGTGGTTGGCCGAGGGCTTATTGGTTTCGCATTGTTATGATGGAGAAAGGAAAATGACGCCTGAGAAAGTAGGAGAGATTTTCATTCTGGAGCTCGTGGATAGGAATGTGATTGATGTGGTGAGCTGGAGGGCGGATGGATCCCCCAAAGCTTGCCAAATGCTCACCTCTCTGTATGAATTGATCTGCCTGACCATGATAAGCACAGGGTTCCTCCATGTACGTAACAATAGCAACTTGAAAGGCAGGAACGACCACAACCCATCAGACCAGCAAGAACAGCTGCCGGACGCACCGCAAGAGCAAACCAAGGTCCGGTGGCTCGCGGAGCACACAAACATAGTCAGAGAAGGCCGCAGAAGCAGCTACCCCAATTTGAACCTCAGCCATATCCGCTCGTTTCTGTCATTTTACCTGAGGAGAGGCATGCTCACCAGGGACATCCGCACATTCCTTGGGAACATGACCTCCGATGTTGACTACAGCTTGCTAAGGGTGCTTGACTTGGAGGGTGTGTATAAGCCATCCTTGCAAGGTATGCTCTCCAAGTTGGTGCTCCTAAGGTACCTAGGATTGAGATCCACGGTGTTGGACTTGATCCCAAGCGAGGTTGCAGATTTGCACTATCTCGAGACTCTTGACATAAAGCACACCAATGTCACTTCCTTGCCGAATTCCTTGTGGAAGGCAAGGAACTTGAGGCACCTGCATCTCAACTGGTTCTACATCGACTTGAAGAAGATCCTCAAGATTTGTGGCGACAATGTTATGGCCTTGAATAAAATCCAAACCTTAAGCGGGCTGGTTATTTGTGAAGTGAAGGAGAATTCCCTGACGGGCTACATGAACAGCTTGACCACGCTCTCCACGCTCAAGCTTTTCTTGCAACACTCGGGTGAGGACACCTCAGCCGCTGCTGGAGAAACAGTAGCCCGTTGGATTAGCTCCAGCCTCACCAATCTCCAGTCCTTGACCTTTGGGGTAATCCAAGAAGCCAAGGCCGTGGGAAAAGACAAGCCTCCGACATCGCGGATAGGCCTATTACCGGAATTGGGACTGGCTCACCATAACAAACTGTTTGAGCTATACTTGCTGGGCCAACTCAAAGAACCCATCTGGACAAAGCTCTTGTCTGTCTCGCTCCGGGTTCTGACTCTGTCTGGTTCGAATGTAAAACCCAACATGATGCCCGCGTTGGGCAGTCTCCTGAAAAACCTGAGGACATTCAGGCTGTTGGCCAATTCTTTCCTAGACACGAGTCTGAAGTTCGTCAAAGATGGGTTTCAGAGCCTCGTGATCTTGAAGATATGGAACCTGCCGCATCTTAAGGAGGTGATTATTGAACCAGGAGCAATCCCACATCTCAAAGAACTCGAGTTTAGGCAAATCAAGGGGTTGGAAACTGTCAGAGGGATCAAGGAGTGCGAGGAATTGGAGAATATATGTGTGATATACCAGAGCGATGCTCTTGTTGACCAACTCAAGGGCGGCATAGGGGAGAACACGAATCTGTGTGTTATAAAAGACACAAGAGGCCCGGATCCACAGGTGATGACGAAGACTGACGGGTATGGGACAATATTAAAGTTCAAACATGTTTTTTACGCATGGCGATGAAAATGTTTTTATAAATTGATAATTTCATTAATTAGCTATTAGTTATTAAGAAAAATGATAAAAATCAGGGATGGAGAGGGGAAGATGATGCACCCATTGTGTGAAAAGGACACCACGAGGCCTGGATCTGCGGATGACGACCACGGGTATGGAACAAGTTCTTTACACACGGTCATGAAAATGTTTTCATAGACTTGTTCTCATTAGTGATTAAAAACAATGATTATGATTTTTATCGGACAAGAATTACGTTGCATCATTTCACCATACCAAGTCAATACGTGTTGGGAAATTATGGAGTCCCAATAAATAATACAAAATCACATTGGCGGTATCATTTAACCATTGTGGAACCAAATGCTGGATTCAAAAGTAACCTTTGGAACCAACCTCTCTCTGCACAGCCTACATAGATCGAGTGAGCCTTTCACCAAGCTCACATACAAGACACTGAAGAAGAGATAACGAGATTCTTTTACAGTAGTTAAGACCTCTCCTTTACTCACTGTATCATAGTTCAAAAAATGAAGCTCTCACGTAGGACCAAAATCTACAAAGCTAATGTTTTGACTGTAGAGTTGTTGTTGAGAACGTAAATTGACTTTAGTGTGAAGTTGATAAGACTTTCGTGCGTGTAAAGTTTGAAGTTGGTGTGATTTCGCGGCAGTCCTTTCTTTTCTTCTTCTTTTTTTTTTTTTTATGTATAATAATAATAGCATTAGTGTACAATAGAGAATCATTTTCTAGGGTGATATGATCCTTTTGCCTGTAATATGCAGAATAAGTTAATGCATGAACTTCTTTTCTTGACTTGTTCAACTATAAATCCAACTGGGTTTTCTTACTCTGAAACTATGAGTTAGAAAACCTCAGGGTTGCTTTAATTTTGGCTAAACGAGTCATAAAATTGCCAGGAAGTTATGGGCTTGGCTCAAAGGACGGCTTGGGTTGGGGAGGGGAAGAAGCTGAGGGAGGGACTTCAATAGAGGACACTGGTAGCATGTGCATCGAGGATATATTGGAACATGAACCATGGAAAGCGAAAGAGAACAAGGACACTATCTGATGGTTGGAGCTTGATGAGCTTGATATTCATGATGACATGTTCTTATTTCTCGATTTACCTGCTAAATTTCCTGTTGGCGTTAACTACATTCGTTCAGAATTAAATGATACTAGTGTAATTGGAACCTTGAGAATTACCAGTTCATATTTGATTATGTGTGTGTTGTACAATCTCATCTTCCATAACTATGGTATAAAAACTCTATCGTGTTATCAATAGACGCTTTGACCACGCGGGTACTGTTCATCGGGCATCCTCTCTACTGGTTTCCCGAGTCACTGTTGCGAAGCTGTTTCCCGTGGCTGTAGCCATCGGAATGGGCTGAAATTTGGAGGGAAGCTTCATCTCGACCTCCTCTATGTTTCCACCGAAGGAATTCGTAAAAGATGGTCTGTAGCCAGAGATCTCGTCTGCCCTAGAGCTGCTGGGCGAACCGGTTTTCCTGAACTGGTTTCTTCTGGTTTTTTCCTTCCCCCGGAGTTTCAGTGGTTGGAATGGATTGATTTACGGAAGGCAGCCTCTTGGTACTTCGTTCGACCTCCCCTCCTAAGGATTTTCACTACGATGGCCTAGATCTCGAGATCCTCTTTCTCCCAGGTGTGCGAACTTCTTCACCGTCTGGTTTGGTTGTTGCGGGTTGAACGGGTTCCCACCGTTGGTTAGGCCTCATTTTTGGAGGCTGAGGTCGTATAGGGCCTGGTATTGGTCCTCCAAGCGGCATCCTCCCAGGTGGTCTGCATCTTCAGGTTCCGGTCTTGTTGCTCTGCTTCTGCGTTTTGCTTCTGCAAGTCTCTAGACCGATTTCTGCTGGTGCATGCTGCTATGTTGTGAATTGTCGGTCTTCTTCGTGCCTTGTCCTACTGCTGTTGGAATTTTTTCGGATTAGACTCTTCCTTCGATGGTTTTCTTTGGCTGTGATCGGGTGCAGTCCAAGTGTTTGTGAAAATGTCCTCAACTGCTGTTGAGGCTGCAAACAATGCTCCAGCAGCCCGACCTACACTTGCTACCTCCTTGGGACGTCCCAATCCATCCTCTGGTGCGGGATCACTTCCAGAGCATCCTAGTAGGGCCTCGACTTCCTCATCCGGGCTAGCTGGACGGAAGAACAAGCAACAAGTCCAACAGGATCCCCCTGCTCGACCTTACCGGTCTAGGGGCTGGAGCCGCAGGTGGTCTGCTTCCAAGCGACCTGTGCACCTACCAATTGGACATCCGAATGCACTAGCTTGCTCTTGGGCAAATGTGGCTCGGCTTGCGGTGAAAGGATTGGATTTTTCCTTTATCCCTCCCACATTTGTAGATGGCAAAGCGGTGATGAATTTGCCGGATAAAGCTCTTGATGTTGTGGACCCGAAGTGGCATCAATGTTTGGTTGGTTACTTGGTTGGGAGGAGAAAGCTCCCATTCGGTCTCATGGAGCAGTCCCTGAAAAGGGCTTGGGGTCCCAAGCTTGTGGAAGTCCTAGCTAATGATCAAGGCTTCCTCTTCGTCCATATTCCCGATCCAATGTTTCGAAGAAAGATCCTAGAGGATGGTTCGATCACGGTTGCTAGAGTGCCGCTCATTATTCGCCAATGGCAGCCACTCATGGACCTCAAGAAAGAGAATCAATCCTCAATCCTGATTTAGATTCATTTGAGGAACTTACCGTTTGATTGTTGGACGGTCCTGGCTATGAGTGCAATTGCTAGTGTGGTGGGTAAGCCAGACAAAATGAAATTGGTTTCGTTTGCTAGAATTTGTGTAGTGATCAAGACAAACCAGCCGAGATTGAAGACTGTTGAAGTGATTTTAAAGGGAGTTTCTCAGTCGATAACCATCAACTGCGAATGGCTACTGGCTGAATGCCCGGACTGCAATACGTTTGGCCAGAACTGTCAAGCTCCTCCTCGCGTGCACGACCGTACCGGACAAACTAGAGCTTCGAAGCAGCATCTGGTCGAGCTTGTTCCGCCGATTGCTGCTATTACGGATCCACAGAAGATTGCCATCCCTGCTCCAATTGCTGAAGTGACGGTACCTCAACCGCAAAGGGCCTTGATCGATCTTGCTTCGTATCAGCACTTGATCGTTCTTGCTCTACTTCAGGCCGTCAACGGTCCTGCTCCCTCAGTCCTAGTTGTGGCCCACGGTCCTGATCTGCATCAGGACTTGATTGTTCCTGCTTCGCTCCAGGCTGTCAACGATTCTGCTCCCTCGGTCCCAGTTGTGGCCCGCGGTCTTGATCTGGTGATGGTAGAATCTCAGGCTACTCCGGAACAGCCCTGGAAACAGGCAAAGGGTAAGAAGAAGAAGAACTTGGCCTCCAAGAATGGAGAATCATCCCGTCCGTCCATTGCTACTGTTGAAGCCCAGCATGACCCCTGTTGGGATTAACGGATCCCCAAAAACCGGATTCGACACTAAATTGAACCCCTAAAACGAATGCGGAAGACGAAGCCCGGGAAAATCACGTATCACCGATCCTAAAACACACCACGGATTCGAGCGTACCTTGTTAGCCACAGATTAAACACCAATGCTGAAGTGAGGAAGAGAAATTGGCCCTGTTCGATCTGATGATGACAATTCACTTGGAAGGGGAGAAGAAAGTTGCCTTGTGCTTACCGTTTCTTCTTTTCTTTTGAGAGAGAGAGTGAGCATTTGAAAGGGAGGGAGACGTATGTACGTTAATGCCAAAAGGTACGTTCTCCCTCTCTCTCCTCCCTTATATATGTCCCTCCAAAAAACAATTAATCGTGCCCCTTCGTCCATGGGCCCTACTCTTGTGGGCGGGGCTTTTAGGCCCAACATGGGCGGACGGGCCTTAAGCCCAATATTAAAAACCATCATTTCCCACTCGCACATGGTGAGCTGAACAGAATTCTTTTTTACTTCTCTTCAACATTCATATCGGTGAATAATCCGTGCGACTAGCATATTTAGAGAGCTTGTTGCCATACATCTGTTAGGAATATATAGCAGCTCATAATGGGCATCACATCCTAAGTAGATTTAGTATGCAGTACCCTAGATCGATCGATCACATTTATATCTCTCTTGATCTCTTTTAAACAATGATATATATATATATATATATCTATATATATTGTATTCACAATTATGATTATTCCAAAGACAGTCATAATTGGTTAACCAATGAATACAAAACTACAATGTGATTCTCCAAATTCGATCTTCCTCTTTCCTTCATACTCTCAATTTCAGTTTAGCTTGCTTTCTAGAAATGTCCCATTAGATTGAATCAAACTCATGACCATTGGTAACATCATAAGATAGCAAACACTAAATAGAAATTTTGAGAATAAGTAAGAGTCATGAGGGGACTAAAATTGAGGAACTCTTTTCCTCAAGAGTCTCACACAACATAAAAGTTGAGATCAAACTTTTGCCACTCTTATCAGTCATTTCATGCATACGTAGTATGAAATACGTATTACGATATTAACTCATTTCCCATTGAGCGTATGTCTATACCTTTCAATACCGTACAGATGATAGTTCAGACATACCCAATGTCTAACTTGAGTTCACGTATCTACTCATTCACAAAATTGATCAGAACTCACATTTGGCATTGTTGACAGCTAAATTTTTGCCCAAAAATATTTCATTCCGGTATATAGATTATCTAGGTGTGTAATATAGTGTTTTAAATGAAAGATGTTTTTCCTATAAAAAAATAATAATAATTAAAAAAAGAAGAAATCGAAAAAAAAAGAGCAAGTTGGGGCCAATGATCTAAATGTGACTAGCCAAGCCCAAGAGGTCAGATTGGAATTCAAATGACAAGTTGGGGTCAAAATGCAATTTCCAAAAGTCGAGGGACCAATTCGCAAATTTTGTAAAATTTGCACTCGAGCCCTTAAATCATCATCTTGGTCATCAATTAAGTTGAAATTGAATTTGGGCCAAGTAGAATCAATTAAATTGAGCCAAAAAGACCACATTTGTATTGAATTGGGTATTTTTGGATAAGAAAATGGCCAAGTTCGAGGGACTTTTTTGCAAAATTGGGTGGGCACAATTGCGAAATTTGATCGAGATCTTAAACTACTATACATGAACTTGCTAATTGATCAAAAATCACAGCCAAAGTGATGGATTAAAGCACCCAAACCAGCTGTCAAATCTCAGTCCATGATTAAGTCTTAATTCGGAGTTGCTAAGTAGCCATATTGGTGGCCCCACCATATCCCACTCAGCCACCCATTTAGCTCGATCTTTGCACGTGCTAAAAGACCGTATATAGTAGTGCAAGTGGATGAAAATTTGCCAGGGATAAGCTGCTGAAAGCATGGGAAAGTCGCAGCAAAGTCCGCACACTCAACAGCTGTAGAAGTTAAAAAATTGGCTAAGTCAGAAGAGTAGGTGAAGTAGCCCTGTTGACAGGCTTGGTAGGTGGACAAAAGGCTGACCAAAAACCCCTTAATTCGGGGGATAAGATCACTGAAGCAAGGTCTTTCAAGGGAGGAGAGAGAGGAGACGAGAGGGAGAGGAGAGAGCTCGAAATCGCTCCCCAAAGACACCTTTAGAAGCAACTCTAGAAAAGAAACCCAGAAATTCCAGATCAACCTTTTGAGAGAAAAGTGAGATTTTCACAACCCTTCAGCCAAAATTAGCCAAAACCTTCAACTAGAGAGTGAAACTTCACTCAAATATCTTTCCATCCATAGGTCACACGTCCTAAATGGAGATTGGGAAGGCCTCCTAAAGCCCCCCCGAAAAACACCCTCCAGGCGGGCCAGGAAACACTGAAAATTTTTCTAGGTGTTGAGCCCAGTTGGTCATGAGTGATGAAAAGGCAGTGTTTTTGAGAAAGTTGAGAAATAAATGAGGAAAATATTGACTTCTACCCCAAACTAAAATACATATAGTTTGGCTTGGTGTCAATTTTTCCAACAAAAGACGTCTTGAAGTCTAATTTTAGAGGTCAACGAAAACCTTCGTTGTCAGTTCTTCTTTTCTGCAGATCTCATTTCCAATTGAAGAAGCCAACTTCCACGTGCTTCCAGAGGACAATTTCTCGGTTTCCTTGGCCAAGAACCACTTGAAAAGAAAACTAGGAAGTAAGGTAAGTATCCTAGATGTACGTATTTTCAAGTTTGAGCATGTTTTGATCATGAAAATCAAGAGGGAAACTAGCCCGGAAAACTGATTTCTGAGGTTGAAATTTTTCTAAGTGTTTGAAATCTCTTCAAGAGTGTTGCATGTGTGCTTCTTGGAGAGGTCGTTTTGATGTTGTTTGGTGGGTCATTCTCTGTGATGTTTATTGCATTTGAAAGCTCATGTTACCTACTTTCACTTGGATCAAGTAATGTTTCCTTTAGATCTCGTATGCGATTGTTGCGACCCGATCTCGTCGCCCCTCGAAATGGTATCCAAGGATGGGAAAAGGTCGGATTTAGGGGTACTTGATCTCAAGATCACGAGCTCTCCCAGGCTTGTACCCCACGTGACAGTAGGTTTTATTTATGCAATCTAGGTATTTAACAACCTAAAAAATATACAGGAGTCGCCACTAGCCTCAACTTTGGGGGTCGGCTAGAAACCCAATCGAGGGTTGGGAGTGTTCCCTCGATTCCTACGCAACCAGATATCTAGGTTCAGGGACTTGGGTTACGCTAACATTGCTATTAGCGCCCTTTCGGTACCTAAACAGTATGTTGTGTTTTCCTTAACATGTCAATGCATTTCTTTTTATATTTTCAGGATCATCAATTCTATACTAAATGATCATGCGTGGTGGATTACTTTCATTCTATTCTATTTCTAAAAAAATGAAAAGAAAACAATCAATGAAATTGAAAGCACAAGACATGAAGTAAACAATCAAGAGAAAACAGTAAACCTAATCATGCAATTCTAAAGAATATAAAAGAGAATAATCGAGAAAGAAAGGAAACCCGCGACTCGTCGGGCTTTATACAATGCATGAAACCCGATACATATATCGGGAAAATGAATATTACATAACAATGGTCGGAATGGACATCGACCTTCACCATCTTTACGCCTTCTCCATCTTCGAGATTCTAATCTAAACCTAATCTAATAAACCTATAACTAGGTATATGCAGTGGAAGGAAACAAACAAACATATCAAAACATCAAAGAACAAGACATTATTAGTGTTCAAAAATGGTGACTAAAGTCATGAAGTCCTTACACCAGATTCTAAGTGAAATCCCAAGATTTAGCATCATCATGTATTACACCTAAATCATCTATCTAACGATCACACACAAAGCATATAACATGACAAACATTCAAGCCATATGACCTTGGTCCTCAATCAACCCAAAACAATGAATGAACCAACTAAAGATCACTTATTCCAAAACATGCACCATTGAATTCACTCAACATATGTATTTAAGGCAAACGGAGCAATCAATGTGTAACCCACATGGTACCTAAAACCGTTTTGTAGACAATTGATAAAGGATGTCATTCCATGAAAGAAGCATCTCAAGATTCCTAACGCATGAATTTCTAAAAATATTAAGAACATGAACAAGTCAATCAATAATAGATTATAGTAGCGTGTCACACCGTCATTCTACAACATATTGAAAGCAATGTGGACAAATATACTATCTTATCCTAAGACTAACAACAACTTAGCCATAGAAAAGACAGCATTGCAGTTCAAGACAAATTCCAGATTTCAAAGCTTGATTTGAAAAAAAGAAAGGCAGGGCAAATGATGACCAAATCGCACATATAATATGTCAATGGAAAGTTTGAGAAGCTTATTACAAATCTCTAGAAGACATTAAGTCCTAATAACATCATCTTCCAGCTCGTTCCAGTTAAAACAGAAAATTGCAGTAGGTCAAAACAGCAAATCAACCTAAAAAACTACTGCAGAACTAACAGACTTTGTCGGTATTTTTCGATGACCGGATGATGTCTATTCAAGGCATGCGACATATCAAATCGAAGCTCTACAAGTGTAATTTTTGTGTCTAGAAGGGCTCAAGACCAGAAAACCTTATCTATCAATTCATTTAAGCCAAAACAGAAAGTCTATTAGTCATACGAAACACATTGACCATTCCATTTCAATACTAACAGCAGCTAGCCACAGAAGAAAAAGAAGCAAAATAGCATATTACAAGCAGCAGTATCTCAAATCAAGAAATCAATATAACATTTGGACCAAAAGTAAGGAGAAAGAAAACTTAAATTTGAGCTGTCCTGCTCAGCAATTCAAAAGATCCAATCGAATATTTCTTTTGCAAGGAGCATATTGAAATTTGCTGCATCAATATGGAGAAGACAGCCACACAAGCACATATAAAACTTTTGGCATTGACTTTATCGTCCATAATAGTGCAAACAACAACTCCTATTACCACAACCAGAACAACCATTTCTACTTCCCTCGAGTAATACTTACTTTGTAGGATCCACTTCATCACGCAAACAATAGGAATCATGCTCAGTTTCAAAATTTGATAAAATCCGACAGAGTTAAGCATCAAACTTAAGTTCATCCAAAACCATCAGCTCTAATAATTTTCTACAGCTCTATGGCAACGAACGCAGAAATTCAGCATCTAGTTTCTTTATCCAGAACCATCAAGTGAACAGTTTTCTACAGCTCTATAGCAACGAAAGCAGAAATTCAGCATCTAGTTTCTTAATGTCCATTCCAACAAGTATTGCATTCTGATCAGTGTGCCCGGGAAACTATCAGCCAGACTTAATCTATGTTTACAGCATTCAGATCAAGAAATAAGTCAAAAAGCAGCAGAATACTGATGTAGAGGTTCAGTGTCAAGAATCAGTATTGCTATTCCTTCCTAACTAGCAGCATGTTGAGAATGAGAGAAATGACCCGCTCAATAAAATTGTCACGGCCATCATGTGAACAGAAACTTATCTTCAGCTCAATAAAATTGTGAATATCGACCCTTTTGGACCAAAAGGAAAAATAACCTGATCTAGAGAGAGAAGCACCGATCAAGCAAGCAAGCGTAAGATCTCCGAGACAAAATTAGGTCCTCACGACTTTCAACCGCCTGGCACTTGATCTTCAATCGCTCGCCAATGGAGGAAGACCTTTACCTCCGACTGGAGCTCGGGAAAGAACAGCGAAACAGAACCGAGGGAGAGAGTTCAGAATCCATAACCCGAACGGATTGAAACCGCAAACGAAACCCTAACTGAGCGAGAGTGATAGAAAAAGAACTCACCGATCCGGTGAGCCCAATCCCAAGAGATTTGAGTCCGACGAGCTTCTGCACCAGCGAATCGAGGATGATCCACCGAACCAGATTCCCCGCCGTCGTTGCTGCGGCTACCGTCACTGCTACTGACGCCGATCAATTTTGGAAACCGGATCCTCGAGCAGACTCCTCGCCGAATAGAGGACACACCTCCAATCGCGCACCGATGGAGGAAAACCCTAGCCTCGATTGAACCAACGAAGAATCAACTTCCAGAGATGTCCGCTTTTCAACGATGATGAAGCCGCTCTTCGATCTCGCTTCAGGAATCACCGGACGTTGAGAATATTGAGTTCGATTCCGGTACGAGAGTTGTTCAACGCCGATCTTCAGATTCTGATTTGCTGGAATAGAACACCAGCAACTTCGGATCAATTTTCTCCACAAAATGCAGAATCACTAGCCTCCATTGTCTTTCGGCGAGAAGAAATCCATGGATTATTCGCACTAGAGGGAGAATAACTGGATTTCTTCTTGAAATCCTCGCTCGAATGAAACAAATCCAGAAAAAGAAAGCCTCAATGGAGAGAATTGCAGAGAGGATTTTGTGAAAAAATTCTGCTCGAGAGAGAATGAGTGGGCGGAGAGGGCGCAAACGCTGAAAATTGCCTCGCCTCCTCTCGTTTCGTACTAGCAAGTGCCTCTTTTATATTTTTTTGTTTTCTTTCTTTTATTTTTCTCTTTTTTTTTCATTTTCCTTATTTCTTATATTCTTTTTTCTTTTTGTTTTCTTTTTGATTTTCATTTTCATTTTTTTTATGTTTTCATTCATCCATTTTTTTTAATCTTTTGGGCTCTTTATTCTTTTTCTCTCTTTTTTTTTTCTTTCTTCTTTTTTTTCTTTTTTTTTGTTTTTCCTTATTTCTAATTTTTTTGTCTTTTCATTTCAAACAATTTTTTTTTAACTTTTGTGAATTGAATGTTTAAAACGTCGACAAAAATTTTGGGTGTCAACAGCGATGAGTGTCAGGGCTTGAATATGGGCATGTAACCTGTTTGTTTGACTTGGGTTCAAACCCAGATTTGCAAAATCAGTTCAAACCCGTGTATTTGAGGATGATTTTAGCTTGGTTCTAGTGTGTTTTTAGCTATGATTTCTATCTAATATTGTTCTTTACATGTGGTAGTATAATCTTAATATTTTAGTTTCACATGAGATTGCTTATGAGTGGAGATTGAAGGCTCCAAACATGGCTCGAGGAGGCTATTGGGGCTAGTTTAATGCACACCAAGTGTTCGACAAAATGCCTAAACTAAGTTTCGATCTTGAAACGATTGATTTGAGCTTGATTATTGTGATATTCATGTGCTATGTTACTCCATGTTAGCATAGATCGGTTTAAGGAATTATTATTTTTTCAAAAAAAAAAATTAAAAAAAGAGAAAAATATGAAAATTTCAAAAAATATCAAAAAATGTTAGATAGCATCAAATTAGGATATAAATGACATATATGAAATTTTCCTAATTTTAAAAGGTCATTTTCCTAATTTAATGCTATTTTGGTATTTTATAACCATTTTTGTAAATAATCCATTTTGCGTAGATTAAAACTATTTAAAGTAATTTCATGCATATAGAGTAATTCATGCATATTTGAATTCTCATTTTGCTCATGGGGGTCCTGTCCCGGGGCGTGATAACAAGGCCATGTAATATTATGTGCTCGACTTGTATTGGGTTTACATTTTCCGCGTTTATTTTCAAGTCATTTCAATTTCTTGGATGTTTATTTACGTGCCGCTCTTCATTAATTCGAGTGTAAATTTCTCTTCTAAATTATGTTAGGATTAGTCTAGACATTAAAAAAAACTACAAAAACATTTGCATGGACACTTAGTGGTTTCATAAAGATTATAATTGGTAATCAAGAATGTGTGACAATTTAGATAAATAACTTTCCAAGTTAGTGGTACCGCAAGGGCGCTAATAGAAACATTGGCGTAAACAAGTCCCCGTTCCTAGAAATCTCTGGTTGCATAGGAATCGAGACACCACTCCCGTGTCTCGATTGGTTTCTAGCCGACCCTAATAGGTTAGTGGCGACTCCTAGAAATATTTAGGTTGTTAATAATTGAAATATGAAATCCAACGTCGCGTGAGGTATGGGCTTAGGAGAGCCCACGCCTAATTTAAGGCCATTGGTCCGCTTCTTTAGGCAAATACCCCTAAACCTTCTTCCTTTTCCTTTGGACGGAAAAAAAAGGAGGTTGTGACAGGCATCATAGACAGATAAAGTAAAATATGTGGGCTATTTTACTTTCGGACGTAGTAAGTATTATGTCCTCATCTTAACACCCAGTTAAGGCGACATATGTATTTTAAGCTTTAGCTCTCGATTATCACCTAGATAATAAGCTTAAAAACAGTCTCATCTCTATTTATCACATAGTAAATAGAGGCGATTACCCGTGTGAGTGGGCTAATCTTATATCTGTCCGACATACTTACTCAACTTAAAATAATGCATTGAGCATTAAGATGCATAAAGATCAAACAAAGATTCATAGGCATTAATGATGAAAAACACAAATTCATCAAATGTGAACACTTCAGGGAAATTAAAATCCAGTACATCAGACTCTACGCAATCCTAGAGATTTCATATGGCCACAAAACACATCTCTAGGTATTGGCTTTGTCATAGGATCTGTTACCATTCTATGCGTAGATATATACTGTAAGTTCGCATCATTTTGTGCAACCATATCTTTGACAAAATTATACTTTGTATCTATATGTTTGGTCTTGCCATGATATTTTGGATCTTTGGTGTACGCTTTTGCTGCTTGGCTATCACAGTTAACCAACAATGAATCTGCAGCACTTCCAATAACACCTAAATGATCCAATAATCTCTTAAGCCAAACATCTTCTTATATTGCTGCTGATAATACCATGAACTTAGTTTCCATCGTGGACAAGGCTATATACTTTTGTTTCTTACTGCTCCGACATATGGTGCAATTATTCGGTAATAAAACAAATCTAGAGGTAGATTTCCTTTCATTTAAATCTCCTCCCCAATCAACATGAGAATAGCCTTAGAGTCGCAGATCCTTTCCTTAATAACTTAGCGTATAATCAGCAGTTCCCTTTAGATGCCTTAGTATTCTTTTAACGGCTTTCCAATGTGCTTGACCTGGATTGGATTGGTATCTACTCACCATTCCAATTGCAAAACATATGTCATGTCTTGTACACATCACAACGTACATAAAGCTTTCAACAGCACTAGCATAAGGAATATGTTTCATTTGTTCCTTCTCTTGTGGAGTCCTTGGACACAGTCTGTGGCGTAATCCCTCGCCTTTAGTAATATGATTATCTATGGGTTTACAATCTTGAAATCTTAACTCCAAGAATGTATGCAACATCACCCATGTTTTTCATCTCAAAGTTGGAAGACAACCAACTCTTGACATTATTAACAAACTCCATATTACTTCTGGCAATTAGTATATCATCAACACATAATGATATGATCACAAATTGATCCTTGGATCTTTTAATATATACATAATGATCCTCATCTATCATCGTAAAGTCATGTGCCATTATGGCATTATGAAAACGTATATACCATTGTCTTGACGACTGTTTAAGGCCATATATCGACCCCCAAAGTCGACATACCTTTTCTTCTTGGCCTTTCACTATAAAACCAGCAGGTTGTTCCATATATATTTCTTACTCTAATTCTCCATTGAGGAAAGCAGTCTTTACATCCATTTAATGTAACTCAAGATCCATACTAGCCACTATTGCCAGAATAATGCGAATCGAGGTAAATCTCACTACAGGAGAAAATGTATCTTCATAATCAATTCCTTCCTGTCAATTATACCCCTTCACCACAAGGCGAGTCTTATGCCTTTCTATCGAGCCATCAGCCTTTCACTTTATTTTGAGAACACACTTGTTCCCAATAGCTTTGCATTCTTTTGGAAGATCAACCAGTTCCCAGACTTAGTTTGACTTCATTGACTCCATCTCCTCTTTCATTGCATAAATCCATTTTTCCTTACTAGGGCATTTCAGAGCCTCATTAATATTTCTTGGCTCATCCTTATCTTGCGGAGCAATCATAAAAGTTTCCCCTTCAATGTCAAAACGTCGACGGAGAATACTTTGGCGACTTGTTCGCCGTATGGGAGATTGTACACTTTGCACATCATTCCCCATTATGCTCCCACTTGGATTAGATAATGATGATGTCGTCTCATCATGTGGTTGTAATTGAGAATGAGTTGAATTCAATTCATTACTTCTTATATTACTCCCACTTGAACTAACTCTACTAATATCATTATCTTAATCCAAGGTTTCAAACAGGGGTAATTTTCCCCTACCCTTCTTAGGAAATTCATCCACTAAGAATGTGACATCCCGTGATTCAAATTCAGTTATACTTTCACTTTCCTGCTCACCTATGAACACATATACCCTTTCGAGTGTTCGGAGTATCTCATGAAAATACTTTTATTTCCTTTGGGACCCAATTTCCCAAACTTGTGAGAGAACTCATGAGTATAGGCAGCACAACCCCATAACTTAAGAAAACTTAAGTCCGGTTTTCTACCTGTCCATAACTCATATGGAGTGGAAGTAATTGATTTGGAAGGCACCCGGTTAAGTATATAGGCAGCAGTTAACAACGCATCACTCCAAAAAGTGATAGGTAAGTTAGTATGCCCCATCATGAACCTAACCATTTCTAGTAGGGTTCTGTTTCTTCTCTCTACAACACCATTTTGTTGAGGAGTATTTGGAATAGACAACTGTCTTTTTATTCCTTTTTCACCAAATAATTTTCTGAACTCATCAGATAAATATTCTCGACCTCGATCGGATCTTAATATTTTTATTTTCTTGTCTAATTGATTTTCTACCAAGTTCATAAACCTTTTGAAACAACTTATTGCTTCAGATTTATGAGAAATCAAATAGACATATCCGAATCGAGTATAATCATCTATTAAAGTGATGGAATAAATAGCCCCATGCCTTCCTTTCACATTCATTGCACCATAGACGTCAGAATGGATTAAATGTAGAGGAAATTCAACTCTTTTACCTTTTCCAAATGGTTTCTTTGTCATTTTCCCTACTAGGCAATGCTCACATATGACCAAATCGACTTTTTCAATGTTGCCCAACAAGCCCTCTTTGGCTAGTCTATTCATACATTATTGGCCAATATGACTAAGTCTAGCATGCCACACATTCACATCATTATCATATGAAGTAGAAGACGTGAAACAAGGGAATAACAAATATTGATATCACCACAGTCAACATTTAGTACAATAAAACCATCCAGAAAGTGACCACAACCATAGTAGTTTGTATCCAAATACAAATCTACACCGCTATTACGGAAGTTCACACTAAAACCAAGCTTAACCAAAAAAAAAAAGAAAAAAGAAATAGACACTTAAATTTCGACGAATCTCCGGAGCATATAGAACATCATGTAGGAACAAGGTGCGTCCACCACGCATGTTCAATTGGCAGATGCCAATCCCTTTAACTTCATCTCTGGAGTTATTTCCTACATAGATCCACTTAGTTCCAGTTGGTACTTATCGGAATTCCACCAAGGATCCTCTATCCTTCGCTACATGGTCTATTACTCCTGAATCTACAGTCCACAAATGATTGGATTCGGCCAATAATACAGAACTTGACACATAAGCAAAGTTCTCAAATGTACAAGAGGTGTTTACCTTCTTTGGCTCACGACAGTCGCGAGCATAGTGACCTTTCTTGTCACAATTGTAACACCTCACTCTTGACATTTTCTTTACTTGAGGACGTTTTCCTCTCTTATGTTGGTTAACTCTTGATTTCTTGCAATAAGGACTTGATCCTTTGCATTCCCACATATTGAACGAATCAATACGCTTGCGCTTAGAGCTCAAAGCCCTTCCTGAGCTAGAACCAGCATTGCAAATGTCTATTTTCAACTCAGATGCCGTTAGGCAGTCCTCTACTAGCTCAAGGTGGCGCACAGCATCCTCAAGATCTTTCATAACATGCTCAAGAGCTTCTAGTGCTTCTTGCTTTTCCAACACATATTGAATCTTCATATTCAATATTTCACAATTGTTGCCGTTCATATAAGCAATTACGTTCTTTAGTTGCTGAAACCATCGATCTGAACACATCAGACATATATGCATGAATAATTAATGCCTATCATTTATGCATCCACTTTGCACAGACCCACCATATCAATGAATAATTTCAAATAAGGTTTCAGAATCAAAAGGTCACTACGTTTCCAATCATCCTCCAAAATAAATTCTATGAAGTTACAAAAACTCTATAAACTACTCACAGCAGTCAATAATAATAGAAAGCAAATAGTAATTGACATCCAATAAAACAATAATGCT
Source organism: Eucalyptus rudis (assembly GCA_019915205.1). NCBI lineage: Eukaryota > Viridiplantae > Streptophyta > Magnoliopsida > Myrtales > Myrtaceae > Eucalyptus > Eucalyptus rudis. The sequence goes on along the minus strand of JAHMTN010000021.1, from coordinate 1,090,664 downwards.
TTCACACAATACAACTAACATATCGGTTGTTGTACAACAATTAGGTAGTAAACATTACATAATTAATCTAAGAAATAAATAGGGAATGTCCCTTCTAATCTATCAGTCAAAACATCTGAGAAAACTAAAGGCATATTTGCTAACAATGGAAAAACTTTTGGAGAGCTCTCATGTTGCCTCGAAGGCGCATTCACTCTGCGCCATGTGGTGCTCAATCTAAGGGTTGAAGCTTTGGCCAACTCAATCCTATAATGCTCTCTTACAAAAGCTTCCATTAGCCTCTTATAACCTGGGACCACGTTGACCTACCATAGCCGATCTAACACTGCTTGCCATTATGGTGGAAGAGTGTTCATCAAAGCCGGCACCTTCTCAAAATCCGGCATAAGATAACCATTTCAGATGATTTCCTATATCATCTGATTGACCCTGACCACGTGTGATACTAAATCACCGTCATGCCACCGATAATCAACTAACTCTTTCATCAACCTTTTAAGTCTAACTCTTCCTTTGTCCGTTCTCAGGATTGCAGGTATCCGTGCATAACGCATCATTGTTCCTGTAACAAATGCAGAACCAATAAATGGATTACTTATAATCCACAATAAACAAAATGGAAAATATATAATTTTCCATGATTCATGCAACAAATGCAGAATAAAAAATTGATTACCTTTAACCCACATAGACATAATTGAAAAAGAAACAAATTCTTTTTTTTCGATCAATGGTCATTGGTCAACGGGTCAACGGTCGTCGGTCAACGGTCAACGGTCAGGTCGTCGGTCGTCGGACCAGTCGGGCCGGTCGGGCTGGGTCGAACGAACCGACCGCACGTGCCACGTGCGTGCGCGAGCTGACGTCACGCAAACGTTAGCCGGCGCGTGCCGCGCGAGTGCCAGGCGTCCTCAAGTCGGGTCGGGTCGCTAGTTGGGTCGCCGGCCGGTGACTGCCCGGCCAACCGTCGTCGGCGCTGACGTCATCCCGGCGGTTACCGTGACATCACGGTGACGTCAGCACGCGTCGGTTCGCAGACTGGCGCGTGTCGGTTCGCCGGCCGCCGGCGCGCACGTGCCGGTTCGCCACTGGCACGTGTGGTGCACGCGTTGGCCGATGCCAGTGCTTCGGGCGCGTGGCGCCGACGCGCAATGGCTTCTGGCCGCGCGTGTGGGCGCGTGCGGCGTCGCCCGGCGGCGCACGACATGTCACCGGACTCGTCTCGACGAGCCATTTCACCTTATGCCTTCAGAAATCGATTTGGACTTACAGAAACTTGAAAAAAACGGACGAACAGTGCTCGGGTGTCGTGATTTCTCGCCGTGATCCGTGTTGGCCAAATATTTTCGCGAAAATTCAATCAAAAAACATGAAAAGGGTTGGGAAAACATGAACCTGGCTCTGATACCAATGTTGGGATTAACGGATCCCAAAAACCGGATTCGACACTAAATCAAACCCCTAAAACGAATGCGGAAGACGAAGCCCGGGAAAATCACGTATCACCGATCCTAAAGCACACCACGGATTCGAGCGTACCTTGTTAGCCACAGATTAAACACCAATGCTGAAGTGAGGAAGAGAAATTGGCCATGTTCGATACGATGACGACAATTCGCTTGGAAAGGGAGAAGAAAGTTACCTTGTGCTTACTGTTTGTTCTTTTCTTTTGAGAGAGAGAGTGAGCGTTTGAAAGGGAGGGAGACGTACGTACGTTAATGCCAAAAGGTACCTTCTCCCTCTCTCTCCTCCCTTATATATGTCCCTCCAAAAAACAACTAATCGTGCCCCTTCGTCCATGGGCCCTACTCTTGTGGGCCGGGCTTTAAGGCCCAACATGGGCGGACGGGCCTTAAGCCCAACATTAAAAACCATCAACCCTAACCCAAATTCGGTTGCTGAAGCCTCAGCTTCGCAACAGACCTTGATCGAGCCTACTCCCTCGGTCCCTATCTTGGCCCTTATCCTTGATCCATCGGCTCCGCAGCAGGCCTTAATCGCGCACGCCCCATCGGTCCCTGTTGATTAAGTGATTGCAGAAACACAGGTTGTTCCGGAATAACCTTGGAGACAAGCGAAGGCAAAGAAAAAGAAGAACTTGTTCTCTAAGAATAGAGAATCCTCCCACATGACCATTGCTGGTGATGAAGAACTAAACCATCCGCTCAAAGCACTTTTTGTGGAAAAAACCGTGCCAACCTGGGTTGCTAGGAAGATGCAAAGGGGATTAAGCGCTCCCCCGAAGGTGGTTATCTCGCTTGCTGCTGGTTCCCAGCCTGATCAAGGCCAATCTATAAGCCTTGACCATGGTGGGGAGTCGAAAGTAGCTGCCACATTTGCCTCCTCGAATGAGGATGACATTGTATCTCCTGGTTCGTCACTCCCATCCTCAAGAGCTGCCTCGATGAAGGTGGAGACCATCCAGGATAGATTGATTGCTTTAGCCCCGGATCCGGGCCCGATGGTGATCCCTAGGGCAAAGGCAAATCCTCGCTGGAAGCCTCACAAGCAGAGGTAGGCTTTCTTGCCTTCTTCACCTCTTGTAGTGTAGTCTGGTTGTGTTTATATTATATATATATATATATATATATATATATATATGTATTTCGGGTTCTGGAATATTAGGGGTCTCATGGACTCGTTGAGGAGTGCTGAGGTTTGGAACTTCACTCATTCTAACAACCTTCATATGGTCAGCTTATTGGAGACCAAAGTGCCAGAGTATCTTTTTCGTTCCATGTCTGATGGGCTGTTGTCGGGATGGAAATGGATTGCCAATTATGATTCTTCTTTGAGGGGTAGGATTTGGGTTGGCTGGGACCCTTCGCTGGTTAATTTTGAAGTAATCTCTTCCAACAATTAGGCAATCCACGGTAGAGTGACACTCCTTATGTCAGGGTTATGCTGCTGCACTTTGGTGATTTATGCTGAACACTCGTGCATATCTCAGAGGCCTTAATGGGCGAAGCTGATTAGGATGAGTTCTTGCGTCCAAGACTTGGCCTGGATGGTGGCTGGGGACTTCAATGCCATTAGAGACCCGTTTGATAGGATTGGGGGCTCTGTAGCTTGGATTCGCTATTCCGATGAATTTAATTAATGTCTATTTTAGGCAGAATTAGAGGATTTGAGGTATGTTGGACTTCGGTTTACTTGGTCCACGTCATCCGAGGCTAACCGTAAGGCAAGGAAAATTGATCGGGTCTTAGTGAATGCTAGATGGAGCTTACAGTTTTCTTATTCGGAAGCGACATTTTTGACCCATAGAATTTTTGACCATTCTCCTTTGGTGGTTAAGGTGTCTCAACCAGTTCTTCGAAGAAAGCCTTTCAAATTCTTTGATTTCTGAATGGAGCACTTATCCTTTCTTGACATTGTAGTGCATGTTTGGAATGCCTCAATAGAATGGGTCCCTATGTATAGGCTGGTTAGTAGATTGAAGGCCTTGAAAAGTCGGCTCAAGCAGCTAAACAAAGATTCTTTCTCCAACATCTCTAAGAGGGTTGCCGATTCCAGGAATGCTTTTAGGTTAGCCTAGCTTGACCTACAGCACGACCCGACCAATGATCTCTTGGCAAAGGTAGAAAAGAATCATCGGAAGACCTATTTGGAGTTGAGGAGTCAAGAGGAGTCTTTCTTTAGACAAAAATCCAGGATTAGATGGCTTGAGAAAGGCGATAAGAATACTAAGTACTTCCACCACTCTGTCACTACAAGACATCTGAGAAACAGGATACTATCGATTCTTGATAGGAATGGTGACTTGGTTACTGAACCAAGCCTTATGTAGGACACATTTGTCTCTCACTTCCAGGAGCTATTTACATCGTGTCTCATCAATCTAGCCTTACTTTGCTAGATTTGCAACAAACTATTCGATGCCCTGTCAGTGAGGATTAGATTAATCTTCTCTCGAGACCTTACTCATATCGAGAAATTCAGGATACCTTGTTCTCCCTAGCCCATGGGAAAGCCCCTGGGCCAGACTGGTTCGGTGTGGAATTCTTCAAGAGCAATTGGGAGATCGTAGGGCCCTCGGTTGTTGAAGCAGTAAAGGACTTCGTCGTCATGGGAAGGCTATTAAGGGAGATTAACAACACCATCCTTGTGCCGATCCCTAAAGTACCTAATGCAACCTCGATCAATGATTATAAACCCAATGCTTGCTACGACACGATCTACAAATGTATCACCAAGGTCTTAGCTAATCGGGTTGCCATAGTGCTTCATGACACTATCAGCCTTTCACAGAATCCATTTGTTAAGGGCTAATGCATCTAGGATAATATTCTTCTTGCTCAAGAATTATTTGCTAGTTTCCATCTTCAGCTGTATATCCCTAAATGTGTTGTTAAGGTGGACTTTCAAAAGGCCTATGATACAGTGGACTGGGACTTTCTTGAATTGGTTATGCGTGCCTTTCATTTCCCGGACCATCTCATACAGCTCATTATGGTATGTGTGCGCACTCCAAAGTTTTTATCTCCTTTAATGGGGAACTTCATGGTTTCTTCCCTAGTGGATGTGGCCTTCGTTAAGGGGATCCCATGTCCCCTTATCTCTTTACCTTGTTTATGGAAGTCTTCTTAGGAATCCTCAGTGCGTGTGCGGCGCAACCTGGTTTTAAGTTCTTCTGGAGATGCAAGACTACAATATTATCTCACCTATTCTTTGTAGATGATGTATTTCTCTTTTGTCGAGCGGATATGGCATCCATCTCTCTTCTAAAGGGTGGTCTAGATACCTTCTCGGCTTGGAGCGAACTGAAGCCAAATAACAACAAAAGTGAGATATTTCTTGCAGGTGGGTCGAAGGAGTTGCGAAATGAGATCAAGAATGCCATTGGTTTTATTGAAGGAAAGCTACTGATGCGATATTTGGGAGTTCTTATCATATCCTCAAGGCTCGGCAAGCCGGACTATGTGTCCTTAATCGATCATATTACGGCCAGGGTTCAATCCTGGACCCAGCGCTTCCTATCTTTTGCTGGCAGACTACAGCTTATAAGGTCAGTCCTTCATGCGATCCAAGTTTGTTGGGCGAGTGTTTTCACCATACCTGTTGCAGTATTGGATCGTATTGAACAAATCCTCAGACAGTTCCTTTGGAAGGGACCTAGCCTTGGAAAGGGTGGTGCGAAAGTATCGTAAGAAGATGTGTGCCTCCCAAAGGAGGAAGGAGGTCTTGGTATTCGTAAATTGCGAGATTGCAACAATGCGGCCATGCTCAAGCACATTTAGATCTTGTTTATGGATAAAGAGTCCTTTATGGTGCAAATGGATCCACTCAACCTTCTTAAAAAGGAAGAATTTCTAGATAGTTGGGGTGCCAAAATATTGCTCTTGGGCTTGGAAGAGAATCCTACACATGAGATGCAAGACCCGACCCTATTTCCGTTGGAGGATCGAAGATGGCTAGTCAGTCTCTCTCTGGTTTGATAACTAGCACCAGAGAGGTCCATTAGATCTTATTTGCTCAGATTCGACGATTTTAAATTCCGATTTATCTAGGTGTGCCACGGTGGCAGACCTTTTCTCATCGGCGGGATAAGCTTTCAAGACAGTGATTGAATCTTGGGACTAGCCCCTCCCTCTCCTCTCCAGAGCACCGGATCGTTTTGTTTGGAGCGAGAGCCCTTTTGGTCTCTTCTTGGTCGCCTCGGCGTGGCGTATCATCAGAAGAATGAAGGATTGGGTTAATTAGGCTTCCTTTATCTGGAATAAGGCTATCACATCGAGATATCAATTTAATCTCTGGCTTATTATAAAGAACCGTCTTCCCACCCAAACCTTGCTTACGTAACATGGCAAAATTGGGAGAGAGGTTTGTGCCTTTTGCAAGCTGACGCCTGACTCCATCGATCATCTTTTCTTCGGGTGTTGCATCATTGCTAGCATGGCTTTCTTTTGGGCGGCTAAATGCAATCTCTCATGGCAAAACAAGACATGGTCTGGAAATCTTCAATGGGCAATGAAATTCCTCTCCGGTAGGGACTTCTATCGCTCCATTGGCCGCTTTTCTTTTGGTGCTCTCTGTCATCTTATTGGAAGCACATGAACGACATACTATTCAGAGACCATACTGTCGCAGTTACGGCAATTAAAAATCACCTCATCAATGTGGTGAAGGATAAGGCCTTAACCTTCAGAAATATTGAAGATAATCCAAGAAACAGAAGACTCCAACATAACTGGGGGATAGATCCTTGTATTTTCCTTGAAGGGGTTCAGGGACAGCTTGCAACTGGGTTGCGGCCTTAGTCTCCTCGGGCTTTTGATGCTTCATAGCATACTCCTTCTCCCTTTGGCTCCGCCTCTGCTCGCCTTGTTGGTATGGCTGCTTTTCTTCTACGGCGGTGACTCCTCTTGGTAGCTTTCTGTCTTGTTTTGTAGCTAGTTGTTTTCGTGAGGTTGGTCTCCTTATGGCTTCCTCTTGGCCCTACGCGGCCTTCTTTTTCCATATGTCCTTTTGCTTGTTGTATAGGCTTTTGTGTGCTTTGGCTGTTCTTGCGGGTTCTTTTACATCCGGCTCCCTTCCACTCGCATAGACTTTTGTCTTGATGAGTGCAGGTTTTGTGGTGCCGGATCTTGTGTAAATGTTGGTTCAAAGCTCTTTATATCTTCTTACCAAAAAAAAAAAAAAAACTCTATCGTGTTGTATTTATAGATTGAGAATTAACATCACCAAGTTTTTGATAGGCAAAAAATATTGGTTGAATTATTGATTTAGAATGTTTGAAGGTGAAAATACTCACACAACTCATAGAGAAGGAGACGAATAGACTTTTTGATATTTCACTCTATTTCACCTTATCAGAAGCGATTACAAGACTCGCCTTTAATAGTCTTGATACATAACTCCTACTCTTAATGACTCATTAAATATATTTAGCATTCCAAGGAGAAAATTTCCTCATAATTTACAAAATATTAAACTAGACAAGGAGACAAACTCTTGAAAATGACATTATAGTAAAGTGGATGACAAATTGACAACCATTAAAATCGCCAGTTTGTTTAGTGAATCGATAACCTCTTTGCTTAATTGGCAATTGCCAGTGAGTTTGGTTTAAGTAATAACACTCTCCCATAAACCAAATTCTCTTCAATCAATTCAAGTAGACTCTTGAACTTTTGAAAATGCATCGATTTTGAGAGGTTTAGTAAAAAGATTTGCTACTTGATCTTCCATCTTCACATGTGACACTTCAATTTCCTTCTCTCACACATTCTCGAATGAAGTGATATCGAACATCAATATGTTTGCTTCATTCATGCAAAACTTGATCTTTTGCCAAATCAATAGCAAAATTATTATCAACAAAAATCTCTGTTGCTTACTTTTGCCGCATATCAATTTCTTTTAGTAGTCTTCTCAACCATATTGCATGACAAATACACGAAGATTCTGCCAAATATTCAACTTCACATGTCGAAAGAGTTATGTTGGGTTGCTTTTTATTTTTATTTTATAACCACGTGAAGCAGTGTGGCAAAAGAAAAATACAAAACTTGTAGTGCTTTTTCGATTGTCAATATCTCCATCATAATTACTATTTGAATAAGCTCTAAGCTAGAAGGATTTAGACTAATAATAGTGTAAGCTATGAGCAACAGTACCTTTGACGTATTGTAGCTTCAAGATGTGATGACTTTGGTTTCTCCATTTATTGACTCAAAATTCCAAGACTTTACATGATATCCGATCTAGTACATCGAATCAACAGTGGCACCATCATCAAACTTAAAAAGCTTGGTGTCCCACTCCATTGGTGTATTCACAGGTGTATAAATCTTCATTTCGAAATTTTCAAGTATGCTTTATGCTTAACTTTTTTGGGAAATAAAAGTCCCGCCTGCACTTTGCTTCACTTCCATGCCAAGTAAATAATTTATGAGACCATTATTGGTCATTTCAAATTCCTTCAGCATGGATGCCTTAAAAGCATTGATCATTGATCGATTATTTCCTATAAAATCAGGTCATTGAACATAAATAAGCCAATAAAACATTACATTATTCTTGCTTCAAATAAAGTGCAAGTTCGTATGTACATTGAGAGAAACCATTTGCCATAAAATATGCATCAATTCTAAAGCTCAATTCTCTTGGTACTTGTTTAAGCTCATATAGATCTTTTTTTCAACTTCAACACTTTATCTTCATGACTTTTCATGGTAAACCCCATGGGTTGCTCAACATAAATCTCCTTAACAAGGATGCCATTAAAAATGATGATTTGACATCCATTGGATAAATTTGCCAACCATTTTGAGTTGTAACAAATATGATTAATCTAATAGTTTCCATGCGAACAATAGGGAAAAAAACTTCATCATGATTGATCCCGGCCTTTCGCTTGTACCCCTTTGCAACTAATCCAGCCTTATACTTTATCACTTCATCTTTCTAGTTTTTTTTCTTTTTCTTTTTTGGCCTTGTACACCCATTTGACACCGATCGCTTTCTTGTCCATGTTGCAACCCGCCCCCCTTGGTCCCTTGGTGGGGAAAAGGTCGAGTTTAGGGATACTTGATCATGGGAGTTCCCTCACAGTTCGTGTCCCAAAAGATATCATCACCTCATCTGTTGGGATGAACCATTGTGAATTTGCTCATTCACGGTCATGAGCTCTCCCAAGGTCATATCTTGCGTGACAATTGAAGGTGTTCTGATTCATACCCATATAGGTGATAACTTCAAAAGAGGAGATTGGGTGTGAATATCAAATTTTGGAGTATCTTTACCATAGTAGCCCTCCCAATAGTACTCTCTCCCCATAAATGGCATCACTTCATCTATTAGTATCTTTCCACATCAGGTATAATAAACTACGATGAATCTCATCGAGACCCATACCCCTAACGATGATTTCAATTATTATCTAGCTGTTTAGAACAACCTATAAAAGATCAAAGTTGCCACTAGCTTCGCTTTTGGGGGTCGACTAGAAAACCCAATTGAGGGTCGGGAGTGGTCTATCGATTTCTACGGAACTAGATATTCTAGATTTGGGGACTAGGATGTAATGACCCCAACTCCATCTCTAGGATCATCAGTGACGAGGATTATTTTCGCGATGTCCTAGGCATGTTGCTGTCTTGTTTCTTTTCATCTTTTCATTAAACACACGTGGAAGTGTTATAAACAACACCCAAGCAACAACAAGTAGCTAGGAAAACAATCACTTGTAAACACACAATTACATCAATTACATTTACATGCTCTTCTATCATGGGTTGTTACATTTACAACCACTACATTTTTTGTGTTCAAAAGGTTGGGATAAACCTTCACTCTTCTAACGAGACTATAACTCTACCATTCCTACAATTCTAGAAAAAAAAAAAACAATGGGATGAGTCATGGACTTGTCGTGATCCAATCTCACCACCAATCCCTCTCACGAAGAGAAAAAGGGGAAAGGTCAGATTTAGGGATACTTCACCATGAAAATTCCATTACGGTTCTCAACCATAGGGATGTCATCACCTCAACCCTCGAACGAACCTCTTGTGAGTTCATTTAACCATGATCGTGAGCTCTCCTAAGCTTGTATCCCGTGTGACAGCGGAGTGTCACTACCCTATCTCAATGCCATAATACGTCCCAATTGACCATTTTGAGGTAAAAAAGGAATCCATATGTAAGGGTGAGTTTAAGGGTACTTTTACAACCATGATAGCCATCTCGAGATGTACATCCACCAAAGATGACATCACTTCACCTTTATCAGCTTCACCATCTCGAGTATGCTAAATCACAATTGTGGACCTTTTCTAAAGATCTATACCCCTCGCAATGAATTCATTTATATGGTTTAATTGTTTAAGAAAACCTATATATAAGATGGGAGTCGCCACTAGCCTTGTTTTTGGGGGTTGGCTAGAAAACTCAATCGAAGGTCGGGAGTATTCTCTCAATTCCTACGCAACCAAATATCAAGATTCGGGGACTTGTGTTACGCTAATATTTGTTGTGTTTACCTAAGGTGTCAATGCATTTCTTCTTTAATTTTTTAGGATTGTTGATCCTAAACTAGGCGATCATGCATGGTTGGTCATTTACATGATATTCTATTTCTAGAAAATGAGAAAAGAAAGCAATCAATTAAATTGAAATTATGATATAGTAAGTAAACAATCAAGGAAAGCAGTAAATCTATCCTACAATCCTAAGAAAGATAAAAAGAGAAGAAAAACCTAAAAGATAAGAAAGAAAAGAACTTGCAACTCGTCGGGATTTTATATAGACAATATGAACCTGAGACATATGTCGGGGATGAATGCTACAGAATGATGGTCGGAATGGACATTGACCTTCACCGTCTTCATGTCCTTTTCATCTTCAGGATCCTAATATAAACCTAGTCTAAGAACTATAACTAAGCATGTACAATGGAAAGAAACAAGTGTACATGTCAAAATAATCAAAAGCACAACATCATGCCAAAGTCAATCACTCAAAGGAAATTCAATTCAAAAAGAAGAGTAAGGCCTCGGTGTCGGCCTTTGTAATTCATGTGTAGGTCCCTCTAAGACACCTACCCGATTCATTTTATGACTTATACCCATTATTGACCAATTGTGTCCTCACATAGCCAATAACACTTACAAGTCTCCTAACCAAGCGATATATGTGATCCTAGGGTTTTCCTTACCATACATCTAAAAGTCACATGCATTGCAGGAATTAAAAATGCATGCAAGTCTTTTGGACCTTATTTCTCAATCAATCAAATAAGAAAGTGAACCATTGACTGATCACTTATTACCAAGGGCATGCACCAATCATAAACACAAGTGTTTCTAATGAATGACATGATTGTATGCATGAGGGTACATGTGATATAACATTCTCAATTTCGACCCTTATTTTGGCCCGACTAGTAGGCCAAAGATCGGTATGCCAATAACAAGATTTAGCCGTGAGCCGACTTGAGAGTCGATCATGAGCAGAGTAGCTTGTTCAGGGATTGGTAACCCATGGATTGGTTATAAAGTATTTGACCATGGAAAGGTTATTCGACCATAAGGATCGGTTGTGGGACGATTTCGCACCACCACGAATCGGTGGACTATCGTGGCTCAACTTTGCCCGATCATTGTATCGGTCGCTGGTGATTCCACCCGGTTGTTATACCGATCATGGATGATCATGGACCAATCCAATTCAACCATGAGTTGAGGTGGATCGATCGATCTCACACGATTTACATGACAACCAAGAACCGACCATAGATCAAATAAACTTAACGTGGTTAGTGTCAAACTGGCCATAAATTGTGGTGCAGGACCCTAGACTGACTCATGGACCAACTAGAGGACCGGTCAACCAATCCAAGGCCTAGCCCTTGGACCTCGTTCTGAGTCTTTTCTCGATAGAGGGGAAATCTGAACTCGATTTCACCGGTTAAGCCTAGTTGCATTCGGCTTTATCTGATCATGACTTAGGCACGAATCTCAGGCCAAATAAGGTAATCGATCGTGATTGGACTCGATTGACTCCCACCCAAAGAGATGGCCTTCTAACATGATATTTCCCATAGGGCATTTAATGTTCTTGGAAGGTAGCTTATTAAAACATCATGATTAAGTAGGACACATGGCCCCATTAGCTTTACTCTTGAAATGTAATCATTAAATTTTGGATGGTTATATGTTAAGAGGGGGGTGAGTCATAAGCTCATTAGTGGTAGGGACTGATTCATAGCCTAGAAAAATGATGAAAATGGATATTGAAGATCAAGTAGGGCGCCACCCCTTCTCCTTAGGCTTGCCACTTAGGGTTCCATAGGTTTTGACTCTCTAGATTCTCGAAAACCCTAGACCTTTGCCGTTTTCCAATTTTACAGAGTTCTTTGTACTTTGAATTTGGAGAAATTTCCTTCATGAATATTGTTTAAAACATCTTAATCTATAACATACTTAAATTTTAGATTTTTGTGAAGTGAAATGGTTGGGACGATGGCCCAATCAATTACTGTACAAAACTTGTCCAGCATAGTAAAAACAACGACCCGATTGCATTCTCGATTTTTTATAAACTTTTTCCTTTCTAATTTAAACATGCTTCCTTCACAAAATTTTTAAAGGACATCCATGTCTACAACATATAGAAATTTCAAAAAGTTTTGTGAAGATTTAGATTTTTGAAATAAGTCTTTCTCTCCAACCGTCGAATCTGCTCGATAGATGAATTTTTGGGCTATGTTAAGTGATTTACTGCTCTTTCCATAGAATGAATTGGACTTGTCTTACTTCACAAAAAGTTTTATTTAGGGTCTTATCTATAACATATTAAAATTTTATAATTTTTCACGCCATTTGATAAGGTATTGACGTTGATTTCAAAAATTACTCGAAACTGTTTTCACTTAGGATAAGAGGGCCACACGCGCAACTTGGATAACAATTATTGGGGGAGATAAGGAGGAGCACATCATTTACTAAGAGCCATCAATACAAATATAGATGGACCAATTAGGAGCTTGCCACTTGGAGCTTAGAAGCCTTTGGAAGAACCTATAGACTTGCCTATGTCGCGAGCTCTCTTTTTCGTTCGGGGGAAAAAGGAATAAGGTTTAGGGGTATTTGCCCAAAGAGGCAGACCAATGGCCCTAAATTAGGCGTAGGCTCTCCCAAGCCCATACCTCGTGCGACGTTGAATTTTTGTTTTTTAGTTCTTAACAACCTATGTAATTCTAGGAGTCGCCACTAGCTTATTGGGGTCTGCTAAAAACCAATCAAGACACGGGAGTGTTGTCTCGATTTCTATGCAACTAGAGATTTTTAGAAACGGGGACTTGTTTACACCAATGTTTCTATTAGTGCCCTTACGGTACCACTAATTTGGAAGGTTGTTTATATAAATGGCCACACAATCTTGATTACCAATTATAATCTTTATGGAATCACTAAGTGTCCATGCAAATGTTTTTGTAAGTTTTGTAAGTTTTTTTTTTTTCAATGTCTAAACTAATCCTAACATAATTTCGAAAAGAAATTTACACTCAAATTATTGAAAAGTGGTGCGGTAAATAAGCATCCAAGAAATTGAAAGGACTTGAAAGTAATGCATAAAAGAAAGACCCGATACAAGTCGGGCAAATAATATTACATGGCCTTGTTATTACACCCCAGGACAGGACCCCGTGAGCAAAATGGGAATTCAATATGCATGATATTACTCTAAATGCATGAAACTACTCTAAATAATTTTAATCTATGGAAAATGGATTATTTACAAAAATGATTATAAAATATCAAAATAGCATTAAATTAGGAAAAATGACTTTATAAAATTAATAAAATTTCATATATGTCATTCTTGCCTTAATTTGATACTATCTATCACTTTTATATTTTTTTTTTTGAAATTTTTAGATTTTTCTTTTTTTATTATATATATTTAAAAAATATTAATAATAATTCCTTAAACCAATCTATGCTAACATGGAGTAACACATCACATGAATATCACAATAATCAAGCTCAAATCAACCATTTTAAGATCGGAATTTGGTTCCAACATTTTGTCGAATACATGGCTTGTATTTGATCACCTCAAAACGGTTTCCTCGGGCCATGTTCGTGGCCTTCAATCTCGACCCATAAACAATCTCATGAGAAAGCAAAGTATCAAGGATATACTATTACATGTAAGAACATGTTTAGCTAGAAATCACGGCCTAAATCACGCAAGTACCAAACTGAAAACGGCCTCCAATATGCGAGTTGGGGCCGTTTTGCAAATTTGGTGTTGAACCCAAGTCAAACAGCCATGTTAAATGCCTAGATTGAAGCCCCGACAACCATCACATGCAACATCTATATGAAATATTACTCCATCGGGATGAAAATAGGTAACATTTACTTTCAAATGCAACAAACATCACCGAAAACGATTAACCGGACGCATCGAAATGAACTCTCCAAGAAGCATACATGCATGATCTATGCTGGCCAACCATGTCTCAATGTGGAGTGGCTTGGTTTTTGGCTCACGTTATGGATGGTCTCAAGGTTCACAAGGAGATTTAAAGACTAAACCAGGATGTCCTATGCATTATTTATATTCCCATTTAACATTCATCAAGGTGACAACAACAAAAAACACATGCAAAGGGGGAGGAACAAGTCAAGCATGTAGGGGTATTGGAGAGGCTTTAAACACTTAGAAATATTTCAATCTCGAAAATTAGTTCTCCGGACTAGTTTTCCTCTTGATTTTCGTGATCAAAACATGTTTGAACTCAAACAAAAATACATCTAAGATGCTTACCTTGCTTCCTAGTTTCATTTTCAAGTGACTCCTGGTCGAGGAAACAAGAAATTATCCTCTGAGGGGCACGTGGAAAATGGCTCCTTCAAATTGAAAGTGAGTTTTGCGGAAGAAAAAGTTAACAACAAAGGTTTTCATTGACCTCCAAAATTAGGCTTCCGAACCTCTTTTGACTAACTTAAAACCAACCCAAACTATATGTATTATAGTTTGTTTTGTAACTCATGGCTTTCCTCATTTCTCTCTCCATTTCCTAAAAAACACTCGTTTTTCCTTGCTCATGACCAACCGGGCTCAACACTTAGAAAAAATCTTAGGACTCCCTTGGCCCGCCAGGGGGTATCTTTTTGGGGGGCTTTAGGAGGTCTTCCCGATCTCCATTTTGGACGTGTGATCTATGGTTGGAAAGATATTTGAGTGAAGTTTCAATCTCTAGTCGAAGGTTTTGGCAAATTTTGGCTGCAAGTTTGTGAAAATCTCACTTTTCTCTCTAAAGGTTGGTCTAGAATTTCTGGGTTCTTGTTTTTCTGGAGTTGATTCTGAGGGGTTTTTTGGAGCACAATCGCGAGCTCTCCCTCGTGTTTCTTGTCTTCTCCCTCTTATCCCTCAAACGAGCATGCTTCATAGATCTTATCCCCTGCATTAAGCAATCTCTTGACTGGCTTTTTGCCCTCTTGCCAAGCCTACCAACTAAGCAGTCTACCCGTTTTTGACTCAAGTCAAAATTTTCAAATTTTGCAGATGTTGAGTGTGCCAATTTTGCTGCGACTTTCCCGTGCTTTTAGCAGCTTATCCCCAGTAAATTTTTGTTCACTTGCACTACTAATTATGGTCTTCCATCACGTGCAAAGATCAGGCTGTTTGGGCAATTGGGGAGGATATGGTGGGGCCACCAAGTTGCTTACTCAGCAACTCCAAATTCAGACCAACTTGTGGACTGGGATTTGTCAGCTGGTTTGGGTGCTTTAACCCATGAATTTGGCTGCAATTTTTTATCAATTAGTAATGTCATGTATATTAGTTTAAGATATAGACTAGATTTTGCAATTTTGCCCACCCAATTTTGCAAGAAAGTCCCTCAAAGTTGGCAATTTTCTTATCCGAAAATACTCAATTCTATGCAAAAATTTGGTCCTTTTGGCCCAATTTGATTGATTCGACCTAGCCCAAGTTCAATTTCAACTTAATTGAGGACCAAGATGATGATTTAAGGGCTCGAGCGAGATTTTACAAAATTTCGAATTGGTTCCTCAACTTTTGAAAATTACATTTTGGCCCCAACTTACCACTTTAATTAAAATTTGACCTCCTGGGCTTGACTAGTCATATTTAGATCATTGGCCCCATTTTGCTTCTCTTTCTTCTTCTTCTTCTTCTTTTTTTTTTTAATTTAATTATTATTATTATTATTATTATTATTATTATTATTATTATTATTTTCAGAAAACTTCCATTAAAAAAATTATACTAAACACCTAGGTAATCTATATGCGAGAATTTGACATGAAATATTTTTGTGGAAAAACAATTTTATCATTTTTCGGAAATGATTTTTTTGGGCAAAAATTTAGGTGTCGACAGTTGCTCCTCTTTAAAAGAGAGTTCAAAGAGATTTCTTTGAAAGATAAGGTGATACTTGATTTTAATTTAATTAATTTTTTTAGGTTTTTTTTTTGAAAATAGCAAAATGAAAAATGGTTTAAAGACGGTTCCATGAACCTTGTAAGGTAGTCCCACTTATCATGTGGTTTAAGGCAGTCCCACAAACCTTGTGGTTTGAGGCAGTCCCATGAACCTTGTGGTTTGAGGCAATCCCACTAACAGTGTGGTTTATAGCAGTCCCACGAACCTTGTGGTTTAAGGTAGTTCCACTAACCGTGTGGTTTAAGGTAGTCCCACGAACCTTGTAGTTTAAGGTACTCCCACTAACCGTGTGGTTTAAGGCAATCCCACTAACCGTG
Source organism: Eucalyptus rudis (assembly GCA_019915205.1). Taxonomy (NCBI): domain Eukaryota; kingdom Viridiplantae; phylum Streptophyta; class Magnoliopsida; order Myrtales; family Myrtaceae; genus Eucalyptus; species Eucalyptus rudis. Next base: position 1,074,420 of record JAHMTN010000021.1, on the reverse strand, counting down.
TAAATTGTATGGTTTGAGGATGACTAATAACCTCTTGAAAATACATGGTTTAAGGCTGACCCATGAACCCTTTGGAATTGCGTGGCTTATGGATAACCAACAACCTCTTGAAAGTGCATGGTTTAATGTTATCCCATGAACCATTGGAAATTGTGTGGTTTCACTAGAGGAACTTGTCATTCAAGAATATTCTAAAATGATTTTTGCACATCAAATATAATTCGTTATAACTAGTATTCTAGTAATGAACGTATACTAGATGAGATCAATTTCAACACATGTCATCAGAAACAATATCAAAAGTGTATCAATAATGAGAAGGCAATGATTGTATAAACAAATCAAACTAATTCTGACCACTTGACAAAATCACAAAACTGTCATCACACTCGGATGATATCTTTAATCGTCAAATTCTCTTGGGAGAAAAGTCCTTGTCGAAATGACCTTGACTTATGAGAAATGCTTGTTAAGTATGTCGAGCAAGGTCCCCTAGTCAAAAAAGGCTTTTTGGATATTCTCGAGGAAATGGTTGTTTGATCCCATCTATTCATGTGGGAAATAAACTGATCACTCAATCTCACTCTTCCAGTGTGCAAGGCTTTGAATCATTCACAATAAGTACACATTGACCAATCTAAAAGGTCTTTTAGAAGGACCGTAGTACATGTTTGGTCATGGTTTTAGCAATGGACAAACATCATTGGCTATGAAATGAATTAATCACCGATCAGTATCTTCACTGGGTTTACAAGTCAAGAAACCTTAAGATGAGAAAAGACAACCTTGCTCTCACTTCTTCGAGTGCCATCTTCTTTAGAAAATCCTAATTTCTTCTCAAATTATCCCAATCTGAAGAGACTTCGGGAATAGGTTGTAATGTTGGTTCGATGAAAGGCTCAACACTTTTTCGAAGAGGAGTTTGAGAGTTGGTGATTATCATGGCATCATTATCATATCCTCATTTTTTTTAAAGCACTAGGCTTTTAAAATTCAAAATGTCTCAAAAGTCCTTTGACTAATCATCTTAACATAATGACTTTTGCATTTGCAATGATTTTCTTTTCAATGCAAGCATTCCTCTTCCCTGGGCATTGGCCTTGCTTTTACCAGGCACATTACTTTTTCATGCCCTTTAATTTTCATTTGACTTTTGCTCTTTTGGACTTTTTGAGCTCTTAGGACTTTCAAGATGCTTTTTGTATTCTCATGTAAACACTAATTACATTGGTAAATCATATGCCCTGCCCCTAATGTGGGGAGATAATCACCACTCAGGTTTTATAAATAAACGATTAGGCTCAACTTGGTTTAAGCAAAGGGTATCGGTGTTTGGGTAGAGAAAATAATGCTCTTCTTCACTTTGGGATGCTTCGAGCTTCCATAAGAACTCACCTAAAGTTATCACAAAAGGATTTATGCAAGTGAGCGTAAGGAAGCCTTTCTCTTCTTTCCTCTCCAAATAATGTCAACCCAGACCTCCATAATTGCCCCTTTGTGGGGTGATTCTTGACAGGGGTATTTTATAGAAAATTCTCCACATTAAAAGGCTCAAATGGGCTAACTATTGTCACCTGTAGTGTGTATGAAAGAGGAAAGAGATGCCTCTTATCATCTTGATCTATGTACCGCTTGTGAATGAATTCAATGACCTTAAACAACACAGGTTTTCTTTCTTGCTTGAATCCCAGAGTGCTTAAAGGACATGTTTAGAAATGGGTTGCCTTTCTTCATCCTAAGTGTTCCTCACTTGGCATAAGTAACATCGCCTTTCATTTTTGTTGAGATCATCTGGGTGGATTAATCTCCATAGAGAATTTTGATTCGAAATGAGTGATCCATCGAGTGGATGGACAATTTAAAGATAAAGAAGATTTTTGCAAACTTTGTGGAAAACTTGTTTCTTCAACTTCCATTTTTTGTGCTTGTTTCTAGAAAAACACTAAAGGTTCTTTCTTGCGATGGAAATTCTCCATTTGCTTTCCATTTGATTTTGAGAAGAAGGGTACTTACCTATGGCCTTGGCGGTTAGGTGATCCCTCCATCAATTTCATAATTCGGTGGCAAACGGTAGAATGAACCTATTGCTTTAAGGCTTGAAGAGAGTCTAAGATCTTTTGTCTCAATAGTTCAAGCACTCTCCTCTTTTTGCAAAAGTGAATGATGCAAATTTTTTTATTCTTTTTTTATGGCGACCTCGTTGCCATTTCCAAGGATTGAACACCGTACCTTGCAGACCCATTCATTCATTCCCCATACCACTAGGCCGAAGCGCTAGTAGTGTCCATGGAGCGCTTCTTTTTTATATTATTGAACTGGCTCTAGAATGACACATTTTTTACACCAAGTTAGGTGAATTCGACATGCGTTACACCCCACATGCTTGCTTGGTAGAGAGATATCTTGCTCAAATAAACTTCTCGGTTTTATTCTTCCAATATTAACGTTCCTGCCATATAGGGAAACTACGTCAACAAAGGAGGTTAGAGAGGGTACATCAGAAACAATAACAAGTTACCCTTCTCCTGAGTTTGTATTCAACAACTCCTGGGAGTATCTCGAATGTGGACCATCCCCATTTTGTTTTGTCATTTCAATTTTCTTCGTTTTACTATCATCCCACCAAAGCAACTAGATACACATAACATGAATACATATGCATGTATAGAATGTATGCATGAAATGCATGATGCAAGTGCTAAGTGACTTGGGCCGTACAAGAAATGGCTCTATAGCCTTGATTTAATTCATGGAAAGTATTTCTTGACTGCATCAGCATTTACAGGCTTTGGTAGCTCATAGCAGTCCATTTCTACCAGAATTAAAGCCCCACCAGGTAGTATCTTCTTAATGACATAGGGGCCTTCATAATTTGGAGTGAATTTTCCGCGTGGGTCCGATATGATAGGCAATACCTTCCTCAAAACAAGCTCATCCACTTGGAAATGTCTCGGTCGAACTTTGCAATTAAAGGACTTTGCAACTTGCTTCTAGTAGCATTGACCATGGCCTAGTGCACTAAGTCTCTTCTCATCAATCATATTCAATTGTTTGTATCTCTACTACATCCACTCAGCTTCCGAGAGTTTAATCTGCGAGAGAATCCTCAACAAGGGAATTTCCACCTCTACCGATAAGACTGCCTCCATACTATATACAAGTGAGTCAGGCGTTGCTCCCGTCGAAGTACGTATTGAGGTTCGATACGCCAACAATGCATATGGCAATTGTTCATGCCAATCACGATAATTGTCCACCATCTTTTAGATAGGATCTTCTTTATGTTTTTGTTAGCTACCTCCGCTGCTCCATTCATTTGTGGGCGATAAGGTGACGAGTTCAAATGGTGAATTTGGAATTCATGAAGCAACTCGTCCACAATCTTGTTATTCAGATTCGAGCCGTTATCAGTAACAATGGCTTCTGGTACACCATAACGGGCAATGATGTCACGACGAATGAATTTGGCTACGGTTTTCGTGGTGACGTTGACATATGAACTTGCTTCAATCCATTTCATGAAATAATCAATAGCTACCAAAATGAAGCGATGCCCATTAGAAGCTTTGGGGTTAATTGGCCCAATTATATCGATTCCCCACATGGAAAATGGCCACGGCTGAGACATCAAATGCAGTTCGTTAGGTGGGGCATTGACATTGTCTCCATAAATCTGACACCGATGACAATAGCGAACATGTTTGATACAATCAATTTTCATGCTTAACTAGAAATATCTGAGCCTCATGATCATTTTTGCTAAAAGGTGGCCATACATGTGTGGTCCACACTCTCCTTTGTGTATTTCTTTCATCAGCTGGTTGGCTTCTCTAGCATCGACACATTTCAACAAGACTGAATCAAATGATCTTTTGTAGGGCACATAGCCGGAAACAAAGAATTTCAACGCTAACTTCTTGAGATATTTCTTGTTAGCTACCTCACACCCTTGAGTAAATTCTCCTAGTTGGAGGTAATTCAAGATGTCGTGGTACCATGGCTTTCCATCTAGCTCGCCTTCAACTGACATACAGTAAGCTGGGTGTTTGAGAATCTCGATCTTTAATGGCTCATTATCCAATCCCTCCATCACATGCAACATTGATGACAATGTGGCCAATGCGTCAGCAAATTGATTTTGGGACCTTGGCAAATATTCAAAGGATATTTCCTCGAATTCCTTCATTAATTCTTCAAGAAATTCATGATATGGGATTAGCTTAGGATCGCGTGTCCACCGGCGATCCTCTGTTTGCAGAATAATAAGTGTAGAATTGCCATATACCTGTAAATTCTTGACATTCATGTCAATGGCTAATTGCAAGCCGATGATGCATGCTTTGTATTATGAGATATTATTAGTGCAAGGGAACATTAATTTTGCAGCTACGGGATAATGTTGGCCAGCTGGAGAGATCAAAATTGCCCCAGTCCTAGAGCTAGATAAATTTACAGCCCCGTCAAAGTACATGGTCCATTTTTTCTTTTTTGGGTAAAGAAAGTACATGGTCAATTTATCATTTGCTACTGCCAAAATACGTTTGTCTAATAAGTCCGCCGGGTCAAAAAATTCTGCTTCTCTAGGATTCTCAGCCAACATATCGGCTATGGCTCTCCCTTTGACTGATTTATGCGTTATGCTTTGTATATCAAATTCAGAAATTAGGACTTACCATTTAGCCATCTTCCCAACTAAAGCTGGCTTTTCTAGCAGATACTTGATTGGGTCATTCTTTGTCACGAGCAAAGTTTGATGGTGGAGAATGTATTGGCGTAGTCGGTGCAATACCCAAATCAATGCTACACTTGTTTTTTCCACTTTTAAGTAATTCATCTCAGAGATAGTGAATTTCTTGCTGAGATTATATATCGCGCATTCTTTTTTATCACTTGGCCTCTTCTGGGCAAGCATGGCCCCTAGTGACTCCTTGTGGATGGTTAAGTAGAGGATCAGTGGTATTCTTGGGACTGGTGGTACCAGCACTAGTGGCTGAAGAAGGTATTGCTTTATCTCTTCAAAGGCTTTCTGGCATTTGGCGTCCCATTCAATCTTTGTATTCTTCCTCAGGAGTTTGAAGAATGGTTTGGCTGTCTTCGACAGTTGAGAAGTGAATCTTGCGAAATAGTTCAATCTACCCAAGAGACTTCGAACTTCCTTGAGAGTAGCGGGAGCTTTGAGGTCACAAATGGCTTTAACTTTCGATGGATCGATTTCAATGCCTTGACTACTGACCATAAAACCTAATAGCTTCCCAAATTTTGCCCCAAATATGCATTTGGCAAGATTAAGTCTCAACTTAAATTTTATGAGCTGGTCAAATAACTTCTTTAGAACCCTAATATAGTCTTCTCCATGCTTTGATTTGGCAATCATATCATCGACATATACCTCTATTTCCTCATGCATCATGTCATGGAATAGGGTGACCATTGCTCTTTGATATGTAGCTCCTGCATTCTTTAGGCCAAATGACATCACTCTGTAACAAAAGACCCCATGGTGTAATAAAAGATGTTTTACTCTTATCCTCCTCTTTCATCCTAATCTGGTTGTATCCAGAGAAACCATCGATGAAGGAGAATAGTTCGAATCCCGCGGTGCTATCAACCAAAACATCAATATGCGGTAGCGGGAAATCATCCTTTGGTCTTGCTCGGTTTAAATCCCGATAATCTATGTAAACTCTGACCCGTCCATCCTTCTTCATGACTGGAACAATATTTGCAATTCAATCAGCGTAATGGGATACTTCGATGAATTCCACTTTTAATAGCTTCATAACTTCTTCCTCAATCTTCTTAGAAAGTTCTGGTTTCGTTCTTCAAAGTTTTTTTCTTTTTTGGTGGCATATTTGGGTATGTTGGTAGAGTGTGCTCCATGATTTCTAGGTCTAGTCCCGGCATATCCGTGTAGGACCATGCGAATATATCTTGATATTCCTTTAAGAATTCAACCATTCTTTTTGCCTCGATCTCATAAAGGCCTGCCCCAATCTTGGTTTCCTTAACATTTTCTACATCACCAAGATTTACAATAATCATTTGCTCGGCTGTCATGGGTTTAGATTCTTCATGACAAATGCAATCTCTTTTGATGTCTTTATGGATATCATTATCGTTGTTAGATTCGAAGAGACTTTCATCAGGAAATTCGAAGTCACATACATATGTATCATGATTATGCTGAATGACATGCCTGAGATGCAAATGAGGGGGTCGGTAAAATCACTTAACGAATGCCATGCATGATGCACATTCAAAAATTCTTTTTGAATAACTATTTGAAAAGAAAAATATGAATTGGGAGATTGTCCTCATATCCTTAGACATCTTTTCCCAAAACTTTGAAAACTAGGAGTCATGAGGAAGTCCAAGCCTCAAAGTGTAACATCCCGGGTCTTCACTGTACATATATTGTCCGCTTTGGACACTAAGTCCTCACGGTTCTGTTCCTCTCGTGGCCTACCAACAAAAGGGGTATTCCTCCACATGGAACACTGGTGTGCTAGGTGCCCTTGTCGCCCACATAGATTATATGATCTATGGCCAATAGGAGGATTCCTTTGTGTAGGACAATCTCGCAGCATGTGTCTTGCTTTCCCACATGAGAAGCATACTCCAGTTTTCCAATGACACTCATTGCGATATGATAATTTCCACATGTTCAAAGCAAACAATATATGTACAGTGGAGACCCGGGATGTTACAAGTAGTATTAGAGCCGACTCCCAACCGCGTGTGGGGCCATAGCAAGAATGCTGTTCTAACTCCCGACCTCGTGTTGGGCCACAGCGAGGATGCTGTTTTGTTAAAAGGTGGAGAGTGTGACGGCCCAAGCGGCGATCCTCGGACGTGCGCAAGGAATGGGTCCCTCTCTTGTCCCACATCTCCTAAGGAGGGAGTCCTGAGCTAGCTTATAAGACTTGCGTCCCTCTAACTGAACATACACGTTCTAAGGGAAAAGACCATGGCTGGGATGGTGGTGCATCTACGCTAGTGCGGGTGACCCAAACGAAACAAAGCCTTGAGTGGGACCACTGCGCTGTGCACTCTGATGTGGGTGTATGTACATAAAAAGGACAATATATTGGCTTGGGAAAGGGATGGTGGTGCGTCCCAACCTTTACCCCTGCTTGTAACATCTCGAGTCCCATTATGTAATATTGTCCGCTTTTGGGTCACCCGCCCTAGCGCAGACGAACCACCATCCCAGCCACGGTCTTTTCCCTCACGGCTTTAAAATGCGTTACACAGATTAGAGGGACCCAAGCCTTACAAGCTAGTCCAGGACTCCCTCCCTAAGCAATGTGGGACAAGAGAGAGACTCCTTCCTTGCGCACGTCCGGGGACCGTCGCTCGGACCATCACACTCTCCACCTCTTAACAGAACAGTGTCCTCGTTGTGGCCCCACACGAGGTCGGGAATCAAAACAACATTCTTGCTATGGCCCCACACGCGGTCGGGAGTCGGCTTTGATACCACTTGTAACATCCCGGGCCCCACCCTGTAACATTGTCCTCTTTGGGTCCCTTGATATGTGTGATGCATTTTAAAACCGTGAGGACTTAGTTGTGGCACCCCCATAACAGCCCCCAATCCATTAGGGTCGCCACAGTCCGTTTACTTTTTCACTTGCCCTAATAACATGTCACTCTGATACCATTGAATTATACTAGGTTCATATGTCCTGGGGGTTTGTATCATTTAAATCGGTCCCAGCACAATTCATATAACGGAAGCATATTCGACATCTCCCTAACCCATACTCAAGCTAAATAATACAATGCAAAGCATATATATATATATATATATATATATATATATATATAGATATATACGTTAGAGTCGAAACACTTTTATTTACATAGCTTGATCGGACATCAAGAGTCGGTACATCAAAAGGCCAAGGCTTTACTAAGCTTGGCTATAACCCAAAAGTACTCGACCCCACATCAGTCATGTACACTGGTTCATCATCAAGTGCCGGCTATCCAAAAAGTGTCAACCGCTACCCGCTACCAGTCACACGTGCAATCACACCCAGCCCAGTGCATCGGCTGGCGGCGGCGGCAACATCTCCATCATAACCCCGTCACGGCGGACATGCACGGACAGGAACTCCTAGACTACAGGGCCATTAGGTAGACCGACGTCATACATAACTAAAACTCGAACACGGATGAACACCAGTCCACGAACACCAACACAGGAATGCTCTGAACACTCAACCTTAACGTCGGACGATAACCCATAGAAAGTACCACGCGTGACCGGTAACAGAGGCATCTTTTAATCTGAAATGTTAGTCCCCAAAAGGGTGAGTACAACCACTTAGCAGTAAAATATCCATCAAACTACACAATGCAACAAGCAAGACAACCAAAATTTCATGTGAAATGCACATATCATCCATGCAATCATGCTTATATCTCCATGAGATTCATTCATTAAGGCAATTTATGTTCCATGCCATGTGCACAGACATGCGCATGGTTCATATCATCCATACAATCATATATATATTCCCATGAGATCCATTCAATGCCTTCATGATCGCATTCTCAATGTGAAATAGTATCAACTCAATTTCATAGGCAGTTCATGCATCATGCCATATGCACAGACACACGCATGATTCATTTCCCATTTTAATATTCAAAAATGATCTCATTTTTCTCCAAGGACCAATCTTTGCATCTTTCGTGACTCTCACACCTAACCTGGCATCGTGAGACCTCTGGCACATACCTCCAGGCATTTGGCACACACCTCTGGGCATCCCACACCCTAACTGACATCACGAGGCTTCCGGTACACACCTTCGAGCATCTTGAAACTCCCTAGGACATCTGGCACACACCTCCGGGCATTCGGCACACACCTCCGGGCATCTCGACATTCCCGGGGCATCATCGACTCAAGGGTCCGACGGTATCATCAACATCAAAATGTATATGCACATATATGTCTCATTTTCAAAATAACATTTGATGCAATGATGCCAAAGGTTTCTGTGGCATCCTAAAATTTCGTAACGATCCCTAGATACACTGCAACCCTTGAGGACATATCGGAAGCACCATCGGACTATATTGTAGTCATTAGACCGATGAATTCCAATTAAACAAGGCCAAACATTGGATGGACTATCATTTTGATTTGGAAATGTATCCTATATCCAAGTGTGATCAAGGATTGTACTAAAGGATAATTTGACAAAATTTTTTATGTCCTTGGCCATGTACTCTATAAGTTGGATTTTCATTGATTAATGTTGCAATTTTATATGGCCATGTGAGTGTTTGAGATTATGATATTAAGTGGGGATTAAAGTAAATTGTTAAGAGCAAATATGGGCTTATTTAGTATAATTTTTGGGCCATTGAAAAATTGGACTTTAGGCCCAAAAGTGTTGGACCCAAAGTGGACCAAGAGGCCCGGCCTGAGAAGACCCAAGGGCTGTCGACCGAAGGAGGGGCGGAAACCGGATGGGCCTCCTCCATGTGTCTTCAACAAGATGACACCTGTCTCCTTCTTGGAGACAAGTGTATTTCCATGCAAAATTAATCAAAGGCAAGTAATTAAACAACCAAAAAGGAAAAGGGGAGGGGGCGGATTGAGCAAGGCACCGAGAGAGAGAGAGAGAGAGAGAGAGAGAGAGAGAGAGAGAGTGAAGTCGAGAGAGGAGGAAGAAGACCGGTCGCCGTGCCTCCGCCTAGCCGCCGCCGTCGACGAGCTTGCCGCCTAGCCTCGCCGTTGTGCTTGCTGTGATTTTCATTGGATTTAAGGCAAGTAGAGTCCATTGATCTACACTTTGCTTGCTGTGATTGTGTGTGATGTATGGTAAACAGTCCGACCTTTGGTGATTTCGTGAGCTGCATACAATTTTTTTAGTTGGAATCTCATTTCAACTTCTTGATGAAAGTTGTAGAGGACTTCTTGAATATGAACATACTAAAATTTGAGATGAAACGGACAAGTATTGGATGGTGAAACCATTTTTCTTCAAAGATACTAGATCTGGAAAACTGATATGTTGATCCCTTGCGGTTCTATGAGTTTTGTGAAATTATCCAGTCCGAATTTGATCTCGTGTCCTTGATAAGAGTTGTAGAAAACATCTTGAGGAGCAACATACTGAAATTTGAGAATAAACAGACCAATATTGATTGGGGAAATGATTTTTCTTCGAAAGGGATTAAATCTGGAGATTGAGCCGAGGGTTAAGGTGAGTTGCAATAATTATATCTTTTAATCCAGAATGAATTAGACTTCGATTTCTTCATGGGACTTCTCGGAGTTTATTTAAGGACTCGATCGAAATTATTTCTAAAACTGTGCAAAAGTGGCGTTGGAAATTCTTTTGCTGTGATGTATGGACCTATGTGATTGATGTGAAACTTTCTTGACATGGTGTTCTTCATGAAATCTCTTTCTCTAGGTCTTGTTTGCATCATGTTAAATTCAGAATTTATTAAGATCGTTTGTTAATTTTTCCAAAATTTTACTAAAGAAGTGTATTCTGCTTTATCCGAAAATTGTTCTATTTTCAAAAACAAATGAATTGCTTGATGAGATATGATATCTTGGGTTGTTATTTGTACTGCATATATGGTGATATTTGTGCATTTCATGTGACATCAAATTTGATGAGATTTTATAAATTTCATGAAACTTTTGGCATAATTGCATCAAATGGTATCTTCCAAATTGAGATATATATATATATATATATATATATATATATATATATATATATGTTATGATGATGATAATACCATTTGAGGTGTGAGCTGACCATGCCTGGGGAGTGTCGGGATGCCCGGAGTGTGTGTGCCGGATGCCCGAAGTGTGTGCCGGATGTTCTCAGGAGTGTCGAGATGCCCGGAGGTGTGTGCCGAATGCCTGGAGGTGTGTGCCGGATGGCCTCGTGATGCCAGTTGGGGTGCAAAATGCTCGGAGGTGTGTGTCGGAGGTTCCTCGCGATACTAGGTTGGGTGCGAGCGATATATGAGGGATGCAAACACTAGTCCCTGGAAGAAAAATGAGATCCTTTTGAAAAGTAAAATGGAAATTGAATCATGCGCATGTGTGTGTGCATATGGCACGGGATATAATTGTCTATGAATTTGAGTTGATACTATATGGCATTGAGAATACGATCATGAAGGTATTGAATGGATCTCATGAGGATAGATACATAATGGTATGGATGATATGAATCATGTGCATGCATGTGTATATGGCATGGAACATGAATTGCTTCAATGATTGAATCTCATGGAAATGCAAGCATGATCACACGGATGATATGTGCATGCCACACGAAATTATGTTGTCTTGCCTATTGCATTATGTAGTTTGATGGATCTTTACTGCTGAGTGGTTGTACTCACCCCTTTTGGGGACTAACATTTTAGATTGAGAGATACCTTTGTCACCTGTCGCGCGTGGTACATTTTATGGCTTACCATTTGATGTTGAGGTCAAGTGCTCGGAGCACCCCTGTGTTGGTGTTCATGGTCTGGTGTTTATCCACATCCGTGCTTTGGTTATGTATCATGTGGGCCTACCTGTTGGCCCTGTAGTCTAGGAGTTCCTGTCCGTCCATGTTTGTCAAGATGGGAAGATGATGGGGATGTTGCCGCCACCACCGGCCGATGCACCGAGCTGGGTGTGATAGGAGCATGTGACTGGTAGAGGTTGACACTTTTTGGATGGCCGACACTGTGACGATGGATTGATGTATATGTCTGATGTAGAGTCGGGTTCTTTTGGGTTATAGCCGAGGTTAGTTAAAGCATTGGCCTTTTGTTGTACCAACTCGTGATGTCCATCAAAGTATGTAAATAAAAGTGAATCGGCATTAGCTTCTATATATATGAAAAGTGTAGTTGGTGTGCATTGCATTGTATTATTTAGTTTGACTATGGGTTAGGGAGATGTTGAGTATGCTTCCGCCATATGAACTGCGCTGGGACTGATTGAGATGATACAAACCCCTAGGATTTATGGACCCACTACAATTCAAATGGTATCAGAGCGACATGTCATTAGGACAAGTGAAAGGTAAGCGAACTGTGACGACCCTAGCGGATCGGGGGCCGTGTCGAGGGGTGCCACAGTTTCAATGAAATTTTGATGTCATATGATATGCTAAATATCACCATATATGTTGTATAATTAACAACCCAATATATCACATCTCATAGAGCAATTCATTTGTTCTTAAAAATAAAACAAATTTCGGATAAAACAGAATGCACTCCTTTAATTAAAATTCTGCCAAAATTAGTAAATGATCTTAATAAATTCTGAAAATTTAACATATTATAAAAGAGATCTAGAGAAAAAGGTTTCATGGAGCACACCATGTCAAAAGAATTTCGTACGAGTCACTGTGGTCCATGCACCACAGCCTTAAAATTTCAAACATCACCATTGCACAGTTTTATTCACAAATTTGGTATAACCCATAAATCAACTCATAAAATTCTGAAATTTGTATATGTTATAGAAAAACCTAGAGGTAAAATTTTTGTGCAGAACTCAAAGTCATATTCATGATAGATCAAAAGCTATGCTCACCATAACTCTCCCTAACCCTCAGCAACATTTTCCAGATTTAACAATTTAAGAGAAAAAACGCTTCACCAACCAATACTCGTCTGTTTCTTCTCAATTTTTAGTATGTTACTCCTCAAGATGTGATCTACAACTTTTATCCAGAACACAAAATCAAATTTCAACTGGATAACTTTATAAAATTCACAGAGTCGCAAGGGGTCGGGCTGTTCTTACATGAAACACCTTGCTCGTTCTAGGAAAACTACTACCATTTATCCGAATTTCAACATCCAGCATCAAGATACAAGCATCTCTAAGATCTACCACATTTCACTAGACTACCACAACATAGCATCAAGTAGATCAATGGACTTACTTGCCTTAAGTTCACACAAACACAGCAAGCAAACGGCAATTTGAGGACTCCGGGTGCGGCTCGATTGACGGTGAAGCTAGGCGGCATCGACGGTGGTAGCTGGCGCACACACAATGGGGCTGGTCTCCTTCTCCCCTCGCCGAAGCACCCTCACAACTCTCTCTTGGTTTCACTCTCTCTCTCGGTTTCACTCCCTCGATCAATCTGCCCCCTTGTCTTTTTCTTTTAATCTTTTACTCTCATGATTAGCTAGTAATCATGAGGTTTTGCATGGAGGATTTTCGGTGGAGCAAGGGGTGGCAACACTTGCACAATCTCTTTTGTCACTTGTTAAACTTCATGCATGGAGGTGGCCTTAATTGGGCCAGCCTTAGTCGACCGAATGGTGGGGGATGTGGGCTGCTTTGGGCTGTTTTACGCCTTAAATATCCAGCCCACACTTGCTCTTAATTTTCCACCTTAATCCCCACTTATAATTACTTAATTTAAAATATTCACATGGCCATAAAATTTTGCAACATTAATCGATGGTAATCCAACTTATAGAGTACACGACCAAGAATAGAAAATTTCTCATCAATTCATCTTTTAGCACAACCTAGATCACACATGAGCATATGATATATTCCCAACAAAACAATAGTCCATTCAATGCTTGGCCTTGTTTAATTGAAATCCGTTGGTCTAATGACTATAACATAGTCTGATGGCGCTTCCGATACCTTTTTATGGGTTGCAGTGTATCTAGGGATTGTTATGAAATTTTAGGATGCCACAATTCTCCCCTCCTTAGAGAATTTCGTCCTTGAAATTAGACGTTACTTATGTCTCTTTAAACAAGTGAGGGTACCTTTCTCTCATCTCATTTTCACTTTCCCATGTGGCTTCCTCCACATCATGATGTCGCCATAATATCTTAACCAATGGTATTTTGTTGGTCTTGAGAATTTGCTCCTTTCAATACAGTACTTGCACAGGCTCCTCAATGTACCTCACTTTCTCATCCACTTTGATGGCTTCATGATCGAGTATGTGACCAGGATCCGATCGATATCTCCTTAGCATCGACACATGGAACACATCATGTAAATTTCCCAATTTAGGAGGCAGCGCCAAATGTTAAGCTATGTCTTCTATTCTTTCAAGTATCTCAAAAGGTCCAACAAATTTAGGGCTCAACTTACCCTTCATTCCGAATCGAGGTATTCCTTTCATAGGGGATACTTTAAGGAACACATGATCCCCCACATTAAACTATAAAGGTCTTCTATGCTTATCTGCATAGTCTTTCTACCTACTTTGGGCTATTTTAAGTCTTTTCCAGATAATTTCAACAGCTTTAGTAGTAAGTTGAATCAATTCGGGCCCTGTCAGTTTCCTTTCACCTACTTCATTCCAACAAACAAGAGTCCTGCACCTTCTTCCATATAACACTTCATATGAAGCCATGCCTATACTTTTTAAAAAACTATTGTGATAGAAAAACTTTATCAAGTGCAATTTTTTTATCCCAACTTCCCTTAAAATCAATAATACAAGCCCTCAGCATATCTTCCAAAGTTTAGATCACTCTTTCCGTTTGTCCATCTGTTTGAGGATGAAAAGCAGTACTAAATTGAAGCTTTGTCCCTAAAGCGTTTTGGATACTTCGCCAAAAATTTGAAGTAAACCTAGAGTCTCGATCAGATGTGATCGTTACAGGAATACCATGTAAGCGTATCACTTGGTTTACATATATCTCAGCAAGTTTATTCATCGAATAGTCTACGCGGGCCGCTAGGAAATGAGCAGACTTAATCAAGCGATCTACTATCACCCAAATAGAGTCATGACCACTAGATGTCCTTGGTAGTCCTTGCACAAAGTCCATCGTCACATGCTCCCATTTCCATTCTGGTACGTCTAATGGTCTCAATAGTCCTGTGGGTTTGCGGTGTTTTGCTTTCACTTGCTGGCATGTTAAACACTTGGAAACACGTTTAGCTATATCCTTCTTCATGCCATTCCACCAAAACTGCTAGCGTAAATTTCTATACATTTTTGTACTCCCTGGATGAATACTATAATTACTTCTATGTGCTTATGACAGAACTTCCCTTCTCACTTCTTCATTGTCAAGAACATAGAGTCGTCCTTGGCATCTTACTACTCCATCCTTAGAGACTTGAAACTCCGGTCTTTTCCCTAAAGACACAGCGTTTCATATTTCCACAATCTCCGGCTCAGATTTCTGTAGAATCTTAACTTTCTGAATAATTTCCGGCTCAATTCTTAATGCAGTGAGCATACTAGTAAGGTGGTCTATTTCCAACTTGAAGTCTGAATCCACAATTGACTTTAACAGATTCCACTATGTTATTCTTAGACTAGCCATGTCCATAGCCGACTTTTGACTAAAGGCATCTACCACTTTATTTGCCTTCCTTGGATGGTATCGTATTTCACAGTCATAATCTTTTAGTAATTCCATCCACCTTCTTTGTCTCACGTTCAACTCCTTTTGCGAAAACAAATACTTCAAACTTTTATGATCTGTATAGATTTCAAACTTCTCTCCATACAGATAATGTCTCCATATTTTTAAAGCAAATACTATAGTTGTCGATTCCAAATCGTGGGTTGGGTAATTTAACTCATGAGGTTTCAACTGCCTCGATGCATAAGCTATAATCTTGCCATGCTGCATCAAAACACATCCCAGTCCTTTATGAGATGCATCACTATACACTGTGCATCCATCGGATCCAGATGGTATAGTTAGAATTGGAGCTGTAGTTAACTTCCTTTTATGTTTTTGAAAACTTCTTTCACATTCTCCACTCCACTCAAACCTCACATTTTTCTGAGTCAATTTCGTTAAAGGGCCTGCCAGGTGTGAAAATCCTTCGATAAACCTCTTATAATAGCCAGCCAACCCTAAGAAACTTCGTATCTCAGTCGGTGTTGTCGGTCTCGGCCAGTTCACTACCATCTCAACTTTTGCAGGGTCTACTGCAATTCCATTTCCCGACACCACATGCCCTAAAAATATTATCTAGTCTAGCCAGAATTCACACTTACTGAATTTGGCGTATAACTTATGATCTCTTAGTGTTTGCAATGCTATCCTTAGGTGTCGTTCACGTTCTTTAGGTCCTTTAGAATATATTAGGATATCATCAATGAAGACAATTACAAACTGATCCAGATAAGGCTTAAATATCCTATTCATTAAATCCATGAATGCGGCTGGTGCATTCGTTAATCCAAAAGGCATAAATAGGAACTCATAATGTCCATAACGAGTCCTAAATACAGTCTTAGGAATGTCTTCTTTCTTAATCCTTAGCTAATGATCCTGACCTTAAGTCAATTTTAGAAAAGACTGAACTTTCTTGCAATTGATCGAATAAATCATCAATTCTAGGCAAGGGATACTTATTCTTTACAGTCACTTGGTTTAGCTGTCTATAGTCAATACATAAACGCATCGACCCGTCCTTCTTTTTCACAAATAGAACTGGTGCACTCCAAGGTGAAGCACTTGGCCTAATAAATCCCTTACCAAGCAACTCTTGTAGTTGCACCTTCAATTCCTTCAGCTCCACCAAGGCCATTATATACGAGGCTTTTGATATTGGTCCTGTTCCGGGCATTAGTTCAATTTCAAAATCAATCTCTCGTTCCGGTGGTAATCTAGGCAACTCCTCATGAAACACATCCTAAAATTCCCTGACTGTTCAAATCTCATCGATTTTAGCCTCTTTCTTAGTAAGATCTCTTACTACTGCTAGGTATCCTTGACATCCTTCGTCAAGTAGTTCATGAGCTTCTACCATTGAGATGATGGCTATAGAGGGGTTTGTCTGACCTCCAAAAGATTCAAAACCAGACTGGTCAGGTAACATGAACTGGATCACTTTCCCATAGCAATCTACCTTAGCCCGATACTTATGGAGCCAGTCCATTCCTATGATAACGTCAAAGTCATACATAGCCATCACAACTAGATCTATTTCCATATCTCGTCCTCCTATTGTTATATTACATTTTGCACACATCATTGTAGATAATACCATATTCTTTAAAGGCGTGGAAACACAAAGAGGCATCTCAAGAGATGTAGTTTCTATTTTACTCAATTCATGATATCTTTCATATATAAATGAATGCACAGCACCCGTGTCAAATAATGCATATGCCTTCTTGCCATTTATAAAAATCGTACCTGAGATAACATTTTCGGAAGCTTCCAATTCCTCTTGGGTGACCGCATACAACCTTCCTTGTGCTAGTGGCCTCTGTTGATTCCTTGGTAGATTTGGTCTAACGGTACTTGTGGCATCCCAAAAATCCAAGGCAAGCTCTAAGGTGTATTAAATCTCATAATTAGGTAATGAAATTACCTATGGATTATGCTTTAGCCATTAGTTTTCTTAAGGCTAAGTGATATGTGCTTGTTTTCATGAATTTTTGAAATTTGGACTATAGAATAAATTAATGAGAATAATCTATGCTTGGCTATACACCTCATAGATTAGATTCCTATAAATAAAATGTTACAAGATTTTGGCTATGTGGAATTTAGTAATTAAATTCCTAAAAGGAAGAATAGAAAAAGGGGAAAATTTGATTTTATTTGGGTTGGGCCTTAGGCCCAAGAGTGGATCTTTAATGGGCCAAGTTGGCCGGCCCATTGAAGCCCACAAGTGGGCTGCTGTCGACCAAGAAAGGGGGAGGAGTGGTTGGCCCATTGCTGGCCCAAATGTCTCCAAGCCCAAGCCCAAAACCCAATTGCATGTGTTATGACAAGTGGCAAGGAGGTCTTCATGTATTGGCCATTGGAAGAGACAATCTAATGATTGCAAATGATGAGGAATTGGGGAAATAAAAGGAAGAGGAGAGAGAGAGGGTGGCTGGTTGTGTTGTTCAGCCAAGTGAGAGAGAGAACCGTGAGAGAGAGAGAGAGAGAGAGAGAGAGAGAGAGAGAGAGAGAGTGAGGCCGAGAGAGGAGAAGCCGAGAGGAAGGAGCTCGCCGTCCGTCCGTCGCTGCCCGTTGCCACCTGTTCGCCGCCGTGTGCTCGTCGCTAGTTTGGTTTAGAGGCAATTTTGGAATCCTCTTTCTACTCTTGCATGAATGTCTTGCACGTGTGGTCGGAATCTAGGATGTTTGGAGGCAAGGAAGTGAAGCTAGTGTGGTTTGTTCTTGAGTTTGCATGCTGTTTTCGTGAGATCCGCCTGACCCAGAATCTTGTGAGAGCTTGCATGCATGTTTTGAGTTCGATTTTGACTTTGATATCTTCATGAAAGTTGTATCCAACATCTTAAACTATAACATAATAAAATTTGGTACAAAATGATGCAGATTTGAGGGGTAAAACTCTGATCATACGGAGACACCAGATCTGGAACGATTTCACTGACCTTCCGGTGGATTTCTGGTTGCATGTTGATTTTTACTAGGAATATCTTTTCGACTTCTTCATGAAACTTGTAGAGAACATCTTGAGGTATAACATAATAAAATTTGAAGCAAAATGAACAAGTTTAGCCTAGTGAATCAACCTACTCTTGAAGACGGTAAATCTGGAGACGCGGTACAGGTTACCCGAGACTTCATGGACCCGTATGATGACTATAATCTGGAAGTTTGACTTAGATCTCTTCATGAAAGTTTTAGGGGACCTCATGAAGTAAAACATATCCAAATTTCAGAGGAAACGAAGAAGAATAGGTAGGTGAAAACTCAGTATTTCGGAGAAACCTGCACTGGACGTTTCGGTGTTAGATCCAGAAGCTTCGTGTGACTGTAGAAAATAATATAAAAATAATTCGGCTTATAATTCTGCATGAAAAATATAATTTAGTGTCTTGGCTATAACCTGGTAAAATTTCATAATTTTCGGAGGTCGTTTGGATATTTTAATCAAATTATTTCGGAAACTGTGCATTCTGTTTTTATCCGAAATTACATGCTGTATTTGTGGGAAATATGATTTTGTGTGGAATTCGATTGGCCTTGTGTTTTTCATGAAATTATTACCCTATTGTCTTGTCTATCACTAGCATTAATTTCATGATTTTTGAGAATCATATGGATATTTAATTTAAATATTTTCGAAAATGGTACCAGCTGGGATTTAAATAAATTTCAAAAAAAAAAAGGGGGCATGATAAATGGACTATTTTAAATTGCATGAATTCCATGAAATTTATCTTTATGGATGATTGTACCTTGCTGCATGTATGATGATGACTGATAATGCATGTATAGATCGAAGGATGAAAGTGATTTTATTTGCCATTCATCATGTGCCATGCTAAATTGAGACCGATAATTGGTGAATGTGAATAATGATAAATGAGGAAATTGTTGTGGCGGATGATAATGCCGTGGGAGTATCAGGATGCCCGGGATGGGGGGTGCTGGATGCCCAGAATGTATAGAGATACATGGTTAGATGGCCCTAGGAGTATCAAGATGCCGAGAATGGTTGGGTGCCGAAAGCCTCGGAGGTCTTTGCCCGAGGGGATGCCTCGTGATGCCAGTTGGGATGCGAGATGCCCAGAATGTGGCAGTGTCGGATGCTTGGTGGCCTTAAATGGCTGAATGCCGGAGGTTTTTCTCGCCATGCCAGGATGGGGTGCGAGTGTAAAGTATGGGATGAAATTGATGATCCCGAGAAAGAGTGATGTGGTGATCGAATTGAAAGTAAAAAGTGGAAATTGGATTATGCATACATGACATGATATGATGATGATCACCTATGGCATGACGACATGTATATAAGATATGATAACGATATGCATAAATGATATGATATGATGTGATGATGATCACCTATGGCATGATGACATGTGTATGATGCGATGATGATCACCTATGGTATGATGACATGTGTATGATGTGATGATGATCACCTATGGCATGATGACATGTGTATGATGTGATGATGATCACCTATGGTATGATGACATGTATATGATGTGATGATGATCACCTATGGCTTGATGATACATGTGTGTGACATAATGATGATCACCTATGGCGTGATGACACGCATATATGACATGATATGATGACGATCACATGTGACATGATGACATGTATGTGTTATGATTGTAATGAAGATGTAGGATGGTATATGCATGGCTTCGAGGTAAGTATGCTTAGATGCATGAGTGACATGTATGATGTTGTGATTGTATTGTATGATGCATTAAGTGGTTATTGGATTCCTTTACCTGTTGAGTGGTTGTACTCACCCCTTCGAGGACCAACATTTCATATTAGTAGCATGCTGCTCCCTGCTATCACGCGGGGCGTATTTTTCAACCTACCTCGGATGTAGAGGTCGAGTGTGAGGAGTTTGACTGTCCCTCTGTTCCTGGTCTTATGTATATTCGAGTGCGCTGTTTAGTTATGTATGATGTGGGCCTGGCTGGGGGCCCTGTTGTCCAGGAGTTCATATCCGTCCATGTTTGACGCAAAAGAGCGATGCGTGGGATGCTGCCGCCGCCACCGCCTGATGCACCGGGATGGGTGTGAGGGCCCGTGCGTGTCAAGTAGGAGCTTAAACTTTTTGGGATGGTTAGCCGACACTAGTGATGGGGGATCTTACACGTGAGTTGTAGTGGGTTGACTGTTTCTTTTTGGGTTTAGGCCGAGTGTGGTTTCATGTCTTGGCCTTTCTTTTGATGTGCCGACCCAAGGAAACCCATCTTGAAAATATGTAAATAAAGTGTTGTGGCTTTGTCTTTTCTCATGATGATTAGTGTTGTGCAAATTGTATCATGGTTGTTGGAGGGAGAGATGGAGATATTGTATTTTGCTTCCACTAATGAGTCGCGCTAGGACCGCTTTAAAAAAAAATTATTAAAAGGGTCTATGAACTATGACGCTTCTTCTAAGAGATGTGGCTAGTGTTCCATTAAGTGTAACATCAGGTGCTTGTGGCGACCCTAGGTGGTTCGGGGTGTCACAGCGCCCCTTTTTGGTATCAGAGCAAGTAATTATAGGTGGAGTGATAAGGAGCCTCATTTGGAAATTGAGGAACATGATGACAATGCACACCATAGGATATAAAACGAAATATTTGAATAACGGGTGATGAATATTCACTCGTAGATCCCTAGTAGCTAATTTTGAGTTGCCTTTAGGTACCAGTAACATGTATATGTTACTTATGTAGTAGTAGTGGTTGCTTTAAATGGAGGCAGTGAGTGTCAGATTATTCCTGAGGCAATACTTGGAAATTGCAGGAAAGTCATGGTGCGAGCTGGAAGTGCTCATCCATCGAGGGCTGAAGCCTCTGCTGCAAGGGCTGAACCCCGAATGGAAGACACCCTGCAGGCATTGGCCAATAATGGAAATCTGATGGAAAGACAAGTGCAGCAGCAACCTAGAGTAGAACGCCGTACTCAAGGACTGGTGGAGCAATTTCTGAAGTTGAAGCCACCTAAGTTCAAAGGAATGGGAAGTCCTGAGGAGGCGGAACAATGGATTGATGGGATGGAACGAATTTTTCAGCTGTTGGACTGTAATAATGTTGAGAAAATAACTTTGGCAGAGTACCAGCTGGAGGGAAATGCAAAGTTTTGGTGGAGAGCTTTAAAGGACATAATTTTTCCAACATGTATTGATGTTAACTGGGAGGAGTTTGTGAGGGCTTTCAATAGAAAGCATTTTTCTGACTGTGCTAAGGATAGGAAGATTACATAATTTGTCCAACTAGAACAAAAGGAGCTGACAGTGGACCAGTATGAGGCTAGATTTTCTGAACTGTCGAGATATGCTCCTAGATTGATTGAGGATCAGGAGGAAAAGGCTAAGAGATTTCTGAAAGGGTTGAGAACTGACATTAGAAAGCAACTAGTGCCTTTGAACATAAGAGATTATAATGAGATTTATGAAAGGGCACAGTTAGTGGAGCAGGAACTGTTAAGAGAGCGGTCAGAGTTTAAGAAACCACTGAACTTTAATGATGTGAGAAGGGGTAAGAGACCCTATTCTGGTGAGGGTCAGACTTGGAATGTGAAGAAGAAGGGTAATTTTGGAAATTTTGGGGGAGCAAGAAGTGGTCTGAATATAGGAAAAGCACCCTATCAGCCTGGTGTTTGTCAAAGGTGTAATGGGCGACATGGCCCATAACCTTGCAATGGACGATTGAAATGTTTTGGTTATGGACAAGTGGGCCATCTTAGGAGAAGTTGCCAACAAGAAAGGTCGCAAGTGAGTGTTGGCTCGGTGCGACAAGGATATCAGAGTGTTGTTAGGTCAAACTTACAAGGGAATCCTCAGAGGCCACCATCACAAGGAAGGATGTATGTGGTCACCCAAGAGGAAGCGGAAGCTTCCAAAAATGTTATCTCAGGTATGATCCTTATCAATGGTGAAAAGGCATATGCATTGTTTGATACGGGTGCAATGCATTCATTTGTATCTGAGAGATATAGACGTTTGAATAAAATAAAAGTTTTGCCTCTTGAGACGCCTCTTTGTGTTTCCACGCCTTTAAAAGATATGGTATTGTCTACGCTAGTGTGTGGGAATTGTAAGATATCAATAGAAGGAAATGATATGGAAATAGACTTAGTTGTAATGGCCATGTATGATTTTGATGTTATTATAGGAATGGACTGGCTTCGTAAGTATCGGGCTAGAATGGATTGTTACAGGAGAGTGATCTAATTCGTTTTACCTGATCAGTCTAGTTGTAAATTTTTAGGAGGTCAGACCCATCTACTTGTAGCACTTATTTCGGCAATAGAAGCCTGTGCGTTACTTGACAAAGGATGTCAAGGATACCTAGCCATAGTTAAAGATTATGCAAAGAAGGAACCTAAACTTGAGGAAGTTCGAGTCGTTAATGAATTTCAAGATGTACTTCCTGAGGAATTGCCTGGATTACCACCAGAGTCGGAAGTTGAATTTGAAATTAAATTAATGCCTGGAACAGGACCAATATCAAAAGCCCCATATAGGATGGCCTTAGTCGAATTAAAGGAATTGAAAGTGCAATTACAGGAGTTGCTTGACAAAGGATTCATTAGACCAAGTGCTTCACCTTGGGGTGCACCGGTCTTGTTTGTGAAAAAGAAAGATGGATCGATGCGCTTGTGCATTGATTATAGGCAGCTGAACCAGGTAACCATTAAAAATAAGTATCATTTGCCTAGAATTGATGATCTGTTTGACCAACTCTAGGGAAGTTCGGTCTTCTCTAAGATTGACTTGAGGTCGGGATACCATCAGTTAAAAATTAAGAAAGAGGACATTCCTAAGACTATGTTTAGGATTCGTTATGGACACTACAAGTTCCTTGTTATGCCATTTGGATTGACTAACGCGCCGGCTGCATTTATGGATTTAATGAATAGGATATTTAAGCCCTACTTAGACCAGTTTGTGATTGTATTTATTGATGATATTCTGGTGTATTCAAGAGGGCCTAAAGATGAGCAACATTTGAAGATAGTTTTGCAGACCCTGAGAGAGCATAAGTTGTATGCCAAGTTTAGTAAGTGTGAGTTTTGGCTGGACCAAATAATATTTTTAGGGCATGTGGTGTCAGGAAAGGGAATTGCAATAGACCCGGGAAAAGTTAAAATGGTAATAAATTGGCCGAGACCGACGACACCTACTGAAATACAAAGTTTCTTAGGACTGGCTGGTTATTATAGAAGGTTTATCGAAGGATTTTCGCGACTGGCAAGTCCTTTAACTAAGTTGACTTGAAAGAATGTGAGATTTGAATCGAATGGAGAATATGAAAGGAGTTTCCAAGAGCTTAAAAGGAAATTGACCTTAGCTCCAATCCTGACTATACCGACTGGACCTGATGGTTTTACAATATATAATGATGCATCTCACAAAAAACTGGGATGTGTTTTGATGCAACATGGCAAGGTCATAGCCTATGCATCTAGACAATTGAAACCCCATGAACTGAATTACCCAACGCATGATTTAGAACTAGAAGCTATAGTGTTTGCCTTGAAGATATTGAGACACTATTTGTATGGGGAGAAGTTTGAGATTTATACGGATCATAAGAGCTTGAAATATCTGTTCTCACAAAAGGAGTTGAACATGAGACAAAGGAGGTGGATGGAATTGTTAAAAGATTATGATTGTGAGATAAGATACCATCCAGGGAAAACAAATAGGGTAGCAGATACTCTTAGTCGTAAATCGGCTATGGAAATGGCTAGTTTGTGGATGGCAAAATAGGGGTTGTTAAAGTCTGTAGCAGACTCAGAATTTAAATTGGAAATGGATTGTCTTACTGGTATGCTTAGTGCATTAAGAATAGAACCCAAGATTATTCAGAAAGTTAAAATCTTGCAAGAATCTGACCTAGAGATTTTGAAAGTGAAAGATGCCGTGTCTTTAGGAAAAAGACCGGAATTTCATGTCTCTGAAGATGGAGTGGTAAGATGCCAAGGACGACTCTGTGTTCCCGATAACGAAGAATTAAAGAAGGAAATTCTGTCGGAGACGCATAGAAGTAATTATAGTATTCATCCGGGTAGTACAAAGATGTACATGAATTTGCGTCAGCAGTTTTGGTGGAATGGTATGAAGGCAGATATGGCTAAGCATGTTTCTCAATGTTTGACGTGCCAGCAAGTAAAAGCGGAGCATCGCAAACCCGCAGGACTCTTGAGACCATTGGACATACCAGAATGGAAATGGGAGCATATAACAATGGACTTCGTGCAAGGATTGCCAAGGACATCAAGTGGCCATGATTCTATCTGGGTAATAGTGGATCGTTTGACTAAATCGGCTCATTTCCTAGCAGTTCGCATGGACTACCCAATGGATAAATATGCGGATATATATGTAGGTCAAGTAGTACGCCTACATGGTGTTCCAGTGACTATTACCTCAGATCGGGATTCGAGATTTACTTCGAACTTTTGGCGATGTCTTCAAATTGCATTAGGAACTAAGCTTCAGTTTAGTACTGCTTTTCATCCCCATACAAATGGACAATCAGAAAGAGTAATCCAGACATTAGAGGATATGTTGAGAGCTTGTGTAATTGATTTCAAAGGAAATTGGGATGAAAGATTGCATTTGGTGGAGTTTGCCTATAATAATAGTTTCTAGAAAAGTATAGGCATGGCTCCCTATGAAGCGTTATATGGAAGGAGATGTAGGACTTCTGTCTGTTGGAATGAAGTAGGTAAAAGGAAATTGACAGGACCTGAATTGGTACAAGTTACCACTGAAGCTGTTGAAATTATCAGGAAAAGACTTAAAACAGCTCAGAGTAGGCAGAAAGACTACGCAGATAGGCGTAGAAGGCCTTTGGAATTTAGTGTAGGAGACCATGTATTCCTTAAGGTATCTCCAATGAAAGGGATATCTCGATTTGGGATGAAGGGTAAGTTAAGCCCTAGATTTGTTGGACTTTTTGAAATACTTGAAAAGATAGGGGATGTAGCTTATCGCTTAGCGCTACCTCCTAAGTTGGGAAATTTGCATGATGTGTTTCATGTATCGATGTTGAGGAAGTACCAGCCGGATCCTGGTCACATACTCGATCATGAAGTCATCAAAGTGGATGCGAAAGTGAGGTACATTGAAGAGCCTGCACATATATTGGATCGAAAGGAACAAATTCTTAGGACTAAGAAGATTCCTCTGGTTAAGGTACTATGACGACATCATGATATGGAGGAAGCCACATGGGAAAGTGAAGATCAGATGAAGGAAAAGTACCCCTATTTGTTTCAAGAAGGCATGAGTGGTGTCTAATTTCGAGGAGGGGAGAATTGTGGCATCCCAAAAATTCAAGACAAGCTCTAAGGTGCATTAAAGCTCATAATTAGGTAATGAAATTACCTATGGATTATGCTTTAGCCATTAGTTTTCTTAAGACTAAGTGATATGTGCTTGTGTTCATGAATTTTTGAAATTTGGACTATAGAATAAATTAATGAGAATAATCTATGCTTGGCTATACACCTCATAGATTAGATTCTTATAAATAAAATGTTACAAGATTTTGGCTATGTGGAATTTAGTAATTAAATTCCTAAAAGGAAGAATAAAAAAGGGGAAAATTTGATTTTATTTGGGTTGGGCCTTAGGCCCAAGAGTGGATCTTTAATGGGCCAAGTTGACCGGCCCATTGAAGCCCACAAGTGGGCTGCTGTCGACCAAGAAAGGGGGAGGAGTGGCCGGCCCATTGCTGGCGCAAATGTCTCCAAGCCCAATTGCATGTGTTATGACAAGTGGCAAGGAGGTCTTCATGTATTGGCCATTGGAAGAGGCAATCTAATGATTGCAAATGATGAGGAATTGGGGAAATAAAAGGAAGAGGAGAGAGAGAAGGTGGCCGGTTGTGTTGTTCGGCCAAGTGAGAGAGAGAACCGTGCGAGAGAGAGAGAGAGAGAGAGAGTGAGGCCGAGAGAGGAGAAGCCGAGAGGAAGGAGCTCGCCGTCCGTCTGTCGCCGCCCGTTTCCGCCCGTTCGCCGCTGTGTGCTCGTCGCTAGTTCAGTTTAGAGGCAAGTTGGGAATTTGCTTTCTACTCTTGCATGAATGTCTTGCATGTGTGGTCGGAATCTAGGATGTTTGGAGGCAAGGAAGTGAAGCTAGTGTGGTTTGTTCTTGAGTTTGCATGCTGTTTTCGTGAGATCCGCCTGACCCAGAATCTTGTGAGAGCTTGCATGCATGTTTTGAGTTTGATTTTGACTTTGATCTCTTCATGAAAGTTGTATCCAACATCTTAAACTATAAAATACTAAAATTTGGTACAAAATGATGGAGATTTGAGGGGTAAAACTCTCATCCTACGGAGACACCAGATCTGGAACGATTTCACTGACCTTTTGGTGGATTTGTGGTTGCATGTAGATTTTTACTAAGAATCTCTTTTCGAATTCTTCATGAAACTTGTAGAGAACATCTTGAAGTTTAACATACTCAAATTTGAAGCAAAATCAACAAGTTTAGCCTAGTGAATCAACCTACTCTTGAAGACGGTAAATCTGGAGACGCGGTACAGGTTACCCGAGACTTCATGGACCCGTATGATGACTATACTTTAGTGTCTTGGCTATAACCTGGTAAAATTTCATAATTTTCAAAGGTCGTTTGGATATTTTAATCTAATTATTTCAGAAACTGTGCATTCTGTTTTTATCTGAAATTACATGTTGTATTTGTGGGAATTATTATTTTGTGTGGAATTCGATTGGCCTTGTGTTTTTCATGAAATTATTACCCTATTGTCTTGTCTATCACTAGCATTAATTTCATAATTTTTGAGAATCATATGGATATTTAATTTAAATATTTTCAAAAATGGTACAAGCTGGCATTTAAATAAATTTCAAAAAAAAAAAAAAAAGAGGGGCATGATAAATGGACTATTTTAAATTGTATGAATTCCATGAATTTTATCTTTATGGATGATTGTACCTTGCTGCATGTATGATGATGACTGAAAATGCATGTATATTCATCATGTGCCATGCTAAATTGAGACCGAAATTAGTGAACGTGAATAATGATAAATGAGGAAACTGTTGTGGTGGATGATAATGCTCTAGGAGTATCAGGATGCCCGGGATGCGGGGTGCCGGATGCTCGGAATGTATAGAGATACATGGCCAGATGTCCCTGGGAGTATCAGGATGCCCGGAATAGTTGTGTGTCGGAAGCCTCGGCGGTCTTTGCTCGAGGGGATGCCTCGTGATGCTAGTTGGGATGCGAGATGCCCAGAACGTCGGGGTGCCAGATGCCCGGTGGCCTTAAATGGCTGAATGCCGGAGGTTTTTCTCGCGATGCCAGGATGGGGTGCGAGTGTAAAGTATGGGATGAAATTGATGATCCCGAGAAAGAGTGATGTGGTGATCGAATTGAAAGTAAAAAGTGGAAATTGAATCATGCATACATGACATGATATGATGATGATCACCTATGGCATGACGACATGTATATAAGATATGATAACGATATGCATAAATGACATGATATGATCACCTATGGCATGATGACATGTGTATGATGCGATGATGATCACCTATGGCATGATGACATGTGTATGATGCGATGATGATCACCTTTGGCATGATGACATGTGTATGATGCGATGATGATCACCTATGGTATGATGACATGTCTATGATGTGATGATGATCACCTATGGCATGATGACATGTGTATGATGTGATGATGATCACCTATGGTATGATGACATGTATATGATGTGATGATGATCACCTATGGCTTGATGATACATGTGTGTGACATAATGATGATCACATATGGCGTGATGACATGCATATATGACATGATATGATGACATGTATGTGTTATGATTGTGATGAAGATGTAGGGTGGTATATGCATGGCTTCGAGGTAAGTATGCTTAGATGCATGAGTGACATGTATGATGTTGTGATTGTATTGTATGATGCATTGAGTGGTTATTGGATTCCTTTACCTGCTGAGTGGTTGTACTCACCCCTTTGGGGACCAATATTTCAGATTAGCAGCATGCCGCTCCCTGCTGTCACGCGGGGCGTATTTTACGGCCTACCTTCGGATGTAGAGGTCGAGTGCGAGGAGTTTGACTGTCCCTCTGTTCCTGGTCTTACGTATATTTGAGTGCGCTGTTTAGTTATGTATGATGTGGGCTTGGCTGGGGGCCCTGTTGTCCAGGAGTTCATATCCGTCCATGTTTGAAGCAATGGAGCGATGCGTGAGACGCTGCCACCGCCACCGCCTGATGCACCGGGATGGGTGTGAGGGCCCGTGCGTGTCAAGTAGGAGCTGAAACTTTTTGTGATGGTTAGCCAACACTAGTGATGGGGGATCTTGCACGTGAGTTGTAGTGGGTCGACTGTTTCTTTTTGGGTTTAGGCCGAGTGTGGTTTCATGTCCTGGCCTTTCTTTTGATGTACCGACCCAAGGAAACCCATCTTGAAAATATGTAAATAAAGTGTCGTGGCTTTGTCTTTTCTCATGATGATTAGTGTTATGCAAATTGTATCATGGTTGTTGGAGGGAGAGATGGAGATATTGTATTTTGCTTCCATTAATGAGTCGCGCTAGGACTGCTTTCAAAAAAAAAAAAAAATTATTAAAAGGGTCTATGAACTATGACGCTTCTTCTAACAGATGTTGCTAGTGTTCCATTAGGTGTAACATCAGGTGCCTGTGGCGACCCTAGGTGGTTCGGGGTGTCACAGTACTATGTTGTACCTGTCGCACTAAGCCGACACTCAGTTGCGACCTCTCTTGTGGACAGTCTCTCTTGAGGTGACCTACCTGTCCACAACCATAACATTTCAATCGTCCATTGCAAGGTCCTGGGCTCATGTTGCCCATCACATCTTCGACAAGCATTATCTTGATAGTGTACTTTTCCTAAATTCAGGCCACCCCTGGTTTTTCCAAAGTTTCTAAAATTACTATTTTTCTTAGAATCCCAGGTCTGACCTTGACCAGGATAGGGTCTCTTACCCCGTCTGATATCACTAAAGGTCAACTGTCTTTTAGACTTTGATTGTTCTCTCATCAATTTCTGCTTTACCAATTGTGCCATTTCATAAATTTCATTATAATCTCTTATATTCAAAGGCACCAGTTATTTCCTGATATCAGTGCTCAACCCTTTCAGAAATCTCTTAGCTTTTTCCTCTCGATCCTCAATGAGCCTGTGAGCATATCTAGACAATTCATAAAATTTTTCCTTATACCGGTCTCTGTCAGCTCCCTTTGTTCTAACTGAACAAATTCAGTGATCTTTTTATCCCTGGCACAATCAAAAAAATGCTTCCTATTGAAAGCTCTAACAAATTCATCCCAATTCATATCAGTACCTGGTGGAAATATTGTATCTCTTGAAGCTCTCCACCAAAATTTTGCATTTCCCTCCAGCTAGTACTCTACCAAAGTTATTTTCTCAACATCATTGTAGTCCAACAACCGGAAAATTTGCTCAATTCCATCTATCCATTGTTTCGCCTCCTCAAGACTTCCTGTTCCACTAAACTTAGGTGGCTTCAGCTTCAAAAATTGTTCCACTAGTCCTTGAGAGCAACGTTCCACTCCGGGTTGTTGCGGGGCTTATCTTTCCATCAAATTTCCTATATTATCCAATGCCTACAGGATATCTTCCATTCAGGGTTCAGCCCTTGCAGCAGAGGCTTTAGCCCTCGATGGATGAGAACTTCCAGCTTGTACCATGATTTTCCTGCAGTTTCCAAGCATTTGCCTCAGGAATAATCGATGACTCAATGTCTCCATTTAAAAGAAACTACAACTATATATAAGTAACATAAACATGTTACTGGTACCTAAAAGCAACTCATAATAACTACTAGGGATCTACGAGTGAATACCCATCATCCGTTGTTCAAAGTTAGTAAACTATCCCAGTTAGTATCCTATGGTGTGCATTGTCGTCATATTTCTCAATTTCCAAATGAGGTTCCTTATCACTCCACATATAACCATTGCTCTGATACCACCACCGCTATGGCACCCCCATAACGGCCCCCAATCTGTTAGGGTCGCCACAATTCGCTTACCTTTCACTTGCCCTAATAACATGTCACTCTGATACCATTGAATTATAGTGGGTCCATATGTCATGGGGGTTTCTATCATTTAAATTGGTCCCAGGGCAGTTCATATAATGGAAGCATATTCGACATCTCCCTAACCCATACTCAAGCTAAATAATACAATGCAATGCACACCAACTACACCTTTTATATATATATATATATATATATATATATATATATATATATATATAGCTTGAAACACTTTTATTTACATAGCTTGATCGGACATCAAGAGTCGGTACATCAAAAGGCCAAGGCTTTACTCAGCTCGGCTATAACCCAAAAGTACCCGACCCCACATCAGTCATGTACATCGGTCCATCATCCAGTGTTGGCTATCCAAAAAGAGTCAACCGCTACTAGTCACACGGGCAATCACACCCAGCCCGGTGCATTAGCTGGTGGCGGCGGCAGCATCCCCATCATAACCCCGTCGTGGCGGACATGCATGGACAGGAACTCCTATACTATAGGGCCATTGGGTAGACCCACGTCATACATAACTAAAACTCGAACATGGATGAACACCAGTCCACGAACACTGACATAGGAATGCTCCGAACACTCAACCTCAACGTCGGATGGTAAGTCATAGAAAGTACCACGCGTGACCAGTAACAGAGGCATCTCTTAATCTGAAATGTTAGTCCCCAAAGGGGTGAGTACAACCACTCAGCAGTAAAAGATCCATCAAACTACACAATGTAACAAGCAAGACAACCAAAATTTCATGTGAATTGCACATATCATCCATGCAATCATGCTTATATCTCCATGAGATTCATTCATTAAGGCAATTTATGTTCCATGCCATATGCACATACATGCGCATGATTCATATCATCCATACAATTATGTATATATATCCCCATGAGATCTATTCAATGCCTTCATGATCGTATTCTCAATGTGAAATAGTATCAACTCAATTTCATAGGCAGTTCATGCATCATGCCATATGCATCATTTCCCATTTTGATATTAAAAATGGATCTCATTTTTCTCCAGGGACCAATCTTTGCATCTTTCATGACTCTCGCACCCAACTTGGCATCGCGAGACCTTCGGCACACACCTTCGGGCATCTCGAAACTCCCGAGGACATCTAGCATACACCTCCGGGCATCCAGCACACACCTCCAGGCATCTCGACACTTCCGGGGCATGTCAACTCAAGGGTCTGACGATATCATCAACATCTAAATTTATATCCACATATATGTCTCATTTTCAAAATAGCATTTGATGCAATGATGCCAAAGGTTTCATTCAACTTTTGATGTCATATGATATGCTAAATGTCACCATATATGCTGTATAATTAACAACCCAATATATCACATCTCATAGAGCAATTCATTTGTTCTTAAAAATAAACCAATTTTCAAATAAAACAGAATGCACTCCTTTAATTAAAATTCTGGAAAAATTAGTAAATGCTCTTAATAAATTCTGATCATTTAACATGTTATAAATGAGATCTAGAGAAAAAGGTTTCATGAAGAACACCATGTCAAAAGAATTTCGTACGAGTCGCTACGGGCCATGCGTCACAGCCTTAAGATTTCAAACATCGCCATTGCACAGTTTTATTCACAAATTCGGTATAAACCCTAAATTAACTCAGAAAATTCTGAAATTTTGATATGTTATATAAAAAACCTAGAGGTAAAATTTTTGTGCAGAACTCGAAGTCAGATTCATGATATATCAAAATCTATACTCACCATAACTCTTCCTAACCCTTGGCAACGATTTATAGATTTAACAATTTCAGAGAAAAATCGTTTCATCGACCAATACTCGTCCGTTTCTTCTTAATTTTTAGTACGTTACTTCTCAAGATGTTATCTACAACTTTTATCCAGAACTCAAAATCAAATTTCAGCTGGATAATTTTATAAAATTCACGAAGTCGCAAGGGGTCGGGCTGTTCTTACATGAAACACCTTGCTTGTTATAGGAAAACTACTACCATTTATCCGAATTTCAGCATCCAGCATCAAGATACAAGCATCTCCAAGATATACCACATTTCACTAGACTACCACAACATAGCATCAAGTAGATCAATGGACTTCACTTGCCTTAAGTTCACACAAACACAGCAAGCAAACGGCGATTTGAGGACTCTAGGCACGGCTCGATCGACGGCGAAGCTGGCACACGCACGGTGGGGCTGGTCTCCTTCTCCCCTCGCCGAAGCACCCTCACAACTCTCTCTCGGTTTCACTCTCTCTCTCGACCTCACTCTCTCTCTCGGTTTCACTCCCTCGATCAATCCGCCCCCTTCTCTTTTTCTTTTAATCTTTTACTCTCATGATTAGCTACTAATCATGAGGTTTTGGATGGAGTATTTTCGGTGGAGCAAGGAGTGGCAACACTTGCACAATCTCTCTTGTCACTTGTCAAACTTCATGCATGGAGGTGGCCTTAATTGGGCTGGCCTCGGTCGACCGAATGGTGGGGGATGTGGGCTGCTTTTGGTTGTTTTACGCCTTAAATATCCAGCCCACACTTGCTCTTAATTTTCCACCTTAACCCCCACTCATAATTACTTAATTTCAAATATTCACATGGCCATAAAATTTTGCAACATTAATCGATGGTAATCCAACTTATAGAGTACACGGCCAAGAGTAGAAAATTTCTCATCAATTCATCTTTTAGCACAACCTAGATCACACATGAGCATATGATATATTCCCAACAAAACAATAGTCCATTCAATGCTTGGCCTTGTTTAATTGAAATCTGTTGGCCTAATGACTATAACATAGTCCAATGGTGCTTTTGATACCTTTTTATGGGTCGCAGTGTATCTAGGGATTGTTATGAAATTTTAGGATGCCACATTAGTGTCCAAAGTGAACGATATCACAGTGGGGCTTGGGTCCTTACCCCAGATGAGCCCCTCTATGTGATATTGTCCGCTTTGGACACTAAGTCCTCACGGTTTTAAAACGCGTCGTCTGGGGTAAAGGCCTCGACCCTTGCCACCTTCCCCCAACCCAATATTGTCCTCTTTAGGCCCTACACTGGCACAGATGTGGCATCCCAAAAATTCAAGACAAGCTCTAAGGTGTATTCAAGCCCATAATTTGGTAATGAAATTACCTATGGTTTATGCTTTAGCCATTAGTTTTCTCTTAGGACTAAGTAATATATGCTTGTGTTCATGATTCTTTTTATTTATTTGTTAATGAGAATAATCTATTCTTGGCTATGCACCTCATAGACTAAATTCCTATAAATAAAATGTTACAAGATTTTGGCCATGTGGAATTTAAAACTTAAAATCTATAAAAGAAAGAATAAAAGGTGAAATTTGATTTTTTATTTAGGTTTGACCTTAAGCCCAAGAGTGGATTTTGATGGGCCAAGATGGCCGGCCCATTGAAGCCCACAAAGAGGCTGTCGTCGGCCACAAGGGAGGGCGGCCCAATTGAGGCCCAAGAGGAGTGGCGGGCCCAAATACCCCAAGCCCACTTTGCATGGGCTTTGCCAAGTGGCAAGGAGAGGTCTTCATGCATTGGCTATCAAGGGTGGCAAGTAATCATTGCCAATGATGAAGATTTGGGGGAATAAAAGGGAAAGAGAGAGAGAGTGGCCGGTTGGAATTCGGCCAAAGAGAGAGAGAATCACGAGAGAGAGGGAGTGGCGAGAGAGAAGAGGAACCAAGGAGGAGGAGGAGTTGCCCGTCGCCGCCCGCACGCCGTCCGTCCGTCGCCGGTGTGCCGTCCCTTTTGCTGTCATCCGTTTGGTCTTAGAGGAAAGTTGGGACTGATTTCCACTCTTGCATGTGTGCCTTGCATGTGTGATATGTTGGTGGTAAAGTTTCGGATGTTAGAGTAGGCAAAAACCGAAGCTAGAATGTGACTTGTTCTTGAATATGCTTGCTGTTTTCGTATGAACCGCCTAAACCAGAATCTTGTGAGAGCTTGCATGCATGTTTCGAGTTGAATTTTGACTTTGATTCCTTCATGAAAGTTTTATACAACATCTTAAACTACAACATAATAAAATTTGGGACTAAATGGTGGAGATTTGAGGAGTCAAACCATCATCCTACGAAGACACTAGATCTGGAACGATTTTGCTGACCTTTTGGTAGATCTGTGGTTGCATGTCGATTTTTATCAAGAATCTCTCTTCGACTTCTTCATGAAACTTGTAGAGAACATCCTAAAGACTAACATACTCAAATTTTAAGTAAAATTATGAAGTTTAGCCTAGTGAATCGACTTACTCTTGAAGATGGAAAATCTGGAGACGCGGTACTGGACACCCGAGACTTCATAGACCCATATGGTGACTGTTCTTTGGAAATTTGACTTAGATCCCTTAATGAAATTTGTAGGGGACCTCTTGAAGTAAAAAATATCCAACTTTCAGAGGAAAAAAAGAATAATAAGTGGGTAAAAACTCGGTATTTCGGAGATGACTACACTGGACATTTCGGTGTGAGAACCAGAAGC
Source organism: Eucalyptus rudis (assembly GCA_019915205.1). NCBI lineage: Eukaryota > Viridiplantae > Streptophyta > Magnoliopsida > Myrtales > Myrtaceae > Eucalyptus > Eucalyptus rudis. The sequence continues at coordinate 1,039,424 of JAHMTN010000021.1, read as the reverse complement.
TTCAGACGACTATAGGAAATTATTTAAAACGAATCTAGCCTATAATTCTTCATGAAAAATGTACTTTAGTGCCTTAAATATAACCTGGTAAAATTTCATAATTTTCGGTGGTCGTTCAGGTATTTTAATCAAATTATTTCAAAAACTGTACATTCTGTTTCTATCCGAAATTGCATGCTGTATTTGTGTGAATTATATCTTTTGTGTGGAACTCTATTGGGTAGGTGTTTTTCATGAAATCATTATCTTACTGTCTTGTCTATCACATGCCTTGATTTCATGATTTTTGAGAATCATATGGATATTTAATTTAAATATTTTCTAAAATGGTACAAGCTGGAATTTAACAAACTTCAAAAAGGCATGATAAATGGACTATTCTAAATTGTACGAATTCCATGAATTTTATTGTTATGAATGATTGTGTCTTGCTGCATGTATGATGATGACTGGTGATGCATGTATGAATCAAAGGTTGGAAGTGATTTTGTTTGCCATTACATCATGTGCCATGCTGAGTTCAGACCTAAATTGATGAACATGAATAAATGAGGAAACTGTTTGAGGCGGTTGATAATGCCTTGGGAGTATCAGGATGCCCAGGATGGGGGGTGCCGGATGCCCGGAATGTATAGAGATACATGGCCGGATGGCCTCGAGAGTTTCGAGATGCTCAGAATGGTTGGGTGCCGGAAGCCTCGGAGGTCTTTACCTGAGGGGATGCCTCGTGATGCCAGTTGTAATGCGAGATGCCTGGAATGTGGGGGTGTCGGATGCCCGGTAGCCTTAAATGGCTGAATGCCGGAGGTTTTTCTCGCAATGCCAGGATGGGGTGCAAGTGGTAAAGTATGGGATGAAATTGATGATCCCGAGAAAGAGTGATGTGGTGATCGAATTGAAAGTTAAAAGTGGAAATTGAATCATGCATATATGATATGATATGATGATGATAACCTATGGCATGATGACATGCATATATGATATGATGATGATCACCTATGGCGTGATGACATGCATATATGATATGATGATGATCACCTATGGCATGATGACATGCATATATGATATGATGATGATCACCTGTGGCATGATGGCTTGCATATATGATATGATGATGATCACCTGTGGCATGATAACATGTATGTGATATGATTGTGATGAGGATGTATGATAGTATATGCATGGCTTCAAGGTAAGTAGGCTTGGATGTATGAATGACATGTACTATGTTATGATTGTATTGGGCGATGCCTTGAGTGGTTATTGGATCCTTTATCTGCTGAGTGGTTGTACTCACCCCTTCGGGGACCAACATTTCATATTAGCAGGATGCCACTCCCTGCTGTCACGCAGGGCGCATTTTACGGCCTTCCTTCAAATGTAGAGGTCAAGTGTGTGGAGATCGACTGTCCCACCATTCCTGGACTGACTTTTATTCAAGTGCGCACCTTAGTGATGTACGACGTGCGCTTGGCTGGGGGCCCTATCAGAAGTTTATATCTGTCCATGTTCGTCGAGACGGAGTGATGCGTGGGATGTTGCCGCCGCCACTGCTTGATGCACCAGGATAGGTGTGAGGGCCCGTGCGTGAGAAGCAGGAGTTGCAACTTTTTAGGATGTTAGCCGACACTAGGTGATGGGAGATCTTGCACGATACACATAGTGGGTCGAGTGTTTCTTTTTGGGGTGTTGTGGCCAAGTGTAGTTAAAAATCTTGACCTTTCCTTTGATGTACTGACACAAGAAAAATCCATCATGAAAATATGTAAATAAAAGTGTCTGGGCTCTATCTTTTCTTATGATGTTTAGTGATGTGCAATTGTATCATGGTTGTTGGAGGGAGAGATGGCGAAATTAAATTTTGCTTCCGCTAATGAGTCGCGCTGGGACCGTTTTCAAAAAAAATAAAAAAATAAGAGAAGTCTATGAACTTTGATGCTTCTTCTAAGAGATGTAATTAGGTGTAGCATTAGGTGCCTGTGACTCCCTAAGGAGCTTCGGGGTGTCACGGCAGACGTACTGCCATCCCAGTCGGGCCACCCTCAAGGCTTCGTTCTCAGCACAACGAAAACATGTGTGAAATGCATTACACATATTAAGGGACCCAAGCCTTATAAAGGCTCCCGGGACTCCCCTCCTAAGCGATGTTGGACAGGAGAAATGCCCTTAGCCTCACCCGCGTACTACCAAGGCGATCTAAGTCCGTCCCTCTGTATTGCCCCGGGTTTAGGTCGTGACACAAAGCATCATCATAGGATTGGTGGAATACTTCTCCATGCCCTTAATAAAACATGGATGCATTTGTATTAACATGATAAGGCCGTTTTACAAGGTTCATGATCTTGGACCACGGCTCATAGTCCAATACCTTGATTACAAACGAAAATAACAAAAGTAGCTAAACAACTCTTCCCATGTAAGGGAATACACAAGGAAATGACATAAAACTGAAAAGGATAGGTAAGTAGCATCCCTACTTTGAAAGCTGGAAGAAGCTTGTAGAAGGCTCAGCTTGGTCATCATCAGAGGTGGCACACACATAGTTGGCACCAAATAGGTCTGTTATGTCCAAGATTGCTCCCACCTCTTCTTGTAGCAGCTCAAGTGACTTGATAAAGGTCTTCTCCAATGGTGGATAAAGATCCTTTAGTGATGAAAGGAGTAAGCCTTGTTGATTTTGTATTGCATTAGTGCAACTTCCATATTCAATTCGTCACATATAACCTCCACACACATCTTGGCGCCAATGGTTACTTTGGCCCATGTGTCCCCCATGCATACTTCGGCCTCTATGATTGCCTCGGTCCATACGGCCTCCATGGTAACCTCGGCCTCCATGGTAACCTCGGCCTCTACCGCTGTCGTATATGCCTTGACTAGCAAGCTCTTCATATTTCACCTACTCTTTTATGATTCCTGGGGACTTTAATGGGCTTGGTAATACCTTGTGCATACACTCCCAATCCCAGTCCAGGAATATGACCATACTTCAATAGCACTCTACTTGACATGATAGACGGGCTAGACATTTCAGGACTCTTAAGGGCGGTCCCAACAGGTACATGGACCATTGAGACTAGGTCGAAGGTATGGTAGCTAGATTCCTCCTCCTCAGGCTCCACATACGGGATGTTTGTGTCTTGAAAGATCTTAAAATCAGTTTCTGCACGAATGGTTACAATTTTCCCCTCCAAAATGAACTTAACCATCAGATGTAGAGAGGAAGGTATAGCTTAAGAGGCATGGATCCAGGGTCGACCCAACAAGAAATTAAAAGCGCTGGGGATATCCAACACTTGGAATTTTGTCAGGAATGAGGTAGGGCTGATCAAAAGGTTGAGCTCAACTTCCCCGATTGTCTCTTTCTTTACACCATCAAAAGCTCGGACGGTATACTTGGATGGTTTAATTTGATCTTTACCAACCCCGAGATGATGAAGGGTGGCTAATGGACAAATATTCAAAGCGGACCCATTGTCAATTAAGACCCGGGCTATCATCATATCACAACACTTGGCCGATATAAGTAAGGCCTTGATATGATCGTATCCGTCCCCCAGAAGATCTTCGTCTAAGAACGAGATTTGGTCCCTCAAGAGAATGGACCTAATGAACTCCACCAACTACTTGTCCCTAATGGTCTCCGGTATGTGTATCTCATTTAGAACCTTCAATAGTGCATTTTTGTGCTTCTCAGAGGTCTTGAACAACTCCAAGAGCAAAATCTTGGCGGGCATTTTCCTTAGTTGCTCTAGCACCTCAAACTCACTAGATTTGATCATCGCCAAAAATTGCTTTGCTTCCTCATTAGTGACAGCTTTCTTTTCCATAGCTTCAGCGGGTGCATAACAGCGACCTGATTGGGTAACATCATCGACTTCATTTGTCCCGTAATCCCATGGGACTGCCTTAGGATCAAAACTAGTGACAGGGCCTTTTAGGATCTCGTCTTGATCATATGGCAGCAACTCAATTACCATCCGTTTGGGCTCAGCCTCTCCCAACTCTAAGTTCGCAAACTCCTCGGCCGCCAAATCAATAACCACGTGTTTAAGCTCACACTCATTAGAGTCCCATTGCTCTTCTTCAATAGATAAATCGGTGATTACTGGTGTCATCATGGCGACGGTTTCTTCCTTGAGCTCAACTAGGTCGTCCATGCCTCCCCACCCATCAGGGACAATTTCTTTAGGATCCAAGAAAAAACTTGGAGGAGGTGAGTATTTGACGAGATAGTCATACTTCCCACTTGGTTGGCCTAGTGTATCTACCACTTCGCCCTTTTCTAGTGCCATCTTTAAAAATTCACGATCTTCGCAAACTCTTTTAGCTTTGAGCTCAGATTCAGCATCTAAGGCTTCTCCCTCATTTATGATTAACCGTTCGGTTTCCTTGGCTACGTTGATATCATTCGGTATTTCAACAGCGCTTACTTCCTTGACTGACATCTCCACAGCCATCCCAAATTCACAACAAGAATTCTTGGGAGAGAAATCAATTATAGTTGTCATCGTCTCATTTGCTTGGCCTCCTCCTCCATTTCGGATTATGCCCATGTTGATCGTCTTGGTAACATGCTCTAATTTCTTCTCAATTGGGACACCTTCATCGCTCCTTTTGTAATAGCCAATTAAAATCAAATCTTCATACAATTTGTGGACGTCAACCCTGACCATTTGTACGTTCCTATCCTTTCCTTCAGCAATCATACCGATATCCCCGACATGAACGGGTAAAGGGTTTTGCTTGACGTTGGGCTGCGTCTCCTTAAATGACAAGACATCTTTGTCTAATAGGCTCTAGACCTTGTTCTGGAGTGTTCGACAATTATCCACATCATGGCCTCTCTCACCCATATAGTACTCGCAAGACTTTGTAAGGTCGAACCTTGGGAATTTAGGAGGGTTGTCACGAGGAATCTCCTTAGCTACCAACCATTTCTGCAGTAACATGGGTAACAATTTGGACAATGGCCTAGGCAAAGGTGTGAATTGCCTTGGCATCCACTTCCTAGGCTCGTAATTCTAGTACTTTCCTCGTGATGTAGAAGGATTTTGAGGATTCAAAAAATGGTTTTGATTCGGTTGGGGCTTGCACATAAGCTACTTCTACTTCTTTCTCCTTCTTATTAGTAAATTTCCTACTCATACCTTCAGTTATCTGACCTTCATGCATGGCTTGTTCAATTCTCTCCCTGACGGCAACCAAACGGGTAAAGTTTCCACAATCAAAGCCAATCATTTTGTTGTAAAAGTCGGGAGGAAGGGTATTAAGGAACAACTCCACCATTTCAGCGTCGTCGAGTGATGGTCAAATCTGAGTAGCCAAGGCGTGCCACATTTGTGCAAATTACCTTAAGGACTCATTTCTTCTTTTCTCCGTGCACGTTAACACTTTGCGCATCGGCGCAATCTCAGTATTGTACTTATATTGTAGCACAAATGCCTCTGCCAATTCCTCCCATTTTTCCATCTTTTCTGGTTTCAACAGGATGTACCATTGCAAAGCAGGGCCAAATAGACTCTCTTGAAAAGTTTGAATCAATAATGGGGTGTTCTGCGCATAACACCCCATCCTGTTCAAATAGTACTTCAAATGGACCTTTGGATCGCTGGTACCATCATACTTAGCAAATTCGGAAACTTTAAACTTCTCAGGAAAGTCCATTTTGGCATATCGAGACAGATCCTCGATCATGTTAGTTTCATATCCCTGTATGGCTTTAAGCTTATCCTCAAGCTTAGCAAATCTTTTGTTTTTCTCCTCCTCCATTCGAGCTGAGATGGCTTTTGAGATGGGGTCCAGTTCCACAACTACAGGTGTTTGATGGGGAATCTCTTCAGCAACGTTCTCCCTAACGTTGGCATTGCTAGCCTCAGGAGTAGGCACAAGCGTGTCTCTATTGGGGGTTGCAGCCACTAGACTAGCTCGAATGTCGTTCGCGAATTGGGCAAATTAGGTTGCCAAGTCAGTTATTCTATTATCCAAGGCGTTAAAACGAGCACTTTGCTCTTCTGTATTCATCCTTGCAGTTACAGAACAAGTCCTGATGGGTGATCATCTTAAAGCCGTGTTGTCAGTACCTTGTTTAGTACAAATAATACAAAAGAACAAACAAATTAGCATACAAAAAAAATGAGAATAAAATAAAATAAAATAAAAAACTTAAAACCCTTCAATTTTATATTTTCTTATAACAAAATAGAAATAAGAAACCCTTTGCATAAGCCGAATCTTGCATAAGTGGCTTCTTATCAATATTTTGTCATAGGAAGTTATACAATTAAAAGGGTAACACATGATGATTGATCAAAATGCCCATCTCATATTCCATTAGAATGAAAGTAATTATAAGTGAGGGAAAAACATCACTAATTACATCAAAAATTGTGAAGGAAAATCCCTATACATCTGCTAAAGTAAAGAAACTCCTAAACATTGCAACTAAAATTTCATATAAGGAAAACCTTATACATTTTTTCTAAAACACAACTCTAATGGAATATGACTAATCTTTCAGTTTTCCCCTCAAAGCAGCTTGCAGATGCGTTTGTTTGTTTCGATCAAACGCTCCACCTAAGCTAAAGCTTCATCCCTTTCCCTTATAATTCGCCCCATTTGGATTTCCTTCGGAGTTAGTTTCGTAGGAAACTTTGGAATGACAACGGCAACTTCGAGTTCAATACGGCAATCAATATATCCTCTTGAAGCATGGTGCTCCTTCATTTCTCCTTCCAACTCAGCGGCCCACTCAATATCCCTTGGTGGGCAATGATGTAGGATGTTGATGATGTTTTCCACTTCTTTTTTCATGTCTTCGATTTGGTTCCCCTTGACAACCTTATCGCAAAAGTCAAAACGAAACAACCCCAACTTTAAAGGAGGAGGGATTTCTCGAAGTACTTGATATTGACGAATGACTCTTAAAGGGTAATAAGATGTAGATCCTGTCAAACCTAAGAGTTGAATCGGGTCATCGTGATTGCTCATAAGTCGTGCTTTAGGGAAGCGAATCCAAGGGGCTTGCCACAAAATTTGGCTTGGGGTTATATTTTCAAAAAGTTCTACCCAACCACGGAATATCCAAGCATGGAGGAATTTTTCTATATCCTTAAGTTTGGAAAGAGGGTTTGTATCTTTATCGATGTTGGTAATAACCAAATTCCCTCCAAATACTTTTAAGTGAGAGAGAATCCAAACTTGAAGGATGCCTATAGGTGCTCTAAGGATTGAACCCTTGTCCTCTTTGAAACGGTTGAGAGAGAGGAACATTTCGGGAAGAAGCATGTGTGTAAATCCCCTAAGGTGAAGGACTCAATAGACAACATGAGCAAGGCTAGGATCCATTGTCTTTTGGGTGAACAGGAAAAGAATGAATCTAAAAAATGCTAGAAGGAAATTTTTAGCATTTTGAGGATTGGGACTTGGGAGAAGACTATGGAATCTTTGTTCGATGAAAGACAAAGGGAGGCCTATTGAATTCCTATTAAGAAGTTCTTTAATTTCAAGAGGAGGAACTCCTAGGAATTGACTCTATAATGGGATAGGATCTACTCCTAAAGGAGGGTCGACAAGACCAAATGCAGGGACATTGCCAACAATGATTTCTAACTCCTCTAAAGTTGGGGTCAATTCATGATGACCAAACACGAACGTTGAAGTCTTGGGGTTCCAAAAATGAGCCATGGCCTTCACTAATGGCACGTGGGACTCTCTATATAAGATAAAAATAAGATAGCCAAGTTTCTTCTCTACAAAAGTCTTCTTGATAAGTGCTTCCCACATGTCTAACAATGCCTTCTTTGGGATTGGGATGATACGAAGCTCAGGGAAACCCACGTTATTTAAACCTAAATATGCATTTTGATCAATCACCATATGTCGCAAAATAAGCTAGACTTAATGATAAAACATTATATGCAAAAAAAAACATTATTTACATTGGGGAATGAAATGCTAGTACCTTCGATAGAGAGGAAAAAAGAAAATGGGGTAATCACAAAGACACATCGCATGTCGACTCGTGAGGCTCACTAAGAGGTATGATTCTAAAGGCTAAAGGTTCCCATTTCAATTAGATCAAAAGAGTTTTCCCCACTCTACACTTACGTCGGACAGTTGTCTTTATCATTAATCAAAATGAGTGGGACCAAAAGTGGATAACCATGGGTCATTCCCCGCACGGGTTCCATCTTTTGGCACCTCCTATGGGCTTCCTAGTGCGATCAGGGTTTTAGATCGCGAGTTGTGTGTGTAAATGTGTAGTGCTAAGGTAAGTATAAAGGCACACACAACAATTGATATCCAAATAACATTTCAATTTCATCCATACAGACATACATTCCTATGCCTCCCTACAAAAGAATCGGTTAACACACACTCCACCCCTTATTACTCAAAACCAAAAAAAAAAAAAACAATAAACATGTTGTTAGTGGACTGACCTTGTCTTCCACGTGGCATTGACATGCGCTATCAAATGAAGACCATGTTAGTGAACAACCAACCAAATTATTATGGCCTAAGTCCTATAAGGTTTGTAACCAAGTCCCCAGCGGAGTCGCCAAGCTGTCGCGACCTCTCCTTTTCGTTCGGGGGAAAAAGGAATAAAGTTTAGGGGTATTTGCCTAAAGAGGCGGACCAATGGCCCTAAATTAGGCGCAGGTTGTGGCACCCTCAAACAACTAAGGTCGCCACAGATACCAAAAGAAGAATCGTAGTTCATAGGCATTTTTTTTTTATATAACGGTCCCAGCGCAACTTATTTGCGGAAGCATAATCAAGTCTTACCAATTCTCCCTCCAACAATCATGATACAATGCACACCACCAAGCACCATAAGAAAGATAAAGCCAAGCCACTATTTATTTATATATTTTTTTAAGATGGATTTCACAGGTCGGTACAACCAAAAGGAAAGCCAAGACTCTTGGCTAGACTTGGCCATAACTCAAAAGGAGACAACTTGACCCTCTATGTCGATCATGTATAATCCTCCATCTACAAGTGTCGGCTATGTCCAAAAAGTGTCAGCCACCACTCCTCACATGGGCCGTCACACCCATCTCGGTGCGTTAGGCGGTGGCGGCAGCAACATCCCCCGCATCACTCCGTCATGACGGACGTGGACAGATATGAACTCCTGAATGACCGGCCCCCCAACCAAGCCCACGTCATACATCACTAGTGCACAAATCTGAATGAACGTCAGACCAGGGATGGTGGGACAGTCGATCTCCATACACTCAACCTCCACGTCAAATGGAAGGCCGTAAAAGGTGCCCCGCGTGATAGTAGGAAGCGGCATCTTTCTAATCTGAAATGTTAGTCCCCAAAAGGGGTGAGTACAGCCACTCAGCAGGTAAAAGATCCATTAAACCACTCAATGCATCACACAAAACAATCAAGACATTACCAACAAAGCACATGTCATTCATGCATCCAAGCATAACTTACCTTGCAGACATGCATATGTCATTATACCATATGTGCATACACCATCATGCATTCATGCATATACCATCATGTCATAGGTGCATATGCAACCATGCATTTATCATCAAGCACTCATGCATATCCATGCTTCATGTGCATATACTCCATGCATTCGTACATGTCATATCATACAGCCATGCATATATGTCAGCATACTATGCATGATTCAATTTCAAATTTTATCTTTCAATTAGGTCACCACATTTCTCCTTCCCAAGACCAGTGATTGCATCCCACATTTTATCTCTCGCACCCCACTTGGCATCGCGAGGAACCTCCGGCACACACCTCCGGGCATCCAGCACACACACACTCCGGGCATCTCGTACCCAAACTGGCATCACGAGGTATCCCCCGGCACACACCTCCGGGTTTTTGACATTCCCAAATTCCGGGCATCTTGAAACTCCCGAGGACATCCTACACACACCCTCCGAGCATCCGGCATACACACTCCCTAGCTAGGCATCCCGACACTCCCGGGGCATCGTTGGCTCACACCTCCGACAGCATCCTCATTTATCATAATTCACAATCACATTTATGGCTCAATATCAACATGGCATATGATATGATGGCAACAAAGTCATTTTCAGCATTTGGATTCTTATATGTAGTACCTAATATCATCACATGTGCAGCAAGATTCAACCACTTAAGACAACATGATCCATGGGGTTCATACAACCTAGAATAATCCATAGATCACGGTTTTTGAAATTTACAAAATCCAGCTTGCACAATTCTAGAAAACATATTAATTAAATACCCAAATGAATTTCAAAAATTATGAAATTTGAACATGTGATATTCAAGACATAACGGCAGAAACTTCATGAAGAACACTACACCAAAAGACCTCCATGTAATTTAGTATAAACCGTGCATCACAATTCTATTATTCTCACTGTTCCATTTGCACAGTTTTTGAAATATTTTGGTTAAATAGGCAAATGAACTTCAAAAATTACGAAATTTAAATATGTTGTAGAGATGATATAAAGAGAGATATTTTATTAAGAACATATACCTAAAAGAACTTAACACAAAAAGATATATCTCACGCATTACAGCTTGCAAAATTCGGACACATCAGATTGCGCGGTTTTAGAAATATTCCAAATTAAATACCCAAATGACCTTCAAAATTATGAAATTTTAACATGTGATATTCAATACCCTAAGGTAGTTTTTTCATGAAGAAATCAAGTTCAGATTCGTCCTAGATAATTAACTATGGACGGTTGAAGCCCCTGTTCCTAGTACCGGACATTTCAGGTTTAGCCTTCTCTGAAAAATCACAATTTCACCTACTTATCTTCCTTATTTTCCTCTGAAATTTTGATATGTTTTACCTCAAGAGGTCTACTACAACTTTAATTAAGGGATCAAAGTCATATTTTCAAAGAAATGTCACTTTATAGTCCATGAAGTGACTGGAGCTCAGTACAACATTTCCAGATCTAACGTCTTCAAAATAAAAATCGTTTCACTAGGCTATACTTGTTCGGTTTATCTAAAATTTGTGTATGTTAGTCTTCAAGATGTCCTTTACAATTTTCATGAAGGGGTCCAAGTGAAATTATCGGTAAAAAGTTACATGCAACACATAAAATCACCAAGAGGTCAACAAAACAGCTTCAGATTTAACATTTTCGTAGAGGGAGGGTTTCACCCTACAAAACTCATATATTCTGCCTCAAATTTTAGTATGTTATACTTTAAAATGTTATCTACATATTTCATGAAGAAGTCGAAGCCCAAAATCCGACTCAAACATCACATACAAGCCCCTACAACATTCTGGGTCAGGCTGTTTTCTCAAAAACAGTTCACTAGCTTAGGACACCACCCTTGTAACTTCGGTTTTTGCACATTCTAGACCTCTGAGATTCTTCATCAATCAACCACACATATTAAACACAACGTGAAATAGTAGATCAAGGATCTCACTTGCCTCTAAATCGAGCAATGGCGAGCACAACGGCGGCGACGGTCACGGCTCCTCCTCCTCCTTCTTCTCTTCTTCCTTTCCTTCCCTTTCCTTTCTCTCTTCCTCTCCTCTCTCTCTCTTACGGTCAACATACCCCCTCCCTTAACTGACCACCTTTTCTTTTTATTTCTCTCCTACTCATCATTAGCAATGATTGATTCTTGCATGGATGACACTTGGTCATCAACTTGGGACAAATGGGGGAGGACATGCAAAACCGGTCCCCCCCCCCTTCCTCACGGTCGATGGCCCCTCATGGCTCTAATGGGCCAGCCAATTGGCCCATCTTAGGCCCAACATTCTTGGGCCTAAGACCCAAGCTTAATTAAATCCAATTTTAACCCCTTTTTAAAACTAATTAAATCCCTATTAAATCAAAGTACTAAATTACCAATTTAAATGGCTATAATACTTTGTAACATAAACTAATAAAATCCAACTTATAAAATTCATGGCCAAAAGCATAATTTCCTCATCAAATGAATCGAGATCTTACATGGGCATGGAACATGTTTCTAACAAAATATTAGCCCATTAGGTGCTCGTCCATTAATTCTATTACATTTCTTTGATCTAATGACCACAACATGCTTCAATGACACAACCATTCCCTTTTCCATAGGTCGTAATGTCTCCGGAAATTGCTTTGAGATTTTGGGATGCCACAATTCTCCCCTCCTTAGAGAATTTCGTCCTCGAAATTAGACATCACTCATGCCTCTTGAAACAAGTAGGGGTACTTTTCCTTCATCTGATCTTCACTTTCCCATGTGGCTTCCTCAATATCGTGATGTCGCCATAATATCTTAACCAGTGGGATTCTCTTGGTCCTGAGAATTTGTTCCTCCGATCCAGTACTTGCACAGGCTCTTCAATGTATCTCACTTTCTCATCCACTTTGATGGCTTCATGATCGAGTATGTGACCAGGATCCGGTTGGTACTTCCTCAGCATCGACACATGAAACACATCATGTAAATTTCCCAATTTTGGAGGTAGCACCAAACGATAAGCTACATCTCCTATTCTTTCAAGTATCTCAAAAGGTCCGACAAATCTAGGGCTCAACTTACCCTTCATTCCAAATCGAGATACTCCTTTCATTAGGGATACCTTAAGGAATACATGATCTCCCACACCAAACTACAAAGGCCTTCTACACCTATATGCGTAGTCTTTCTGCCTACTCTGAGCTGTTTTAAGTCTTTTCTTGACAATTTCGACAACTTCAGTGGTAACTTGTACCAGTTCGGGTCCTGTCAATTTCTTTTCACCTACTTCATTCCAACAAACAGGAGTCCTACATCTCCTTCCATATAATGCTTCAAAGGGAGCCATACCTATACTTTTCTGAAAACTATTATTATAGGCAAACTCCACCAATTGCATTCTTTCATCCTAATTCCCTTTAAAGTCAATCACACAAGCCCTTAACATATCCTCTAATGTCTAGATCACTCTTTCTGTTTGTCCATCTGTTTGAGGATGAAAAGCAGTACTAAACTGAAGTTTAGTTCCAAAGGTAATGTGAAGACTTTGCCAAAAGCTCAAAGTAAATCTCGAATCTCGGTTTGAGGTAATAGTTACTGGAACGCCATGTAAGTGTACTACTTGACTTACATATATATCCGCATATTTGTCCATTGGATAGTCTGTGCGAACAGCTAGAAAATGAGCAGACTTAGTCAAACGGTCTACTATTACCCAGATAGAGTCATGTCCACTTGAGGTCCTTGGAAATCCTTGTACAAAGTCCATTGTTATATGTTCCCATTTTCATTCTGGTATGTCTAATGGTCTCAAGAGTCCTGCAGGTTTACGATGTTCCGCTTTTACCTATTGGCACGTCAAACATTGAGAAACGTGCTTAGCCGTATCTGCTTTCATACCATTCCACCAAAATTGTTGACGCAAATTCCTATACATCTTTGTACTACCCGAATGAACACTGTAATTACTCCTATGAGCCTCCGACATAATTTCCTTCTTTAATTCTTCGTTGTTGGGAACACAGAGTCGTCCCTGGCATCTTACTACTCCATCTTCAGAGACTTGAAATTCTGGTCTTTTTCCTAAAGACATTGCATCTTTCACTCTCATAATTTCCGGGTCAGATTCTTGCAAGATTTTAACTTTTTGAATAATTTCAGGTTCAATCCTTAATGCACTAAGCATACCGGTAAGACAATCTACTTTTAATTTAAACTCTGAGTCCATTACGGACTTTAACAAGCTCCATTCCGCCATTCTTATACTAGCCATCTCCATAGCTGATTTACGACTAAGATCATCCGCTACCTTATTCATCTTCCCTGGATGATATCTTATCTCACAAAATTATAATCCTTTAACAATTCCATCCACCTCATTTGTCTCATGTTCAACTCCTTTTGTGAGAACATATATTTCAAACTCTTATGGTCCGTATAAATCTCAAACTTTTCCCCATATAAATAATGTCTCCATATCTTTAAAACGAACACTATAGTTGCCAGTTCTAAATCATGCGTTGGGTAGTTCAGTTCATGGGGTTTCAGTTGTCTAGACGCATAGGCTATGACCTTGCCATGCTGCATCAAAACACATCCTAGTCCTTTGTGAGATGCATCACTATACACTGTAAAACCATCAAATCCAGTTGGTATAGTCAAGGTTGGAGCTGAGGTCAATTTCCTTTTAAGCTCCTGGAAACTCCTTTCGCATTCCCCATTCCATTCAAACTTCACATTATTTCGAGTCAATTTAGTCAAAGGACCCGCCAATCGTGGAAATCCTTCAATAAACCTTCTATAGTAACCAGCCAGTCCTAAGAAACTCCGTATTTCAGTAGGTGTTGTCGGTCTTGGCCAATTTATCACCATCTCAACTTTCGCTGGGTCCACTGCAATTCCTCAGGAAATACATCTTGAAATTCATTAACTACTCGAATTTCATCAAGCTTAGGCTCTTCCTTAGTATAATCTTTAACCATGGCTAGGTACCCTCAACATCCTTTGTTAAGTAACGCATGGACTTCTATTGCTGAAATAAGTGCTATAGATAGGTGGGTCTGACCTCCCAAAAATTCACAACTAGACTGATCAGGTAAAATAAATTGGATCACTTTCCTATAACAATCCATTTTGGCCCGATACTTATGAAGCCAATCCATTCCTATGATAACATCAAACCATACATGGCCATTACGACTAAGTCTATTTCCATATCCTTTTCTCCCATTGTTATCTTACAATTTCCACACACCAGTGTAGACAATAACATATCCTTTAAAGGCGTAGCAACACAAAGGGGCGTCTAAAGAGGCGTAGTTTCTATCTTATTCAACTATTTATATCTTTTAGACACAAATGAATGTGTAGCACCCGTATCAAGCAATGCATATGCCTTTTTATCATTTATAAGGATCGTACCTGAGATAACATTTTTGGAAGCTTCCGCTTCCTCTTGGGTGATTGCATACACCCTTCCTTGTGCTGGTGGCCTCTAAGGATTCCTTGATAGGTTTGGTCTAACAGCATTCTGCTGTGGCTGTCGCACCGAGCTAACACTCACTTGCGACCTTTCTTGTGGGCAGTTTCTCTTAAGATGACCTGTTTGTCCATAACCATAACATTTCAGTCGTCCATTGCAAGGTCCTGGGCCATGTCGCCCATCACACCTTCGACATTCTTCATTTCGATAAGGTGCTCTTTCTAAATTCAGGCCACCCCTGCCTTTTCCAAAGTTCCCAAAATTGCCCTTCTTCTTAGACTCCCAGGTCTGACCTTGACCTGTATAGGGTCTCTTACCTCGTCTCACATCACCAAAAGACAATTGTCTCTTATTCTCCGAATGTTCCCTTACCAATTCCTGCTCCACCAACTGTGCCCTTTGATAGATCTCATTATAATCCCTTATGTTCAAAGGCACCAGTTGCTTCCTAATATTAGTTCTCAATCCTTTTAGAAACCTCTTCTTGATCCTCAATTAGTCTAGGAGCATATCTAGACAGTTCAAAAAATCTTGCCTCATACTGGTCTATTGTCAGCTCCTTTTGTTCTAGTTGAACAAATTCTGTAATTTTCTTATCCTTAGCACAGTCAGAAAAATGCTTTATGTTGAAAGCTCTCACAAACTCTTCCCAGTTAACATCAGTACTTGGTGGGAAGATTGTGTCCCTCGAAGCTCTCCACCAAAACTTTGCATTTCCCTCCAGTTGGTACTCTGCCGAAGTTATTTTCTCAGCATCATTGCAGTCCAACAACCGGAAAATTCATTCCATTCCATCAATCCAATGCTCTGCCTCCTCAGGACTTTCCATTCCACCGAACTTAGGTGGCTTCAGCTTCAAAAACTGCTCCACCAGTCCTTGAGTACGGCGTTCTGCTCCAAGTTGTTGCTGCGCCTGTCTTTCCATTAGATTTCCTATATTGGCCAATGCCTGCAGGATATCTTCCATCTGGGGTTCAACCCTTGCAGCAGAGGCTTTAGCCCTTGATGGATGATTACTTCCAGCTCGTACCATGATTTTCCTGCAGTTTCCAAGCATTTGCCTCAGGAATAATCTAAGATTCACTGTCTCTATTTAAAAGCAACAACAACTATATAAGTAACATAAACATATTACTGGCACCAAAAAGTAACTCATACTAACTACTAGGGATCTATGAGTGAATATTCATCACCCGTTGTTCAAAGTCACCCAACTATCCCATTTAGTATCCTATGGTGTGCATTGTCATCATGTTCCTCAATTTCCAAACGAGGCTCCTTATCACTCCAATCTATAACCATTGCTCTGATACCAAAAAAGGGATGTGGCACTCTCAAACAACTAAGGTCGCCACAGATACCAAAAGAAGAATCGTAGTTCATAGGCATTCTTTTTTCTTCTTATATATAACGGTCCCAGCGCAACTTATTTGCGGAAGCATAATCAAGTCTTACCAATTCTCCCTCCAACAATCATGATACAATGCACACCACTAAGCACCATAAGAAAGATAAAGCCGAGCCACTCTTTATTTATATATATTTTTTTAAGATGGATTTCACGGGTCGATAAAACCAAAAGGAAAGCCAACACTCTTGGCTAGACTTGGCTAGACTTGGCCACAACTCAAAAAGAGACAGCTTGACCCTCTATGTCGATCATGTATAATCCTCCATCTACAAGTGTCGGCTATGTCCAAAAAGTGTCAGCCCCCACTCCTCACGCGAGCCGTCACATCCATCCCGGTGCGTCAGGCGGTGGCGGCGGCAACATCCCCCGCATCACTCCGTCACGACAGACGTGGACAGATATGAACTCCTGAATGGCCGGCCCCCCAGCCAGGCCCACGTCATACACCACCAGTGCACGAATCCGAATGAACGTCAGACCAAGGATGGTGGGACAGTCGATCTCCATACACTCGACCTCCAAGTCAAATGGAAGGCCGTAAAAGGTGCCCCGCGTGATATGATGGCATGTTGAGATATGCATGACTGCATGACAATATATGCATGATCGCATGGTGATGCATGCTCGATAGCATGGATGATATGTGCTTTACTCGTGATATCCTGATTGTCTTGCTCGTTGCATTGTGTAGTTTGATGGATCTTTATTGCTGAGTGGTTGTACTCACCATTTTGGGGACTAACATTTCAGATTGAGAGATGCCTTTATCACTTGTCACGCGTGGTACATATTATGGATTACCGTCTGATGTCGAGGTCGAGTGCTCGGAGCACCCCTGCGTTGGTGTTCATGATCTGGTGTTTATCCGCGTCCGTGTTTTGGTCATGTATGATGTGGGCTTACCTGATGGCCCCATAGTACAAGAGTTTCTATCTGTCCATGTTCGCCGAGATGGGAGGATGATGGGGATGCTGCCGCCGCCACCGGCCGATGCACCGGGATGGGTGTGATAGGAGCTTGTGACTAGTGGGGGTTGACACTTTTTGGGATGGCCGACACTAGCTGATGGATAGATGTACATGTCTGATGTATAGTCGGGTTCTTTTGGGTTTAGCCAAGCTTAGTTAAAGTCTTGGCCCTTTTTGTACCGACTTGTGAAATCCATCTTAGTTATGTAAATAAAAGTGATTCGGCCCTAAAGTATATATATATGAAAGGTTGTAGTTGGTGTGCATTGCATTTTATTATTTAGTTTGTGTATGGGTTAGGGAGATGTTGAGTATGCTTCCGTTATACGAACTGCGATGGGACCGATTGAGATGATACGAACCCCTAGGATTTATGGACCCGCTACAATTGAAATGGTATCATAGTGACATGTTATTAGGGCAAGTGAAAGGTAAGTAATCTATGGCGACCCTAGCGGATCGGGGGCCCTGTCGAGGGGTGTCACAGCCCATCGTTTTTGGTATCAGAGCCATGGTTATAGCTGGAGTGATAAGGAGCCTCATTTGGAAATTGAGGAATATGATGACAATGCACACCATAGGATACTAACTAGAATGGTTGTCTAGCTTTGAACAATAGGTGATGGGTATTCACTCGTAGATCCCTAGTAGTTTATTATGAGTTGCTTTTAGGTGCTAGTAACATGCTTATTTTACTTACATATAGTTATAGTTACTTTTAAATGGAGACATTGAGTCTTAGATTATTCCCAAGGCAAATGCTTGGAAACTGCAGGAAAATTATGGTACGAGCTGGAAGTGCTCATCCATCGAGGGTTGAAGCCTCTACTACAAGGGCTGTACCCCGAATGGAAGACATCCTGCAGGCATTGGCCAATATACGAAATCTGATGGAAAGACTAGTGCAGCAACAACCCGGAGTGGAACGTCGCCCTCAAGGACTGGTGGAACAATTCTTGAAGCTGAAGCCACCTAAATTTAATGGAACAGGAAGTCTTGAGGAGGCGGAACAATGGATTGATGGAATGGAATGAATTTTTCGTTTGTTGGACTGTAATAATGTTGAGAAAATAACTTTGGCAAAGTACCAGTTGGAGGGAAATGCAAAGTTTTGGTGGAGAGCTTTGAGGGACACGATCTTTCCACCAGGTACTGATATAAATTGGGATGACTGTGTTAGAGCTTTTAATAAGAAGCATTTTTCTGATTGTGCCAATGATAAGAAGATCACTGAATTTGTTCAGTTGGAACAAAGGGAGCTGACAGTGGATCAATATGAGGCAAAATTTTCTGAATTGTCAAGGTATGCTCCCAGATTGATTGAGGATCGAGAGGAAAAAGCTAAGAGATTCCTGAAAGGATTGAAGACTAATATTAGGAAACAACTTGTGCCTCTGAATATAAGGGATTATAATGAGATTTATGAAAGGGCACAGTTGGTAGAGCAGGAACTGGTGAGAGAGCGATCAGAGTATAAGAGACAGTTGACCTTTAGTGATATCAGAAGGGGTAAGAGACCCTATCCTAGTCAAGGTTAGACTGGGATTCTAAGAGAAAGAGTAAGTTTGAGAATTTTGGAAGAGCTAGGGATGGCCTGAATATAGGGAAAGCACCCTATCAGCATGATGTTTGTCGAAGATGTGATGGGTGACATGGCCCAGGACCTTGCAATGGACGACCGAAATGCAATGGTTATGGACAGATAGGTCACCTCAAGAGAGACTGTCAACGAGAGAGGTCGCAGCTGAGTGTCGGCTCGGTGTGATAAGTACAACAAAGTATTGGTGGACTAAACCTACCAAGGAATCCACAGAGGCCACTAGCACAAGGAAGGGTGTATGCAGTCACCCGAGAGGAAGTGGAAACTTCCAAAATTGTTATCTCAAGTACGATTTTCATAAATGGCAAGAAGGCATATGCATTGTTTGACACGGGTGCTACGCATTCATTTATATCTGAAAGATATAGGTAATTGAGTAAAATAGAAATTACGCCTCTTGAGACGCCTCTTTGTATTTCCACGCCTTTAAAGAATATGGTGTTATCTATAATGATGTGTGCAAAATGTAAGATAACTATTGAAGAGCGAGATATGGAAATAGATCTAGTTTGTTATGGCTATGTATGACTTTGATGTTGTCATAGGAATGGACTGGCTCCATAAGTATAGGGCTAAGTTGGATTGCTATAGGAAAGTGATCCAATTCACGTTACTTGATCAGTTTAGTTTTGAATCTTTTGGAGGTCAAACGAACCCCTCTATAGCCATCATCTCAATGGTAGAAGCTCGTGAACTACTTGACGAAGGATGTCAAGGATACCTAGCAGTGGTAAGAGATCTTACTAAGGAAGAGGCTAAAATCGATGAGATTCAAATAGTCAGGGAATTTCAGGATATGTTTCCTGAGGAGTTGCCTGGATTACCACCAGAACGAGAGATCGAGTTTGAAATTGAACTAATGCCTAGAACAGGACCAATATCGAAAGCCTTGTATAGAATGGCCTGAGTAGAGTTGAAGGAGTTGAAGGTGCAATTACAAGAGTTGCTTGATAAGGGATTTATTAGGCCAAGTGCTTCACCTTGGGGTGCACCAATTCTATTTGTGAAAAAGGACGGGTCGATGTGTCTATGTATTGACTATAGACAGCTGAACCAAGTGACTATAAAGAATAAGTATCCATTGCCTAGAATTGATGATTTATTTGACCAGTTGTAAGGAAGTTAAGTCTTTTCTATAATTGACTTAAGGTCGGGATACCATCAGTTAAGGATAAAGAAAGAAGACATTCCTAAGACTGCATTTAGGACTTGTTATGGACATTATGAGTTTTCCTAGTTATTCCTTTTGGATTAACAAATGCACCAGCCGCATTCATGGAGTTCACGGTGACGGCAACATGAAGACGGGCGACAAACTTTAAAGCGGCGACACCCTACAAGGCCCGGAAGAGGTCCAAAACAAGCCTAACAGTACACAGATGGATTGGGCTGCTTGATTCTACTTGTTGCTGGACGGAGCGGCTACGGGTGACGGTTGAGGCTAAAACAAGCCAAGCGGTGGTTTACGATGGCTAGACGAGGATGACGGGGACCAGGGTGATGGCGGAAGGGCTCGAACACGAGTTAGGCTCGCGGGATAGTGAGTTGGAGTCATGACTGGAACAAGACGAGCGTGTTGGCATGTAGAGCTCACGGGCGGCACGACGGTGAGCGGTGGTGGTTCTGGTGGCTCGATGACGGCTTATGATGGAAGGGGGGATGGCTGCTCAGTTTTCTTTGCAACTTAGGAGCTCCAAAATGTGTAAAAATGGAGAAAGTAAGCTAAGCTGAAGAAAAAGAAGCGAACTACCCTTGTGGAGGGTCTCCTTGGGCTAAATATCCTTGCTTTGATCATTAGAAGGCCCCCCACCTTGTCTGCCCTATCCTCAGCCAAATAGTAGCCCACAAGATTTTCTAGGAAGCTAGTGAAGTGGTCCAAAGGTGATGGTGGCCATGGCATACGAATTTGTAACATTTTCCCCTAAATCCACTTCAATTTCTTCTTGAATTGATTCAATTCGACCCCCATAAATCCAAATAAGATGCCCACACTTCAATTCACAATTTTCCTCACCAATAAAACCAACTTGCATCTCAAAAACACGATAAAAAATGGTCGCCTGAATTTTTTGGTTGAAAACGGCCATATATTGAATTTTTACCGAAATTATTGATTTGCAGAAAAATCGTTGAAGGATGAGTCGACGGTCTTAAAATAAATCATGACATGACAAAACTTTCAATTTCTGAAATCGAATTCAAATTCGCGGTTAATTTGAATCTGGCTCGATTTTAGCGTGACCTAGCTTATCGGGTAGCATTCATAAATTTTTAATGCAATTGACTCGTGGTCGATTATTTTTTAGCCACATTGTACATCTTTGCCTCAACTCTCGGTTGTTGTGAAAATGTCAAGATTTTGAATGTGGACACAAGGTACCAAAACAACAGAAAAATCAGTCTAGTGCTGGTCGACGAGAATTTTGCAATTCTGTGGAATCACCCACGCCTAGTCACATATCTCAATCGAACCAACCTATCTCTGATTCTTGATTGATTTTTAACTGTGTCGTAATGATTTCTACTGATGAGCACGATTGAGTAGTAGATTTCTGGTCGAATTCTCAAGTTTATTATGTTAAAATCCCTTAACGGCTTCCTTAGATAAACTAGTTATCTCGTAAGTGATCAGCTCAGAGAATAGAACTATAGGCACATCGATAAAAAGCCCAACTTAATCAATTGAAAACAAGAATAGAAATTCAAGATGTCACAGGAAACGCCTTTATCATTTCGATCTTTGCACTCAATGCGAATGAATTATTCGTCCTAAGATAAGGTTGCTTTTCACTCAGCTCTCGAAAGTGTTTGAATGATGTGTTTGGAAATGACTTACCTTTCTTCATCCTGAGCGCTTCTTGTTTGGCATGATTAACATTTCACCTTTGGCTCTATTGAGATTATCTGAGTAGATCAATCTCGTTAGGGAAATTTGATTCAAAATGAATGATCCACAAAATGATAAAACAATTTTGAGATAAAAAGGATGTTCAAAATGTTTGTAAAAAGTTTTTGTTTTCTTTTCTCAATTAATTATTTTTTGTGCTTGTCTCTAGGAAAGCACCAAAGTTATTTTTTGTAATGGAAATTATTTTTTGTAATGGAAATTCTCCACTTTTTTTATTTATTTAATTTTGAGAAGAAGGGTACTTACCTATGGCATGGTGACTCGGTAACCCTATAAAGAATTTGAAAGAATATGTTAGTGCAAAAATCTTTAGGGATTGAAATGTTGGAAATGATACATTATTACCCTTCACTCGCTTTTTTCCTTTGGGTACTAACATTTCTTGGATTCACCCTTGTGGATATTTGGTAACTCGCTTTAATCGATATCATGTACTGACCTTGTTTTGTTACCACCATTGGACCGATGAGTCACGATTAGAAATGGTTCGATAGTCGAATAAGTTATAGCTTTGTTCCTATGTACTATTACAAGTGAGACCGAGGTTTATTCCGAGTATTGTGCTGACAAGATATTTTTATGTATACTCGCCTTAGCCGTTCAACCCTTTAGACTATTTTATTTTCGACTCCATTGATCCGTGCGTAAGGACCATGCACGTTTCTTTACTTGCGCAACATTCTTCATCGTCGGTAGTACATTCGACCCCGTCTCATTGTCATTTTACATCCCGAGACTAACTCTCGATGAAAAGAAATTCTCCTTGAGTGGCCAGACGAACAATCCAACCAACGGCCACGTTCTCTTTTATTCCTTGGATCGACCAACTATGCATCAAGAGAAGACTTCGGATATTAATCTTGGTCACGTTTCTTTTTGAAGTTAGTCAAATAAGAAAGAAATATTGACTAGCGTGGAGACGTACGAGCGTGGGGTCATCTCAGCCCAAGTAACCCCAAGTTTTCTCTTAATCACCGACATAATAGGGTCAACAGCTCTTGGGATTTGTTGACTGAGGGGAAGCAAATGGTGGACACGTCCCTTGCATGGAGAAGCAAGGTGTCGAGTAGCTAAGAAAAGAAACAATTTGCTGGACACGTTTCCTCCACCTACCACTCACTCAATTAGCCACCGAAAACCCCATCTTTGTTGACTGGTTTTTAGCAAAATCGGTGACTAATTTGCTCGGTTAAGTGAGCAAGAGAAAGAGAATAATTGAGGAACAAAAGTAGGTGGATTAGTCGAGGATGAGAGAGAGAGTGACCGAGAGCAGTGGCGAGCGAGAGAAAGAGAGGGTGAGCGAGCGAACAAGAGAGAGAGAGCAGTGAACGGCGAAAGGAGGAGACCATCCTCAGCCGTGCTCGTGCGTGCCACCGCCGTCAACGCTGTCCGCAATCGTCACCGTTGAGCCACGCCCGAGACCCCAAGTTTTCCGTTTCTGCTTGTCGTCGAGCTTAGGACTTGAGGCAAGTGAAAGTCTACTAACCTATGTAATGCGATGCTTTTATTGTCTGATGTAGTGCAATAGACTTGGAAGTATTTGGATTTTGAATGTTGAAAGCTGAATTTCGGATGATTGAGATAGAACTGAATCATGAAATCGAGGAAATGTTTTGATTCTCTCTATGCATTTCTGGTGCTGTTGAGCTATAGTCGAAAGGACCAATTTGTGTGAATTCTTGGAAGTGAAAACAGCCATGGTCTAGGTGTAGGATTCTACTGAAACAGCACTACCTAAAATAGGTCGAGTTTAACCCAGCTACCTTGTCGAATTTTACGGAGAAATTGGGACTGAGTTATGTGATTTATTACTCTCTATACATGACTAATTTGACTTAGTACTCTTCATGAAATTCATTCCTTTAGGTCTTTTCTACAACATATCAAAATTTCAGAATTTTCTGAGTTCAGTTGGGGGTTTTTCCAAAAAATTTTATCAAAACTGTGCATTCCGATTTTTGAGCTGTTTTAATCCGAATTTGTACAATTTATCTCAAAGGTGAATGCATCTTGAGTTGTTATCCGACATGATTGTTTTTGTGGCATTCGACATGTTGTTCAATACCGAAAATTTGATGAAAACTCATGGGACTTTTGATGGCATTGCATCGAAAATATTTTTGGTGTTGAAATAAATTAAGTTGTTAATGTTGCCATTGGACCCTCGGGTCAACGATGCCCCAGGAGTTGAGATGCCCAAAGGTTCGAATGAATCGATGCCCTTTGGATGTCCAAGGTCCGTAGAGTCTTAGAGGTTCCCCGGGAGTGTTGGGATGCTCGATGGTATGTCGGTACGTAATTCCGGGGAGGCCCGGTTGTATGTCGGTATGTAATTCCGGATGGTAAGGGTAACCATTTTCATGGCAAACCCCGGAGGTTCCTCGTGATGCCAGGTAGGGTGCGAGATGCCTAGAGGTGTGACGTAAACACACTCTGGATGCCCGGTGGCCCAGTGGTGTAATTTCGGAGGACTTCGCGACGCCAGGATTAGGTGCGAATGCCTAGAAGGACGCAAACACTGATCCTCTGGGGGGTGAAGCCTTTTGAATATTAAAATCAATGGCTCTACTAAGTGTGTGTGTGGTCTGGTTATAGGATTAAATTGTGTGGCATAGAATGGGACGTGTCATAACAGTCTGGTTCTATAATCAGGACCAGCATGACAGAAATGGTGCATCTTAGCTTTGAAATTGCGCTTGTCATTGCATTGAGAGGCTTTATGAAAATGATGCATATCACTCATATTCTTTGATCATACATGTTTTGTCTATCTTGCATGAAATTAGATTGTGATGGCTACGCACGATATAGTTTAGTGGATGTTTTACAGCAGAGTGGTTGTACTCACCCCTTTTGGAGACTAACATTTCAGACTAGACAAGATACCTCTGCTGCCACTGCCCACAACAGATGGACCGAGTGGTTGGATATGACAGCGAGGAGGAGGACGGCAAAGGAAGGAACTTTTGGACGCCGACACTAATCGATGGACTTTAAGTATACAACTGTTGGAAAAGTTGTGGGTCATCTTTTGAAGTATAGCCGAGTTTAGAAGACTACGGCATTTTAGTGTACCGACTAAAGATGTCCATCTAGTTTTATGTAAATAAAAGCTTTCGGCTTATTACCTATAAACGTGTTTTGTTGGTGTGCATCGTTTAATTTGTGAAAAGGGAGTTGATGGATGTGCTTCCGCTATGTAAACTGTGCAAGGACCGGTCTAAAAGATATAAACCACCAGGACTTATAGACTTATTATAACTCTTTGGTATCGGAGTAATATATTATCAGGTCAAGAGAAATGCAAGTGGACTGTGGCAACCCTAGTGGATGGGGGGCCGTTTGGGGGTGCCATAGTAATGGTATAAAGATTATTGGTTAACAAGTTAGAGCCAACACATCTTCTATTATGATAAATAGAATATACATCATCAGTAAAGGAAAATTCATTATTCTCTTTACCCAAATGATGTATAGAGATGATGTTCCTAACAACATTCTTATAATGCAAACAGTTCTTTAAAACCAATATATGTCCATAAGGCAAATATAAATGAAAAGTCCCTATAGCTAATGCAGCAACTCTTGCTACATTGGCAAATGTTAGGACAATATCATTTCGCTCTAACATCCTGCTTATTTCTAGATTCTACAAAGACATACAAATATGTGAAGTTGTAGCAGAATCTAGAACCCATGAGCTGGATTCAGCACTAACCATAAGATTAGTTTCAATAAGCATAAACACCTTACCTTCATAAGGTTGGTCCTTGGGCTTGACCTTCAAGTTCGCGAGGTACTTCCTACAGTTCCTCCTCCAGTGCCCCTTAACATTACAGTAATGACATTTCCCTTGATCAATCTTGGGTTTTGGTTGCACAACAGGTTTGCCAAGCCTCTTCCATTTCTTTTTCTTCAAAATAGTCTTACCCTTTGAAAAAGAAGCCTTAGCCATAGCCACTACATTTGGTCTCGTGTTGTGCATTTCCTTCTCGTAAACTACCAGCATACTATGTAACTCCATGAGAGTTTTCTCGATCTTATGCATGTGGAAGTTTTGGACAATACCAGAGAAGGAATCGGGTAAAGATTGGAGGATCAAATCCATAGTTAACTCGTTGTCCATAACGAGATTCAGCCTAGCCAATTCTTCAATGTGCTAGATCATTTTCAAAGCATGATCATTAACTGATGATCCTTCAGCCATCCTCATACGGTACAATGCCTTAGATATCTCATATCTAGAGGTTCAATCATTTTCATCAAAATATTCCTTTAGGTGTAAAATGATCGACCTAGCATCTTCCATAGATTCATACTTCTTTTGTAATTCATTATTCATCGAAGCCACTTATCATAAGTGACACACTCTTCTTGGGTCCCACCCTCAGGAAAGGATGTTGGCATCTTTTTATCCAGCACATGCCCAATTTTTTTTTTTAGGCCTCCGCCACCTTTCGGTCGGCGATCACAAATTGAGTACAATTCTCAAATTCCTCACCCAATTAGTGAAATTGGGTCCAGTCAAACAATTCTTGTCAAGTATAGAAGCGAATGGGTTTGTGGTCACCATTTTTCAGAGTAATAACTTGTTCAACACATCATATGCGAGTCCCAATCATAACTTTGGCCTCTAGACCATGAAAGCCTCACCTAACAATTATTGGCATCATGATCATAGTTAAGTCTAGCCCATCGTCGCATGTAAGTATTGAAAGCACAAACGATTTCCTCACCTGATAGTTATTCAAAATCATTTGGTTCCAACCCCACAGCATCACATGCATAATGGAGTGGTCCAATATTATGAATGGTAATTAACCCCTATGTATCCATAGCCGGTCAGTTAACCACTATAATATTGGATCAAACCACGACAATGGAAGGCCACGAGTCCAAAACCCGTTTCGACTTAATATTTATTAATAAGGAGATTTGGGTCGTTATTTATGGTCTCACTTTGCACATTAATCGGTTTAACATGCACGATAACATAAGCACAATAAATAAATATATATCACATAAACATCTATCCTACGTGGTGATCATTGAATTATCGTTCAATGGGTCTCAAGCCAAAGAGACCCATTTAGCAATTTTAATGTTTTAATAATAGGAACCTGCTCTTCACTTCTTCTTCAATCTTTGAACTCTTCAAAGACCGGGCCTATAGAGCTCATTGGCTTAATGGCTCCTCCAATGGCTCCTCCTCTCTCGTTATTGCTTTACAAAATCCTTTTAAAACACTTTTACAAGTGCATGTTCTAGTTCACACCCCGAACTTTGAAAAAAGGCTTTCGGCCTTGAATGTACGTGAGATCACATTGGAGTGGTCCTTTCTTAGTCTTGGTGTGGTATTGAGGCGTAGCACTCCCTAGCTAAGTCTAGTTCTAGGTCAGTGAACATTTACAATGGGCTGATCCTATCATGATCTTGGTATGATATTGAAGTATATCATTCCCAAGTCAAATTGTGTAGTAGATCGGTGCTCAAATGTCTTGGACCAAGCTACAAACCTTAATTCATGCTTGGCATGCTCAAGACTTGAAATCAGTAAGGCATTTCACACACTTATACATGGAACGCCTTCGGGCTTTGAACTAAAAATGAAGATAAGAACCGGATTGTGATGGTTGATGCATGGACACAGAGGAACTAAATTATGCCATCAACCGATGGATTTTGTTGACGATGCCCAATGGATTTCCGAAGAACCAATGGATTTTGGTTATGCCATCAACCAATGGGTTTTGGTAACAATGCCTAATGGATTTCGGATGCCCAGTGGATTCCAGAAGAGTCGATGGATTTTGATCATTAATAAATGAATCCCGTGTGCATGACTTCCTCATATTATGGAATGGATATTCATTTATGCATGTCACGACCCAATCTCACCGTCCATCGATTCTTCTCGTGAGGAAAGGAAAGGGGAAAGGTTGGGTTTAGGGGTACTTGACCAAGAAAGTTCCCTCATAATCCTCAACCATAGGGATGTCATTACCTCATCCCCCGAATGAACCTCTTGTGAGTTCCCTTTACAAAGTCACAAGTTCTCCCAAACTCGTACCCCGCGTGGCAGGGGAGTGTCACAACCCATACTCACATAGGCGACATACCTCAAGAGAGGAGGTCAGATGTGAATATTGGATTAAAGGGTATTATTACCATGGAAACCCTCCCCCTAGTACTTTTTCCTAAGGATGGCATCACTTCATCCATTAGGACTTTATCACAGGCGGGTAAACTAAATCATGGTGAGTCCTATCGGGATCCATAGCCCGCGCGACGGGTTTATTTATACAGTTTAGTTGCTTAGGACAACCTAAAAATAAGTCCAAACCACAAGCATCACAAGCATTTTGAATATAATCCAAACCACGACCTTTCCTTAAGCCAAATCGAGCTTTGGAAAAGAATTTCTTAGAACTTATTTTTGGCAAACATCACATGTACCAAAGTTTTTTTTTTTTTAATTTGGTTTAGAAAGAAAACTTGTCAAAAATCATTTGACAATGAATATCAAAGTGTTTAAAGCAATTTTCATGAAGATGGGTTGATCTAAGTTCATGCACAAGCTAAGCTAAGGCTGCATTTGGTTCAGCATTTACAATAGGCTTTGAGTCCAATGGACTTGTATTTGGTAAAAAAAATTTGCAATTGGACTTTGAGTTGAATGTGCATTTGGTAAATAAAACTTTCGCAATGAGTTTTGATGGGTATAATATATATATTTCTTTTTTCTTTTTTTCTTTTTTTTTTGAAAATTGAATCAAACCCTTCGCTAGACCGGTGAAGGGCTACGGCCGCCGACGAGCCAGATTTGGCGCCGATGGCCGTTGGCTAAGGTCGCCCGACCTCAAGCGACCCTCGATGAGGGTCGCGCGACCCAGCCAAGGGCCACCGAAGGTCGCCCGACCTCGGGCGACCCTCGGCTAGGGTCACTCGACCCAGGGGCGCCCGACCTAGGCGACCACCGCCTGGGTCTCGTGGCCGCAGGTGGCCCTCGCCTGGGTCTCGCGAGGGTCGCGCGACTCCAGCCGCCATCGCACGACCCTCGCAAGACCGAGGCGAGGGCCACCTACAGCTGCAAGACCCAGGCGAGGGTCACCTGGGTCGTGCGGGCCCTGGGTCTAGTGACCCTCGCTGCTGGTCACCTAAGGTCGGGCGACCTCAACTGACGGCCGCTGGTGCCAAATCTGGCTCGATGGCGGCCGTAGCCCTTCGCCGGACGGATGAAGGGCTACCTCATTTTTCAATTAAAAATAAATAAATAGGGGCAAAATCATAAATATGAATAATTCGTGTGGGTAGTTTTGGAAGAGAAAACATAATTTCAGCATTCGATGGAATGTTGAAAGCTCAAAGCTAGTCCCTACTAGCTTTAGGCTTTCAACATTTTGAAAGCAAGTTGAAAGCTGAAAGCTAGCAAAAAAAATTGAACCAAACGGTCCAGCATTTTCCCAATGGGCTTTCAGGGTTGAAAGTCCCTTGGAAATGCTTAACCAAACGCAGCCTAAGAAGTTTTCCTAAACAATCATAATCAAGTTCATATTTGGAAATTTCATAACAAGCATGTAAAAATAGCAAAATTGAGCAATGTCTAATGATAATTTGGCAATGAAAAAATTCCGAACATACACAACAGGATAGCATGTCAAAAAATTGTCAAAACAACATGACACTTAGCCAATATCACAAGGATTTGTCCTATCAAAATAAGTCTAAAAATCACCATAATTACACACAACATAGTCAACATGATGAAAAACAAGTTTTGTTAAAAGGCCAAGTATTGAATCCTGATAGAAAAAAATAAAACAAAAATATCAAAGGTCTGTCCAAACAGGGGTTAGAACAAAGGTCCAAATTTGATCCCATGTCCATATTTTGATCTAATTTAAAAAAAAATGGAAAGTGGTCTAAACGTGAAGTGATTTGCATGAAATCAATAGCATTGGAAACTTCTAAGTGTGCTTTCCGACTTCCTAGAAGGTCTTGAGTCCAAACTAGGTCAATTAGGTGCTCTACGATCAAGATCTCTAGAGGTGCATATGTCGGTAACCAAAAATCATATTACAAACATGCATTAATAAATCTCAAAGCCATTCAAGCAATGCGCAAATGGCATGAACAAGTCACATGCGACCTAATCATATAACCCATGGGAAAATGTGATACAATTCAGTGATAGTACAAGATGACTTCAAGATTCATGATAAAGTGCTTGAGGGTTTCTAGGTGAACATGCCCTTTTGTGGCACAAATTTAACATGTAAAATGACACTCAAATGTAATGACGTGAACATTTACTAAAATCATGTAACATGTAGTTTAAGTATCAAGAAGGCATTATTGCAAGATTTGGTCTTTAAAAGACCCATACAAGTATGACAAAATGCATGTGTGGCAAGCCTTCATTTCAGCGTTAAATTCATAAAATGAGCATGATTTCAGTCATTTCAAGACATGCAAAAATCATATGAAAAAATCAACATATAAACCATGTAATGTTGAACATTTGTGGTTAAGAGTTCAAAACCTAGATGTGATTGCATAAATCATAGAAAAATGAAAAAACAAAGATGCATATTTAAACCATGTACTGCTATAGCACACTTTCAAATTAACTCATGCAGTTGACTCACTTGCCAATGTCAAGAATCTGTAAAGCATGCATCAATTGAACATATACATCATGTATTTCGACTTTCATGAAAGACTTGAGACCAAATAAGCGCATTTTTTTTTTTTTGGTGAAAGTAAGTGATATATTAGGAAATGGTCAAACTCTACAACCAATCGGCTTCAAAAACTTACACTCAAGATGGACATGCCCATTATGAGTGGAAGGAAGCTAATGAAAAAAAGTCAAAAGGCAACCAAGAACGGCCAAAAAGCAAAAAGCAGACCGACACCTAGGATGACCTAGAATAAGACGCCTAGCCCATCAGCCCATAATCAGCGGAAGAGAAGATACAGGGGTCCAACTCCCACGAGCGATGAATCCTCCTATTTTTGTAGGAGTCCTCTACATCTTTGAAGGTAATAGCCTTATCTTTAACGACTTTGAGGAGATGCCTCTTCATAGCCGGAAGAGAAAGCGGCTCCCCCCTGAAGATAATATTGTTCCTATTCTTCCAAATGATGTGACAAAGCGCACCAAAGGAAAAATGGGCAATACTTTTGTACAACTCCTTCCCCGAGAGTAGAGTAACAGCCCAACTAAGAGTCTCCTCCCAAGTCCTATTGGTCCAGGGAAGATCACACCTGGCAGCCCAAAAGAAAGCAATACTTGAAGTAATGTGATACCCAAAAAAGAGGTGATCGATAGAATCAGGCACCTCGTTGCAAAAAGGGCAGGAAGCAGCGTCAATCCACTAGCCTACACCTCCAGAAGAATCTAAAATCTAGTTGAGGCAAGCACTCCTAAGAATCCCAGAGAGCACCTCTATAACCAGCGTGAATAAGTAGGAAGAGATGGGGTTTCCCTGCCGTAAACCACGTCCACTAGGAAAGAAGCCATGCAGCTCCCCATTCAACACAATAGAGAATCGAGGTGTCCTCACACATGTCATGATGAGGTGGACGAGCCGGTTAGGGAATCGAATGACAAACAAAATACTCTCAAGGAACTAACAAGGTCCTTAAGCACGGTGGTGACCCTATTCGCCAACACTTTGGTGATAATCCTATATACCGTGTTGCAACAAGCAATGGCCTAAAGTCATTGACAATAGTCGCATTAGGAACCTTAGGAACCAAAACCAAGGTAGTGTTATTAATTTCCTTAAGGATCCTCCTCGAGATGAAGAAGTCCCTGATGGCTTCGGTGACTAGAGGACCCACCATATCCCAATTCTGCTTGAAGAATCAATCATGAATCCATCCGGCCCGGGCACCTTCCCCTGAGGAAGGGAGAAGAGAGTTCTCGAATCTTAAGATCCAAAACGGGCTGCTCAAGAAAGGCGATATGGTCAACATTTAAGTGGGTGTGAGTAACACCCGTAATCTCTGAAACCGACGAAGTATCCTGTTCTAGCCGCGGCAAAAGGATATCACAGAAATAATCCACAAAATGCTGCCGAACCAGCTAAAGCTCAGTGATTTAGGCTACGCATGGTAACCTTTCCTAGCCCAAGAATTTCTATCCTTTTGTTCCCTGGAACAAAAAAAGAATAGAAACCCGTTTGATAACGGCACATTGTTTTTTTGTTCTCAGGAATAGAAACTTAGCCCAGGAATGGTTTTGGATGTGGCATCCCGGAAATTCAAAGCCAAGCCTTAAGGTGTGTTAAATGTCTTTAATTAGGTGATAGAATTTTATGGCTTATGCTTTAGCCAATTTGTCTTTTAATTTGATGAATTTTGCTTGTGATTGCGGAAATTTAAATTTAATTAGTTAATGCTTGGCCATATGATTTAAATTTCAATAATTAAAAATATCCCAAGACTTTGGCCAAGATGAAATTTTGAATTTAGAAATATTTATAGAAAGGAATTCAAAAAAAAAAAGAGGAGAAAATAGGCTTATTTTCGAAATGGGCCTTGGACCCATTAGCCTAGAGCTTGGTGGGCCAAGCTAGTCAGCCCATTGGGCCCAAGAGAGGGAGCTCGACCAGCCCAAGGGGGGATGGCCGGTTGGGCCTAAGCCCAAGCCCATTAACCCAAATCAAATTCAAAAATTAGTGTGACAAGTGGCATAAAGTAAAGAGCATGCATTGGCCATAGGTGTGGTGGATCAATCATTACCTATGATGAGCCTAGGGGAGTAAAAAAAGGGGGATTTGGAGAGAGAGTGGCCGGTTGCTTCTTCATTTCCGTCCAAGAGAGAGTGTGCGAGAGAGAGCTTGAGCGGAGGAGAGGCCGAGAGAGAGGAGGTGGAGCCGAGAGTTGCCGCCGCCGTGTCTCGCCGTTCGTCCGCCGTCCGACCGTCCTACGCCGCCGTGTGTTGCTGTGTTCTTCTTTAAGGCAATTGGGGGTCCATAACTTCTCTTGCATGATGTTTTTGTTGGTTGCATGTTAGATTTTAGGTGTGGTTTGGGCGAAGAACCGAGGTAAGGATTGCATGTGTTCATGTAATGTGACTGTTTCCGTTCGGTTTGTGGTAGACAGTTTCTTATTCGAGCTTGCATGTGTATTTGGAGTGTGATTTTGGCTTCGGTGTCTTCATGAAAGTTTAAGCTAACATCTTGAGGTATGACATACTCGAATTTCATGGAAAACGAAGGTTATATGAGGGGTCAAAAGTTCTATTTCACGGAGGCTTTAGATCTGCGAATTTCTTACTGACCTCTTGATGATTTCTTGGTTGCATGTTGATTTCTGTTGGAGATCTCACTTTGTTGTCTTCATGAAAGTTGTTGGTAACATCCTAAACTACAACATACTCAAATTTTAAGAGAAATGAACAAGTGTAGCCTAGTTAATCGGCTGGATCTTTGAGACGGATGGTTCTGTTGAAGTGAACCGAGACACCCGAGACTTCAAGGACTTAAAAGAGGATCATACTTTGGTTATTTAACCTAGATCTCTTCATGAAACTTGTAAAGAACACATTGACATATAACATACTCGAATTTCAGAAGAAACGAAAGAGATTTGATGGGTCAAATCTAAGTTTTTCGGTGATGTACGTTCTGGACGAAACGGTAGAGGTTCCAGAAGCTTCATGGAGTTGTATAAATTAATCTATAAAGAATTTGGCTTAGAGTTCTACATGAAAAATGCACGAAAATGTGTTGGCTATCACCCTGTAAAATTTTGGAATTTTCGGAGGTCATATGAGTATTTTAATTGAATTAATTCGAAAACTGTGCAATCTGGCCATTTTCCGAATATTGTGAGTATTTTGTGGAAATTTGGGAAATTATGTAAAATGCAAATTAGCCATGGATTTTATGTGAAATTTGATTTTAATTGTTTGTTTGATGATTGATTGAAGATTATGATTTTTGGAAAATCATAAATATTATATTTAATATTTATGAAAATAATAATATAATAATATAATAATAAAATAATAAAATAATAAAATAATAATAAAATAAAAGGTGGATTATTTTATTGGCCATGAGTTCTATGGAATTATGATGTATTGCTATATGACATTGATGCATGTATGATCATGAATTATGATGTACTAATATATGGCATTGATGTATGAATGATCATGAATTATGATGTATTGTTATATGGTATTGATGCATCTATGATTACGAATCATGATGCATGTGTGTGAACAATATGCCATGAAATAATAAGATGAAAAGGATGATAAAAAGTGGAAAGTGATATGTGAGTAAGAGGTTGTGGCGGAGGATGTTGTCTGGTGGCCTGGTGGCGTAATTCCAGAGATTCCCTGGGAGTTTCAGGATGCCCGGAATGTGGGGGGCCGGAAGTCCGGTTGTATCTCGGATACATGCCCGGAAGTGACTCGCGATGCCAGGATTAGGGTGCGAGATCCCCGGTTAGAAGGGTAAAGACCGGAAGTCCCTGTCGGAGGTTTCTGCCCGAAGGGAGGTTCCTCGTGATGCTAGTTGAGGTGCGAGATGCCCGGAATGTGGGGGGCCGGAAGCCCAGTGGCCATGAGATGGCTGGGATACTGGGAACCCTGTCGGAGGTTTCTGCCCGAAGGGTGATGATCAAATTGATCATGGAATCCTGTCGGAGGTTTCTGCCCGAAGGATTGATAATGATACCCTGTCGGAGGTTTCTGCCCGAAGGGATGGTGATGATTTGAGAAAAGATAATGTGGGGATCAATTGATAAATAAAAATGGAAATTGATCTATGATGTGATATGCATTGTGATGCATGGCCAATGATGATGTGATATGCATGGTGATGCATGGCTAATGATGATATGATGTGATATGCATGGTGATGCATGGTTAATGATGATGTGATATGCATGGTGATGCATGGCTAATGGTGATATGATGTGATATGCATGGTGATGCATGGTTAATGATGATGTGATATGCATGGTGATGCATGGCCAATGATGATATGATGTGATATGCATGGTGATGCATGGTTAATGATGATGTGATATGCATGGTGATGCATGGCTAATGATGATATGATGTGATATGCATGGTGATGCATGGTTAATGATGATGTGATATGTATGGTGATGCATGGCCAATGATGATATGATGAGATATGCATGGTGATGCATGGCCAATGATGATATGATGTGATATGCATGGTGATGCATGGTTAATGATGATATGTATGCTATGATGATGCATGAATACGCTTGTCATCAAAAAGGTAAGTGATGCCTGAATTGTATGTTGGTATGCATGGTGCACTGAGTTGTTATTGGATTTCCCTATCCGCTGAGTGGTTGTACTCACCCCTTTTGGGGATAACATTTCAGATTAGCACTATGCCGCTGCCTGCTGTTTCGCGTGGCGTGTTTTACGGTATTCCGTCTGACGTCGAGGTGGAGATGACTGAGATAGACTGTCCCTCGGTACCCGGATTGACTTTTATCCGAGTACGATGCATAGTCATGTATGATATCGGCCTGGCTGGGGGCCCCGTCATACAAGAGTTCATTTCTGTTCACGTCCGTCGAGATGGTGCTATGCGAGGGATGCTGCCGCCGCCACCACCTGACGCACCGGGATGGGTGTGAGATCGCACGCGAGGAGTAGGAGCTAGATCACTTTTTGATGTAGATAGTCGACACTTTCGATGGGGGGTTTTTGTGCTCGCATGATGTTGAGGGTCGAGGTCTCTTTTTGAGGTTTTAGGCTGGACATGGCTGAGTCCTAGCTTTTCCTTGTTATGTACCGACCCGAGAGTAGTCCCATCTTGAAAATATATGTAAATAATGTGTCGATGTTCGTTTATAAAATCATGATGTTTAGCTGGTGTGTATTTGTATCATGGGTTAGTAAGGGAGATGGAGATGTTTAATTTGCTTCCGCTATGAGTCGCGCATGGGACCGTTTAAAAAAAAAAATGCCTGTAATCTGGCAAGGCTTAATTTAGCCAAGAGATAGAGATGGTAAAAGATGTAACACCGGCGCTGGTGACGACCTGCGAAGGGTGTCACAGCCGCCCTTTTTGGTATCAGAGCGAATGGTTAAAAGTGGAGTGATAAGGAGCCTCATTTGGAATTGAGGAACATGATGACAATACACACCATAGGATGTAAAACGAAATAATTGAATAACGGGTGATGAGAATTCACTCGTAGATCCCCAGTAGTCTGTCTTGAATTTCCAGTAACATGTATATGTTACTTATGTAGTGATAGTAATTGCTTTGAGTGGAGGCAGTGAGTCTCAGATTATTCCTGAGGCAATGCTTGGAAATTGCAGGAAAGTCATGGTGCGAGTTGGAAGTGCTCATCCATCGAGGGCTGAAGCCTCTGCTGCAAGGGCTGAACCCCGAATGGAAGATATCCTGCAGGCATTAGCCAATATTGGAAATCTGATGGAGAGGCAGGCGCAGCAACAGCCCGGAGCAGAACGCCGTACTCAAGGACTAGTGGAGCAGTTTTTGAAGCTGAAGCCACTTAAGTTTAATGGAATGGGAAGTCCTGAGGAGGCAGAGCAATGGATTGATGGGATGGAAAGAATTTTCCGGCTGTTGGACTGCACTAATGCTGAGAAAATAGTCTTAGCAGAGTATCAATTGGAGGGAAATGCGAAGTTTTGGTGGAGAGCTTCGAAGGACATAATCTTTCCACCAGGTACTGATGTTAGCTGGGAAGAGTTTGTTAGAGCTTTTAATAGGAAGCATTTCTCTGACTGTGCTAAGGATAGGAAGATTACTGAATTTGTTCAGCTAGAACAAAAGGGATTGACTGTAGATCAGTATGAGGCTAGATTTTCTGAATTGTCTAGATATGCTCCTAGATTGATTAAGGATCAGGAGGAGAAGGCTAAGAGATTCCTGAAAGGGCTGAGGACTGACATTAGAAAGCAGTTGGTGCCTTTGAACATAAGAGATTATAATGAGATTTATGAAAGGGCGCAGTTAGTGGAGCAGGAGCTGTTGAGGGAAAGGTCGGAATTTAAGAAACCATTGAATTTTAGTGATGTGAAAAAGGGAAAGAGACCTTATCCTGGTCAAGGTCAGACCTGGAATGTGAAGAAGAAGGGAAATTTTGGAAATTTTGGAGGAGCAAGGAGTGGTCTGAATATAGGGAAAGCACCCTATCAGCCTGGACAACAGAGGTGTTTTGGCTGTGGACAAGTGGGACATCTTAGGAGGAATTGCCCGCGAGGGAGGTCGCAAGTGAGTGTTGGCTCAGTGCGACAGGGATATCAGAGTGCTGTTAGGTCGAATCCGCAAGGAAATCCTCAGAGACCACCTGCACAAGGAAGGGTGTATGCAATTACCCAGGAGGAAGCGGAAGCTTCCAAGAATGTTATCTCAGGTACGATTCTTATTAATGGTGAAAAGGCATATGCATTGTTTGACACGGGTGCGACGCATTCGTTTGTGTCTGAAAGGTATAGATGTTTGAATAAGATAGAAGTTATGCCGCTTGAGATGCCTCTTTGTGTTTCCACGCCTTTAAAGGATATGGTATTGTCTACATTGGTGTGTGGAAATTGTAAGATATCCATGGGAGGAAAGGACATGGAAATAGACTTGGTTGTAATGGCTATGTATGATTTTGATGTTATTATAGGAATGGACTGGCTTCGTAAGTATCGAGCTAGAATGGATTGTTATAGAAGAGTGGTACAATTTGTTCTACCTGATCAGTCTAGTTGTGAATTCTTAGGAGGTCAGACCCATTTTCCTGTAACTCTTATTTCGGCAGTAGAAGCTTGTAAGTTGCTTGACCAAGGATGTCAAGGGTACCTAGCCATAGTTAGAGATTATGCTAGGGAGGAGTCTAATCTTGAGGAAGTTCGTGTAGTCAATGAATTTCAAGATGTATTTCCTGAGGAATTGCCTGGATTGCCGCCAGAGCGGGAGATTGAATTTGAAATTGAATTAATGCCTGGAACAGGACCTATATCAAAAGCTCCATATAGGATGGCTTTAGTTGAATTGAAGGAATTGAAAGTGCAATTGCAGGAACTGCTTGATAAAGGATTTATTAGACCAAGTGCTTCACCTTGGGGTGCACCGGTCTTGTTTGTGAAAGAGAAGGATGGGTCAATGCGCTTGTGTATTGACTATAGGCAGTTAAATCAGGTGACTATTAAGAATAAGTACCCGTTGCCTAGAATTGATGATTTATTTGATCAACTTCAAGGAAGTTCAGTTTTCTCTAAGATTGATTTGAGGTCGGGGTACCATCAGTTAAGAATTAAGAAGGAGGACATTCCTAAGACTGCATTTAGAACTCGTTATGGGCACTATGAGTTCCTTGTTATGCCATTTGGATTGACTAACGCCCCTGCTGCATTTATGGATTTGATGAATAGGATATTCCAACCTTATTTGGACCAATTTGTGATTGTGTTTATTGATGATATTCTGGTATATTCAAAAGGACCTAAAGAGCATGAGCATCATTTGAGAATAGTTTTGCAGACCCTGAGAGAGCATAAATTGTATGCTAAGTTTAGTAAGTGTGAATTCTGGTTGGACCGGATAATATTTCTAGGACATGTGGTGTCAGGAAAAGGAATTACAGTAGACCCGGCAAAAGTTGAAATGGTAGTGAATTGGCCGAGACCGACGACGCCTACTGAGATACGAAGTTTCTTAGGATTGGCTGGTTATTATAGGAGATTCATTGAAGGATTTTCAAGGCTGGCAGGACCTTTAACTAAATTGACCCGAAAGAATGTGAAATTTGAGTGGAATGGAGAATGTGAAAGGAGTTTCCAAGAGCTCAAAAGGAAATTGACTTCAGCTCCAATTCTGACTATACCTACTGGACCTGATGGTTTCACAGTGTATAGTGATGCATCTCACAAAGGACTAGGATGTGTGTTGATGCAGCATGGCAAGGTTGTAGCCTATGCATCCAGACAATTGAAACCTCATGAGCTGAATTACCCGACGCATGATTTAGAGCTAACAGCTATAGTGTTTGCCTTGAAGATATGGAGACACTATTTGTATGGGGAAAAGTTTGAGATCTATACGGATCATAAGAGTTTGAAGTATCTGTTCTCACAAAAGGAGTTGAACATGAGACAAAGGAGGTGGATGGAGTTGTTGAAGGATTATGACTGTGAGATAAGATACC
This sequence comes from Eucalyptus rudis, assembly GCA_019915205.1. Taxonomy (NCBI): domain Eukaryota; kingdom Viridiplantae; phylum Streptophyta; class Magnoliopsida; order Myrtales; family Myrtaceae; genus Eucalyptus; species Eucalyptus rudis. Next base: position 1,000,397 of record JAHMTN010000021.1, on the reverse strand, counting down.
ATCCAGGAAAAGCGAATAGAGTAGCAGATGCTCTTAGTCGTAAGTCGGCCGCAGAGATAGCTAGTTTGAGGATGGCAGAATGGAAATTGTTAGAATCTGTAGCAAATTCCGAATTTAAGTTGGAAGTGGATTGTCTTACTGGTATGCTTAGTGCATTAAGGATTGAGCCAGAGATTATCCATAAAATTAAAATTCTGCAAGAGTCTGACCCAGAGATTTTGAAAATAAAAGATACAGTATCTTTAGGAAAAGATCAGAATTTCAGATCTCTGATGATGGGATAGTAAGATGTCAAGGACGACTATGTGTTCCCGACAATGAGGAATTAAGAAAGGAAATTCTGTTGGAGGCACATAAGAGTAATTATAGTATCCACCCAGGTAGTACAAAGATGTACAGAAATTTGCGTCAGCAATTTTGGTGGAGTGGTATGAAGGCAGATACGGCTAAGTATGTTTCTCATTGTTTGACGTGTCAGCAAGTAAAAGTAGAACATCGAAAACCCGCAGGACTTTTGAGACCATTAGACATTCCTGAATGGAAATGGGAACATATAACGATGGACTTTGTGCAAGGATTGCCAAGGACATCAAGTAGTCACGATTCAATTTGGGTTATAGTGGATCGATTGACTAAGTCGGCTCATTTCTTAGCAATTCGCATGGATTACCCAATGGATAAGTATGCGGACATGTATGTAAGTCAAGTGGTACGCTTACATGGTGTTCCAGTGACCATTACTTCAGATCGAGATTCGAGGTTTACTTCGAATTTTTGGAAAAGTCTTCAAGTTGCGTTAGGATCTAAGCTTCAGTTTAGTACAGCTTTTCATCCCCAGACAGATGGTCAATCAGAAAGAGTAATCCAGATACTGGAGGATATGTTGAGAGCCTGTGTAATTGATTTCAAAGGAAATTGGGATGAAAAATTGCATTTGGTAGAGTTTGCCTATAACAATAGTTTTCAGAAAAGTATAGGCATGGCACCTTATGAAGCATTGTATGGAAGGAGATGTAGGACTCCTGTTTGTTGGAATGAAGTAGGAGAAAGGAAGTTGACAGGACCTGAACTGGTACAAGTTACCGCTGAGGCTGTTGATGTTATCAGAGAAAGGCTTAGAGCAGCTCAGAGTAGACAGAAAGGCTACACAGATAGACGTAGGAGGCCTTTAGAGTTTAGTGTAGGAGATCATGTATTCCTTAAGGTATCTCCAATGAAAGGAATATCTCGATTCGGGATGAAGGGTAAGTTAAGCCCTAGATTTGTTGGACCTTTTGAAATTCTTGAGAAGATAGGTGACGTGGCTTATCGTTTAGCGTTACCTCCTAAGTTAGGAAATCTGCACGATGTGTTTCATGTATCGATGTTAAGGAAGTACCAGCCGGATCCTGGTCACATACTCGATCATGAAGCCATCAAAATGGATGAGAAAGTTAGGTACATTGAAGAGCCTGTGCAGATATTGGATCGAAAGGAGCAAATTCTTAGGACCAAAAAGATCCCATTAGTTAAGGTGTTATGGCGACATCATGATGTGGAGGAAGCCACATGGGAAAATGAGGATCAGATAAGGGAAAAGTACCCTTATTTATTTCAAGAAGGTGCGAGTAGTGCTTGAATTTCGAGGACGAAATTCTCTAAGGAGGGGAGAATTGTGGCATCTCGGAAATTCAAAGCCAAGCCTTAAGGTGTGTTAAATGTCTTTAATTAGGTGATAGAATTTTATGGCTTATGCTTTAGCCAATTTGTCTTTTAATTTGATGAATTTTGCTTGTGATTGCGGAAATTTAAATTTAATTAGTTAATGCTTGGCCATATGATTTAAATTTCAATAATTAAAAATATCCCAAGACTTTGGCCAAGATGAAATTTTGAATTTAGAAATATTTATAGAAAGGAATTCAAAAAAAAAAAAAAAGGAGAAAATAGGCTTATTTTCGAAATGGGCCTTGGACCCATTAGCCTAGAGCTTGGTGGGCCAAGCTAGTCGGCCCATTGGGCCCAAGAGAGGGAGCTCGACCAGCCCAAGGGGGGATGGCCGGTTGGGCCTAAGCCCAAGCCCATTAACCCAAATCAAATTCAAAAATTAGTGTGACAAGTGGCATAAAGTAAAGAGCATGCATTGGCCATAGGTGTGGTGGATCAATCATTACCTATGATGAGCCTAGGGGAGTATAAAAAGGGGGATTTGGAGAGAGAGTGGCCGGTTGCTTCTTCATTTCCGTCCAAGAGAGAGTGTGCGAGAGAGAGCTTGAGCGGAGGAGAGGCCGAGAGAGAGGAGGTGGAGCCGAGAGTTGCCGCCGCCGTGTCTCGCCGTTCGTCCGCCGTCCGACCGTCCTACGCCGCCGTGTGTTGCTGTGTTCTTCTTTAAGGCAAGTGGGGGTCCATAACTTCTCTTGCATGATGTTTTTGTTGGTTGCATGTTAGATTTTAGGTGTGGTTTGGGCGAAGAACCGAGGTAAGGATTGCATGTGTTCATGTAATGTGACTGTTTCCGTTCGGTTTGTGGTAGACAGTTTCTTATTCGAGCTTGCATGTGTATTTGGAGTGTGATTTTGGCTTCGGTGTCTTCATGAAAGTTGAAGCTAACATCTTGAGGTATGACATACTCGAATTTCATGGAAAACGAAGGTGATATGAGGGGTCAAAAGTTCTATTTCACGGAGGCTTTAGATCTGCGAATTTCTTACTGACCTCTTGATGATTTCTTGGTTGCATGTTGATTTCTGTTGGAGATCTCACTTTGTTGTCTTCATGAAAGTTGTTGGTAACATCCTAAACTACAACATACTCAAATTTTAAGAGAAATGAACAAGTGTAGCCTAGTTAATCGGCTGGATCTTTGAGACGGATGGTTCTGTTGAAGTGAACCGAGACACCCGAGACTTCAAGGACTTAAAAGAGGATCATACTTTGGTTATTTAACCTAGATCTCTTCATGAAACTTGTAAAGAACACATTGACATATAACATACTCGAATTTCAGAAGAAACGAAAGAGATTTGATGGGTCAAATCTAAGTTTTTCGGTGATGTACGTTCTGGACGAAACGGTAGAGGTTCCAGAAGCTTCATGGAGTTGTATAAATTAATCTATAAAGAATTTGGCTTAGAGTTCTACATGAAAAATGCACGAAAATGTGTTGGCTATCACCCTGTAAAATTTTGGAATTTTCGGAGGTCATATGAGTATTTTAATTGAATTAATTCGAAAACTGTGCAATCTGGCCATTTTCCGAATATTGTGAGTATTTTGTGGAAATTTGGGAAATTATGTAAAATGCAAATTAGCCATGGATTTTATGTGAAATTTGATTTTAATTGTTTGTTTGATGATTGATTGAAGATTATGATTTTTGGAAAATCATAAATATTATATTTAATATTTATGAAAATAATAATATAATAATATAATAATAAAATAATAAAATAATAAAATAATAATAAAATAAAAGGTGGATTATTTTATTGGCCATGAGTTCTATGGAATTATGATGTATTGCTATATGACATTGATGCATGTATGATCATGAATTATGATGTACTAATATATGGCATTGATGTATGAATGATCATGAATTATGATGTATTGTTATATGGTATTGATGCATGTATGATTACGAATCATGATGCATGTGTGTGAACAATATGCCATGAAATAATAAGATGAAAAGGATGATAAAAAGTGGAAAGTGATATGTGAGTAAGAGGTTGTGGCGGAGGATGTTGTCTGGTGGCCTGGTGGCGTAATTCCAGAGATTCCCTGGGAGTTTCAGGATGCCCGGAATGTGGGGGGCCGGAAGTCCGGTTGTATCTCGGATACATGCCCGGAAGTGACTCGCGATGCCAGGATTAGGGTGCGAGATCCCCGGTTAGAAGGGTAAAGACCGGAAGTCCCTGTCGGAGGTTTCTGCCCGAAGGGAGGTTCCTCGTGATGCTAGTTGAGGTGCGAGATGCCCGGAATGTGGGGGGCCGGAAGCCCAGTGGCCATGAGATGGCTGGGATACTGGGAACCCTGTCGGAGGTTTCTGCCCGAAGGGTGATGATCAAATTGATCATGGAATCCTGTCGGAGGTTTATGCCCGAAGGATTGATAATGATACCCTGTCGGAGGTTTCTGCCCGAAGGGATGGTGATGATTTGAGAAAAGATAATGTGGGGATCAATTGATAAATAAAAATGGAAATTGATCTATGATGTGATATGCATTGTGATGCATGGCCAATGATGATGTGATATGCATGGTGATGCATGGCTAATGATGATATGATGTGATATGCATGGTGATGCATGGTTAATGATGATGTGATATGCATGGTGATGCATGGCTAATGGTGATATGATATGATATGCATGGTGATGCATGGTTAATGATGATGTGATATGCATGGTGATGCATGGCCAATGATGATATGATGTGATATGCATGGTGATGCATGGTTAATGATGATGTGATATGCATGGTGATGCATGGCTAATGATGATATGATGTGATATGCATGGTGATGCATGGTTAATGATGATGTGATATGTATGGTGATGCATGGCCAATGATGATATGATGAGATATGCATGGTGATGCATGGCCAATGATGATATGATGTGATATGCATGGTGATGCATGGTTAATGATGATATGTATGCTATGATGATGCATGAATACGCTTGTCATCAAAAAGGTAAGTGATGCCTGAATTGTATGTTGGTATGCATGGTGCACTGAGTTGTTATTGGATTTCCCTATCCGCTGAGTGGTTGTACTCACCCCTTTTGGGGATAACATTTCAGATTAGCACTATGCCGCTGCCTGCTGTTTCGCGTGGCGTGTTTTACGGTATTCCGTCTGACGTCGAGGTGGAGATGACTGAGATAGACTGTCCCTCGGTACCCGGATTGACTTTTATCCGAGTACGATGCTTAGTCATGTATGATATCGGCCTGGCTGGGGGCCCCGTCATACAAGAGTTCATTTCTGTTCACGTCCGTCGAGATGGTGCTATGCGAGGGATGCTGCCGCCGCCACCACCTGACGCACCGGGATGGGTGTGAGATCGCACGCGAGGAGTAGGAGCTAGATCACTTTTTGATGTAGATAGTCGACACTTTCGATGGGGGGTTTTTGTGCTCGCATGATGTTGAGGGTCGAGGTCTCTTTTTGAGGTTTTAGGCTGGACATGGCTGAGTCCTAGCTTTTCCTTGTTATGTACCGACCCGAGAGTAGTCCCATCTTGAAAATATATGTAAATAATGTGTCGATGTTCGTTTATAAAATCATGATGTTTAGCTGGTGTGTATTTGTATCATGGGTTAGTAAGGGAGATGGAGATGTTTAATTTGCTTCCGCTATGAGTCGCGCATGGGACCGTTTAAAAAAAAAAATGCCTGTAATCTGGCAAGGCTTAATTTAGCCAAGAGATAGAGATGGTAAAAGATGTAACACCGGCGCTGGTGACGACCTGCGAAGGGTTCGGGGTGTCACATTGGAATAGAAACGAGAAGTAAAAAGAAGTTACTTCTTGTTCCCGGCCAAGAATTTCCAGGAAAAAAATAAGAAACAAATTGGGCTAAACCTAATTTCACTTTCACGATCTCCCATTTTCACCTCTCTTTTCGTCCGCTTGCCTCTCCCCGATCTCATCTCCGGTCGCCTCTCTCTGGTCTCGTTGCCGCCGGTCTTGTCGTCACCGGTCCTATCGTCAGCGGTCTTGTACTCCGGTTGGGTCGCCTCTCTTCAAGCTAGTTGGGACCAGTCCCATCGCCTCCGCCTCTTTTTGGTGCCGTCAATCCTGTCGTCAGTGGTCTCGTACATCACCCACTCCACCGCCCGGAATTGCCTCTAGATTTCTATGAGTCCCGTCGCCTCCTCCTCCTCCGCTGCCACCGCCACAATTTCGGTTCTTTCTTTCTTTTCTCGTTTTTGCGCTCTCTGATGGTGCGGTCATCCTCTCCGTTTGCGTCGTCTCTCGCGATTGGATTTTCGTTTGATTGCGCCTCTAGTGCTTGTCCGCATGCGTTTGCTCTGGTTGGGATTGTCTGGTGCGCGCTCTCCGAGTGCCGCTTCGCCGGAGCGTGTCGCGCAGTGCGAACCGTTGTTTTAGCAGACGTTAGGTCAATGAGGTTTGAGCCCGTCGAACGATGAATAGGAGATGTTGAAGAGGTTTTTCTCCATTCGACATTTGATGTCCATTTCTGAATCGCATCTGCCTGCTGTCCTGTCACCTTTGGTCAAGTTTCTCTGGCTTGCATCACCTCTAGTCGCATCGCCTCATGGTCGTCTTGCCCTAAATTAGGTTTGTTGCTTTGATTACTTCTCATTATACATGTTCTAGTTTTTCTGAAGTTGAATCTACCGTTTGCAGTGCCATCGCCTTCGTTCGCCTCTCTCCGATCCCACTGCCTGCAGTCCCGTCGCCTCTGGTCAAGTTTCTCCGGCTTAGGAAGGTAGAGTGGATACCTGGACCAAATGGTTCGGGATATGCATGTTAAATGAAGGAAAGCTTCATTTCTTGGATGTAGATAAGCATGTTGCGCCTTATACACATATATTTACTGAATTTTATGGTTCAGGAAGTCTGATGAGTGAGTCCATTGGAATGCCTCTTGAGCTTGGTGTATTCTGGGAATGTCCTTTCTTTGTATGTCTGCTGATATGCGATTATCTATCACGACTGTGTCTATCATCCTAAACTTCTTGTAATGATGCTTCAAGTGATTTATAAGGTTGAGGTCTTGAAGCAAGACCAGAGTGAGAGGAGGATTGCTAAGTTGGGAGTTGACTTTTCCTTGATATCGAGTTATTAAATGTGGTGTGGAAGAAATGCATTGCCAGAAAAAAAAAATGATAGGATGAGCTATTTTTCCCAAAGAGAAAAGACAAGTTGACTCGGATGATACACTTTAAAAAAATTGGTTCATGGGACTTCTGCCTTTTCAATGCAAGCTTGTGCTTTGCCAAATATAGCAAACACATAATTATACTTCATATTAATCTGTTGCTAGGTTAACATGCCTGAGAAATTATTTATTTTTTTCTCTCATAGTTGTCCTAGTTGTCATCTTCATCTTAATCATCTAAAAAACCTTAACCTTTAGTTTTTCAAACTCTATCCCAGCCTTCTTCTCCTGACAAAGAAACATTATGAAAGATTATACATAGGCATCTTTATGTTGCTTTCAGCTTACATAAATTTTCATGTGTTGTCTAATGATAGGCTGTCTTTGGGATCTGCATTGTGTCATGCTGGTGATTATGTTGATTTTCTCTTCCTTGTGTGTATCATGAATTTGAGGTTGATTGAGCTTGATTTGTATTAATCTGCAATTTCGTATCTTTGAGAGGAACTTACTATTTTGGCTGAAACAAAGTGCTAGATGAATTTTTTTGATCTCGAGCCATTCTAGACATAAAAAATACACTTCTAGAGCTTCGATTTGATATGTCGTACGCCCATAATGGAAACATTTGAAATCTGTCAATTCTGCAGTAGTTTCAGCTTGAGTTGTGTTTACTGATTTTGTTGTTTTCCTGTTTTGCTAGTTCTATTTTGCTGATTTTGTTGGTTCTTTGTTTACTGATCTTGCTGGTTCTTTGTTTTGAGGAGCAAATTGTCTTGAAAAAATATACAATAATGGAATGAAACATTTGAGAATTCAAACATTACACTGAATAGCTACCCAATGTTTATGCATTGAATAGCTATCCAATGTTTAGAGCTATAATGACATTTTGATGCTTGTGTCTTTCTTTAGTCTAAAAGATGGTGATGAGAAAAGAAGGCAGTAGCATGTTGCACTTTCTTTTTATTGTCTTGAACTCATATGATGTTCAACTAGTGAAGGTTACATGGCATCCCAAAAAGAGGCATTCACTGCAAAGTGGACTAAGCCTTTAACCAACTTGTTCGTCAGTTTGCTGGTAGAAGAGGTCAAAAAAGGAAATCACACCTCTTCTACTTTCAATAAAGCAGGGTGGAATAACATATGGATAGAGTTTAACAAATGAGCAAAACTTCAATATACTACAATACAGTTGAAAAATAAGGTGAACAAATTGAAAAAGCAGTATGCTAGTTTCAAGAAGCTTCTTTCACAATCCGGATTTGGCTAGGATAATGTGAACAAAAAAGTTGTTGTTGATGATCCAAGCATATGGGAATCTCATATCAAGGTATGATTTAACCTTTGATCATTTTCATAGCACTATATATGTACATCCAATATGTTTAATTGTATTGCTGATATATGCCATCATTGTGAAAATTGCAGGATAATATTGAGTGGGTGAAATTCAAGAATGATGGGTTTCCTCAATATCCTGACTTGTGTATTGTATTTGGTGATAGATATGCTACTGGGAACTATGCAGCAGGAAATGCCGAAGATTTGGTGATGTCAGATGAACTTAACATTGGTGGTGATGATGCAGACAATGGACCAGAGGACTTTGATGCACAGCATGTTAATGAGGAAGATTTTATGTCTGACAAAACTCCTACTCCAGTTCATGACAAACATAGGATGGATAAAACTCCAAATACTAAGAGGAGAAGGAAGAGTCAATCATTTGATGTTGCTAGCACTTGCAAAGCCTTGCAAGAGATGATCAAAAGTAGGGTTAATCAATCTGTTAGTGATTATGTCAACATACAAGTGACATCACCACCTATAGACCCATTCTCCATATCTGTGGTGATTGATACCCTACTTGCCATGCCTACGTTGGACCAAGATCTCTATAGCAAAGCAGTGGAGCGAGCCTGCGATAATACCACGTGGAGAGAGGCTTTTTATCAAAACCCCAACTGAAATGAGATATGGACTTCTCCAACGTCTTTAGTGGATGTTAGGAAATGTGTCGTGGATTGCATGGAGTTTTATTAGACTATGTTTTTTATGTTGTTGGTTGTTATTTTGTTGTTCAAGATATTGATGTTGAGACTTTTGCATTTGTGTTGTGGTTTGGATATGATGGATTGTGCTAAATTTTTATATTTGGTTTGCCTTTGCACTCTATTACTTACGTTATTGGTTTCTATTGTTTTTATTTTTATTTTTACATATATCTATATCGATTTTCTTATATTTGTGTAATGGCATAGGTACTATGGAAGATGAATCAAATAGTGTGTCTAATGAAGAGGTTGCAGCAGTTGAATGGTATTTGGATGACTTTGATATTGACATAATAATAGCATGGTTATCTCTTGTTAATTTGGACATGTGTTTGCATACGAAAGAGCCTATTAGGGACAGTAAATTATCAGGAGCCGAATGGGTAAGGGAAATTGTTTATGGACATTTAGATAGGATATATGAAGCATTCAGGTTAGGGAGACATATTTTTCTTAACCTATGTGATCTAATGAAGGCAAGAGGTTGGCTGAAAGATACTCGATATGTAAAGGTAGATGAACAAGTTGGGATTTTCTTATCTATGGTTGGTCACAAAAACACAAATAGAGATTTATGTGAGAGATTTCAATGATCGGGACAAACAATCAGTAAGTTCTTCACTCTAATATTAAAAGCATTTCTCAAATTATCAAAAGAGATTATCAGGCCGCCTTCTTTTGATATTGTTCCAGAGGAGATTCTTATCGATCCTAACCATGCACGTTACTTGAAGGTATGATTTTAATATCAATTTTACATTATTAAAATATATATAGTTAATAATATTGTCTAACGCCATAATTTCATAAAATCACAGGGCTGCATTGGTGCTATTGATGGCACCCACATTAATGCATTTGTCCCTATATCAAAACAAATTCCATTTAGAGGCAGGAAAGGGACTACCACTCAAAATGTGATGTGTGCTTGTTCATTTGATATGAAATTTACTTTCGTATATGCTGGGTGGGAAGGATCTGCCAATGATTGTCGGGTTCTCTCGGCAACACTCGTGACTTCTCGATTGCAATTTCCTTGACCACCACCAGTTTGTTTTGTCTATATTAAGTGATTTTCTTTATGATTGTATAGCTATTGCATATCATAACAAATTTATGTACATATTCTTGTAGGGAAATACTATGTAGTAGATTCTCGTTATACATCACTTCTAGGATTTTTAACTCCATTTAAAGGTGAATGGTATCATTTGAATGAGTATAGGGGTAGAATGAGACGGCCCAGAACAGCAAAAGAATTGTTCAACCATAAGCATTCTTCATTGAGAAATGTTATCGAGAGGTCATTTTGGGCATTAAAAAATCACTTCTCCATTTTGAGACACATGCCTCCATTTTCAATTCGAGAGTAAGCATTTATTGTAATTGCATGTTGTACTCTTCATAATTATATTCACGACCAAGACAAGATGGACGGGAACTTTGCCCTTTATGGAGATCCAGATTATCCACTTGGATCTACAGAAGACAAGGTTGTAGATGATGCATCACGTGATGAGGCGGCTGAGATAAATATGATCAGGAAAAATATTGCAAATGTGATGGCAAGGGATCACAATATGCAAGAGATTCCATGACTTTTTATTTCCGACTTTTGTGTGAAAACTTTTGCGATGTGTTTGTGAACTATTGTGAATACATTTCTATTAATAGTATTAAGATCATCCAATTCTATATCCATGAGCATAAATGCCATTGAATGTATCATAAATGCGGACAAATATAAGAGAAGCAAATGGTAAGCTATTGTATAGTTGACACTTCAAGACCTACAAACCGCCGTCTGAAACTTGTATGCTAATCAAGAAAGAAAAAAGCAAAAGATGAGAAGAAAAACACCTCCCTTTATCAAAATTAGCCAAAACCTTATAACGACAAAAAGGTAATTCGGAAGAAGCAAGGTAAAAATTAACATCAAGATGGGATGCATCGACGGTTCAAAATGCAAGAGACCGAGGTCTTTACTAAGTGTTTTAGGACCATACTATGAATTAAATGCATAATGACAATAAAGCCACGCCATGCATGCACCATTCCAACAATTGGAAATTTCCAACCCCAACCCAACATCCATGTCAAGATTAGAAGAGACTAAAATCCCTAAGCCACGGATGCACTAGAATTACAATTTTTTTTTTTTTAAAGAGTAAAAACTTAGTCCCAAGGAAATGAGCATAAATTAATTTGGCTGACAATATCACGTGTACTTTTTTTCGCAATATTTGCTATACCAAACATTAAAATTCGCAAAAATATATATATTATTGAGAATTATAGGTCAAAACATCAGTTTGTGAATACTGATTCCAACAAAGCGCTACATAAATTCAATATGCTATAAAACATAAGTAAAGATCCTCGCACATAGATATAAAATAATAGCTCACGTTCCATTACAATACTACCTATGTTACAAGCATATTCGACTAGAATGCTTACACCTAATCAAATGTATTATTAATCTAATAATATTTTGATCTTGTCAATTTTTATGTAATATCTAATTTATTCCTTTTTCTTATTTTTATTTTTTAAAATAAAATTTGGAATAGAAATTTTATGCAGTTACCAAATGTGTTTCTATTATTTTTCTATTCCAGAAATAGAAATTTTACGCAGTTATCAAACGTGTTTCTGTTATTTTTAGTTCTAGAAATAGAAATTTTGTACAATTATCAAACATGTTATTTTGCTCAGAAATTGTTCCCTAGAATAGAAATAGAAAAAAACTATTTCTGAAAAAAAAATTGTTCCCTGGCCAAGAAATGTTGCCATGCGCAGCCTTAGCTACCCGAGGAATCCGCCACAGAGAGAATTCTATTTCTCAACTGTCTCTTACTGACGCATTGGTGAAAGAATTTCGTATTGCGATCACCTTCCTTGATCCATCTCATCCTAGATTTATGTCTAAAGAACGATTCCTCCTGGGATCGAAGCTCTAAGAAGGATTGGCATTGAACCTTCTCCTATTCTGCGAGCATCTCACTAGTAGGATCTTAAAGGAGATCCATTTGAGTCAGCTTTAAGGCTTCCCTCACTTCAGAAGTCCTTACGGAGATATTGGCAAAGAAGTCTCTATCCGGCTGCTTGAGCCACCCTTTCAAGGCCCTTAACTTAGAAACAAGCCTAAACAGAGGCACACCTGGAGATGGAGCCTCCCAAACTTGCTTCACAATTGATTCAAAGTCCAGGTGCTACATCCAAAAATCAAAGAATTTGAACAGTTTCCTCTAAACGACCGGGTCCTCAACCTTAACCACCATAGGTGAGTGGTCAGAAATCCCAGGCGCAAGGAAGGTAGCCTCCGGTGCTAGGGAGAGCAATCCATCCTGCAAAATGGAATGGGAAGGATCTGGGTCTTGGGTGGGCCTCCTGATTCCAGTAGACGCCTTTGGTGAAGAGCAAGGGGAGAGAAGATCGTCATCTGAAGGGGAAAATAGGTTGTCCAAGACCCTAGCCACCTCGCCAGAAATGGGCAGCTTGGGTTCGGATGGCTCCGAAAGGGTGGCGGTCCCAACCATGGGAGAAAGGGGCTTTCTCAACCGGTCCTGAAATGGTTAGAGAACCCCTAGGGCATTTGCGAGAGTAGACACTGGGGAGTCTTCTCCATTGTCACGGTCTTGAGCTTGGATAGCCTCCCTACATCACTTGAATCAGCATGCCTGGTCGCAATATCATCCGCCTGAGGGGTGGGCTTCTTCTTCTTACCTTCCACCTTCTTCCATCCTTGTTCCACCTCATTGGGTGCTGCTAGATCAGGAACGAGAGGCAGAGAAGGGTTCAAAATAGCATGGGCTGCACGGGACTTCAGATGCCACAAGAGGCCAAGAAGGGTTCTAGGCAATGTGACAATTGTGGCCAAAGACCCCACATTTGAGGCACTCAACGGACCTCCATTCAAATTCAATGGCAATGGACCTTGACACTCCATCCACATTGACATCAACCGAGGAGACCCTGGGTTGGTTAACTTGGATCTCAACACAAACCCGGGCAAACGAGATCATCCTCTCGCCTATGGTACGCTGGTCCACAAAGAGGGGCTTACCCAAGGAGCTAGCAATGGCTCCAATTGCCAGTGAAAACCAAAGATCAAGTGGAAGGTTCTTCATTCTAATCCACACCAGAATGAAAGATTGCTTTTCTTTCTTCAATTCCATGAGAGGCTTCCACTGCTGCAAAATGAGAGGAACCCGAGCAATAGTGAGGGGTCCCTCCTCCAAGATCTTCCTCCGGAACACCGGATCCGAGACATGGAAGTAAAAGAAACCTTGATCGTCGGCCAGCACATCCACTAGCTTAGATCCCTAGGTATTCTTCAATGCTTGTTCAATAAGTTGAAATTGGAGTTTTTTCCCCACAAGATACCCAACTAGAACTCATTCCATTTGGGATTCGTTGCTTGCAGCACCTTCCTAGTGAGATTAATAACCGGTTCCCCCCCCCTCAAAGTTAGGCGGCACATAAGGGAGCTCATAGCCCTTTGAAGCCAAATGCGCCACATTAGCCCACGATTGGGCTTGGGGAGGCTTGGCTGAGTTGGGTGGCTTACTAGGGACTCTCTTGTTTGGAGCCCGTGAATGACGTCGACCCCTGGATCTGTCATCCTGAGGAGACCTAAAGGAAGGCCCACGTTCAGCGTTGCCACCCATTGCTGAGCTTCCCTTACGAGTTGAGGATTCTGGGCCAAGTTTCCAGCTTGCCAAGGGGAGTTCGAACCTTTCCCCTTGCTAGAGCCATGATGGGTCTTAGCGGGGATGGATGCCATCAAGATTAGCAGACCTTAATCAGCTATGAAGCCCTCTATACTGCAGCCAAGGGAAGGAACTCCATACCAGGGCTAAGAAGTGGAGAGGAAGGAAGCTGACAGTCCCCTGCACTCACCTCAAAGCCTAGGAATAGCTCCCGCAGCAGCTCGAGCAAACTCGCAACCATAGCGTCGAGTCGGGCGAAACAGGGCAAGAAGGCAAATAAGATGTCCACTTAGGGCGAGAAACTAGCCAATCCATTCGGTGGGAAGAAGTGGTGTCTCAAGAGGAAGAAAACCCTCCAAAAATCAGAGCAAAAGGAAGGCTGGAACGCCCAGGTCGAGTAAGAACTAGAGACGGGGAGCAGTAACAAAATATCCCCCTCTTGGGAGAGACGATGAATAGTACCACAAGAAAACTAGTTCGACCTACTCCTTATTTCCAAATAAGCACATTTGTGGACTTTATTTTATCAAAATAGAATTTGAACCAATGTAGAACAGATTATCCTATGTTCAAATCTAGCCAACTTTGACCTAGTTAGACTCATCCAAAAATCATGAAAAAAATTATAGAATCTTCTCCACACAATTATGAGCAACTTTTATGAAGGAAAGTTATTCTAGAGCTTAACACAAAAACAAAAAAAAAATGACAAAGTCAGAGATTAATATGGGATAGATTACCGTGGATCTGAGTAGATTTGACCTAGTTAAGCACATCCAAAAATCATGAAAAACTTATAGGATATGTAAACTCATGCGAGCAAGATTGTCTAAAAATCATCACAAAAGGCTACATAAAATTGTAAAATCTCATTTTGTAGCAAGAATAGAACCGAAAATCCAACTGAACTATACAGAATTGCTCATCTTCAGAGATGTTTTTCGAGGGTCAAACGACACTTGATTGAGGTGCACAACCTATCATTTTGAAGCTTGAGATGTGAATTATCTAAATTTAGCAGGACTCGAGTTGAAACAAAGACCTTTTGGATCTCATTTTGGCCAAAATAGTAGATTAGTCCTATGACTACGAAATTACAGATTCAAGCAAAATCATTCATGTTCATCATCTACATTCAAGCTTCAGCAACTTACCAAAGATCACATGACCATAGTATATATTTGTAATATTGAACCCTAGCCTCGGCCAGCTAATCCGACCTTGCTTCACGAGGTTCGAGACCGAGAAATAATCTTCTCAATTTTGGTCGCAATCAAGTAGAATTTTCGCCAAAACTTTGATCGAATCTTCACAAACCTCCAACGACTAGATTTGGACAGCAAGAAATAGCTCTAAGATGAGGCTAAATTGTTAGCTCAAGATCAAACCAAAATTGGTCCGATCAGACTGGCCTTCATGCGTCGAAGAGAGAAATCAAGTCAATCAAAGAACACCAGTTGATGACCAGCCGATCCTTGACCATAGCAAGGTCAGGGACTTCCAAAGTGACCGATCGCTGGCAATTAGAGGCACCTGGGAGCACTGGTAGTTTGGTTAGAAATGAAATTCATCTCTGTTGGACCGATTTTGTCACGACCCCAACTGCATCTCCAAGGTCTCGAGCAGCAAGGGTTATTTTCGCGACCTACCAGGCACGTCGCTGTCCCATTTCTTTTTATCTTTTCATTAAGCACATGTGGAAGCATACATACAACATCTGAACAACAACAAATAGCCAAGAAAACAACCATTTAAAAATATACAATTATATCAGTTATATTTACAAGCCCTTTTTGTCATGGACTGTTATATTTTCAACCATTACATGCTAGGTTAAGGTAAATTTTAGCTCCTCTATCAAGACTACAAACCCTCCATACCTAAAATATGAACAACAACGGGGTGAGTCATGAACTCAGTAAGTAAAACCCCTAATTCTCTACAAGGAAGACATCTCACCATCAAAATCTAGTGGGTACAACACTTGCAATGTAATATTAATGGTAGATCATTGGCAAACGTATTACTACACCTTGACTACATGCAGACATCCATTACCGCGTATTTCAATGCATGCTTACCTTATGCTTGTTAATGAACATATCAACATATCATGCTTATGCATAAACTAGCACTCATGCAAATTCATTTATCGTCATCCTAGCTTAACTAGGCCGTGCCGACTCAACTGAGGCATCTAGCTTCAAGCTAGGCATCTTGGCTCAACCAAGGCGTCCCGACTCAACTAAGGCATCCTAGCACTAGCTCACCAAGGCTTCCAGGCTCAACCAGGGCATCCCGAGGCTAGCTTACCCAAGGCATCCAGGTTGAAACCTAGGCATCCTATCTCAACCAGAGCATCCCGTTCAATAGACGAGGCATCTCGGTCAACACTACGTGGCAACAGGCATTTTTCTTCTTTAGGTGCATATAGAAGTGCCTCACAAGCTGGTTCTTCATCTGTCATCTTAGCCAATGCATACAAAGCCTGAAGGTGTGCTCATTCAAGTAGGTGTGCCATGACTCCTAACATCATACTATATAATATGCCGAGCACGATTCTTGGTTCCATGGCTTGAGCCATCTACTTAGGCCATTGCAACTTGATGTCGATTCCAAGCCAAGCGAACCTCAACCTTGTCCCAATGCGTGAACACACTCAAGCATGCAAACATGAGTAAACCACACAAAAGAACATTACAACATACACACGGCTCACACGAGTGAGCACACCACTAAACTCGATGATGTAGGTTATCGCCCTAGCCAAGAGTTAAAGATTCTACTTACCTTTGATAAACTATAGGTAATTTTACCAATAAAGGGCTGTCCGATGAGGTAATGGGCAAACAAGGCCAAGAGAGGGGGAGAGGGCGACGATGATAAGGTGTGTGTGTGTGTGTGAGAGAGAGAGAGGGAGAGAGAGAGAGAGCAACTGAGGGAGAAGAGATGAGGTGATGTGTATGGCATTAAGGGAATGCCACTATTTATAGGGAAATCTCTCATCATTACACTTCCAAATAGACCAATAAATTTTCTTTGGGTGGCAAGCCTAGGTTGGTAAGGTGGCAAGGTTAAGGAAGAAAATGTGGCTAGCCTAATCCCTAGGGCCACACTTGTTCCTTTTCTTATTGGGCCATTTGGGGGTTGAGTCATCTTTGTAATGATGACTATATTAATTAGGGTACACCTAAGCCTTTTGACTCAACCTTGCATTAATGCACTATGGTCTAAGAGCATTAAATGCATCTGTATCCCAATCCACGAAGACTCTAGATGGCTTTCTCCTCAAGTTGGGCGTGCAGCCCCTTCCTCTCCAACTTTGGCATGTAACCTCCCATTCTAAGTTGAAGAATAGTTTCAAGCAACTTTCGAAATCAGTGTCATTACCTTATCAAACAGGCTCTTAAAATTATAAAATTTTAATATGTTGTCAAGAAGATCTTAATAAACATTTTTTCATGAAGGAAACTTAGCCGAATTCGTGATGTAGAAAGAACAAAAATTCACTAAACACAACCCAAAAATTCATTCGTTGAGTAGATTCAACGGTCGGAGAGAGAGAGAGAGAGAGAGAGAGAGAGAGAGAGAGAGAGAGAGAGAGAGAGAGAGAGACTTATTTTGAAATCCAAATCTTCACAAAACTCTTTGGAATATTAATATGTTGTAGATATATGAATGTCATTTAAAAATTTTGTGAATGAAAAATGTCCAAATTCTAAAAGGAAGATTTTATGAACAAATTGCATGAGGGAAGTTTCTCCAAATTTAAAGCACAAAGAGCTCTATAAAATTGGACAACATGAAAGGTCCAACATTTTCGAAAAACTAGGAAGTCAAACCTATTAAACTCAAAGTAGCAAGTCTATGCAGGAGAGGTGGCACCCCTAATGATCTTTCATGACCATCCTTCATTAATTACTTGGTTGATATTCATAAAGTATTTAAAGTTGGAAATAACTTGTCTTCGAAGTCTCAAGGTAGAGGAAATGATGACCCTAATCTAATAGGGACACATGGACATGTGATTCATCCTGTTCACTAGTGGCTTATCACTATGACTATACACCTAAGCTTATGAGTCATCTTTTTTCATTAATTACTTAGGATACTAAGCCTCCATATTCATTACCCCCATTTAATGCATTTGACTCTTGTTCTTCAAAAGGATTGGCCTATCTAGCTTAGCCTTTTAATTGGGACCAAAAGAAAGGTCGAAATCAAGGATGTTACAGATTTTGAAGCTTTCGAGGTGAATTGAGCCACCGGACCAAGGTCGGCAAGCATCGACTAGAAAGAAGGCCAGTTTGAACCAATGGAAGAGAGAGAGGAAAGGAGAGATGAATGGGCGGGAAATAACAGAAGAGAGAGAGAGAGAGAGACTGATGAGAGAGATTTCGTGCCCTAAAAATGAAGCCCCCTAAAATGGTGGCAAAATTTTCTCTTATATACTCCTAAAATTAAGCAATTTTGGCTGTTGGTCAAAATCAATTTCAAATGCTCTATCATGATCTCGAGGTGAATGGTAATTGATCTAACGGGTTTGATTTGTAAAAACCCGAGTCCAACCCAAGAATTGCTTCGAAATGTCCAATTAGGGGTTAATTTACAATTTGATGAAATTCGAGGGTTAATTTACAAAATTTTGAGAAATTGAAGGTGTAGAAGTGAAATTGACATTAAGAGGATCCCGGAATCGATCGCTAGAGGTCAGGAACCGATCAGCAAGGGGTCGAACCAACCCACCTCACCGACAATTGGTCAAACTAATCAAACCGATTCGGTCCGGTTCAATTGGATTTTGACATGTTTGGTCCATTTCTTGCCATTTCTCCCACTTAGGACCCTTAAGGATCCAAATTTTATGCAATTTAGTCCCTAAATAACCAAATTGAAAAAGAATTTTACTCTATTTAAGGAGAAACTGGCTAATTAAGGTACAATTAAGTTAATCACACCTTATGAATGTGATCTAAGGGTCTTTTATTGACCTAATTGAATGATTATCGTGAGAAACAATGAGTCAAAACTATGGGTGCTTTGAATTGGGTCTGAAGGGCTAAAATAGTAAAATTTACAATTCAATTGGCAAAATTATAAATTAACTAAAATTGAACTCAATTAATGTCATAATTGCCCAATTTAACAAACTACCCATGTGTAAGATCACTTAATGCATTTAAATTGACCTTGAATTGAAGCACTTGAACTTATGTAAAAAATGAATCTAAGCCTAATGTCAAAATTGAGACCTAGATTCATGAAATTAAACTATAACCATGAATGGGTCAATTCGAATTTTGTCAATTGAAGCTTAATTGTTCGACTTTCTTATACTTTGGAGGATAAAATTCTTCAATTTGATGAGTTTTGAGATAAATTTTTCAAAATTGATATTGGATTTGGACTTATCTAAAAAAAATGAATAAGAAATAATCATCCGTTCGCAAGTCATAAATGATCAATTTTGGTCCTCTAATTAGGGCTCAAAATGACAATTCGCATTTCGATCCGGTAAATCATGAAATTGAATGCATAGACAAATTTAAAACAATCCCTAAATCAAATTTCAAAGAAGGAACTACACCTACTTATGACTAAAACAAAAGTAATTTATTTTTGGTCGATTTAGAACATAAAACTAAAAATTTTAGAAATCAAGGTTCCTAATCGAATTTTGTGAAATTTTTGACACAAAAGTGAAATCTTTGAATTTTCGATAAATTGATTTAACAAAAGTGAATTAAAGTTAAATCAATTTTTTTGGTAAAAAATCAATTTTTGACTTGGGATTGATTTTTGTCAAAGGGTTAACCGAAGAGTCAATCCGAAAGTCAACCATATGACTTTTTGGGTTTTTCTCGAAAATGAACTAGAAATTGCTTAAAAATGACAATGCAAAAGATAGAAATGAAAAACGACACTTTTTGGTCGAGAAATGGGGTTTGGTCGCAATCAAAATCCCAAACTGGATTTTTTACCTTTTAATTACGTATCGACTAAAAATCATGTGTCAACAATGCTTTCATTCGGGTGAAGAATGAGTTCCTCATGTTATGAATTTTGACTAATGCTAGCATATTGTTGTTGAGTATTTCTCATGTTACCAGTCAAGATATAGCTTTTGTTTTAGTATTGATTTGCCATCGACAATAGCTTGGGATAAGTAGGTTTTACTTACTGAGTCCTATTGACACCTAATTTTTAGTTGATGCGTTGAAGAAAGGTAAAAAATCAAGATTTGGTTTTCTAATCGCGACAAAGCCTGTTTCTCGGCCCAAAGGTGTTTTTTTTTTTCATTTATTTTTGTTGCATTGTCACTATTGAGCAATCTTTGAGTCATTTTCAAGAAAAACTCAAAAATCAAACGATTGACTTTTCAGTCAACCATTTGACTAAAAGTCAATCCCAAGGTGAAACTTGGCATTTCACCCTAAAAGATGCCATTTAGCTTTAATTTCACTTTTGTCAAATCAATTTCTCAAAAATTCAAAGATTTGACAAAGAAATTAGATTGACTTTTTGTCAAACTTTTCACAAAAAAAAAATTTTAAATAAAAAATTCTCAAATACATTGGTATTTCGTAAGCTAATGCCTATGGAAATGCAAAGAAAAACAAAATTAATGGCCATGCGAATGACCACTCATTTAGAAAAACAAAACAAAAGAGATGCTTTGCAAAACATATGTTGCAAGCAATGTCATCAGAAAAGAGAACGAAGCTCTCATATCTCAAGAGCAATAGTCAAAAGGACTCTCGAAATAGGTTAAACTTGAAGAGTCAGATTTCTAAAAAGTTGTGTAATGATAATGATGCTAAGATAATCACTCACTTTTAAACCATTGATATATGAAAAATTTTAAACTTTCCAAAGCCTTACCTAAACCAACATTACAACCCTTATCCAAAGTCTCTTCCGATTGGAATGGTTCGAGTTGACATGAGAATTTCATATAAGAGCTACTGCTAGAAGCAATGGATGCCATCTTATGTTGTCTTATCTTCAAGGTTCTTGACTTGTAAACCTGATGAAGATATTGATTGAATATTCGTTTCTTGGTATCAAAGTGCATACCCTTTGTGTAAGCTCATGACTAAGCCATCATTACAATCCTTTCGAAAGACCTTTTGATCAGCGAATTGTATTCACTATGAGCGTCTCTGAAAACCTTTGGCATAGGTTATATGAGATCTCATAGTGAGATTTAAGAAATTCCTTTTCCCATATTAATGGTTGGGAATAAAAAAACCCTTTTGAAAACTAGTGTGAAATACCTCTTTGATTAGGCTATCTCCAGTATTAACTTATTTGATTTAACCCTTAAATAGTTAATTGGACTTCATTTTGTTAAAATCCCCTCCAAAGGAGTTCAACAATTGGTATCATTTACCAAGATATGTTTGAATGATTTTGTTAGATTGACCCTTGAGCAATCTCAAAATCCTTTTTCAAAATATATGTTCCCCGGTATTTTAAGTTTTTGGTCATCCTAAACCATGCCCCTTAGTTTAGGTTTTTGGTAATCCTAAACTATATCTCTCATTCTTTAGGTTCCTGGTCAACCTTAAATCTCATTCCTTATGTTCTTGATCAATTTTAAGCCTCGTTCGTTAGGTTTCTGGTCAACTTTAAACCTCGTCATTTAGGTTCCCAGTCAACATTAAACCTCATCCCTTAGGTTTGTAGTAAACCTTAAACCTTGTCTTTTAGAAATTAGCTTATCCTCATAAACCTTGACTTTAGGTCTTAGGTCATCCTTAAACATTGTCATTAAGTTAGTAGTCATCCCTAAACCACAACTTCATTTAGTTCATTCCATTCCACGAGAGAGAGAACAATCCCAAACATGAGTCCAGATACTCTAATGAACGAAAGAAAGTGTTGGGTACATTCCTAACAAAATGTCATTTCCATTGTTATTTCTATTCCCAAAATGGAGTCAACTAAAAAATGCCGGTATCAATTTTTTCTTTCAGTGAAACCTCTTCAAACTCCAACTCAAAAACGGGTAGCTATTGACACTTAATTTTTAGTCAATGCGTCGAAGAAATGTAAACAATCGAGATTTGAGTTTCTAATCACGATAGAGCCCATTTCTCGGCCAAAAAGTGTCATTTTTCATTTCTTTCTATTGCATTGTTGTTATTTAGTGATTTCTGAATCATTTACAAGAAAAACTTGAAAAACCAAATAGTTGATTTTCAGGTTGATTATTTGGTCAAATCTTTGACCCAGAGTCAATCTCGAGTCAAATATTAGCTTTTCACCCCAAAAGATACCTTTTAACTTTATTTTCATTATTTTTAAATCAATTTCTCAAAAATTCAAAGATGCAACTAAGAAATTAAAAATCAACTAAAAGGTTAATTTTTCGTCAAACCTTTGAGCAAAAAAATTAAAATAAAAAATCTTAAATACATTTCTTTTAATGTCAATTTGACTTTTCTACCAAAAATTTCACAAAAATCGATCAAGAACCTTATTTTCTAAACTTTTTAGTTTTAGTTCTAAATCAACCAAAAAAATCAAATTACATTTATTGTAGTCATAATTAGGTCTAACTCCTTCTTTGACATTTGATTTAGGGACTATTTTAAATCTACTCATTCATTTGATTTCACAAATTGCCCAGTCAAAATATAAATTGCTGTTTTGAGCCATAATTAGGGGAGCAAAATCAACTTTTCATGTATTGCAAATGAATGATTGTTCTTCACTCATTTTCTTAAGATAACTCCAAATATGAAGTTGATTTTTAGAAATTTACCTCAGAACTTCACAATTTGAATAATTTATGCTTTCAAGTATAAGAAAGTCAAGCAATTAAGCTTCAATTGACAAAATTCGAATTGACCCATTCAAAGTTGTGGTTTAATTTCATTAATCTAGGTCGAATTTTAATGTTAGGCCTAGATTCATCTTTAACATAAGCTTGAGCACTCAAATTCGAGGTCAATTAGGAATATATTAAGTGATCTTACACACGGGTAGGGGTGAGCACGGTTCCCGGTTCCAAAGAGACCGGTTCCGGTTCCCGGTTCCCCTTTTCTGGGAATCGGCGTTCTCAGTTCTGGTTCCGATTCCTATGGAAACCGGAACCGGAACCGGAACCAGAACCGGTCATATAATTCAAAAAAAAAAAAAACCCTAACTTCCCCCCACAAATTTCCCCCCTCTGCGGATTCTTCCCCCCTTCCCCTTTCTTTTTCTCTCTCTTTCTTTTCGCCCCTTTTCCCTCCTCACGTCATTTCTTTCCCCCCCAACTTTTTTTCTTTTCTTCTCTCTCCATCTCTTCTCTTTCCGGTTCCGGTTCCGAATCGCCTAGGGTTTCCTAGATTGCGCTCTCTCTCTCTGTAGAATCCTCCGTTTCTTTCTCAACGAGCGCATCCTCCCGGCGCCGTCTCCGATCTCCTGCTTTCCGGGACTTGATCCGCGCAACGCCCTCCGTTCTGCGGCCACTCCGATTCGGAGCTTCGATCGAGCGCTCATCACCGTTGATCAGTTCCCGCTCTTCTTCTTCTGATCTCTTTCTTGTTTTTTGTGGCTTGAGAGAGCGAGAGAGAGGGAGGGAGGGGGGAAACGGTGAGGGGGAAGACGCAGATGAAGAGGATAGAGAACGACACGAGCAGGTAGGTGACGTTCTCGAAGCGCAAGAACGGGCTGCTGAAGAAGGCCTTCGAGCTCTCCGTCCTCTGCGACGCCGAGGTTGCACTCATCATCTTCTCCCCGAGGGGCAAGCTCTACGAGTTCTCAAGCTCGACGAGACGGTAGGTTTTCCTTCACATTTTTGCTCGTCTTCGCTCGCGACCCACCACCTTTGCTCAGAGTCAGAAGCCCCGACGCCCCTGCTGCTGGGTCCTCCTTTGCTCCACCGCCGCTACAACCAGACGCCAGAAGCCACCATTCTTGCCGCGACGCTGCTACTGTTGTCTCCGCCTCTGCTCCAACGACCCGACGCCAGCAGTCGCGACGCCTAACGCCGTTGCCCCGAAGACCAACGACCGACGTCCCTGCTCGGCGCTAGAAGCCCCGACACCCCTACTGCTGGGTCCTCCTCTGCTCCCGACACCCCTGCAAGTGCATGTTGCTTTATTCTTGGTTGTGAATGCTGGTAGAGCTAAGTTGCAATGTCTGACTTCCTCAATATTGTGAATTATTTAATACTTTTGAGGCTTTATTCCCCTTGTTTTCTCTTGACTAAGTGTGTATCTCTAAGTGTGCCCTCTCTCCTTGTTCTAACCCTCTTTGTGTCAGTTTCCACATTTGAGTTGACCCTCCGTGGATGATTTCTGACTTTTAATATGGTTGCACTTATGCCTTGCTTCTCACGCAAAACTCTGTTTCTACGATGATAATATATTAAAGGTCTTACTATGGCAAGTCTGTTGGTGCCATGACATTTTCAGGAGTGAAATTGGGTATGATGGATGGAGGCTCGATTTTGTTAGAGGCTTTTGGGGTGGCTATGTCAAAGACTACTTGGATGCTAGTGAACCTTACTTTGCTGTTGGTGAGTACTAGGATTCCCTCAGCTATACATATGGAGAAATGGATCACAATCAAGATGCACACAGGCAGACAATTATCGACTGGATAAACGCTACAAATGGCACAGCTGGAGCATTTGATGTCACCACAAAAGGAATTCTTCATGCCGTAAGCACTATCACTGATAGATAGATAGGCACTTTTTTAGATGTTCTGGAAGCATAGACACTTTGATTAAGTGCACTGACTCTAGATAGAGGAAATTCATTCGGTGTTTTGATTTTCTTTTTGGATGAGTATGCATACCATGTCAATTAATTTGTTCACGTTATGCTTAAATTAGAGATGTACATCTATTACACTGCTGGACCCACTGTTATTCAAGTAGCTATGCTCTTGGATGTTGCCGGTGAAGGAGAACTGTAGACTAAAACTCAGGTTCTAACCCTTGAATTATGTACTAATCTGCACTTGATGAATCTCACTAATTAGGTTGCTGAAGGACAGGCTTTTATAGATTACTTGTATGAGCATTAATTGTACCGCTGATTATCTTCAGAAGCAAAAGCTCTTGATTCCTGATTCTCTCTTTGTGCTTTCTAACCGAATTAAAGGATTTAACTTGGCAGAAAGTGCCATTACCTCAACCAACAAATTTATAGAATCTGTAGAGTTTGTTACCCTCCTTCAAGTTTCAATTATGTGTGCCTGATGTTTCAACAGTAATCCATTAGCCAACATTTGGTATTATGGATAACTGTAATTTTTAATTTGTTAACAGGTTAAGCGTAGCAAAACTTCTTCATGGACTTACAAAAAAGATTTCTATGTTTTGATAAAAACATATGGTTTGAGAAGAAAGATTGGTGACAACCAGCATCTTGACAGTGCTGAAGATTCCGATAATATGTGCGTACGTTATAATTCAACTCTGAAAATGAACTAAAAAAAAAAAAGAACCTGTTGGAACCTGGAACCGACACTGGAACCTGTGACCGGGTAGGTTCCAGGTTCTTGGTTCTGATGGGTAAGTTCCAGGTTCCAAATTTTTTTGAACCTATACCCGAGGGTAGGTTCCAGGTTCCAGACGGAACCGAACCGGAACCTGGAACTGCTCACCCCTACACATGGGTGGTTGATTAGATAGGGTGATCAAGGCACTAATTGAATTTAAATTTGATCAAGTTGCAATTTTGCCGATCGAATCGAAAATTTGACCATTTTAGCTATTTAGGCCTAATTCAAAGCATCCATGGTTTTGACCCATTGTCTTTCGCAATAATCATTCAACTGAGTCAATAAAAGACTCCTCTATTGCATTCATAAGGTTTAATGGGCTTAATTGAATCACGATTAGGCAATTTCTTCTAAAATAAGATAAATTTTCTTTTCAATTTGGTCCTTTAGGGACCAAAATGCATAAATTTTGAACCCACAGGGATCCTAAGTGAGTGAAATAGCCAAAGCTAGACCAAATTGGTCAAGAACTGGTCAAAAACTCGTTGAACCGTACCGAACTATGGTCTAATCGGCAGCCGGCAATGCTAGCCGGTTCAACTACTTACCAACTAGTTCTGGACCTCCGACGATTGGTTCAGAGATCCTTTTTCCGTCAACTTCACTTATGCATCTTCAATTTCCTGAAATTTTACAAATTGGCCTTCAAATTTATCAAATTCAAATTAGACCCCTAATCAGATATTTTGAAGCGATTCTCAATTTTGACTCAAGTTTTCACGAATCAAACCCATTGGATTGATTACTCAACACCTTGAGATCATAATGCAACCTTCAATGTCGAATTTTGATTGATGGATCAAAATTTCGACCGTTGGATTGAACCAACGATCGAAATTGTTTGATTTAGAGAAGGTATATATACTTATTTTCCCTCCATTTTTTTTGGAGGGCTCATATGAACAAAATCCATTCTCTCTTAGGATCGTTCTCTCTCTCCTCTCTCTGAACTTTGCCACCTAAACCTTCGTCTCTCTCTTTTTGCTTGGTCCAGCAGGTTCCTTTTTTTAGTGACCGAATCGTCACTTGTTCAACCCCTACTGATGGCGATTCATCCTCATCAATACTCTTCTTGTCTTTCTCGAGCTATCACTAATTAGCTGGATCTCTGATGAACCCCTTGTCCTCTCGATTCGGTGCCCGATCCTCACATCGGTGGTTGAACTAGTGAAGAGGCCATCAATCTTTCATATGAAAATTGGCGGTTTGGAGGTCTTTTCAAGCGGAAGAACCACCTTAAATCCATTCATCAATCCATTCTCTGTGGCACCCCTTGATGGCCCCCAATCCGTTAAGGTCGCCACAGTTCGCTTACCTTTCACTTTCCCTAATAACATGTCACTCTGATACCATTCCAATTGCAACGGGTTCATACACTTGGGGGTTTACATTTTTTTTTTTTGATCGGTCCCTTGCACAATTCATATAGCGGAAGCACATCCATCAACTCCCTTCCCTATATTTAGAAAACGATGCACACCAACTAAACATTTATAGGTAAAAGCCGAACACTTTTATTTACTTAAACCATATGGACATCATTCATCGGTACATTAAAATGACGTAGTCTTCTATACTCGGCTATACTTCAAAAGATGATCGAAATCTCCTCCAACAGTCATATATTTAAAGTCCATCAATCAATGTCGGCGTCCAAAAGTTCCTTCCTTTGCTATCCTCCTCCTCGTGGTCATATCCAACCATTTGATCCATCTACCGGTGGCAGTGGCAGCAGAGGAATCTTATCTAGTCTGAAATGTTATTCCCCAAACGGGGTGAGTACAACCACTCAGCAATAAAGATCCATCAAACTACTCATTGCGTCAAACAGAACAATCAAGGCATCATAACAAAAAACATATCATTCATGCATTCAAGTATAACTTACCTTGCAGTCATGCATATGTCATCATACCATATGTGCATATACCACCATGCACTCATCATCAAGCATTCATGTATATATCACCATGCCATATGTGCATATACTACCATGCAGTCATGTATATTTCATCATGCCATATGTACATATACCACCATGCAGTCATGCATATCTCACCATGCCATATGTACATATACCACCATGCGGTCATGCATATCTCATCATGCCATCGTGCATATACCACCATGATTCACATCATCCATGCTATCAAGCATACATCACCATGAGATCCATTCATGCCTTCACGATCGCATTTTCAATATCAAATAGCATTAATTTACTTTCATAAGCAAATCATGCATCATGCCATATGCATACACCCATGCACATGATTCATTTTCAATTCTTATCTTTCACAAGGATCTCATCAGTTTTTTCTTTCCAGGGACCAATGTTTGCATCCCACAATTTATCGCTCGCATCCAACCAGGCATCGCGAGGAACCTCCGGGCATTTATTCAAAATACAACCGGGCATCCGGCACCCCCACATTCCGAGCATCTCGCATCCCAACTAGCATCATGAGGTATCCCCCCGGCACACACCTTCGGGGCTTTCGGGATTATGTACCAAGATACTACGAGGCATTCCCCCTGGAATTACGTACCGTATACCGCCAGGCATCTCAAAACTCCCGAGGACCTTCCGAAATTATGCCACTAGGCCATCGGGCATCCCGACACTCCCGGGGCATCATCGGCTCACACCTCCGACGGTCTTGTCACTATCCCAATTTACATTTATACATGTATCTCAATTTCAACATGGTATTTGATGCAACAATATCAATGATCTCAACCAACTTTCATGCCAATTAACATGCCATATGCCATCGCATATACAGCAAAATCAACCACTCAAAGTATTTCATCACATGGAGAATTTCATTTATTTTTCAAAACACATCAGTTTTTCGAAAAAATCAGAATGCATTCCTCTAATTAAAAATCCAGAAAAATTAGTAAATGACATTAATAAATTCTGAAAACTTGGCACATTATAGATGAGACCTAAAGGCAGATATCTCATGAAGAACACAACACCACCAGAATTTCATACTAAACAGAATAGTCCATGCATTACAGCTTTTGAAATTCGCCCAATCCAGCTTGCACAGTTTTAGAAAAAAATTTAATTAAATACCCAAATGACCTTAAAAAATTATGACATTCGAACATGTGATAGTCAAGACATAAGGGCAGATATTTCATGAAGAACACTACACCAAAAGATCCCCATATAATTCGGTACAGACCACACATCACAGCACTACTAATTCTGTCCGTTCCACTTGCACAGTTTTTGAAACATTTTTGGTTAAATAGGCAAATGAACTTCACAAATAACGAAATTTTAATATGTTGTAGGAAAGAAATAAATAAAGATATTTCATGCAGAACACTTTCCCAAAAGAATCTCATACAAAGCGGTATAGACCATGCATTACAACATTACCAAGTCCGAACACTTCAGATTTCACAGTTTTAGAAACATTTTCGATTAAATATCCAAATAACATTTAAAAATTATAAAATTCGAATATGTGATATCCAAGACCATAAGGTCAATACTTCATGAAGACATTGAAGTCATATTCGTCCTAGGTAATTAAATATAGGCGGTTAAAACTTATGTTCCTAGTACCGAAATTTCGAGATCTAACATTCTTCAAAAGACCACGATTTCACCTACCTACTCTTGTTTGTTTTCTCTAAATTTTTTATGTGTTAAACCTCAGGAAGTATAATACAACTTTTGTTAAGAGATCAAAGTGAGATTTTCACAAGAAGGTTACTTTACAGACCACGAAACCACTGAAGGTCAGCACAACGAATTCCAGATCTAGTCTCTCCAAAGAAAAATAATTTCACTGACCATTTCTTGTTATTTTTACCTCAAATTTTAGTATGTTGTTCTTCAAGGTGTTCTCTACAACTTTCATGCAGATGTCAAAACAATATTCCAACTAAAAAGTCACATGCAACACACAAACTCACGGACAGTCGGACTGGTCTTTCCGAAATCAGCATGCATGACCAACGAATCTCTCTTCAAAGCTCTGAAATCTCATCCCATCTACCACAACCAAAACTTACCATCTACTACACATACACACAGCAATGCAAAGAGTAGGTTTTAGGACTTCACCTGCCTTAAATCGAAGGAAAACACAGCAAGAACGACGGCAGGACTAGGCGGGCTCGACAGCGTCTCCTCTTCCTCTCTTCCTCTCTTTCTGTCTTCCTCTCTTTCTCTCTTCTTTCTTTGGGAGATACTCTCTCTCTCTCTCTCTCTTCTCTCTCTTCTGGTCGAAATCCCCCTGCCCCTTTTCGTTTTAGTTGAATTAAAACCCTTGCATGCTTTACTTCTTGCATGGAGGGACACTTGGTTACAAAGGGGCAACACTTGGCAAGCTTTTCTTGCCACTTGGCACTTTTTCCATGCACATGATGGGTCTTCATTTGGCTGGGCTTGGGGCCAGCTTGGCTGACGGACCAATGGGCTTCATGGGCCTGGCTTTGGGCCGAAGTGGTGGGGGTCTTGGGCTGGGTTTTTGGGCTAGCTTGGCCTAAGAATTTTGGCCCACTAACCTTTTAATAATCTATTAACATTTTCCACTTAAATAAATACCTAACTTGCAAAAATAATAAGGCCATAAAACTTGTCGTCACAAATCCATAAATTCCAATTTATAATACACATGGCCAATGATAGAATTTTCTTTCCTATCACATATTTATCCATTAAAAGCTTGGCCATAAATCTTATTACAAATTATGGATTAAACACCTATTCATAGACTTTAATGTAACTGGAGGTCGTCATGAATTTTGGGATGCCACAATTCTCCCCTCCTTAGAGAATTTCATCCTCGAAATTAGACATCACTTATGTCTCCTCAAACAAGTGAGGGTACCTTTCCCTCATCTCGTTTTCACTCTCCCATGTGGCTTCCTCCATATCATGATGTCGCCATAACACCTTAACCAAAGAAATCTTCTTAGTCCTAAGGACTTGCTCTCTCTCCGGCCTAGTATCTGTACAGGCTCTTCAATGTACCTCACTTTCTCATCCACTTTGATGGCTTCATGATCAAATATGTGACCAGGGTTTGGCTGATACTTCCTCAGCCATGCTTGTACTTTTCTGAAAGCTATTGTTATACACAAATTCTACCATGTATAACTTTTCATCCCAACTTCCTTTAAAGTCAAGGATGCAAGCTCTTAACATGTCCTCTAATGCTTGGATCACTCTTTTCATTTGTCCATCTGTTTGAGGATGAAAAATAGTACTAAATTGAAGCTTCGTCCCTAAAGCATCTTGGAGACTTCCCCAAAAATTTGAAGTAAACCTAGAGTCTTGATTAGATGTAATCGTTACAGGAATATCATGTAAGCATACCACTTGGCTTACACATATATTAGCAACTTTATCCATCGGATAATCTACGCGAACTGCTAGGAAGTGGGTAGACTTAGTCAAGTGATCTACTATCACCTAGATAGAGTTGTGACCACTTAATGTCCTTGGTAATCCTTGTACAAAATCCATCGTCACATGGTGCCTTTTCCATTCTGGTATATCTAACGGTCTCAATCTAACACATCATTTAGCCGAATCATTCCTATACCTTTGTCACCATCAATTCAAGCCTAGAACCATCAAAATCGACACCACCAATAACTCATTTGGTTCAGTCCAACAAAGACATTCACTACGCTTTCACTGCAACATAGATTCAAGCCTAAAATATAGCATCATTCATTCGGTTCAAATATCGATAGTCCACCAAGACTTATTCAATTCAAAGATCAACAATCCACCAAAATAAAACTTATGTAGTGTCCATCGAGTATATCTCATGTCTCACCCTAAAAGATCATCACTTGGACTAATCACTCATCAAATCCACAACTTGAACTTTCACCTTTTCACCTTGGAAAGACTATAACCATAATTGATCATATCCACTAGTTTCACCAACCCTTGTCAAACTGAGATCATCGCCTAAAATTAAAAGTTGACCACCATCAATTTAAACCTATTATTCCGACATATAAACCACAAATAATTTCATGTCTCATATGACCACTCAAACTCATGACTTCCAAGATCAATCTATACATACTAAATGCTTGCATGTAACGCGTCAAGACTTCCAATGAGATCCTCTAATAGGAAGTCATTACTTAGCTTAAATGATCATAACTTAATCCTCAAATTCATAACTCACTCTCCATAATTCACTTCTTAAGCCTTGTTTGCAGCACTACGTTTAGATGCTACGCATGTTCTTCGGGTCCTTTAGGATATATCAAGATATCATCAAATGAAAACAATCACAATTTGTTCCAAATAAGGCTTAAATATCTTATTCCTCAAATCCATGAATGCAACTAAGGCATTTGTCAATCCAAATAGCATAACTAGGAACTCATAGTGTCCATAGTGAGTCCTAAATGTAGTCTTAGGAATATCTTCTTTCTTAATCCTTAACTGATGATATCCTGATCTCAAGTCAATTTTTAGAAAAGACCGAACTTCCTTGCAGTTGGTCAAATAGGTCATCAATTCTAGGTAATGAGTACTTACTCTTAACAATTTCATGATTCAATTGTCTATTATCAATGCATAAACGCATCGACTTATCCTTCTTTTTCACAACAAGAGTTCTACAAGCTTAACCATGCTTTGCTGCGTCACTCTAATAAAATTATCCCAGAAACACCGCCTTCCCAGTTCAGTTCATAGTTCAGTTCATTCCTGCCCCCTTTTGCCATCCTAGAAGCCTGCCAGGAGCCGCTCCTTGTTCAAGTCCTCTGACCTTAGTGTCCACTCCCTGCCCTCATTGGATCGGGTCGTTACAGGTACACCAGCTTTCGCCTGGTTCGAACCAAACTACACATCCATTGGAGGGTCTCGTTTTGATAGGGACTAACTTATAGAGATATTATCCGCTTTGGCCTATCCCATTCTTAGCCTCATGGTTTTATCCTTAGCGCATGGGTAAGTACTATCTCAGGAGATCATTCATCCTAGTCCATTGCTTACGGAGCTAGTTCATTCTTATGATGACATCAAAGTTATGCATAACTATCACTACAAAGTCCATTTCCAGATCTCATTCCCCTAGGGTTATCTCACACATCTCACATGCTAATGTAGATAACAACATATCTTAAGTGATATAGAAATACGAAGAGGCATATCTAGAGATTTGGTTCCTACTTCTCACAATCCTCTATATTTTTCAAACACAAACGAATGCGTGCCACTCATATAAAATAACGCATATACCTTATTATCCCTCTATCGAAATCGTACTTGAGGTAACATTTTCGGAAGCTCCTGCTTCCTCTTGAGTGACCGCATGCATCCTTCCTTGTGCTGGTGGCCTCTGTGGATTCCTTGGTGGATTTGGTTCAACAGTGCGTTGTTGCGCTTGTCGCACCAAGCTGACATGCGACTACGACCCATTGCGTGGACAATTTCTCTTAAAGTGTCCTATTTGCCCACATCCATTACATCTTAGTTGGCTATTACAAGGTCTTGGCCCATGTTGTCTACCACATCTCTAGCAAAATTTACCCTAGTATGGTACTCTCCCAAAAGTCGAGCCATTCCAAGTTCTTCTAAAATTTCCAAAGTTATTCTTTTTCTTAGGTTCCTAAGGCTGACCTTGATCAGGATAAGGTCTCTTACCCCTTCGAATATCATTAAAGGTCATCTGCCTCTTAGATCTTGATTGCTCTCTCACTAACTCGTTCTCCACCAACTGTGCCCTCTCATAAATCTCATTATAATCCCTTATATTCAGAGTCACTAGTTGTTTTCTAATATCAATCCTTAATCCTTTCAGGAATCTCTTAGCTTTTTCCTCATGATCATCAATCAATCTGGGAGCATACCTAAACAGTTCAGAAAATTTTGCCTCATACTGATCCACTGTCAGCTCCCTCTGTTCCAACTGGACAAATTCAGTCATCTTTTTATCCTTAGCACAGTCAGAGAAATGCTTCCTATTGAAAGCTCTAACAAACTCTTCCCAGTTCACATCAGTACCTGGTGGAAAAATTGTATTCCTTGAAGCTCTCCACCAAAACTTTGCATTTCCCTCCAGCTGGTACTCTGCCAAAATTATTTTCTCAGCATCACTGCAGTCCAACAACCGGAAAATTCGTTCCATCCTATCAATCCAATGCTCTGCCTCTCAAGGCTTCCCATTCCACTAAACTTAGGTGGTTTCAATTTCAAAAATTGCTCCACCAGTCCTTGAGTATGGCGTTCTGCTCCAGGTTGTTGCTGCACTTACCTTTCCATCAGATTTCCAATATTGGCCAATGCTTGCAGGATATCTTCCATTTGGGGTTCAGCCCCTGCAACAGAGGCTTCAGCCCTCGATGGATGAGCACTTCCAATTCGCACTATGACTTTCTTGCAGTTTTCCAAGCATTTGCCTCAATAATACTTTGCAACTCGATGTCACTAGTCAGATCATTAATTAAGGTTATTACCAAAGTCACATAAGTAAAATAGAATGTTACTGACACACAAAAGCAACATCACACTAGTTACCAGGGATCTACGAGTGAATACCCATCACCCGTTGTTCAAAGTTAGTTAACCATTCCAATTAATATCCTATGGTGTGCATCATTCTATCCTCATTTCCATCTGAGGCACCTTATCACTCCAAATAGACCATAGCTCTGATACCAAAACAAGATGTGGCACCCCTCGACGGCCCTCGATCCATTAGGGTTGCCATAGTTCGCTTACCTTTCACTTTCCCTAATAACATGTCACTCTGATACAATTCCAATTGCAGTGGGTTCATAAAACCTAAGGGTTTACATTTTTTTTTTATCGGTCCCTTATCCAATTCATATAGCGGAAGCACATCCATCAACTCCCTTCCCTATATTCAGAAAACAATGCACACCAACTAAACATTTATAGGTAAAAGCCGAACACTTTTATTTACTTAAACCATATGGACATCATTCATCGGTACATTAAAATGCCGTAGTCTTCTATACTCGGCTATACTTCAAAAGATGACCGACATCTCCTCCAACAGTCATATATTTAAAGTCCATCAATCAATGTTGGCGTCCAAAAGTTCCTTCCTTTGCTATCCTTCTCCTCGCGGTCATATTCAACCATTTGATCCATCTACCAGTGGCAGTGGCAGCAGAGGAATCTTATCTAGTTTGAAAGGTTATTCCCCAAACGGGGTGAATACAACCACTCAGCAGTAAAGACGCACCAAACTACTCATTGCGTCAAACAGAACAATCAAGGCATCATAACAAAGCACATATCATTCATGCATTCAAGCATAACTTACCTTACAATCATGCATATGTCATCATACCATATGTGCATATACCACCATGCACTCATCATCAAGCATTCATGCATATATCACCATGCCATATGTGCATATACCACCATGCAATCATGTATATCTCATCATGCCATATGTACATATACCACCATGCAGTCATGCATATCTCACCATGCCATATGTACATATACCACCATGCAGACATACATATCTCATCATGCCATCGTGCATATACCACCATGATTCACATCATCCATGCTATCAAGCATACATCACCATGAGATCCATTCATGCCTTCATGATCGCATTTTCAATATCAAATAGCATTAATTTACTTTCATAAGCAGATCATGAATCATGCCATATGCATACACCCATGCATATTTTCACAAGGATCTCATCAGTTTTTTCTTTCCAGGGACAAATGTTTGCATCCCACAATTTATCGCTCGCATACAACCACCACATTCCGGGCATCGACACCCCCACATTCCGGGCATCTCGCATCCCAACTAGCATCACGAGGTATTCCCCCGGCACACACCTCAGAGGCTTCCGGGATTACGTACCGACATACCACCAGGCATTCCCCCTAGAATTACGTACCGTATACGACCAGGCATCTCGAAAATCCCGAGGACCCTCCGGAATTATGCCACTAGGCCACCAAGCATCCTGACACTCCCGGGGCATCGTCGGCTCACACCTCCGACGGTCTTGTCATTATCCCAATTTACATTTATACATGTATCTCAATTTCAACATGGCATTTGATGCAACAATATCAAGGATCTCAACCAACTTTTCATGCCAATTAACATGCAATATGCCATCACATATACAACATAATCAACCACTCAAAGTATTTCATCACATGGAGAATTTTATTTATTTTTCAAAACACATCAGTTTTTCGAATAAGTCAGAATGCATTCCTCTAATTAAAACTCTAGAAAATTAGTAAATGACATTAATAAATTCTGAAAACTTGGCACATTATAGACGAGACCTAAAGGCAGATATCTCATGAAGAACACAACACCACCAGAATTTCATACTAAACAGAATAGTCCATGCATTACAGCTTTTGAAATTCGCCCAATCCAGCTTGCACAGTTTTAGAAAAACATTTTAATTAAATACCCAAATGACCTTAAAAAATTATGACATTCGAGCATGTGATAGTCAAGACATAAGGGCAGGTATTTCATGGAGAACAACACACCAAAAGATCCCCATATAATTGAGTACAGACCACGCATCACAGCACTACTAATTCTGTCTGTTCCACTTGCACAGTTTTTGAAACATTTTTGGTTAAATAGGCAAATGAACTTCAAAAATCACGAAATTTGAATATGCTGTAGGCAAGACATAAAAAAAGATATTTCATGCAGAACAATTTTCCAAAATAATCTCATACAAAGCGGTATAGACCACACATTGCAACATTACCAAGTCAGAACACATCAGATTACACAGTTTTAGAAACATTTTCGACTAAATATCCAAATGACATTTAAAAATTATGAAATTACAGTATGTGATAGCCAAGACCATAAGGTAAATACTTAATGAAGACATAAAAGTCAGATTCATCCTAGGTAATTAAATATAGGCGGTTAAAACTTCTGTTCCTAGTACCGAAATTTCCAGATCTAACCATCTTCGAAAGACCACGATTTCACCTTTCTACCTACTCTTGTTTTTTTTCTCTAAATTTTTTATATGTTAAACCTCAGGAAGTATAATACAACTTTTGTTAAGAGATCAAAGTGATATTTTTACAAGAAGGTTACTTTACAGACCACGAAACCACTGAAGGTCAGCACAACGAATTCCAGATCTAGTCTCTCCAAAGAAAAATTATTTCACTGACCATTTCTTGTTATTTTTGCCTAAACTTTTAGTATGTTTTTCTTCAAGATGTTCTCTACAACTTTCATGAAGAGGTCGAAACAATATTCCAACTAAAAAGTCACATGCAACACACAAACTCGCGGACAGTCGGACTAGTCTTTCCGAAATCAGCATGCATGACCAACGAATCTCTCTTCAAAGCTCCGAAATCTCATCCCATCTACCACAACCAAAACTTACCATCTACTACACATACACACAGCAATGCAAAGAGTAGGTTTTAGGACTTCACTTGCCTTAAATCGAAGGAAAACACAGCAAGAAACGACGGTGGGACTAGGCGGGCTCAACAGCGTCTCCTCTTCCTCTCTCCCTCTCTTTCTCTCTTCTTTCTTTGGACGGTGCTCTCTCTCTCTTCTCTCTCTTCTGGTTGAAATCCCCCTCCCCCTTTTCCTTTTAGTTGAATTAAAACCATTGCATGCTTTACTTCTTGCATGGAGGGACACTTGGTTACAAAGGGGCAACACTTGGCAAACTTTTCTTGCCACTTGGCACTTTTGCCATGCAGATGATAGAATTTTCTTTCTATCACATAATTATCCATTAAAAGCTTGGCCATAAATATTATTGCAAATTATGGATTAAATGGCTATAAAATAACTTGATGGTACTTCCATCACCTATTCATAAACTTTAATGTAACTGGTGGTCGTCATGAATTTTGGGATGCCACATTCTCGACCTAGCTGTGGTCGGGAATCCATAAACTAGCCATCAAAATAGTTTCGGTGGCCTGATCATCATCAGAGGCTTCAAAACTGATCTAGGCCAGACCACTTCTGTTCCAGCAAAAACTCCATTCGATTGTGATCAGAATCGACAAAAACGCATCAAAGGTAATATTCTCGATCTTGAACTCCGTGAAGAGAGGCCAAATTAATTGGTCAAGGCTAGGGTTCAATCTTAAGGATATATGCTATGTTCATATGCTTATTGATGAGTTATTGATGCTTGAATATGATTGATTGTTCTTGTCGCGACCAGATCTTACCGCTCGATCCTTCTCGCAAGGAAAGGAAGGAGGAAGGCTGGATTTAGCTGTACTTGACCATGAAAGTTCCCTCATGGTTTTCAACCATAGGGATGCCATCATCTTACCCCTCGGACGAG
Organism: Eucalyptus rudis; assembly: GCA_019915205.1. Lineage (NCBI taxonomy): Eukaryota > Viridiplantae > Streptophyta > Magnoliopsida > Myrtales > Myrtaceae > Eucalyptus > Eucalyptus rudis. The sequence goes on along the minus strand of JAHMTN010000021.1, from coordinate 962,958 downwards.
CCTCTGATAAGTTCCCTTGATAAGGTCGCAAGTTCTCTCAAAATCGTACCATGTGTGATAGTGGAGTGTCGCGACCACTATCCATACAAGCGACACACCTTGAAAGAGGAGGTCGGGTGTGAATATTGGATTTAAGGATTCTTTTACCATGGTAGCCCTTCTCTAGTACTCTCTTCCCTAAGGATGAAGTCACTACATCCATTTGGAATTTCCCATATGCGGGTATGCTAAACCATGGTGATTCTTATCAAGACCCGTACCCCGCGCAATAGGTTCATTTATATGGTCTAGTTATTTAAGACAACCTAAAAATAAGATAGGAGTATCCATTATCCTTGATTTTGGGACTCAGCTAGAAAACCCAATCAAGTGTCGGGTGTATTCCCTCAATTCCTACGCAACCAGATATCTAGGTTCGGGGACTTCGGCTATGCTAATATTTATATTAGTGTCTTTTTGGTACCTAACAATATGCTGTGTTTACCTAATGTGTCCATGCATGCCTTTTACTTTTTCAGGATCGTATATCCTAAACTAGGCGATCATGCGTGGTTGGTTATTTTATGCTATTCTATTTCTAAAGAAAATGAAAAGAAAACATCCAATTAAATTGAAATTTGTGAAGTAGTAACTAAACAAATAAGGAAAACGGTAAATCTACCATGTAATCCTAGAAAAAATAAATAAAAGGAGAACGCAAATGAAAATGATAAGAAGAAAAAGAGAACCTGCAACTCATCGGGCTTTATACGACAAAAGGAACCCACAATGTTGGGGAATGAATAGTATATAATAATGGTCGAAATGGAAATCAACCTCTATAGTCTTCATGTCTTCTCCATCTTCAAGATTCTAATCTAAAACTAGCCTACAAAAGCTAAATAACTAGGTACGTACAATTGAAAGAAATGAGCATATACATCAAAATAATAATAAAAAAAAAACACGACATCATGCCAATGTCAATCTCTCAAAAGAAATTCAATGCAAGAAAATGATTTGGGCCTCGAGGTCGGCCTTTGTAATTCATGCCTAGGTTCCTCTAAAACAGTTACCTGATTCATTTTATGATTTACAACTATTATTGACCAATTGTGTTCTCGCATGGCCAATAACAATTATAAATCTCCTAACAAAGTGATCTACGTGATCCTAGGGTTTTCCCTCAATATCATGCATTGACCCTATCATACATCTAAAAATCACATGCATTGCAGGAATTAAACATGCATGCAGATCTTTTCGACCTTCTTTCTTAACCAATCAAACAAATGAGTGAGCTGTCGAGAATAACTCTTTATCAAAAGCATGTGTCAGTCATAAACACATGCACTTCTAAATGAATGATGTGATTCTATGCATGGGGGGTACATGTGATGTTTCAAAGACATCTTTTGAAATCATCCACAAATTTTTTTGAAACAAAGTGATGTCTCGGTTATGAAAGGCATTCAATTGCCAAGGCTAGCCTAGGGCTCGCATAAATGTACTCACAAGTGTTGCATGCATTATGAATACAATTCAAATCATGACTTTCACAATGTCAAATTAGGACTAAGAAAAATTTTGAAAATAATTTAGATTAAAGAATATTTAGGCTATGAAATACATTCAATTGCCAAGGCTAGCTTAAGGCTCACATAAATGCATTCAGAAGTATTGTAGGCAATTTGAATATGGTCCAAACCATGACTCTTCCTTAGGCAAAATCGAGCTTTGGAGAAGAATTTCTCAATAATGGTTTTCAAAAACATTACATGTACCAAAGCATTTTCAAATTTAGTTTGGAAAGAAGACTTGTCGAAAATCATTTAATAATGAATATCGAGGTGTTTAAAATAACTTTCATGAAGATGAAATGACTTAGGTTCATGCACGAACTAACCTAGGAAGTTTACCTAAACAATCACAATCAAGCTCAAGTTGGGAAAATTTGTAAACAATCATGTAAAGACCGCAAAATTGGGTAATGCCTAACAATACTTTGGCAATGACATAATTTCCTAACATGTACAATATGACAATGAACAACTTTTGTGAATAAATTTCCCAAAGGAACTATGCATGATTTTATAAAAATCAGACAACAAGCAACATGTTAGAAAATTGTTAAAACAGCAGAATACTCAGCCAATATCGCAAGGATTTGTCCTATCAAAACAAGTCTAAAAATCATCAAATATAACGCAATATAGCCAACATGATGACAAACAAGTTTCATTAAAGGACCAAGTATAAAATCCTTACAGAAACAATGGAACAAAAATATCAAAGGTCTATCCAGACAGGGGTCAGAACAAGGGTCCAAATTTGATCTCATGTCCAAATTGTAGTATAGGTTTAAAAAATTGGAAAGTGTCACTAACGATGAGCAATCTATGTGAATCAGTGGTATTGGAAACCTCTAAGTGTGCTTTACAACTTCTTAGAAGGGCTCAAGTCCAAACTAAGTCAATTAGGTACCCTAAGATCGAGATTTCTAAAGGTGCACATGTTAGTAACCTAAAAAATCAGAATACAAACATGCATTAGAGAACCTCAAAGTCAATCAAGTAATGCACAAACAGCGTGAAGATATTACATGAGACTTAGAGTTGGATGTGACAAACTACTTGGGTAATCTAATCACCGTAAATCAACATGCAAAAATGTCATACAATTTAATGACATTACGAGTTGATTCCAAATTCCTAATAACATACTTGGGAATCTTTAGTGTGATGAACACTTTTGTGACACAAATTTAACATGTAAAATGATGCTTATATCATATGAGCTAAACATGTATACAAACCTTATAACATGCGGTTCAATTGTGAAGAAGGCATAATAGCAAAGTTTGGTCTCTAGACGATTCAAACAAGCATGGCAAGGTGCATACATGAAAAGTTTCCATTCTAATCTCAATATCACATAGCGAGCATGATTTTGATTATCCAAAGATTTGCAAAAATTTAACGAAAAATCTCACATACAGAACATGTGATGAGGAATATTTTTCATTACGAGTCCAAGACCTAGATTGCAACATCCTCCATTTTGACCTTTATTTTGGTCCCAACTAGGAGGCTAAACTAGATAGGCCAATCTTCTTGAAGAACAAGAGTCAAAATGCATTCAATGAGGATAATGAGTGTGGTGGCTTATGTATCCCAAATAATTAATGAAAGGGGGTGACTCATGGCCTAAGGGAATGATGACAAGTAGGGCGCCACCTCTCCCCCATGGACTTCCCACCTTGTGTTTCATAGGTTTTGACTTCCCTGTTTTTCGAAACTGCTGGACCTTTCATACTTTCCAATGTTATAGAGCTCTTTGTACTTTGAATTTAGAGAAACTTCTTGCATGAAAGTTGTTCAAAACATCTTAATCTATAACATACTTAAATTTCATATTTTTATGAGGTGAAATGTTTGGGACAAAGGTCCAATTAATTATCGTATAGAACTTGCCCAGTATAGTGAAAACATTAACCAAGTTACTTTCTTAAATTTTTTTAAAATCTTTCCTTTTGAATTTCGACATGATTCTTTCACAAAATTTTTAAATGACATTCATATCTTCAACATATTAAAATTTTAAAGAGTTTTGTGAAGATTTGGATTTCGAAATGAGTCTCTCTCTGTGACCGTTGAATCTGCTTGATGGATGAATTGTTGGGCTATGTTCAATGATTTTTTTTTCTCTTCCCATAGAATGAATTTGGCTTGGATTCCTTCATGAAAAATGTTTTCTAAGGTATTTAGCCCGTTTGATAAGGTAATGGTACTAATTTCAAAAATTGATTAAAACCGTTTTCGCCTTAGAATGGGAGAATCACATGCCCAACTTGGAGAGGAAAGGGGCTACACGCCTAACTTGGGGAGGAAGCCAATCTAGAGTCTTCTTGGCTTGAAGATAAGAATGTATTGAATGCTTTTGGAAGCTAGCTAATTAATGAGCTTAATGAATCACATGCTTATTTGGTTAACTTGGAGAACAAGTTGTCCAAAATCAAAGTTTCTTGATGACCAAATCTTAGGTAAATCTTAGGGTATTATGGCCCTAGATTATAACCTTGGTGAGCAAGTCAAGAACTAGCGAATTAGAAGAGGACATGATACGTCAAAATGCTTATGTGTCTCCTCAGGCACTATAGCCAATAATGAACCTAAAATGAGCCTTGAAGAACAAGTCAATATGTGAACCAATCACAAGTGAACACTAAAGGACTTAGGCGCCAACTGTGACATCTAGATTTTCGGGTTCTGATTTCGATTAAATAAATTGGGCATTTCATCGACGTCACTATAGTGTTGTTCTCTGAGTTGGCCACTCACGAGATAACTAGACTAGTTGGGTAAGTTATTAAGGACTTTAAGGCAAATAGACTTGAGAATTCGACCAGGAATCAACTTCTTGACCGTGCTCATCTTTAGAGATCATTGCGGCACAGTATAAAATCGATTTGAAATCAAAGATAGGCTGGTTCGACAGAGATGTGTGGCCAATCATGGGTGACACCACTAAATTGAGAAATTCTCGTCGACCGGCACTAGACTGATTTTCTTATTATTTTGGTACCCTGTGTCCATATTTGAATCCTCGAGATTTTCACGATAACCAAGAGTCGCCAATGTGTCGAGTGGGTTCATCGTGGCTCGAAGAAAATCGACCACGGTTCATTTGTCCTAAAAAGCTATGAAAATTAACTGGTAGCCTAGGTCACACTAAAAATGCACCCGAGTGAAATTAACTGCCAATCTGAGTCCGATTTCAGAAATTGAAAGTTCTGTGGTGTCACGATCAATTTTAGGAACGCCGACTCAGTCTCAGAAGAATTTTTGGAGATTCCGAGATTATTGTGGAAAATCAATTCGGACATTGCGGAAAATTAACATAAATTCGTATAGACCGAATTTAAGCGAGTTTGGACTTTCAAGCCAAGCTTTTGGGTGTCGGGTATATACAGAAAATTCTACGGGATTTATCTTAATCGAAATTGGACTTCGATTTGGAGATTTAGTGGATAAATTGAAGCTTAAATTGAAGAATTTGGATCTATGATGAGGGCAGCATATTTTGGCATCAATATTAGATTTATTGGTGAAAATTTGGTTGGAAAGTAAATGGGAGGCATTAAGATAATTATGTGAGCTTTAGAGGGGACAAGCACTCAAGTGGTTGGATAATATCTTTGGACTTCAAGCTTCCCAAGCTTGCCAAACACCCCACGCCACTAGCTGTCTTCCTCTACTCCATCGTTTCTGCCGTTCATCCTCGCCCACGCATCTCTTCGGTTTTCTTCATCTCACGCCAGCTGCACCGAAGACCCTTGCCAGCGATGTCTGCTTCTCCACGTGATTCACCGAAGCCTGCAATAGCACACGGGTACTTCACTTCTCTCGGTCAACAAATAGCAAATGCCCTTGACGCTAACTTCGAAGACTTCGATTCCTCTCGCTACTGCACTCCACCAAACCGAAGCCACCGCTGCCAACGTTTCCTCTCCATCTTCAAGGACTGAAGCTCCAGCTGCCACGAAGATTGCTCCACTCTCGATTGTCTAGCCGAGTTAACAAAACCAGCAAGTTTCCCCATCGTTGACCAAATCGCCATGCATCCCATCTCCTCTGTATCTTCATTTGGCCACACAAAGTCAACCGTGTGAAGCCCTTCTTGGACCGAAGCTTGGCCCGTCTTGTGCAGCAGCTTCCACAGTTCGATGCCAGCTCACGGTCTCTCTCTCTTTCTTCGTCCATCACCGCCTGCAGGCCACCATCGTTTGTCTCCATTTGGTCAACAAACCAGTGGATTTCCCTAGCAAGGCTTCTCAATTTTAACCGAAGCAGCCAAGCATTCCATCCCCTCCGTCCGCGTGGTCGTCTCCAGCTCCGTGGCCTGCGTCCCCTTCTCCTTTGTTGACCACGGTAGCAACCAAAGTGAAGCCAGCTGCACGCCAGCGAAATCCCAGCAAGCAGCAGCGTCTGTCTCTCTCTCTCTCTCTGCCACGTCCAGTTAGCCCACCGGCCCATTTTCAGCTTACTTTCAAGCCCAGTCGAATTACTTCAGCTGCAGCCCTGTCCAGTCCATGTGAGTTAATTGGCCAAGCCCAATTTCCAGCAAAGCCCAAGGATCCATCAAGTTCGGTCCAGCATCTTTGCTAGTTCAGCCCATAGAAATTCCTGCAGCAACCCAAGGCTTTAGTCTTGAAGCCCAGATCAACTCAGCCCAAGAATTTCAGTAGGCCCAAGCCCAAATTTTTTGTGCGCTTGCTAAGTTTTAGGCCCGGCCCGAGAGTTCGTCGTCACCGCTGAAATTTTGCAATTCGGCCGCCGTCATGGTGTTCCGGTCTTCTTTTTGCCAAGTGAGTTTTACTTACTAATGCCTTCTTAGTTTGCTAATTATACTATAAGGTTGATTAAATTTAATTAAGTGCAATTAAGTGGTTAGATTAGAATGGATTAGCGATTATTAGTTGATTGCATTGCATATTAGTTAGGTGGTTAGTGTACTTAGATAGAGAATTGCCTATAGTATTTATTGGATGCTTCTTGAGATTTTTCCTGACCCTTATCGGGTGTTAATTAGGCAATTCGGGCCTAAATGGAATTTTTAGAAATTAAATATTAATTTTCGAAATTAATTATTTAATTATTTATTTTTCGGAAATTCAACTGGGGTGGCCAGTGATCGGGATTTTATGCTGATGACCGTGGTGCAGTCCATTTATTTAATTAAGCTTTGTATTGTGCTAAATTGAATTTAGTGTATTTGTTTATTTAATTTTCAAAATTAATTAATTATTTATTTATTTCCGGAAAATTCAACCGGGATGGCCGGTGACTGGAATTTTGTGCTGATTGTTGTGGTGCAGTCCGTTTATTTATTTGAGCTCCACATTGTGCTTAATTAAATTTATTGCGCAATTTGAGGAATTATTCCTTAATTGAATGATTGATTGGTAGATGGTCGAGTATGAGTATATAGCGCCAATTATACGCAGATGGGCTATATAGAGGGAGAATGGTGAGAGCTAACTGAGAATATTATTGGCTGAGACCAATCAGGTACGATATTTTTTGACATATGTGGTTCAGTGATTGGAAGTATCACTGGCGAAAACGGCGCCTTAAAGAATGCACGTGAATGACTTGTAGACAAAACGTAGTTCGGTGATTAAGGGAATGTCACCGGTGAAAGCAACGCCTTAAAGAACCACGATGTTGTCTATTGCCGATGTCACCTTGGCGAAAACGACGCCCTAGAAAGGACCCGTGGTTTGGTGATCCGTATGTCATTGGCGAAAACAATGCCACAAAAATGATACGTGATTCGGTGATTGGGATATCACTGGCGAAAACGGCACCTTAAAGAATGCACGTGATCAGTGATGGTTTGGCAGTTGGCAAAAAAGACGCCCGAGAGAGTACATGTAATTGATGTTTGGGAATGACCTAGAGTTGGTTCGACTGGCATGAAATCGACTAGGTCAATTTGATCTTTGCTTTGATTTGATGTTGTGAATTGATTGATTGAATGAAATGACCGTGAGTGGTCTTGTTGGCGTGTAATCGACTAGGTCGATTTGATCGATTCTTCGATCAGTGATGTGATTGCTTGGATGCCTATTTGATCTGTGCTAATATGCAGGTGGAATCTGAGGCTAAGGTAAGTCATCTAACTCGTGTTGTGCATAGGCAGCCTTAAGGTGTATTAGTTTACTAATCGGGTTTTAGGGGGTAGAACTTGCTAAGACGTTGTCTCAGTGGTTATTGAATAACCATTTCAGAACCCAGATGAGGAGCCTAAGGAGGAGGAATCTGACGAGGAGATCCCTGATGAGGAACCCGAAGAGGAGTACTAAGGAGAACCCCGAGGATAACCCCGAGTACGACCCGGATGAGGATTGAGATCTCGTCCTGTCTTGTTAGACCTTGTCTGCATGTGAATAGATGTTAGATCAGACTTACGTATATATAGTATTGTAGAATACTATGAGATGCGTGTAAAAAGGTGTGGTTGTGAATTTTTAGTATGAAAAATATATGGCCTGCTTTTCTATCCCATTGTTTTATTGTCTGGGGATTTATAATTGCTTCCGCATGTGCATAAATGAATAAAAGGGTCGGCGATATATAGTCCTGGGATATCGCATTCTAAAATCAACCAAAGGTAGGGGATGTGCACGTGCCTGAGGATCGGGGCGTGACACCAACTCAAGAGGATAACTTGGCCAACTTGCCTCTTAGGTGTAATCATGAGCTTGTAATAAAAATCTAAGAGGAGGAGGCCTAAAAATAGGAGTCGTTCTCACATTTTAAGACTTGGCCTTTCTCTCCTTTCCTCTCCCTTCCTCTCCTCTCTTTCACGCCCTTCTCTTCCAAGTCGCCCTAGACGCCAACTGACCAAAGCATCTTGGAGCTAGGTTCAAAAATTATTAAGTAGACTTTCCTAACTCTTCTATAGGACGATGTGCTACACTTATTGATTTTAGGATCATGTCATCGTTTGCTTGTCTTGGCTTTGTATTGTTATGCTTGTTGTGTTTCTATTGTTCGTCATTGTATTAAGTAAGTTCATGATCCCGTATGAGTGTCAAGTACACCTGAATGTTGAGGAGAGATCTTGATGACTATGAACAATGCTAAAGCCTAAGAGAATGGTTCCAAGTCAAGGTCATGAGCCCAAATCGCATCTGGCATAAGTTTGATTTAATAAAACACAAGAGTAGTTCATTAATTCACCTTACATGGCACGTCTTTGGGCCTTTCATTCGGCTAAAAGTTTAGATATAAAATGAATTAGTTGATGCTTGAAATGCATGGACACACGATGTACTTATATGCCAATGCTAAGGGATGCCGAGTCGTTGCCTAGGGTAAAGCCCCAGATGCCGTCCCGATATTGAGATTGTGGATGATGTCGGCTTGGGTGTGGTTGATGCCTAGGGGACGCCCTGATAATGAGATTGGGACGATCCCGGTTGCCATGGGGGATCGATGCCTGGTTGTTACTGGAAGAGTCAATTAATTTCAAGTAATATGATACTGAAAAAGAAAAATGAAAGTCCATGTGTGATGTTTGCAAAAACTAGGTTTGTTTTGATATGTTTTGTTAAGTTCTTGCATCAATTCGAGAATATGTTTGAATTAGGTCACTTAGTGCTTGAACGGGTCTCATGAGATGCACGCGTCCCTTTTGTGACCGAAATGATCATAAGCCACGGATCTTTGGAATGCTTGTTCATATGCACTAACTCCTTGTCTTTGATTCTTGAAAGCACATAAATGGTGGAGAGCCTTTCATGTGCAAAAGCAAGGCAAGGCACGAATCTTGGTATTAATTTGCCATCAACAAGTGGGTGATTTTCTTGTATTTGACGATTGCCGATGATATGTCCTCTAATAGAAGAATTGAAGATTTATACTTACTAAGTCATCGACTCACTCTTATTGTTTTCACAATTTTAGGTACGTGATGGGTGAACCTGGGTCCAAGAAGGGAATGAACCTAGTATGAGGGCTGCTTTTTGGAGTAGCTTGGTAGAGGAGCTAGGCTACCCCAGCTTTTTGATTGACTATATATATGGAAAGGAAAATAAGTAGCCTAGGACTAGGATGGGCATGTAATCAAAACAACTTTTGATATGTGAATATATATATATATATATATATATATATATATGAATTTGTTGCTTTTATTTACTTGGCATGCATTTGTCTCACCCCACTTCCATGTTTGTTTGTATGGGGTTTGTTTATGATCACTTCCGCATGTACTTAACTAAAGATAAAAGACTTTCGAGATGTTCGACGTTGCTTGGGGCGTCAATGCTAACCCACCGGTTCATGCTCTTGTGCTAGAGGTGGGGTGAGGGTGTGACATAGATGAAATCACATGAGTCATGACAAAAATGACAAAATAGACATGCATCTCTAAGTTATTTGTTACCGCAGCACCTTCTCACATTAGCTCATGCAATCGACACACTAGACAACATTAAAAATTTACAAATCATGCATCAATTGAACACATACAACATGTATTTCATCGTTCGTGAAGTATTTGAGACCAAACAAACTCATTTGCGGACTCAATTTTATCAAAATGCAATTCGGATCAATGCGGGACAGACTGTCGTAAGCTCAAATCTAGGTGATTTTTACCCAGTTAAACACATCAAAAAATTCCAAAAAATAATTATAAGACGTTCTCCACACAATAATGAGCAACTTTCACGAGGAAAGTTCCTCCACAAATCAACATAGAGTAGACTAGCCTAGGCTCATATCTGAGTGCTTTTGACCTAGTTAATCATGTCAAAATATTCTGAAAAAAAAAATGCAGAACAAGCATCACATAACAACAAACAACTTTCAAAAAGGAAAGTTCCTTCTTAAATCAACATAGAAAGCTGCATAAAAATAGAAAAAAATAGAAGGCGCAATAAGAACATAATTGAAACCTAACCTAAACTATTGCAGAATTGATCATCTTTGGAGGTGTTTTTTGAAAGCCAAACTATGCTTGATTAGACCGTGCAACCTATCAATTCGAAGCTTTTGACATGTATTGTGAAATTTTATAAGGACTCGAACTAAAATAAGGTTGTTTTAGATCTCGTTTTGGCCAAAACAATAAGTCCATTATAGAACCACAAAAATGCATATTAAGGCCAAACCAAGTTCAATCATCCATATCATTCAAGAACAATCACGCACAACAAATCAACATCCAAATCCTTTGATCTAACATCTAGCATAGCATATTAACCTAAAATTGAACCTTAGCCCCTATTGGTTAATCTGCTCTCACTTCATGGGGTTCGAGATCGAGATCGTTGCCTTTTGATGTGTTTTTGTCAATTTTGATTGCAATCTATCGAAACTTTCACCGTAACTAAAGTGAACCCCAAGGACCAGATTTAAACAGTGATGATCAACTTCGAATCCGTCGAATCACCGGCTTGGATCAATATCGAACTGATCCAAATGGACTGGTTTATTTCATGAAAGGAGCTCGGTTTGATTGGAAAAGTTCCAATGAAAACCAACTTGATCACCAGCTTGTAGTGGTTAGGACAGGAAGGTGTGTTCGTTGAGGGGCTGAATCAATGACCAGTAGCTCATTGGCCTGAGGTTAGCGGTGGTAGATCGATAAGAATCGGTTCAATGTAGAGAGAAAAGAGAGCAGAGAGAGAGAGAGGTGGTTAGGTGGGAAAATAGAGAGAGAGAGAGAGAGAGAGAGAGAGAGAGAGAGAGAGAGAGAGAGAGAGAGAGAGAGAGAGAGAGAGAGCTAGTAGAGAGAGGAAATTTCGTGCACAAATGAGCTCCCCTAAAAAATGGAGGGAAAATGGGCTTATATACTATCCATAAACCATCCAATTTCGTATGACGATTCAATTTAACGGTCGAAATTTGATCCAACTGTTAAAATTTGATTTCGAAGGTTGGATCATCATCTTGAGATATTGGGTAATCTATCTAATGGGTTTAATTTGCAAAAACCAAAGCTAAATCGAGAATTGTGTCAAAATATCCAATTAGGGGTTAAATTGTAATTTGATGAAATTTGAGAATCAATATGTAAAATTTTGAGAAATTGAAGATGTAAAATTGAAATTGACATCACAAGGATCCTGGAATCGATCGTTGAAGGTTCGAAACTGACTGGAAAGGGGCTAAACTACAAAAAAATTGAATGCGATGAGATCACTTATCGCATTCAAATTGATCTTGAATTGAAGCGCTTGAGCTTATATCAAAAATGAATCTAGGCCTGATATCAAAATTAGACCTAGATATGTTGAATTAAACTATAACCATGAATGGATCAATTCGAGTTTTGTTGATTGATGCTTAATTGCTTGAGTTTCTTATGCTTGGGAAAGTAAAATTCCTTCAAATTAATGAGTTCTAATATGAATTTCTCAAAATAAATTTCAGATTTCGACTTATCCTAAGAAAATAAGCGAAGAACAATTTTCCATTCGCAAGTCATGAATAATCGATTTTGGTCCCTTAATTAGGGCTCAAAACGGCAATTTGTATAGGCAGATTTAAAATTATCCCTAAATCAAATGTTGAAGAAGGAACTATGCCTAACTGTGACTAAAAGAAAAGTAATTTTATTTTTGGTCGATTTAGAAGTTAAAGTTGAAAAATTCAGAAAACAAGGTTATTAATCAATGTTGGTGAAATTTTTGACACAAAAGTCAAATTGAATTTAAAAGAAATGTATTTGCAAATTTTTAAAATTTTGAAATTTAAATTTTTTTTGCTCAGATCAAAAGTCAACCTTTTAGTCGACTTTTCCTAAAAAGTTGGTTTTTTAGTCAAATCTTTGAATATTCGAGAAATTGATTTGACAAAAGTGAAATTAAAGTTATATGGCATCTTTTTGAATAAAAGGTCAAATTTTGACTTGGGATTGACCATTGGTCAAAGGGTTGACAAAGAAATTAATATGAAGGTCAAATGTTTGACTTTTTGGGAAATTGCTTGAAAATGACAGAAAAAATGAGAAACAACATTTTTTGGTTGAAAAATGGGCTTCATCGCGATCGGAAACTCTAATTTTGATTTTTTACCTTTTAATGATATGTCGACTAAAAATCAGATGTCAACAGTTCTTTGATGAACTTGGATGATTAAACTTGTTTAGGCTTGAATCTACATTTTCATAGTTCGGGACTAATATGATGTTTTGGCCAAAATGAGGTTTGAAACGACTTCATCTTAGTTTGATACCTCTTAGATTTTTGAAATTACACATCATTAGCTTCAAATCAATAGGTCACACATCCTGACTGAGCGATGTTTGACCCTGAAAAAATACTTTTGAAGAGGAGAGATTCTACAGTGGTTTAGGTTAGTTTTAGATTCTGTTCTAGTTTAGAAATTTGATTTTGTAATTTTTGTACTAATCTCTATGTTGATTTTCTGGAGGAACTTGTCTTCAAGAAAGTTATTTTCTTTTATCTTGACCGTGCCTTGTAATTTTTTCGGAATTTTTGGACATGTTTAGCTAGTTTAAAAGCCCTTAGATTTGAGATAGGGTCAATTTGCCTTGTCTTAATCCGAAATGGATTTAAGTAGGATTGAACATGTAATTGACCTTATTTAAGCTCAATTCCTTCATGATGAATGAGCTACATGTTGTATGTGTCCAATTGATGCATGATTTGCAAAGTTTTGATGTTATTTAGCGTGTCAATGGCATGCATTCATGTAAATAGTATTGTGGCAAAGTAGACTTTGCATATCGAGAGTCTGTTTTGTCATTTTTGTTACAACTCCCATGATATCATTTAAGCTTCAAACTTTGAACAAAAAACGTTCATCATCATAAATTCTGTATGTAAGATTTTTCATTAGATTTTTGCATGTCCTTAGTTGTTCGAAAATCATATCAGTTCTATGATGTTAAAGTTAGAATTAGACTTTATCGTGTATGCACATTGCTATACTCGTTTGGGTCATCTAGAGACCAAATCTTGCAATGGTTCCTTCTTGTTATTTGAACTACATGTCACAAGTTTGTGCATATGTAGGTCATTGCATTTGAGTGCCATTTTGAATGTTAAATTTGCGTAACAAAAGTGCTTGTTACATTATGAATCTCAAATTATCTTGTATTGTCATTGAATTGTATGAAATCTTCGCATGTCAATTTAGGGTTAGATGATCACCCCAATTATTTGTCCCATCCAATTCTAAGTTGTATGTGATTTCTTCATGCCATTTGTGCATTATTTGAATAAGTTTGAGGTTCATTAATGCATGTTTTTTTTTCAATTATTGACATGTGCACTTTTAAAGAGCTTGGTCTTAGAGTAGCAAATTGACCTTGTTTGGACTTGAACGCTTCTAGGAAGTCATAAAGCACACCTAGAGGTTTCTAATGCCACTAATTCCGTATTGATTGCTCATCATTAGGGCCACTTTCCATCTTTTACAAACTAGACCATAATTTGGACATGGAATCAAATTCGGACCCTTGTTCTAAACTCTATGTGGACAGATGTTTGACATTTTTGGTCAATTTTTCTATAAGGATTCTGCACTTGAGCCTTGGATGAAACCTGTTTGTCATCATGTTGGTTATATTGTGTGAAAATTTGGAGATATTTAGACCTGTTTTGATAGAACAAACCCTCGAGATAATAACTGAATGTCCAGATGACTTAACAAATTTCTGCAGGTCTTTAGGAAACTTGTTCATTATCATGTCATGCATGTTAGGAAATTTTTCCATTGTTAGATTGTCAATAGGTATCATCCAATTTTGCTGATTTTTCATGCTTGGTTCGAAATTTTCTGATATGAACTTGATTTTGATCTATTGAGAAATAAGGGCCAAAAGACCTGCATGCATGTTTATGCATGTCACTTTTAGATGTATGATAGGGAAAACCCTAGGATCACATAGATCGTTTGGTTAGGAGACTTGTAAGTGTTATTGGTCATACGAGAACACATTTGGTCAATAATGTCTATATGTCATAAAATAAATTGGGTAATCATCTTAGAGGGACCTATGCATGAAATACAAAGGCCGACACCGAGGCCCTAATCTTTTTTTTTTTTTTTTGAATTGAACTTCCTTTGAGTGATTGACTTTGGCATGATGTTGTCCTTTTGATTGTTTTGACATGTACACTTGTTTCTTTCTATTGTATGTACATAGTTATAGTTCTTAGACTAGGTTTAGATTAGGATCCCGAAGATGAAGAGGACATGAAGATAGGGAAGGTCGATGTCCATTCCGACCATCATTCTATACCATTCATCCCCAACATATGTCTTGGGTTTCTATTGTCTGTATAAAAGCCTAACGAGTTGCGGGTTTTTTTCTCATCTTTTAGGTTTTGTTTCTCTTTTTATTTTATATTTTAAGATTACATGATAGATTTACTACTTTCCTTGATTGTTTACTTATTGTCTCGCACTTTCAATTCAATTGATTGCTTTCTTTTCTCATTTTCTAGAAATAGAATAGCTTGTAAATGACCAACCACGCATGATCACCTAGTTTAGGATCAACCTAAAAAATTAAAGAAGAAATGCATTGGCACCTTATATAAACACAACATACTGTTAGGTACCGAAAGGGCGTTAATAGAAATATTGGTGTAACCTAAGTCCTTGAAACTAGATAACTAGTTGCCTAGGAATGAAGAGAACACTTTGGACCCTCGATTGGGTTTTTTAGCTGACCCCCAAAAATGAGGCTAATGGTGACTCCCCTCTTATTTCTAGGTTGTCTTAAACAATTAGACCTTATAATTGAATTCATCGCAAGGGATATGGATCTTTAGAAAATGTCTATAATTATGATTTAGCATACTCGAGATGGTGAATCCAATAAAAATGAAGTGATACCATCTTTGGTGGATATACATATCGAGAGGGCTATCTTGGTTGTAAAAGTACCCTTAAACTCACCATTACATCCAGATTCCTTTTTGACCTTAAAATCGTCAATTAAGATGTATCGTGGCGTCGAGGTAGGGTCGTGACACCTTGCTGTCATGTGGGACACAAGCTTGGGAGAGCTCACGATCACTGTTAAGTGAACTCACAAGAGGTTCGTCCAAGGAGTGAGGTGATGACATCCTTGTGATTGAAAACTGTGAGGCAATATTCATGGTCAAGTATCCATAAACCCAACATTTCCCCTTTTTGTCCTCATGAGAAGGATTAGCGGCAAGATTGAATTGCGATAGGTTGGACGACTCCATTAGGGACTAGTTACTAGATTAAGAAGACTTGAAGTTGATTAAAAATGGTTGTTGTGTTTAACTAATGTGTCTTGTACAGGATCGCCTGCATGTCAAAGTTGCGTGGAAAATCAAGTTAGTTGCTAATAAAGTGTTAATGTTCTTGTAGGTGGGAGTTATAAGGGGTGAAGTGAGTGTAAACCCTTTGTTTTGTAGGTAGAGTAGAGATGTATGAATGTATAAGGGTTTATATTAAAGTGCTAAATGTTTAAGTTTAAATGCATGTTTATAAGTTTTAGCATAACACCACACACACAACTGCAGTCTAAAAGCCCAATCGCCCAATTTAGGACCTTAGGAGGGTTTGTGGGTGGAACTCGTGAGTGAATGCTTGTGGTAATCTATTACTTACATAAACTCGCACGTCCCAACTGATAAAAATAGCACTGACTGACGATAGTAGCGGATGTAATCCTTTGGGATGAGGACCTTGAACATTTAATACCCTCACCTTAGGCGTTGAAACCTCATAGTTTCAGGCGACATATGATATGTGCTTGCCATGTATTTGGTGGGTACGATAATGTTCATTTCTTATCATTCTTTTCTTCTTACCTTTTGTATTTCAATTACATGCTTTATATTCCAACAACGATACGTTTTAATCACGAATGCCCCTTTAGGTTTAGGCTTAGATGGGTAAGCCCGAATTGGACGTCTCCCAATGCCGAGGAATCTCAAAGCTATATGGGAGAATCTCGACCCAAGACATCAAGATTACATTGAAAAGCACATAGGCTTCCTCTCAACTTTGCTAAAAGTTGAACCACATCTCGCAATAGTGAAGGCATTTGCTCATTTTTGGAATCTCATGACCTCCACCTTCGTGTTTAATCGATATGAATTAACCCGTACAATTGAGGAATTTCGGAAACCCATTGGGTTAGGCAGAGTTTCTTTAGGTTTCATCACTCCTCCTATTGGTCATGATCTAATCTCTCTCTTAAGTCAATTCCTCAATATCCCTACTAACAAAATTAAGGCTATTCTTAAATGAAATTCAAATTTCATGCCTTATACATTCCTTGAACAACACCTCCTTAGTCTTAAGCCAAAAGTTGGGAACCAAATTCATTGTGTTTTCCTTCTCATATTCTTGCGCTTTGTGGTGCTCCTGCATACCCGAAAAATAATGGATCCTTAGTCACTCACATTGTCAATCAAATGTATACATTTAGTTGTTTTACATGCATGATCCTTACCGAAACTATCATGTCTTTTAAACGATTCAAGACAAATGGTGGAGGAACTTTTAGAGCTCCATTAGGACTTCTCCAAATTTGGCTCTTTTCGCATATCAAAGAATTCACCCCTCATAAAGATTGTCAATGTCACGAAATATCATCATCCTATTCTTAGGTTTTGCCAAAAAGAAAATGAATTCTTTCCGTCATGATCTTTCTCTATATGGTCCCATTTCCTTAAAAACCTCACCCCTAGCTTAATCCAATGGCATGTTTAGTGGCTTGAGAACCCCGAGGTGTACCTTGTTAGTGGAGTTGACAACCCATTTTCTCTCATAAGGTTGACGTGTTTAACATCGTATTACCCTTTTAGTGTGCTCCGCAAAAATTGCGCGCTTCAAATGATCTCACCAATCCTCAAGCTAGGGTTATATTATATTGATTATCACAATGAGGCCATCGAAGAAAACCAAATTGGCCATGTTGAGGCCGCGATTCGAGCCGCTACCGAAATCTGGTACTCCCATTCCTTGCATTACGTGGTCATTGAGGATAAAGACGACTTGCAGGGAGAGATGAGGGCTCATTACGCTACCATCAATTATATCTACCATCAAGTAGAACTTGAGCTTGAGGTTCAATTGCTTGATATTCATAAGCCTTAAGGTTTTCGACAAGCTCATATTGAGGAGTATGAAGACGATGCCTTGATCAATGAGGAACGCTTGGCGCATGATAACAAGCGTCTCCGCACAATCCCACCTAGTCCTTAGGCTTTTATTTGATATTGTTTTCTTGTAAGGGGATTTCCTTTGTATTTTCCTCATTTCCATAGGGATTTCTCTGTATTCATTTTCATATTACATATAAAATCGAACCATTTTGTAAGTTTTAAGGTGTTGTTTCCCTTGTAATTTTTCAATGTAATCAATAAAAATTCATGAAGGTTTTCATTTTCATGTAATTTAAAAAAAGGGCATCCAGATTAAATATCTGTCGTTGTCTTTTTCAATTGTATAATTTCTTTTGGAGAAATTTTAATGAGAGGATGCTATATGATACTGGGATCACATACACTTCTTATCACTATTACTCTCAAGAAAATATAACATTGACTAGATTTTGTATTTTCTTGATTTTTCTTGATTTATACTGATTTAAACCATCTTCTTTCAAAGGTACTGAAAGATGGTTAAGAAACGGTCTATCATACATACCTACCACTAGGCAAGGATGGAGAATGAAGATATCCACACTCACGTTGTTAACATGGACAACCAAATGGCGTAAATGATGCTGCTATTAGTTGATCTCTCTAATCAAGTCAAGAATTTGACATCCATATCTTTTGTTATTCCTGTTATGAATCCTCCTACTACACTTGTTGATGTGCCAATAATTGAACCCCTAAGGAAAGGGCCTGCCGAGGAAGTCCCAACTATTGTCCTAATAATTATTGATCTAAAGGCTTTGTCTAAGGATACACCAACTCCATATTGCGTCATTGTGCCTAGCCTATGAGGGCTCTTAGCCACATGGATAATTTAATGTGCACATCAGCGCCTAATCCTAAGATGTAGATCATCCACGTAAGGACCATCCAATCCAACTTTTAGGCATTAAGATATGTTTAAGTCGTGGATGAGTATCATAATAGAGTCCCAACATATCATAAGATTCATATTCTAGAAAATCTGCACTTTTCCAAATCTAGAAAACAAGACACCTCACAAATATCGAGGAATGTCTTTGCATGTTGCGTGGCCACCAATTTCAAGGGTATGATAAGCTGCCACCCATCACTAAAGTGAAAGTCCCTGAATTCTATGAGGAGCCAAAGGCCCATCTGGGCAAGATGGCCTGTTATTTTGACAATTCTCAGCTCTTGATAAACTCCTTTCAAGATAGCCTAGTTGGTCCTTGTCGCGACCCGATCTCACCACCCTCAAATCCCTCATCATAGCAAGGAGAGAAAAGGGGGAAAGGTCGGGTTTAGGGGTACTTGATCACAAGAGTTCTCTCACGGCTCGCGTTCCAAAAGACATCTTAGCTTGCCTTTTGGATCAAGCCTCTAATGTGTTCCTTCCATGAGATCGCGAGCTCTCCAAAGCTCATACACCACGTGACAGTGGAGTGTCGCGATCTATACCTACACGAGTGACACACCTTAGAAAAAGGGGTCGGGTGTGGATTTTGGATTTAAGGGTACCTTTACCATGGTAGCCCTCTCAACAGGCTCGCCCATAAGGATGGCATCACTTCATCCTTTCGATTACTCCCATGTTGAGTATGCTAAACCATAGTGAGTTTTATCGAAACTCATACCCCACGCAACGGGTTATTTGTACGGTCTAGTTGTTTATGACAACCTAAAAATAAAGACGGGAGTCACCACTAGCCTCATTTTGGGGGTCGGCTAGAAAACCCAATCGAGGGTTGGAAGTGTTCCCTCGATTTCTACGCAACCAAATATCTAGGTTCGGGGACTTATGCTACACTAATATTTCTATTAGTGCCCTTTCGGTACCTAAATAGCATGTTGTATTTTCCTAACATGTCCATGAATTTCCTTTAACATTTTCGAGATCATTTGTCCTAAACTAAGTGATCATGTGTGGTTGGTCATTTTCATTCTATTCTATTTCTAGAAAAACAAGAAAAGAAAACAATCAATGGAATTGAAATTGCAAGACAATAAGTAAACAATCAAGTAAAGCAATAAATTTATCATGCAATCCTAAAAATATAAAAAAGAAACACAATTGAAAAAGATGACAGAAAGAGAAAAAGCCCGCAAGTCGTTGGGTTTTATACAACAAATGAAACCCGAGACATATGTCGGGAAATGAATAGTAGATGATAATGGTCGGAATGGACATCGACCTCCACCGTCTTCGCACTTTCTCCATCTTAGGGGTTCTAATCTAATCCTAATCTAATAAACTTAAAACTAGGTAGATATAATGGAAAGAAACAAGCATACACATCAAAACAATAAAAAACAAGACATCATGTCGAGATCAATGTGAAATCCGGATTTCACTAGACCTCGAGTACGTAACGGTCCGTGACTGGTCAATGAATTTGTCGTCGGACTACGTCATTGGCACCACTTATGACCTTGTTTCATCACAATCCTCACTATGTCAAGACATCACGTATCGTCACGATCTCACGATAGTACCTCAGCTAGGAATTTCTTCATGCAACATCGCTTGCAAGGTTAACATCTTCGGCATTGATACCTTACCAAGTGAGCTTTTTACTCACGCGAAGACGTAGACTTCCAGAGTTTCAGCTACATTAGAACATGCATTCCCATGCAAAGACCTTGGCCACACCACCACGTTATCTTCTTCATGGACAGCCAAGGAAATGTAGACCATTGACCCTGAATTCCCATGCACGTCCCTCCTCTTTGTGGGTCAACAATTGGAAAGGAGTTGACCAGGCTGCCACGTCCTGGCATGAGGGAGCAAGGTGCGTGTGCTCTGCATGAAGGTTGGCTTCTCTTTAGCTGGATAGCGACGCCGGGGATCTCGACCAAATGGAAGCCACGCATCAACTCCTCTTGTGCTGGCAATAGAAGAACCGAATGATGGCCACGACGCCCCCACTTATCCCTTACTCAAGCAGCCACGTCCAAGTCATTGTCAACCGAAGAAGGGTTGACCGAGGGATAGCTATGCACGGCCACGTCGCCTCTCTCTTTCGTGGCTGACCCGTACAAACCCATGCATGCAAGGAAGACACGCCTTTGCATGGGAAATGCAAGGTGTTCCCTTGTATGAGCAGCCTTCTAAATCGTCGCTAGCCGTGTCTTCATCTTGATAGAGAAGATTGTTGACCCAAATTAGTCCACCATCGGAAGACAACGAAGCAAGCAGAAGACCTCCTTCTCTCTACCTTTTCTTTCATCTCTCTCGGTGCCCGAATTCTCTGTTTCTTTCTTCATTTTCAACAGTGATTGCATCGCAGAGAGCACAGAATTTCCTTCACCTTCTCACTCGTGCTTTGTTGCTCTGCCCATACTACATCGATCGCCACACCACCACTAGCCACCAACCTCCTTCGTCGCCGTCTAGCTCATCTCGACCATGCTGCAACTCACGGTCGATTTGCCGTCAACGCCACTAGCTGTGCTCCCGTTCTACCATTTGCACCGTCCAACTCGCCTTAACGCACTCGTGACCCGAAACTCCCGGATACGCCTTGCCATTGACGCCCCAAACCAAAGGCAAGTCGATATCTACTAACCTATAAGATGTGAATCCTATCGTTGCTTGGTGAAACTATCCCGTGTATTAAGATTATTTTGGTATACTCGCGTTGAATTGTGAACTAAGAGATTATCAGGTTGATTCTAAGCTATATGTGTGGCACCCCTCGACAGCCCCTGATCCATTAGGGTCGCCACAGTTTGCTTACCTTTCACTTTCCCTATTAACATGTCACTCTGATACCATTTCAATTGCAGCGGGTCCATACAACCATGGGGGTTTACATTTTTTTTTATAGGTCCCTTGCGCAATTTATATACGGAAGCACATCCAACAAACTCCATTCCCTGTATTAAGAAAACGATGCACACCTACTAAACATTTATAGATAAAAGCCAAACACTTTTATTTACTTAGACCAGATGGACATCATTCATTGGTACATCAAAATACCGTAGTCTTCTATACTCGACTACACTTCAAAAGATGACCGACATCTCCTCCAACAGTCATATACTTAAAGTCCATCGATCAGTGTCGGCGTCCAAAGGTTCCTTCCCTTGCTATCCTCCTCCTCGTGGTCATATCCAATCACTTGATCCATCTACTGGTAGTAGTTGCAGCAAAGGTGTCTTATCTAGTCTGAAATGTTGGTCCCCGAAGGGATGAGTACCACCACTCAGCAGGTAAAGGACCAATAAACCACTCAATGCATCATGCCACACAATCATCACAATCATAGCATTACATGTCATTGAAGTATCCATGCACAATTTACTTTGATATCATGCACATGTCATCATATCTCATGTACATACATCATCATATAGTCATCACCATCATGTCATACACTTACAATCATCATGTCACATGTACCATCATCATTACCATGCATCCATGCACTCATCATCTTCATATCACATGTACCATCATCATTACCATGCATCCATGCACATATAATCATCATATCACATGTACCATCATCATTACCATGCATCCATGCATTCATCAATCATCATATCACATGTACCATCATCATTACCATGCATCCACGCATTCATCAATCATCATATCACATGTACCATCATCATTACCATGCATCCATGCACATATCATCATCATATCACATGTACCATCATGCCATAGGTGCACATACAACCATGACTCATATCATCCATGCTATCAAGCATACATCACCATGAGATCCATTCATGCCTTCATGATTGCATTTTCAATATCAAATAGCATCAATTTATTTTCATAAGCCGATCATGCATCATGCCTTATGCATACACCCATGCACATGATTCATTTTCAATTCTTATCTTTCACAAGGATCTCATCAACTTTTCTTTCTAGGGACCAATGTTTGCATCCCACAATTCATCGCTCGCATCCAACCAGACATCACGAGTAACCTCCGGGCATGTATTCAAAATACAACCGGGCATCCGGCCCCCCACATTCCGAGCATCTCGTATCCCAACTAGCATCACGAGGAACCTCCGGGCATGTATCCAAGATACAACTAGCATCCGGCATTTACACTCCTTGGCCGGGCATCTCGTATCCCAACTAGCATCACGAGGCATCCCCCTGGGCACAAACCTCCAGGGCTTCCGGAATTATGTACCGACATACCACCAGGATTCCCCCCTCCTCTGGAATTACGTACCGTATACCACCAGGCATCTCGAAACTCCCGAGGACCCTCCAGAATTACGCCACTAGGCCACCAGGCATCTGACAGCCCCACATTCCGGGCATCCCGACACTCCCGGGGCATTATCAATCGCCTCCAATAGTTTCCTCATTTATCATTGTTCATGTTCACCAATTTATATCTCAAAATTAGCATGGCATATGATGTAATGGCAAACAAGATCACTTTCATCCTTTGATTCATACATGCATCTCCAATCATCATCATACATGCAGCAAGACACAATCATTCATAACAATACAATTCATGGAGTCCATGCAATTTAGAACAGTCCATTTATCATGCCTTTTGAAGTTTACCAAATTCCAGCTTGTACCATTTTAGAAAACATTTGAATTAAATATCCATATGATTCTCAAAAATCATGAAATCAGGACATGACATAGACAAGACAATAAGATAACAATTTCGTAAGAACACATGCCCTAAAGAGTTTCACACAAGAAGATATAATCCACACAAATACAGCATGCAATTTCGGATAGAAACAGATTGTGCAGTTTTTGAAATAATTCTATTAAAATACCAGAATGACCTCCGAAAATTATGAAATTTTACCAGGTTATATTTAAGACACTAAAGTAGATTTTCCATGAAGACATCTAGGTCATATTCGTCCTAGATAATTTTCTATAGATGTACGAAGCTCCTGGTTCTCGGACCGAAACGTCCAGTATAGCTATCTCCGAAATATTGAGTTTTCACCTACTCATTCTTCTTCGTTTCCTCCGAAATTTGGATATGTTTTGGTTCAAGAGGTCCCCTACAACTTTATTTAAGGGATCTAAGAGGAATTTCCAAATAATAGTCTCCATATGGGTCTAAGAAGTCTTGGGTGTCCAGTACTGTGTTTCCAAATCTACCGTCTTCAAGAATAAGTCGATTCACTAGGCTACACTTGCTCATTTTACTTCAAAGTTGAGTATGTTAGTATTTAGGATGTTCTATACAATTTTCATGCAGAAGTCAAAGAGAAATTCTCGGTAAAAAGCAACATGCAACCCACAAAACTACCAAAAGGTCAGCAAAGCATTTCCAGATCTAGTATCTTCGTAGGAAGAGGGTTTTGCCCCTTAAATCTCAACCATTTTGTCCCAAATTTTAGTATGTTTTAGTTTAAGATGTTGGATACAACTTTCATGAAGGAATCAAAGTCAAAATCCAACTCGAAACATGCATGCAAGACTCCACAAGTTTCTGGGTCGAGCGGTACACACGAAATCAGCAAGCATCTTCAAGAGCAAACCACATTTGCTTTGATTTCTTGCCTCTAAACATCCAAGATTTTCAACCACACATGCAAGACACACATGCAAGAGTAGAAATTGATCCTAACTTGCCTCTAAGATCAAGCGGATGACAGCAAACGGACGGCACACCGGCGACGGACGGACGGCGTGCGAACGGCGACAGGCGAGCTCCTTCCTTTCTCTCTTCCTCTCTTCCCCTCTTTCTCTCTTTCTCTCCTCTCTCTCGGCACCTAGACCGACCACTCCCTCTCTCTCTCTCTCTCTTTCTGGTTGTATATATATATGCATACATTCTTATTTTGCATGGGGGACACTTGTCCCCGAGGAGGAGACAAGTGTCTCCCTTGTTGAAGACACTTGGAGGAAGCCATGCGGCTCCTCCTTCCCCCTCCATGTGCCGACAGCCCAATGGGCTCTATGGGCCGGGCCTCTTGGCCCACTTTAGGACCATCTCACTTGGGCCTAAAATCCAAACTTAAATGGCCCAAGTTTATTATTATTATTATTTTTAATAATACATCTTAATCCTCATTTAAATGAATACCTAATTGCATAATAAAATGGCCAAAGGACTTTGTGATATTAATCCATAAAATCAAATCTATAAAGTGCATATTCAAGAACAAAGTCTTCTTTATCAAATTGTCCTAAATGAGTAGAAGTAGTTCTCTTTGGATTAGTAAACTGTTTTCGCAGAGAACAGCATGACCTTCGGTGATTCCATGAATTTTCTGTAATTATCTAGCTAGAATTAGACTTCAAACCCTTAATAAAAGTTTTATGGAATATCTTTAGGAATTACATATCAGAAATTGATAATAAATGAACAAGGTTTGATCGATAAAACGATTTTCTATGCAAATGTGAAATCTGGACGTCATTACAGAACGTTAGTAAAGAATATGGCAATTAATGCTCTTGATATATAAGGTATTTGACTTGGTGTTCTTCATGAAACCTTTTTCTTTATGTCTTATTGATAACATGTCAAAATTTCATAATTTTCTGAGTTCATTTAGGGATTATTCCGAAATTTTTACCAGAACTGTGCATTGTAATAATCGAGCTGTTTTGTTCCGAATTTGCTCAAATCGTCCCAACGGTTAATACATCTTGAATTGCTATTTGACATGATATACTGGCATTGGCATATTATGCAATATTGAGATTTGATGAAGGATTCATGGGACATCTTGTCATTGCATTTGAAAGTATTATTATGTTAATTGTTGCCGTTGGACCCTCGGGTCAGCGATGCCCAAAGGATCGAATGAGTCGATGCCTTGTGGATGCTTGATGGCCCTAAGTGGCTGAATGCCGGAGGTTTTTCCTCGGGAGCTTCGGGATGCCCGGTTGTGTGCTTGTCGGTATGTAAATCCAGAGAGCCGGGGTAACCATTTCTATGGCGAACCCTCGGAGGTTCCTCGTGATGCTAGGTGGGGTGCGAGATGCCTAGAGGTGTGGCGAGACACGCACTGGATGCCGAGTGGCCCTAAGTGGCTGAATGCCGGAGGCTTCTGCGGCACCAGGGTTGGGTGCGGAATCCCAGAAGGATGCAAACGTTGGTCCTCTAGGGGATGAAACCTTTTGAATACTAAGTGTGCGTGTGGTTTGGTTATAGGACTAAATTGTATGGCATGGAATGGGACGTGTCATAACAGTTTGGCCCTATGATCGAGACTTGTGTAACTGGACATGATGCATCTTGAGGGTTTCAAAATTTTTCTTGTCATTGCATTAAAGAATTTCATGATTTTGATGCACACTTATCCTTGATTACCTATTTTTTTCTATCTTGCATGGATCTAGATATTGATGGTATTGCATGATATAGCTTAATGAATCTTTTACTGCTGAGTGGTTGTACTCACCCCGTTTAGGGACTAACATTTCAGACTAGGAGATATGCCTCTGCTACCAGTCACCCCCCGGCACATTCTATGGAATACCGGTCAACGTTGAGTGTGACTGTATGGAACACCCTCATCCGAGATACGAGGGTTAGTCTTTGTTTGAGTGCGGGTGTTGGTCTTGTATGACATTGGTTTGCGTGCCAACCCAGTGATTCAGGGGTTTTTGGCTGTGTTCGTCCACCTTGATAGGATCATACCGGGGATATTGCTACCACTGCCAACTGATGGATCGGGCTGGGTGGGACCGAGAGTGATGGTTAGCAGATGAAGCATTTTTTTGGATCGCCGACACTAACTGATAGACTTATGTATATGCTATTTGAAAAAGAAAAGAAAATGAGTCTTTTGGTATGTAGCCGAGTATAGAAAACCACGGCAAATTTTGGTGTATCGACTGATGACGTCTATCAAGGTTATGTAAATAAAAATGTTCGGCTTTATCTTATAAAAGTTTTAGTTGGTGTGCATTGTTTCTGAATATGGATTAGGGAGATGTTGAATATGCTTTCGTTATATAAACTGCGTGGGGACCGATCTATATGATATAAACCCCCAGGACTTATGGACCTATTATAATTCTTTGGTATCGGAGTGATATATTATCAGGGACAATTGAAAGGTAAGCGAATTGTGGCAACCCAAGTGGATCGGGGCTGTTCGAGGGTGCCACAGTCCCGGATTTGTATTAGAGCAAAGGTTTATATGGAGTGATAAGGAGCCTCAAATGGAAATGAGGATAGAATGATGCACACCATAGGATACTAACCAAGAGTAGTTGACTAACTTTGAATAACGGGTGATTGATTTCTCTCGTAGATCTCTGGTGACTAGTGTGATGTTACCTTTATGTGTCAGTAACATTCTATATTACTTATGTGACTTTAGTAATAACCTTATTTTATTATCTGACTAATGACATCGAGTCACAAATTGTTCCTGAGGCGAATGCTTGGAAAACTGCAGGAAAATCATGGTACGAACTAGGAGTTCTCATCCATCGAGGGCCGAAGCCTCTGCTTGAAGGGCTGAACCCCAGATGGAAGATATCTTGCAGGCATTGGCCAATATAGGAAACTACCTGGAAAGGCAAGTACAGCAACAACCCGAAGCAGAACATCGCCCTCAAGGACTGGTGGAACAATTCCTAAAGTTGAAACTACCTAAGTTTACTGGAATAGGAAGTCCTGAGGAGGCGGAGCATTGGATTGATGGAATGGAACAGATTTTCCAGTTGTTGAACTGTAGCGATGCCGAAAATATAACCTTGGCAGAGTATCAACTGGAGGGAAATGCAAAGTTTTGGTGGAGAGCCTTGAGAGACATGATCATTCCACCAGGTACTTATATAAACTGGGATCAGTTTGTTACTGCTTTCAATCGAAAGCTTTTCTCTGATTGTGCCAAGGATAAGAAAATCATAGAATTTGTTTAGTTAAAACAAAGGGAGCTGGCAGTAGACCAATATGAAGCAAAATTTTCTGAATTATCTAGGTATGCTCCCAAATTGGTTGAGGATCGAGAGGAAAAGGCTAAGAGATTCCTGAAAGGATTAAGGACTGATATTAGAAAACAACTATTGCCTCTGAATATAAGGGATTATAATGAGATGGTGGAGCAAGAGTTAGTGAGAGAGCAATCATAATTTAAGAGGCAGATGCCCTTTAATGATGTTTGAAGGGGTAAGAGACCCTATTTTGGACAAGGTTAGCCCTGGGAATCTAAGAAGATGAGTCATTTTGGGAATTTTGGAAAAGCAAAGAGTGGCCCAGTTCTAGGGAGAGGACCCTACCAGGGTAATATTTGCCAGAGGTGTGGTGGACAGCATGGGCAAGGATTTTGTAATAGTCCATTGAAATGTTTTGGTTGTGGGCAGATGTGTGGCATCCGGAAATCCCAACCATACCAATTAAGTAGACATGGAATAAGAGAGAAGTTTGGACATTGGCAAATTAATTTTGTGCCAAAGGAATGGAAGTCGGCCACTCGTGAGGCTCACACCTGCTAAAAAATTAAGAGTAAAATTTCGAAGAGTGGGACAGCACGCGGGAACTTTGGCTATGTAGTTGTATCTGAAGCAATTGGATTATGAGAATGCAAAATTTATTTCTTTAAGAAAAATAAAGAAATGCTTCATAATAATGCAAAGATTATGGGTTTATATTCTAAAGTTTGGGGGCCTTTTACTTGGATTTGCTTTTGGCCCTAAGACTTTTGGGCTCGAGCGGCCCATGGAGGCCCACAAGGCCATCGACCGAAGGGAGGAGGGACTGGATGGAGAAGCCCACGCCACCCTCTCCACTTGTCCCATGGATGAAGCCACATGTCCTTCCTTTGGAACCAAGTGTCCATTGCCATGCAAAACCTCATGATTACTAGCTAATCATGAGGGTGAAAGGAAGAAAAAGAGAGAGAGAGGGGCGGAATGGACAAGGCATGCAACCGAGGGAGTGTTCATGAGAGAGAGAGAGTCCGAGAGAAAGAGAGAGTGAGACCGAGAGAGTTCGAGCGGGCGAGCAAGTGAGAGAGGAGGGGAAGAAGGAGACCAGCCCCGCCATGCATGCGCCTGCTGCTGCCGTCGACGCCACCTAGCTTCATCTTCGATCGAGCTGCACCCGAAGCCCCCAAATCGCTGTTTTTGCTTTCTGTGTTTGCGTGAACTTAAGGCAAGTGAGAGTCTATTGATCTACACTTTGCTTGCTGTGGTTGTGTGTGAAGTGTAATGGATTTTGGAGATGCTTGAGTTGTGATGCTGGATGTTGGAATTTCGAAAGTGTAGGAGTAGTTCTTCAAGCTAGTAAACTGTTTCATGGGAATACAGCTTGACCTTTGGCGATTCCGTGAATTTTCTGTAATTATCTAGCCGAAATTTGACTTTGTGTTCTTGATGAAAGTTGTAGATGACATCTTGAGGAGTAACATACTAAAACTTTATTAGAAACGGACAAGTATTGGTCGGTGAAACGATTTTTCTCTGAAATGGTTAAATCTGGAAATCGTTACCGAGGGTTAGGAAGAGTTATGGTGATTATAGATTTTGATATATAATGAATCTGATTTTTAGTTCTTCACGAAAATTTTACCTATAGGTTTTTTCTATAGCATATCGAAATTTCAGAATTTTCGGAGTTGATTTAGGGTTTATACCAAATTTGTGAATATAACTGTGCAATGGTGATGTTTGAAATTTTAAGGCTGTGATGCATGGACCATAGCGACTCGTACGAAGTTATCTTGACATGGTGTTTCATGAAACCTTTTTCTCTAGATCTTTTTTATAACATGTTAAATTTTCAGAACTTATTAAGATCGTTTACTAATTTTTCCAGAATTTTAATTAAAGGAGTGCATTCTGTTTTATCCTAAAACTGTTTTATTTTCAAGAACAAATGAATTGCTTTATGAGATGTGATATCTTGGGTTGTTATTTATACAGCATATGTGGTGACATCTAGCATATCATATGGCATCAAAATTTGATTGAAACCTCTGACATTGTTGCATCAAATGCTATTTGAAAGTGAGACATATGTGAATATACACTGTGATGTTGATGATACTGTTGGACCCTTAAGTCGACGATGCCTCGGGAGTTTCGGGATGCCCTGAGGTGTGTGCCGGATGCTCGGAGGTGTGTGCCGGAAGCCTTGTGACACCAGTTGGAGTACATGATGCCCGGACGTGTGTGCCGGAGGTCTCGCGATGCCAAGTTGGGTGTGAGAGTCACGAAAGATGCAAAGATTGGTCCCTAGAGAAAAATGAGATTCTTTTGAATATCAAAATGAGAAATGAATCATGCGTGTGTGTGTGCATATGATATGATGCATGAATTGCCTATGAAATTGAGTTGGTACTATTTGGCATTGAGAATGCGATCATGAAGGCATTGAATGGATCTCATGGGGATATATACATGATTGTATGTATGATATAAATCATGCGCATGTGTGTGCATATGGCATGGAACATAAATTGTCTTAATGAATGGATCTCATGGAAATATGAGCATGGTTGCATGGATGATATGTGCATTCCACATGAAAGTTTGGTTGTCTTGCTTGTTGCATTATGTAGTTTGATGGATCTTTTACTGCTGAATGGTTGTACTCACCCCCTTTGGGGACTAACATTTCAGATTAAGAGATGCCTCTGTCACCTATCACACGTGGTACTTTTTATGGCTTACCATCCGATGTTGAGGTCGAGTGCTCCGAGCACCCCTGCGTTGGTGTTTGTGGACTGGTGTTTATCCGTGTTCGAGTTTTAGTTATGTATGACGTGGGTCTACCTGATGGTCCCGTAGTCCAAGAGTTCTTGTCCATGCATGTTCGTCGCGACAAGATGATGATGGGGATGCTGCCGCCGCCACCGGCTAATGCACCGGGCTGGGTGTGATTGCGCGTGTGACTGGTAGAGGATGACACTTTTTGGATAGCAGACACTAGATGATGATGATGGATTGATGTACATGTCCGATGTGGGGTCGGGTACTTTTGGGTTATAGCCGAGCTTAGTAAAGCCTTGGCCTTTTGTTGTACCAACTCGTGATGTCCATCAAAGTTATGTAAATAAAAGTGTCCGACTTTAACTTATATGAGATGTGTAGTTGGTGTGTATTGCATTATCCTGTTGAGCATAGGGTAGGGAGATGTTGAATATGCTTCCGTTATATGAACTGTGTTGGGACCGATTGAGATAGTATAAACCCCCAGGACATATGGATCCACTACAATTAAATGGTATCAGAGTGATATGTTATTAGGACTAGTGAAAGGTAAGTGGATTGTGGCGACCCTAGCGAATCAGGGGGCCGTTCGAGGGGTGCCACAAGATGGGCCACTTTAAGAGAAATTGTCCACATGAGAGGTCGCAACTGAATGTCAACTTAGTGTGACAGGTACAACAACGTAGTACTGGACCAAATCTACTAAGGAATCCACAGAGGCCACTAGCATAAGGAAGGGTGTATGCGGTCACCCAAGAGGAAGCGGAAGCTTCCCAAAATGTCATCTCAGGTACGATTTTTATAAATGGAAAAAGGGCATATGCATTGTTTGATATGGGTGCTACGCATTCTTTTATGTCTGAAAGGTATAGACAGTTGAGTAAAATAGAAGCTGCATCTCTTGAGACGCCTCTTTGTGTTTCCACACCATTAAAGAATGTGGTATTGTCTATGTTGGTATGTGAAAAATGTAAGATAACTGTAGGGGGACGGGATATGGAAATAGACCTAGTCGTGAAGGCCATGTATGACTTTGATGTTATCATCGGAATGGACTGGCTCCATAAGTATCAAGCTAAGATGGATTGTTATAAGAAAGCAATCTAGTTTATTTCACCTGACCGAACTAGTTTTGAATTTTTTGGAGGTCATCAAACCCCTCTATAGCTCTTATTTCAGTGATAGAAGCCCATGCACTACTTGATGAAGGATGTCAAGGATACTTGGCTGTAGTAAAGGACTATAGGAAGAGTCTAAGCTCAAGGAAATTCAAGTGGTTAGGGAATTTCAGGATGTATTCCCTGAGGAATTGCTTGGGTTACCACCGGAACGAGAAATTGAGTTCGAAATCGAACTAATGCCTATAAGAAGACCAATATCGAAAGCCCCGTATTGGATGGCCTTGACGGAATTGAAAGAGTTGAAAGTGCAACTACAAGAGTTACTCGATAAAGGATTTATTAGGCCAAGTGCTTCTCCTTGGGGTGCACCAGTGTTATTTGTGAGAAAGAAGGATGGGTCAATGCGTTTATGTATTGATTATAGACAGCTGAATCAAGTGACCATTAAGAGTAAGTATCCCCTGCCTAGAATTGATGACCTATTTGACCAACTGTAGGAAGTTCAGTCTTTTCTAAGATTGACTTGAGGTTAGGATACCATCAGCCAAGGATTAAGAAAGAAGACATTCCTAAGACTGCATTTAGGACTCATTATGGACACTATGAATTCCTAGTTATGACATTTGTGTGGCATCCCGAAAATTCAAGACGACCTCTAAGACGTATTAAAGCCCATGATTAGGTAATGAAATTACCTATGGTTTATGTTTTAGCCATTAGTTTTCTCTTAAGACTAAGTGTTATATGCTTGTGTTCATGAGTTTTTAAAATTAGTATTATAGGATAAATTAATAAGAAGAATTTATTCTTGGCTATGCACCTCATAGATTTAATCCCTATAGATTAAATGTTACAAGATTATAGCCATATGAAATTGAAAATTTGGAATCTATAAAAGAAAGATTAAAAGTGAATTATTAAAAGTAAAATTGGGGTTTAATTAGGCTTGGGTCTTAGGCCCAATAGCATGGACCTTTGATGGGCCAAAATGGCCGGCCCATTGAAGCCCAAGGAAGAGCTGTCGTCGGCCACAAGGGGGAGAAGCCAGCCCAATTATTCCAAGCCCACTCCCAAGCCCATCTTGCATGCCTTGCCAAATGGCAAAAAGAAGACCCCATGCATTGGCCATTGAGGGAGGCTACTAATCATGACTAATGATGGGATTTAGGGGAAACGAAAAGAGAGGGAGAGTGGCCGGTTGAGGGGTTGTCGCCCAAGCTGAGAGAGAGAGAGAGAGAGAGAGAGAGAGAGAGAGAGAGAGAGAGAGAGAGAGAGAGAGAGAGAGTCGCGAGAGAAAGAGAGGAACCGAGAGGAGAAGAAGGAGCCGCTCGCCCGCACGCCGTTCGTCCGTCCGTCACCGATCGTGTGCCTCGTTTGCTCGGTTTTGGAGGCAAGTTAGGATCCATTTCCTACTCTTGCATGTGTGTCTTGCATGTGCGTTTGGAATGGTGTTGAATTTTGGGTGATTAGGAGTGAGAAACCGAATCTAGTGTGCTTTGTTTTTGAAATAGCTTGCTGTTTGCGTTTATACCGCCCGACCCAGAATATTGTAGAGGCTTGAATGCGTGTTTTGAGTTCAATTTTGACTTTGATTCCTTCATGAAAGTTGTATACAACATCTCAAAGTATAACATAATAACATTTTAGACAAAAAGGTTGAGTTTTAAGGGGTGAAACCCTCCTCCTACGAAGACACTAGATCTGGAACTGCTTTGTTGACCTCTTGGTGGTTTGGTGTGTTCCTTGTTGCTTTTTACCGAACATCTCACTTTGACTTCTTCATGAAAGTTGTAGATAACATCCTAAAGACTAACATAATCAAATTTTAGGTAAAATGAGCAAGTGTAGCCTAGTGAAAAGACTTTCTTTTGAAGATGGTAAATCTGGAAATACGGTACTGGATACCCGAGACTTCTTAGACCTATATGGTGACTATTATTTGAGAATATCACTTAGATCCCTTAATTAAAGTTGAAGGGGACCTCTTGAGTCAAGACATATCAAAATTTCAGAGGAAACGAAGAAAGATAAGTAGGTGAAACCTCGATTTTTCGGAGATAGTTAAACTGGACCGTTCGGTACTAGAAACAGGAACTTCAACCGTCTATATAAAATTATCTAGAACGAATCTAGCCTAGATGTCTCATCAAAAATATACCTTAGGGTATTGGATATTAGCTGGTAAAATTTCAGAATATTTGGAGGTCATTAGGGTATTTTAATCGAAATATTTCAAAAACTATTCAATCTGACTTTGTCCGAATTTTGTATGTTGTAATGTGTGAGCTATATCTTTTTGTGTGAAGCTCTTTCGGGCATGTGTTCTTCATGAAATTGTTACCTTTATGTCTTATCTAGTACATGCTCTGATTTTGTGATTTTTGAGGATCATATGGATATTTAATTTAAATGTTTTCCAAAATTGTGCAAGCTGGAATTTAGTAAATTTCAAAAAGGCATGATATATGGACTATTCTAAGTTGTATGGACCCCATGGATTGTGTTGTCATTAGCAGTTGTACCTTGCTGCATGTATGATGATGATTGGAAATGCATATAAGAATTAAAATGATGAAAGTAATCTTGTTTGCCATTACATCATGTGCCATGCTGATTTTGAGACGTAAAGTGGTGAACATGAATTATGATAAATGAGGAAATTGTTGGAGGCGGATGATAATGCCCTGGGAGTGTCAGGATGCCTGGGATGGTGGGTGCCGGATGCCCGATTGTATTGTGATACATGTCCAGATGTCATCGGGAGTTTCGAGATGCCCGGAATGGTTGGGTGCCGGAACCTCGGAGGTTTGTGCCCGAGGGGATGCCTCGTGATGCCAGTTAGGATGCGAGATGCCCGGAATGTGGGGGTGCCAGATGCCCGATGGTGTGTGCCGGAGGTTTTCTCGCGATGCCAGGTTGGGGTGCGAGTGATAAAGTATGGGATGTAATTACTGATCCCTGGAAAGGGAGATGTGGTGATCAAATTGAAAGATAAAAGTGGAAATTGAATCATGCATATATGATATGATGATGATCACCTATGGCATGATGATATGTGTGTGACATGATGATGATCACCTATGGCATGATGATATGTGTGTGATATGATGATGAATACCTATGGCATGATGTTATATGTGTGTGATATGATG
Organism: Eucalyptus rudis; assembly: GCA_019915205.1. Lineage (NCBI taxonomy): Eukaryota > Viridiplantae > Streptophyta > Magnoliopsida > Myrtales > Myrtaceae > Eucalyptus > Eucalyptus rudis. The sequence goes on along the minus strand of JAHMTN010000021.1, from coordinate 928,410 downwards.
ATGATCACCTATGGCATGATGATATGTATGAGATATGATGATGAATACCTATGGCATGATGTTATATGTGTGTGATATGATGATGATCACCTATGGCATGATGATATGTGTATGATATGATGATGATCACCTATGGCATGATGACATGCATATATGATATGATGATGATCACCTATGGCATGATGATATGTGTGAGATATGATGATGAATACCTATGGCATGATGATATATGTGTGTGATATGATGATGATCACCTATGGCATAATGATATGTGTATGATATGATGATGATCACCTATGGCATAAATTCTGGCTAGACCAGATAATATTTTTAGGGCATGTGGTGTCAGGAGAAGGAATTACAGTAGACCCGGCAAAAGTTGAAATGGTAATAAATTGGCCGAGACTGACGACACCTACTGAAATACAAAGTTTCTTAGCATTGGCTGGTTATTATAGGAGGTTTATTGAAGCATTTTCACGACTGGCAGGTCCTTTAACTAAATTGACCCGAAAGAATGTGAAGTTTGAATGGAATGGGGAGTGTGAAAGGAGTTTCCAGGAGCTTAAAAAGAAATTGACCTCGGCTCTAATCCTGACTATACCAACTGGACCTGATGGTTTTACAGTGTATAGTGACGCATCTCACAAAAGACTAGGATGTGTTCTGATGCAGCATGGCAAGGTCATAGCCTATGCATCCAGACAATTAAAACCCCATGAACTGAATTACCCAACGCATGATTTAGAGCTAGCAGTTATAGTGGTCACTTTGAAGATATGGAGGCATTATTTATATGGAGAAAAAGTTTGAGATTTATACGGATCATAAGAGCTTGAAATATTTGTTCTCACAAAAGGAGTTGAACATGAGACAAAGGAGGTGGATGGAGTTGTTAAAGGATTATGATTGTGAGATATGATACCATCTAGGGAAAGCAAATAAGGTAGTGGATGCTCTTAGTCGTAAGTCAGCTGTGGAAATGGCAAGTTTAAGAATGGCGGAATGGAGCTTATTAAAGTCTGTAGCAGACTCGGAGTTTAAATTGGAAATGGATTGTTTTACTGGTATGCTTAGTGCATTAAGAATTGAACCCGAGATTATTCAGAAAGTTAAGACATTACAAGGATCTGACCTAGAAATTTTGAAAATGAGAGATGCAGTGTCTTTAGGGAAAAGACCATAATTTCATGTCTCTAAAGATGGAGTGGTAAGATGCCAAGGATGACTCTATGTTCCTGACAACAAAGAATTAAAGAAGGAAATTTTGTTGGAGGCACATAGGAGTAATTACAGTGTTCATCTAGGAAGTACGAAGATGTATAGGAATTTGCGTTAGCAATTTTGGTGGAATGGTATGAAAGCAGATTCGGCTAAGCACGTTTCTCAATGTTTGACGTGCTAGCAAGTAAAAGCGGAGCATTGCAAACCCGCAAGACTTTTGAGACCGTTAGACATACCAGAATGGAAATGGGAACATATAACAATGGATTTTGTGTAAGGATTGCCAAGGATATCAAGTGGTCATGACTCTATCTAGGTAATAGTAGACCGATTAACCAAGTTTGCTCATTTCCTAGTAGTTCGCATAGACTACCTATGGCATGATGTTATATGTGTGTGATATGATGATGATCACCTATGGCATGATGATATGTGTATGATATGATGATGATCACCTATGGCATGATGACATGAATATATGATATGATGATGATCACCTATGGCATGATGATATGTGTGAGATATGATGATGAATACCTATGGCATGATGATATATGTGTGTGATATGATGATGATCACCTATGGCATAATGATATGTGTATGATATGATGATGATCACCTATGGCATGAATTCTGGCTAGACCAGATAATATTTTTAGGGCATGTGGTGTCAGGAGAAGGAATTGCAGTAGACCCGGCAAAAGTTGAAATGGTAATAAATTGCCGGGATGGAGTGTTTAGGGGGATGTGGGCTTAGCTGAGGGCCCTGTCATCCAGGAGTTTCTGTCAGTTCATGTCCGCGGGATGGAGTGTTTAGGGGGATGTTGCTGCCACCATCACCCGACGCACCAGGATGGGTGTGATGGCCGCGTGAGGGTTAGAGAGCTGACGTTTCTTTTTGGGAGTAGCCGCCACTGTTAGAAGGAGAATGACACGTGATCATTATAGGGGTCGGAATATCCTTTTGGGATGTGGCCAAGTGTAGCTAAAAATCTTGGCTTTCTTTTGTTGTATCGACCCGAGAAAATCCATCATGAAAATATGTAAATAAAAGTGGCTCGGCTTTATCTTTTCCTATGGTATTTAGTGGTGTGCATTGTATCATGATTGTTGGAGGGAGAGATGGTGATATTAAATTATGCTTCCGCTAATAAGTCGCGATGGGACCGTTTTCAAAAAAAAAAAAGACTATGAACTACGATGCTTCGGCTAAGAGATGTAACTAGCATTCTTTAGGAGTAGCAATAGGCAACTATGGTGACCTTAGGTGGTTCAGGGGTGCCACAATTTGGACTAACAAATGCTCCGACTGCATTCATGGATTTGATGAATAGGATATTTAAGCCATATTTAGAACATTTTGTGGTTGTCTTCATTGATGAGATGCTGATATATTCTAAAGGACCCGAAGAGCATAAGCGACACCTAATAATAGTATTGTAAACCCTTAGAGACCATAAGTTGTACGCCAAATTCAGTAAGTGTGAATTTTGGCTGGACCAGATAATATTTTTGGAACACGTGGTGTCAGGAGGAGGAATTGCAGTAGACCTGGCAAAAGTTGAAATGATAGTAAATTGGCTGAGACCGACAACACCGATTGAGATACGAAGTTTCTTAGGATTGGCATGTTACTATAGAAGGTTTATTGAAGGATTCTCATGACTTGCTAGACCATTGACAAAATTGACTCAAAAGAACGTAAGATTCGAGTGAAATGGAGAGTGTGAGAGGAGTTTTTAGGAACTTAAAAGGAAATTGACTATGGCTCCATCCTAACTATACCATTTGGATTTGATGGGTTCACAATATATAGTGATGTGTCTCACAAAGGACTGGGATGCGTTTTGATGTAGCATGGTAAAGTCATAGCTTATGCATTGAGACAGTTGAAACCTCATGAATTGAACTATCCAACCCATGACTTAGAATTGGCAGCTATAATTTTTGCTTTGAAAATATTGAGACATAAGAATTTATACAGATCATAAGAATTTAAAATATTTGTTTTCACAAAAGGAACTAAACATGAGACAGAGGAGATGGATGGAGTTGTTAAAGGATTATGATTGTGAAATACGGCACCATCTAGGAAAGGCGAATAAGGTGGCAGGTGCTCTTAGTTGTAAGTCAACTATGGATATGGCCAGTATGAGAATAACATAATGGAATCTATTAAAGTTAGTAGCAGACTTAGAGTTTAAATTGGAAGTAGATCACCTTACCAGCATGCTTACAACATTGAGAATTGAACCGGAGATTATCCAGAAAATTAAAATTCTGCAAGAATTTTACCCGGAAATAGTGAAAGTGCAAAATGCTGTGTCTTTAGGAAAAAGACCAGAATTTCAAGTTTCTCAGGATGGAATAGTAAGATGTCAAGGACGACTCTGTGTTCCCAACAATGAGGAAGTGAAGAGAGAAATCCTGTCGGAAGCACATAGGAGTAACTATAGCATTCATCCGGGTAGTACAAAGATGTACAGGAATTTACGCCAACAATACTGGTAGAATGGCATGAAGGCAGATATAGCCAAGCACGTTTCCCAGTGCTTAACATGTCAGCAAGTGAAAGCGGAACACCGCAAACCCACAGGACTATTGAGACCATTAGAGATACCAGAGTGGAAATGGGAGCATGTGACGATGGATTTCATACAAGGATTACTAAGGACACCAAGTGGTCATGACTCTATCTGGGTGATAGTGGATCGCTTGACTAAGTCTGCTCATTTCCTAGCAGTTCGCATAGACTATCCGATGGATAAATATGCTGAGATATATTTAAGCCAAGCAATACGCTTACATGGTATTCTTGTAACTATTACGTCAGATCGAGATTCAAGATTTACTTCGAACTTTTGGCGAAGTCTTCAAACCACCTTAGGGACTAAGCTCCAATTTAGTACTACTTTTGATCCATAAACCGATGGACATACAGAAAGAGTGATTCAGACATTAGAGGACATGTTAAGAGCTTGCGTCATTGATTTTAAAGGAAGTTGGGATGAAAAGTTACATTTGGTAGAATTCGCCTATAACAATAGTTTTTAGAAAAGTATAGGCATGGCTCCTAATGAAGCATTGTATGGAAGGACATGTAGGACCCCTGCTTGTTGGAATGAAGTAAGTGAAAGGAAATTGATAGGGCCTGAGTTAGTACAAATTACTATAGAGACTATCGAGATCATAAGGAAAAGACTTAAGACAGCCCAAAGCCGACAGAAAGACAACGCAGATGGGTGTAGAAGACCTTTGGAGTTTAATGTAGGAGATCATGTATTCTTTAAAGTATCTCCGATGAAAGGAATATTATGATTTGGAATAAAGGGTAAGTTGAGCCCTAGATTTGTTGGACCTTTTGAAATACTTAAAAGGATAGGAGACGTAGCTTATCATCTAGCATTGCCTCCTAAACTGGAAAACCAACACGATGTGTTCCATGTGTCGATGCTGAGGAAGTACTAGCCGAATCCTGGTCACATACTATTTCATGAAGCCATCAAAGTGGATGAGAAACTGAGATACATAGAAGAGCCAGTACGAGTGTTGGATTGAAAGGACCAAGTCCTTTGAATGAAGAAAATTCCTTTAGTTAAGGTATTGTGGCGACATCATGATATGGAAGAGGCCACATGGGAAAGTGAGAAAGAAATAAGGAAAATGTACCCTCATTTGTTTAATGAGATGTAAATAACGTTCAATTTCCAGGACGAAATTCTCTAACGAGGGGAGAATTATGGCATCCGAAAAATTCCAACGACCCTCAAATATGCAACGGCCATGTTTTCTTTTATCTATTGGACCGACCAACCGTGCAACAAGAGAAGTCTTTAGACTTCGATCCATTGATGGAATTCGGCCATGCATGAGGAACATGCATGACGAATTTATGAATAAAATTTTGAGAAGTTGGACCATGCACGTCTTTTCTTTGAGCAATTCGGCAAGGAGGAAATGAATTTTATCACCATGCCACTCGGTTGAATCCCTTCTCCATGTGAGGACTTCGGTCTTGTACTTGTACATGAAGCAAATTGATTAAGGAAATATTAGTTGATTTCTAGGAAAACCGAAATGCCTTATTTTTGTGTAGAAATTTAAGGGCTTATCTTTGGAGAATTTGGGCCATTTAATTAGGACCTTTCGGCCACAAATTGCAGGCCCAAAAAGCCCAAGAAGCCCCCTAATTGTCAACAAAGAGGTGGGGAAACTGGACAAGGAAGCCACACCACTCTCCACCTGTCTCTCTCCCTTGAAGCCACCGGATCTCCTGCATGCAAGAAAATTAATTAATCAAATAAGCAAGCAGCAAAAGGGGCGGATTAGCTGATAGAGAGAGAGAGAGAAACCGAGAGTGAGCGGGCGAGAGAGAGAGAGAGAGAGAGAGAGAGAGAGAGAGAGAGAGAGAGAGAGAGAGAGAGAGCGAGTGTGAGCAGCAAGCAGGTGCACGGCGTGAGGAAGCAAGAGGTCGCCCTTCCGTTGAGCACAGTGCTGCTGCCGTCATCGCCGCTGGTCTTTGCCGCCATTGAGCCGAGCCCGAGACCCCTTGAGCCTTTGTTTTGCTTGCAACCGAGTAGAAGAGCTAGAGGCAAGTGGAAGTTCATTGATCTATGTCTTTGCATGCCACAATCATCTGGTGAAATGCTGGTAGATCTGAGAAAATACAGAATTGGGAGCTGCATGTGGATTTTTTGATGATTGAGATGAAGTTGGATTAAGAGATTGAGTAAAAACAGAGTTTGTTTTGTGTAGTTTCGGTTATTGGCTGAAATAAAAATTGAAAGGTCTAACTAAAGTCGATTCTTGAAGTGAAGTAGTTATAATGTAGTGCAATAGACTTGTAAGTGTTTGGTTATGGACGTTGGATGCTGGGATTCAATGAGTAGAAGTAGTTCTCTTTGGATTAGTAAACTGTTTTTGCAGAGAACAGCATGACCTTCGGTGATTCCATGAATTTTCTGTAATTATCTAGCTAGAATTAGACTTCGAACCCTTAATGAAAGTTTTAGGGAATATCTTTAGGAATAACATATCAGAAATTGATAATAAATGAACAAGGTTTGATCGATAAAACGATTTTCTATGAAAATGTTAAATCTGGAAGTCATTACAGAACGTTAGTAAAGAATATGTCAATTAATGCTCTTGATATATAAGGTATTTGACTTGGTGTTCTTCATGAAACCTTTTTCTTTATGTCTTATTGATAACATGTCAAAATTTCATAATTTTCTGAGTTCATTTAGGGATTATTCCGAAATTTTTTCCAGAACTGTGCATTGTAATAATCGAGCTGCTTTGTTCCGAATTTGCTCAAATCGTCCCAACAGTTAATACATCTTGAATTGCTATTTGACATGATGATATTGGCATTGGCATATTATGAAATATTGATATTTGATTAAGGATTCATGGGACATCTTGTCATTGCATTTGAAAGTATTTTTGGAAATTAAGATGTTAATTTTTGCCGTTGGACCCTCGGGTCAACGATGCCTCGAGAGTTGGGATGCCCAAACGATCAAATGAGTCAATGCTCTGTGGATGCCCGATGGCCCTAAGTGGCTGAATGCTAGAGGTTTTTCCTCAGGAGCTTCGGGATGCCCGGTTGTATGCTTGTTGGTACGTAAATCCAGAGGGCTGGGGTAACCATTTCTATGGCGAACCCTCAGAGGTTCCTCGTGATGCTAGGTGGGGTGCGAGATGCCTAGAGGTGTCGCGAGACACGCTTTGGATGCCTAGTGGCCCAAGTGGCTAAATGCCAGAGGCTTCTGGGACGCCAGGGTTGGGTGTGGAATCCCAGAAGGATGCAAACGTTGGTCCTCTGGGGGATGAAACCTTTTGAATATTAAAACTGATAATTCTACTAAGTGTGTGTGTGCTATGGTTATATGACTAAATTGTATGGCATGGAATGGGACGTGTCATAACAGTTTGGCCCTATGATTAGGAATTCTGTAGCTGGACATGATGCATCTTGAGGGTTTCAAAATTTTACTTGTCATTGCATTAAAGAATTTCATGATTTTGATGCACACTTATTTTTTATTACCTATTTTTGTCTATCTTGCATGGATCTAGATATTGATGGTACTGCGTGATATAGCTTAATGAATCTTTTACTTCTAAGTGGTTGTACTCACCCCGTTTTTCAAGCTAGGAGATATGTCTTTGCTACTAGTCACCCCAACACATTCTATGGCATACCGATCGACGTTGAGTGTGTGTACGGAGCACCCTCATCCCGAGATACGAGGGTTAGTTTTTGTTCGAGTGTGGGTGTTGGTCTTGTGTGACATTGGTTTGCCTACTAGGCTAGTGATTGAGGAGTTTTTGGCTGTGTTCTTCTGCCATGATGGGATCATACTAGGGATGTTGCCGTTGCTGCCAGCTGATGGACCGGGCTGGGTGTGATCGAAAGTGACATTTAGTAGTTAAAGCATTTTTTTGGATCGCCGACACTAATGGATAGACTTATGTATATGGCTATTTGAAAAAGAAAAGAAAAGGAGAAGTCGGTTGTCTTTTGGTATGTAGCCGGGTATAGAAAACCACGGCAAATTTTGGTGTACCGACTGTGATGTCTATCAAGTTTATGTAAATAAAAGTGTTCAGGTTTATCTTATAAAAGTTTTAGTTGGTATGCATTGTTTCCGAATATGGATTAAGGAGATGTTGAATATGCTTCCACTATATAAACTGCGCGGGGACCAATCTATATGATATAAACCCCCAAGACTTATGGACCTATTATAATTCTTTGGTATCAGAGTGATATATTATTAGGACAAGTGAAAGGTAAGCGAACTGTGGCGACCTAAGCGGATCACAGGCCGTTCGGGGGTGCCACAGACATTTTGTTACAAAGTTATGCCGTTTGGTTTGAAGAGCGCTGGAGCAACATATCAAAGAGCCATGGTGACACTATTCCATGACATGATGTATAAAAAGATTGAATTTTATGTTGATGACATGGTTGCAAAGTCAAGACAAGGTGAAGATCATTTTGAAGTCTTAAGAAGATTATTTGACTGATTGAGGAAATTGAAGTTGAGGCTTAACCCTGCAAAATGCATATTTGGGGCAAAATCTAGGGAACTTCTTGGATTTATGGTTAGTAACAAGGGTATCGAGATAGATCCTCTAAGGTGAAGGCCATATGCGACTTGAAAGCTCCTTCTACTGTTAAGGAAGTCCAAAGCTTATTGGGAAGATTGAATTATGTTGCGAGATTTATCTCTCAATTGTCAGAAATTGCTAAGCCATTCTTCAAACTATTAAAAAAGAACGCTAAGGTCAATTGGGATGCAGAATGTTAGAAATCATTTGCAAAAATTAAGTGATATCTTTCACAATCTCTTGTACTCATACCACCTGTGGCATCCCGAAAATTTCATCACAATTTCTAGAAGCATTATGACCTATGGAAAGTGAATGGTTGTGTCGTTAAAGTATGTTGTGGCCTCTAGACCAAAGAATTGTAATAAATTAAGGCTGAACAATTTAGTGGAAAGATGTCTTATGTTCTTGGGTTATCAAAGTTGGTGCTATAGGATAATTCGATAATGAGAATTTTGTTCTTGGCTATGCACCTTATGGATTTGATTTTTATGGATTTATGTTGCAAGCTTTATGGCCAAGTGAATAAGTGTAATTAGGTAATTATATGATGGGTAATTAGGTGATAATTAAAGGGAAAAATTAGAGAAGAGTGGGTTGAATTTTAGGCCCAAGACCAGCCCCGCCATTCGGCCCTTTTGGCCTGGCCCGCGAAGCCCAAAGAAAAGAAGCTGCCGTTGACCAAGGGGAGGAGGCTCGGCCCATGAAGCCCATAGGGCTGTCGACGGAAGGAGGGGTGGCCCATGAGAGGCCCATCCTCTTGCATGGCAATTACCAAGTGGCAAGGGGGATTATCCAAGTGTCTCCTTGCATGTTTTATGATGATTACATGCTAATCATGAGGGGGAAGAAAAGAAGAAGGGGCGGATTGAGCAAAGGGGGGGAGTCGCACAAGAGAAAGGGAGAAAGAGAGAGAGAGTGACCGTCTGAGAGAGAGAGAGAGAGAGAGAGAGAGAGAGAGAGAGAGAGAGAGAGAGAGAGAGAGAGAGAGAGAGAGAGAAATTAAGAGAGGGAGAACGAGCGAGCGAGAGAAGAAGGGGAAGAGGGATGCCGTTCGTCGCCGCCATCGAGCCGCCGAGTCCCGCCTTGCCCCGCCGTCTTTGCTTGCTGTGTTGTGCTCAGATTAGAGGCAAGTAGAGTCCATAAACCTACCTTTGCTTTCTGTGATATGTGTTGTGAGGGATGATAAACTTTGGTTGTGGTAGAAATGAAGAAATTCGAAGCTTTGGGGGAGAATATGGTAGCCTTGCATTCTGTTTTCTAGAAAGGAAGTTAGACCTTTGATGAATTCGTGAGCTGCATGTTCCTTTTTAGTTGGAATATCACTTTGATTTCTTGATGAAAGCTGTAGAGAAATTCTTGAAGAGTAACATATCAAAATTTCATAAGAAATGAACAAGTATAGACAGGTGAAACTATTTTTCTTTGAAGAAGTTAGATCTAGAAATCGTAATGCTGACCTAGTGTGATTCTGTGAATTTTATAAAATTTTTCGGTTGAAATTTGATCTCGTTTTCTGAATGAAAGTTGAATATGACATGCTAAGGAGTAACATAATAAAATTTTAGAGGAAATGAATGAGTTTAGGTTGGTGAAACAATCTTTATCCAAAACGGTTAGAACTGGAATTCGGTGCCGAGGGTTATGGACAGATATGGTTATTATAGTTTTTAATCTATTACAAATATGGTTTTGAGTTCTGCATGAAATATTTACTTCTGGATTTTTTCTATAATATATAAAAATTTCAGAATTTTTGGAGTTGATTTATGATTTGTACTGAATTTGTGAATGAAATTGTGTATGGCAATATTCCGAAATTATAAAGATTGTGATGTGTGGACTGTACCGAACTGTATGATGTTCTTTTGATATGGTGTTCTTCATGGAATATTTTCCTCTAGATCTTTTATATAACAGTCAAATTTTTAGAATTTATTAGGGTTGTTTACTAATTTTTCAAGAATTATGACCAAAGGAGTGCAATCTTTTTTTTTTATCCGAAATTTTGCTGTATTTTAAAAAATAAATGAAATTGCTCCATGTTATATAATGTCTTGAGTGGTTGATTATGCTGCATATGTGGTGACATATGGCATGTTATCTGACATCAAAAGCTGGTTGAGACCTTTGATATTGTTGTATCAAATGCCATGTTGAAATTAAGATACATGTGTGAATATAAATTGAGATAATAATGGGACCGTCAGAGGAGTGAGCCAACGATGCCCCGGGAGTGTTGGGATGCTCGGAGTGTGTGTGCCGGATGCCTCGGGAGTGTTGGGATGCCCGAAGGTGTGTGCCAGAAGCCCTGGAGGTGTGTGCCAGGAGGATTCCTCGTAATGCTAGTTGGGGTACGAGATGCCCGGAGTGTGTGTGCCAGATGCCCGGAGGTGTGTGCCGGAGGCTCTTCGCGATGCCAGGTTGGATGCGAGCGATAAATTGAGGGATGCAAACATTGGTCCCTGGAAAGAAAAATGATGAAATCCTTGTGAAAGATAAAATTGAGAATCGAATCATGCGCATGGATGTGTGCATATGGTATGGGATGAACCTCATGGGAATCCAAGCTTGAAGTGCATGGCTGTTTAATGATGAGTGCATGGTGGTATATGCACATTGCATGATGATATATGCATGGCTATTTGATGATATAAGCACAAGTGCATGGTGATATATGTACGTTGTATGGTGATATATGCATGGCTGTAAGGTGAGGTATGCTTGAATGCATGAATGATATGTGTTTTATTCATGATACCTTGATTGTTCTGCTTGATGCACTGTGTAGTTTGGTGGATCTTTACTGCTGAGTGGCTGTGCTTACCCCTTTGGGGATTAACATTTCAAATTAGAAGGATGCCTCTTTCACCAGTTGTGCATGGTACCTTCTATGGCATACCTACTGACGTTGAGGTGGAGTGCACAGAGCATTCTTGTATTAGTGTACTTGGTCTAGTGTTTGTCCGAGTCCGTGTCTTGGTGATGTACGACGTGGGTCTTGCTGATGGCCCGGTTGTCCAAGAGTTTTTGTCTGTTCACATTTGACGCAATGGGGTGATGCAAGGGATGCTGCCGCCGCCACCGCCTGATGCACCAGATTAGGTGCGATGGCACGTATGACTAGTGGGAGCTGACACTTTTTGGGGATAGCCGATGCTTGTTGATGGAGGGATGTACATGTATGATGTAGGGTCGAGTTCTCTTTTGAGTTATAGCTAAGTATAGTTAAAAAATTTGGCCTTTTGCTGTACCGACCTGAGATGTCCATCGTGAAAATGTAAATAAAAGTGACTCGGCTTTGTCTTTTCATTTGGAGCGTAGTTGGCGTGCATTGCATTATTGTTATTGGAGTAAGGGATGGTGAGACTCGTTTATGCTTCCGTTGATGAGCTACGCTTGGACCTTTACAAAAAAAAAAAAAAAGTGGGAGAAGAATTTTATTGATCAACCCCTATGAACTATGATTCCACTTTAATTAAAAAGATATTAGACTAGTATATAGTAGGACAAGTGACAAGTACCTGTGGTGACCCTAATGGATCGGGGGCTGTCGAGGGATGCCACAACGATTGGTATCAGAGGGAATGGTTATAGGTGGAGTGATAAGGAGCCTCATTTGGAAATTGAGGAATGTAATGACAATGCACACCATAAGGTATTAAATGGAATAATTGGTTAACTTTGAATAACAAGTGATGGGTATTCACTCGTAGATCCCTAATAGTTTATTATGAGTTGTCTTTAGGTGCCAGTATCATGTATATGTTACTTATATAGTAGTAGTTGCTTTTTAATGGAGATAGTGAGTCTCAGATTATTCCTGAGGCAAATGCTTGGAAACTGCAGGAAAGTCATGGTGCGAGCTAGAAGTGCTGATCCATCGAGGGCTGAAGCCTGTGCTGCAAGGGCTGAACCCCGAATAAAAGACATCTTGCATGCATTGGCTAATATTGGAAATCTGATAGAAAGGCAAGCGCAACAACAACCCGGAGTGGAACGTCGCCCTCAAGGACTAGTGGAACAATTTCTGAAGTTGAACCCACCTATGTTCAGTGGAATGGGAAGTCCTAAGGAGGCGGAGCATTGGATTGATGGGATAGAACAGATTTTCCGATTGTTGAACTGCCGTGATGCTGAGAAAATAGTTTTGGCAGAGTACCGGCTGTAGGAAAATGCAAAGTTTTGGTGGAGAGCTTTGAAGGATAGGATCTTTCCACCAGGTACTAATGTGAATTGGGATGAGTTTGTGAGAGCCTTCAATAGGAAGCATTTCTCTAACTGTGCTAAGGATAAGAAGATGTGGCACCCCTTGACGGCCCCCGAACCGTTAGGGTCGCCACAGTCCGCTTACCCTTCACTTGACCTGATAATATAATACTTTGATACCAAGGAATTTCAGTAAAATTCATAAATCCTGGGGGTTTACATATTTTAGATCGGTCCCTGCACAGTTTATATGGCAGAAGTACATCCATCAACTCCCTTCCTTATATTCAAAAAACGATGCACACTCACTAAACATTTATAGGTAAAAGCCGAACACTTTTATTTACTTAAACCAGATGGACATCATTCATCGGTACATCAAAATGCCGTAGTCTTCTACACTCGGCTATACTTCAAAAGATGATCGGCATCTCCTTCAACAGTCGTATTCTTAAAGTCCATCGATCAGTGTTGGCGTCCAAAAGTTCCTTCCTTTGCTATCTTCCTCCTCGCGGTCATATCCAACCACTTGATCCATCTATCGATGGCAGTGGCAGCAAAGGTATCTTATCTAGTCTGAAATGTTAGTCCCCAAACGGGGTGAGTACAACCATTGAGCAGTAAAGATCCATCAAACTACACAATGCAACAAGCAAGACAATCAAGATATCACAAGTAAAGCACATATCATCCATGCTATTGAGCATACATCACCATGCGGTCGTGCATATATCGCCATGCGGTCATGCATATCTCACCATGCCATCGTGTATATCTCACCGTGCCATCTTGCATATACTACCATGCAATCATGCTTGTATTTCCATGAGGTTCATTCCATGCCATATGCACATACATACACATGATTCATATCATCCATGTTATCATGTATACATCCCCATGAGATTCATTCAAGCCTTCATGATCGCATTATCAATGTCAAATAGCATCAATTTACTTTCATAAGCAGATCATGCATCATGCCATATGCATACACCCATGCACATGATTCAATTTCAATAGTTATCTTTCACAAGGATCTCATCATTTTTCTTCCAGGGACCAATGTTTGCATCCCTCAATTTCTCGCTCGCGCCCAACCTGGCATTGCGAGGCTCCTCGCCTCTGGCACACACCTCTGGGTATCTCGCATCCCACCTGGCATCACGAGGAATCTCCGGGGCTCGCCATGAAAATGGTTACCCCTACCTTCCGGACATGCATCATAATACAACCCCTCACCCTCCGGGCATGTATCATAATACAACCGGGCATCCCGACACTCCCGGGGAAAACCTCTGGGCATGTATATGTAATACAACCAGGCATCCAAAGGACATTGACTCATTCGAACCTCTGGGCATCCTGACTCCCGGGGCATCGTCGGCTCACACCTCTGACGGTATCATAATTATCACAATGTATATTCACATATATGTCTCATTTTCAACATGGCATTTGATGCAACAATATCAAAGGTCTAAACCAGCTTTTTGATGTCATGTAACATGCCATATGTCACTACATATGCAGCATAATCAACCACTCAAGACATTATATCACATGGAGCAATTTCATTTATTTTTGAAAATATAACAAAATTTCGGATAAAAACAGATTGCGCTCCTTTGGTCATAATTCTTGAAAATTTAGTAAACAGCCTAATTAAATTCTAAAAATTTAACATGTTATATACAAGATCTGGAGGAAAATATTTCGTGAAGAACACCAAATCAAAAGAGCATCACACAAATCAGTATAATTCACGCACCACAGTCCTTAAAATTTCATAATATTACCATGCACAGTTTTATTCACAAATTCGGTAAAAATCCTAAATCAGCTCCAAAAATTCTGAAATTTTTATATGTTAAATATAAGGTCCAGAAGTAAATATTTCATGAATAACTCGAAATCAGATTTGTGATAGATTAAAAACTATAACCACCATAACCGTCTCTAACCCTCGGCAAAATTCCCAGATCTGACCATTTTAAATAAAATCATTTCACCAACCTAAACTCATCCATTTCCTCTAAAATTTTAGTATGTTACTCATTAACATTTCATCACTAACTTTCATTCAGAACACAAGATCAAATGTTCACTGTCTGATTTTATAAAAATCACGAAATCATACTAGGCGAGGTAGCATTTTTCCCAGATCCAGTTTCTTCAAAGAACAACGATTTCACCGACCTATTTTGGTTCATTTCCTCTAAAAAAAATTTATGTTCCACCTCAAGAAGTCCACTACAACTTTCATTAAGAAATAAAAGTGATATTTTCGCAAGAAAGCTACTTTACAGTCCACGAAATCACTGAAGGTTCGAACAACAAATTCCAGATCTAAATTCTCCAAAGAAAAATAATTTGACTAACCAAAACTTGTTCATTTTACCTCAAATTTTAGTATGTTTTTCCTCAAGATGTCCCCTACAACTTTCATTGAGAGATCAAAGTGAGATTTCAACTAAAAAGTCGCATGCAGCTCACAAACTCATGAAAGGTCGGACTGGTTTTCCCAGAAACAGCATACTAGGCCAACAAATCTCTCCCCAAAGCTCCGAAATTTCATCACTTCCACCACAACCGAAATTCACCATTTTCTACGCACACATCACAGCAAGCAAAGGGTAGGTTTTAGGACTCTACTTGCCTCAAATCCGAGCACAAACACAGTGACAAACGGTAGGCAAGGCGGCGAACGAACGGTGGCGAACGGACCTCCTCCTTCCCTCTCGCACGCACGGTCTCTGCTTTTCTCTCTTCCTTTCTTTTCTCTCTTTCTTTCTCACTCTCTCTCTCTCTCGGCACCTAGCTTCGACCGCCCCCTTCCCCTTTTCCTTTTGGGTTGAATAAAACCCTTGCATGCTTCCATTTTTGCATGGAGGGACACTTGTCTCCAAATTTTTGCATGGAGAGACACTTGTCTCCAAATTTTTGCATGGAGAGACACTTGTCCCCAAGAAGGAGACAAGTGTCTTCTTGTTGAAGACACACGGAGGAGGCCCATCTGGCTCCTCTCTCCCCCCTTCGATCGACAGCCCATGGGGCTTCTTGGGCCGAGCCTCTTGGCCCACTTTGGGTCCAATACTCTTGGGCCAAAAATCCAACTTTTTAAATGACCAAAAAAAAATACTAAATAAGCCCATAGTTGCTCTTAACAATTTACTTTAATCCCCATTTAATTTCATAATCTCAATTACTCACATGGCCATATAAAACTGCAACAATAATCAATGAAAATCCAACTTATAGAGTACACGGCCAAGACCAGAAAATTCTCTTGTCAATTTATCCTTTAGTACAATCCTTGATCATACTTAGTTATAGGATACATTTCGAAATCAAAACAATAGTCCATTAAATGTCCGGCCTTAATTAATTGAAATCTATTAGTCTAATGGCCATAATAAAATCCGATGGCGCTTCCATCACCTATTCATAGTTCATGGTATATCTAGGGGTTGTCATAAAATTTTGGGATGCCACAGAAGATCACTGAATTTGTTAAGTTAGAACAAAGGGAACTGACAGTGGATCAGTATGAGGCAAATTTTTTTGAATTGTCTAGGTATGCTCCCAGATTGATTGAGGATCGTGAGGAAAAAAAGCTAAGAGATTTCTAAAAGGGTTGAGGACTGATATTAGGAAACAATTGTTGCCTTTAAATATAAGGGATTATCATGAGATTTATGAAATGGCACAGTTGGTGGAGCAAGAGCTAGTGAGAGAGCGATCAGAGTTTAAGAGACAGTTGAGCTTTAGTGATATCAGAACGGGTAAGAGACCCCATCCTGGTCAAGGTCAGACTTGGGATGCGAAGAAAAAGAGCAATTTTGGAAATTTTAGAAGAGCTAGGGATGGCCTGAATATAGGGAAAGCACCCTATCAGCCTGATGTTTGTCGAAGGTGTGATGGGCAGCATGGCCCAGGACCTTGCAATGGACAGCTGAGATGTTATGGTTGTGGACGAGTAGGTCACCTTAAGAAAGACTACTCACAAGAGAGGTCGCAAATGAGTGTTGGCTCGGTGCGACAAGCATAGCAGAGTGCTATTAGACAAAACCTACCAAGGAATCCTTAGAGGCCACCAGCACAAGGAAGGGTGTATTCGGTCACCCAAGAGGAAGTGCAAGCTTCCAAAAATGTTATATCAGGTACAATTTTCATAAACGGCAAGAAGGCATATGCATTGTTTGACACGGGTGCTACACATTCATTTATATCTTAAAGATATAGGCAATTGAGTGAAATAGAAGTTACACCTCTTGAGACGCCTCTTTGTATTTCCACGCCTTTAAAGAATATGGTATATCTACGATGATGTGTTCAAAATGTAAGATAACAATAGGAGGAAGGGATATGGAAATAAACCTAGTCGTAATGGCTATGTATGACTTTGATGTTATCATAGGAATGGACTGGCTCCATAAGCATAGGGCTAAGGTGGATTGTTATTAGAAAGTGATCCAATTTGTTTTACCTGATCAGTCTACTTGTGAATTTTTCGGAGGTCAGACCAACCCATCTATAGCACTTATTTCACCAATAGAGGCCCATGCATTACTTGACGAAGGATGTCAAGGGTACCTGGCAGTGGCTAAGGATTTTACTAGGGAAGAACCTAAGCTCGATGAAATTCGAGTAGTTAGTGAATTTCTAGATGTATTTCCTAAAGAGTTGCTTGGTTTACCACCGGAACGAGAAATTGAGTTTGAAATTGAATTGATGCCTGGAACAGGACCAATATCGAAAGCCCCGTATAGGATGGCCTTAGTGGAACTGAAGGAATTGAAGGTACAACTACAAGAGTTGCTTGATAAAAGATTCATTAGGCCAAGTGCTTCTCCTTGGGATGCACCAGTCTTGTTTGTAAAAAAGAAGGATGGGTCGATGCGTTTATGTATTGATTATAGGCAACTGAATCAAGTGACTATTAAGAATAAATATCCCTTGCCTAGAATTGATGATCTATTCGACCAACTACAAGGAAGTTCGGTCTTTTCTAAGATTGACCTGAGATCGAGATACCATCAGTTAAGGATTAAGAAAGAAGACATTCCTAAGACTGCATTTAGGACTCGATATGGGCATTACGAGTTCCTAGTCATGCCTTTTGGATTGACGAATGCACCGGCCGCATTCATGGATCTGATGAATAGGATATTTAAGCCTTACTTGGATCAGTTTGTGATTGCCTTCATTGATGATATCCTGGTATATTCTAGAGGACCTGAAGAGCACGAGCAACACTTGAGGATAGTTTTGCAAACTTTGAGGGATCATGAGTTGTATGCCAAATTCAGCAAGTGTGAATTTTGGCTGGACCGGATAGTATTTTTGGGACATATGGTGTCACAAGGAGGAATTGTAGTGGACTCGACGAAAGTTGAGATGGTAATAAATTGGCCGAGACCGACAACACCCACTGAAATACAGAGTTTCTTAGGAATGGCTGGTTATTATAGAAGATTTATTGAGGGATTTTCACGACTGGCAGGCCCCTTAATGAAATTAACGTGGAAGAATGTAAAGTTTGAATGGAGTGGAGAATGTGAAAGGAGCTTTCGGGAACTTAAAAGAAAATTGACCACGGCTCCAATCTTGACTATACCATCTGGATCTGATGGTTTTACAGTGTATAGTGATGCATCTCACAAAGGACCGGGATGTGTTTTGATGCAACATGGAAAGGTCATAGCCTATGCATCTAGACAATTGAAACCTCATGAACTGAATTACCCAACGCATGATTTAGAACTAGCAGCTATAGTGTTTGCTTTGAAGATATGGAGGCATTATTTGTATGGAGAAAAATTTGAGATCTATACAAATCATAAGAGCCTAAAATATCTATTTTCACAAAAGGAATTGAACAGAGACAAAGGAGGTGGATGCAATTGTTGAAGGATTATGATTGTGAAATATGGTACCATCAAGAGAAGACGACTAAGGTAGCGGATGCCCTTAGTCGTAAGTCAGCTATGGAGATGGCCAGTTTAAGAATGGCAGAATGGAACCTATTAAAGTTTGTAGCAGACTCAGAGTTTGAATTGAAAGTGGATCGCCTTATTGGTATGCTTACTGCATTAAGGATTGAGCCTGAAATTATAAAAAAAGTTAAGATCCTGCAAGAGTCCGACCCGAAAATTATGAAAGTGAAAAATGCAGTATCTTTAGGAAAAAGACTAGAATTTCAAGTCTCTGAAGATGGAGTGGTAACATGCCAAGGACAACTTTGTGTTCCCGACAATGAAGAAGTGAAGAGGGAAATTCTGTTGGAGGCACATAGGAGTAATTATAGTATTCATTCGGGAAGTACAAAGATGTACAAGAATTTGCGTCAACAATTTTGGTGGAATGGCATGAAAGTAGATACGGCTAAACATGTTTCTCAATGTTTAACGTGCCAACAAGTGAAGACAGAACATCGCAAACTTGCAGGACTATTGAGACCGTTAGACATACCAGACTGGAAATGGGAGCATGTAACAATGGACTTTGCGCAAGGACTGCCAAGGACATCAAGTGGTCATGACTCTATTTGGGTGATAGTAGATCGTTTGACTAAATCTGCTCATTTCCTAGCTGTCCGCATAAACTATTCAATGAACAAACTTGCTGAGATGTATATAAGCCAGGTAATACACTTACATGGTATTCCTATAACGATCACCTCTGATCGAGACTTTAGGTTTATTTCAAATTTTTGGCGAAGTTTCCAAAATGCCTTAGGGACAAAGTTTCAATCTAGTATTGCTTTTCATCCTCAAACAGATGGACAAACAGAAAGAGTGATCCAGACTCTAAAAGATATGCTAAGAGCCTGTGTTATTGACTTTAGAGGAAATTGGAATGAAAATTTGCACCTGATAGAGTTCGCCTATAACAATAGTTTTTAGAAAAGTATAGGCATGGCTCCATATGAAGCATTATATGGAAGAAGGTGCAGAACCCTTGTCTGTTGGAATGAAGTAGGTGAAGGAAAACTAACAGGACCTGAGCTAGTGCAAGTTACTACAGAAGTGGTCAAGATAATCAGGAAAAGACTTAAGATAGCCTAGAACCGACAAAGAGACTATGCAGATAGGCGTAAAATGATGAAATCCTTCTGAAAGATAAAATTGAGAATTGAATCATGCACATGGATGTGTGCATATGGGATGAACCTCATGGGAATGCAAGCCTGAAGTGCATGGCTATTTAATGATGAGCACATGGTGGTATGTGCACGTTGCATGATGATATATGCATGGCTGTTTGATGATATAAGTACAAGTGCATGGTGATATATGTACGTTGTATGGTGATATATGCATGGCTACAAAGTGAGGTATGCTTGAATGCATGAATGATATGTGTTTTATTCATGATACCTTGATTGTTCTGCTTGATGCACTATGTAGTTTGGTGGATCTTTACTGCTGAGTGGTTGTACTCACCCTTTGGGGATTAACATTTCAAATTAGAAGGATGCCTCTTTCACCAGTTGTGCGTGGTACCTTCTATGGCATGCCTACTGACGTTGAGGTGGAGTTCACAGAGCATTCCTATATTAGTGTACGTGGTCTAGTGTTTGTCCAAGTCCGTGTCTTGGTGATGTACGACGTGGGTCTTGTTGATGGCCTGGTTATCCAAGAGTTTTTGTCTGTTCATGTTCGATGCAATGGGGTGATGCAAGGGATGCTGCCGCCGTCGCCACCGCCCAATGCACCGGGTTGGGTGTGATGGTACGTATGACTGGTGGGAGCTAACACTTTTTGGGGATAGCCGACGCTTGTTGATGGAGGGGTGTACATGTATGATGTAGGGTCGAGTTCTCTTTTGAGTTATAGCCAAGTATTATTAAAAATCTTGGCCTTTTGCTATATCGACCCGAGATATCCATCGTGAAAATGTAAATAAAAGTGACTTGGCTTTGTCTTTTCATTTGGAGCGTAGTTGGCGTGCATTGCATTATTGTTATTGGAGTAAGGGATGGTGAGACTCGTTTATGCTTTCGTTGATAAGCTGCGCTGGGACCTTTACAAAAAAAAATGTGGGAGAAGAATTTTATTGATCAACCCGTATGAACTATGATTCCACTTTAATTAAAAAGTTATTAGACTAGTATGTAGTAGGATAAGTGACAAGTACCTATGGTGACCTTAACGGATCAGGGGCCGTCGAGGGGTGCCATACCACCTATATAAGGCGTGCCTCTGATCTTGTATCTCACTATTCACGAAGAGTCTTTAGGAGCCATGTTAGCACAAAAAGAACTAAGGGATGGAATAGAGCGTGCCATATATTACCTCCGTAAGAAGTTTACTACTTCCGATATTTGATATCCTGAAGTGGAAAAGACCTGTTTAGCCTTGATTTGGGTTTTACACTGACTAAGGCAATACACTCTGCACCACCGCATCCTTCTGGTGACTGAGAATGGCCTGATTAAATATCTTTTGTAGAAGCCTGCATTGGTTGGAAGGCTTGCTAAATGGAAAATATTGCTCTTTGAGTTTGATATTCAAAGCATGGCATAAAAGTCCATCAAAGGGCGAGCCATAGCTAATATGTAAGTCGAAAATCCCGGGAAATCTAATGATTGGGATGAAATTGATGAACGAATTTATTTGGTCTCACCTAACAACTGGACCATGTATTTTGATGGTGCAGTTAACCTTTCTAGTTCTGGCACCGGGGCAATTTTAATATCTCCAGGAGGTCAACATTATCCAGTAGCTACAAAGTTGGTATTCCCTTGTACCAACAATATATTTGAATATGAAGTGTGCATCCTTGGTTTGTAATTAGCCATTGATATGAAAGTCAGAAAGCTTCAAGTTTATGGTGATTCTGCACTCATCATCTTCCAGACAAGAGGTGAATGACAAACACGGGATGTAAAGTTGATTTCTTACCATGAATATCTCGAAGATTTAGTCAAGGAATTTGATGAAATCTCTTTTGATTATCTACCAAGATCACAAAATCAATTTTCTAATGCCCTAGCAACTTGATCTTTAATGTTGCAAGTAACTAATGGTTTGAGCATTGATCCTTTGCAAATCGACGTCTTGAAAAAGCCTACTTATTGCCTAATGATAGAAGAGGAACCTGATGGTCAACCTTGGTATTATGACATCATGAATTACCTTCGAGAAGGGAAAATTCCCCAAGGGAGTCAAACCAATGATCGAAAATACTTGATGAAGTTGGCATCCAAATTCTTCCTCAGTGGAGGAACCCTTTATAAAAGGTCTTCCGATTAAGTTTTACTGAAGTGCGTGGATGCGCAAGAGGCTAAACTTTGACGAAAGAAATACATGAAGGAGAGTGCGGCCTTCATATGAACAGTCATCTCTTGGCTAGAAAAATCATGAGGCTCAGTTACTACTGATTGACCGTGGAGGCTGATTGTATTAAGCATGTGAGGTGTTGTCACCAATGCCAAATCTATGGAGACAAAATCAATGCTCCTCCTAATGAGCTACATCAAATGTCCAAGTCCTGGCCTTTTTGAATGTGGGGCATCGACATCATTGGACTAATTAATCCTAATGCGTCAAATGGACATTTTGCAAATCGACATCTTGAAAAAGCCTGTTTATTGCTTGATGATAGAAGAGGAACCTGATGGTCAACCTTGGTATTATGACATCATGAATTACCTTCGAGAAGGGAAATTTCCCCAAGGGAGTTAAACCAATGATCGAAAATACTTAATGAAGTTGGCATCCAAATTCTTCCTCAGTGGAGGAACCCTTTATACAAGGTCTTCCCATTCATTTTTACTGAAGTGTGTGGATGCACAAGAAGCTAAACTCCTGATGAAAGAAATACATGAAGGAGAGTGCGACCTTCATGTGAACAATCATCTCTTGGCTAGAAAAATCATGAGGCTTAGTTACTACTGATTGACCATGGAGGCTGATTGTATTCAGCATGTGAGGTGTTGTCACCAATGCCAAATCTATGGATACAAAATCAATGCTCCTCCTAATGAGCTACATCAAATGTCCGAGTCCTGGCCTTTTTGAATGTGGGGCATCGACATCATTGGACCAATTAACCTAAAGCGTCAAATGGACATTGTTTTATCTTAGTAGCCATTGATTACTTCACCAAATGGATTGAAGCCAATTCTTATGCCCATGTTACTGCAAAGAGTGTAGCAAAGTTCATCCATTGTGATATCATCGCTCGATGTGGAGTTCCTGAAGTGATCATCACAGACAATGGATCAAACCTGAACAGTAAGGTGGTGGATGATTTACTTGGAGAATTCCACATTCGCCATTTGAATTCTTCTCCTTACCACCCACAAATGAATGGAGCTGTGGAAGCAGCAAATAAAAACATCAAGAAGATTTTAGCCAAAATGGTGGAAAATTATCGTGATTGGCATGATCGGTTACCATATGCTTTGTTTGCTTATCGAACTTCAATTTGTACTTCGACTAGGGCAACACCATTCTCATTAGTTTATGGGATGGAAGCGGGATTACCTGTGGAAGTGGAAATCCCTTCACTAAGGGTACTTTCTCAAATCAAACTCTCTAAAGCTGAATGGGTTCAACAAAGATTTGAACAACTTAATATGATTGATGAAAAGCAGGTAAAAGCCTTATGCCATGGACAAAGCTATCATAAGAGAGTAGCTAGGTTGTTCAACTGCAAGGTTAAACCAAGGCATTTTGAGATCAACGATCTTGTCTTGAGAAAAGTCTTACCTATCATTCCAGATCCTCGTGGGAAGTTTACCCCAAACTATGAAGGTCCACATATTGTAAGAAAGGTGTTACCGGGTGGGGCATTAATCCTTGTATAAATGGATGGTCAAGAATTGCCAAGACCTGTAAATGCTGATGCTGTCAAGAAATATTATCCATGAATAAATTGAAAGGCCTTTGAGCCACTTTTGGAATGATCCAAGCCACTTTAGGACATTTACATCATGCGTCTCATGTATCCATATTGTATTTCCATGTTTGTTCATTTTACAGGATCTCTGATGAAGATTCTATCTATCCACAAGAGATTCATCTCAAAAATGCAAAAACTGCCCATCTTCTTTAGAACTTAGAAGTGACCCAGTCCCTTCGAATGCCGAAGAGTCATTTAGGACTCTAGAGGTATAGCTAGAACTCTAGAAGTACAACTAGAACTCTAGAAGTGAACCGATGTGCTAAGCAAAGCCTATTTTGTCCACAAATTTTATTCAACCTTACTTCCAAAAGTCTCTCCAGTAGGGTCAATGAAACATGTCCTCTCAAACAAAATTTCATTACATTTTCATTCCCCATGGAGCTGAATTTAACTAAAGTGAGCTTTGAAAAACCTGAAAATGATTGTTAAATATGCCAAGTAGCAGTGCCTAAAATGATGAGAGAGGCAACCTCTTTACCAAACACGTCCTTATACACTTTTTGAGAGAATTGAGTGGAAACAACCATGTCTTATGGCATAGGGTTCATTCACAGTGAATACATGATTTGAAAATATAAAGGCATTTTCATTGCTCAATCCCAAACACTATTGCTTTGTTTGCTAGCCACTTTGAGCCAAATAGGGAGCATTTCAAAATAACCCTATCGAGAACAACCCCACATTTGGGCAAAATAGGGGGTCTTGGTTGAAAATTATAGAGCAAAAGATTAAGAAAGATTTTATTGCTTTCACTTGTATCAATCTTCTTGTGCTAGCTTAAGGTGATTTCTTATTGAAACTCGAAGCATCTTGAAGTGACGAAGAGCATTCCATTCACTACCACAAACACAATTACCCTTTGCTTAGCCAGTTTGAGCCTTATACAATTCTTTCATAACCCCGGGTGATGATTATCTCCCCACACTAAGGCAAGGTACATGATTTACCAACAAAATTGAAAATATTGGTTATGTTTGTAAATGCCACTCCAGAGTCCTAGATACTCAAAAGAGAATGAAAACTATGCGGCATGAAAAAACAATGTGCCTGGTAAAAGCAAGACTAATGCCCATAAAAAATGCAAAGAAAAGCAAGAATGCATAAAAGAGCAAAATCCATGGTCATACAAACCATCCGTTGAAAAACAAAAGAAATGTCTTGCAAGAGAAAACATGTATTGCCAGCAATATCATTAGAGCAAAGGGCGAAGCTCTCATGTCTCAAGACAAATTACCAAAAGGACTCTCGAGATAGGTTGAATTTCAAGAGTCAAATTTTCAAAAAGTCATGTGATGGTAATGATGCCAAGATAATTACTCACTTTTAACCCTTCGATATTTGAAATTTTTTCTAGCCTTTTTAAGCCTCACCTAAACCAACATTACAACCCTTATCCGAAGTCTCTTCCGATTGGGATGGTTCGAGTTGAAATGAGAGTATCACCTAGGAGCTACCGCTAGAAGGAGTGGAAGCAATCCTATCTTATCTTATCTTCAAGGTTCTTGACTTGTAAACCTGATGAAGATATTGATTGAATATTCATTTCTTAGCCTCAGAGTGCATACCTTTTTGTATAAGCCCATGACCAAGCCATCATTATGGTCCCTTTAAAATACATTTTGATCAATGGATTGTATTCATTGTGAACATTTCCAAAAGCCTTCAACATAGGTTGAGTGAGACTTCTCCAGTGAGATTTAAACAGCTTTTCCCATACCAATGGTTGGGAATAAAAACCCTTTATGAGAGCTAGTGTGAAAGACTTCTTTTGATTAGGATATTTCCACTTGGCATATTTGACTTAACCCTTAGATGGTTAATCAAATCTCATTTTGTTAAAATTCCCTCTGAAGGGATTTGACAATCAATATCATTTTGCAAGATTGGCTCTCCAGCAATCTCGAAACTCTTTTTCAAAGTATTTATTCCTTAATGAACTGGTTTTTGGTCATCCTAACCCATATCATTGTTTTAGGTTTTTGGTCATCTTAAATCATAACTCTTGCTTTTGATTTTTGGTTACCCTAAACCATACCCATTGTCTCCTTAGGTTCTAGGTTATCCTCAAACCTTGTCTTTAGGTTCTAGGTTATCCATAAACCTTATCTTCGGATTCTAGGTTATCCTTAAACCTTGTCTTTCAGGTTCTAGGTTATCCTCAAACCTTGTATGTTCTAGGTTATCCTCAAACCTTGTATGTTCTAGGTTATCCTTAAACCTTGTCTTTCAGGTTCTAGGTTATCCTTAAACCTTGTCTTCAAGTTCTAGGTTATCCTTAAACCTTGTCTTTCAGGCTCTAGCTTATCCTTAAACCTTGTCTCTTAGGTTCTAGGTTATCCTTAAACCTTGTCTCTTCAGGTTCTAGGTAATCCTTAAACATTGTCTTTATATGAGTGGTTATCTTTAAACCATTCATTTTTCATTTAGTGATTTTATTTCCTTCATTCCATTTCATGAGATAGGGATAAAGACAGAGTGAATAAACCCTAATAAAAGTTCAAATACCCTAATGAGCAAAGGTAAGTATCAGGTAGGTCCATAACTAAATGTCATTTCTTTTGTCTTCCTCTATTTCCGAAGTGGGGTCAACTAAAAATTGCAAGTATCAGTTTTGTTTTTGAGTGGAACCTCTTTGAACTCCCAGTCAAAGAGGGACAGCTGTTGACACCTAATTTTTAATCAATATATCATTAAAAAAAATGAGTCCAAATTTTGTTACGGGTTTTACGAAATTTGTAAATCGACCCCGCGTGTTATGAAAATAAAAAAATAGAGAGAAGACCCCAATTAGTTCACAATTGATCGTTGTTGTTCATCAATAATGCATCATGGCCATTGAAATAGGCATGTGCTCAATTAGGGGCACTCTTAACAAATTTAACAAAATAATTAGCTAGGTAGATCAAATCCTAGCCCTTAGATTAATACAAGGGCTGAGATTTGATCTTGCCTTAGAATATATAATATAAAAAAAGGAAGAAAGGGGGCCGGAGGCCATTGGACGGATCTACTTTCTCTCTCTCTACATTTGTTTCTCTCTATCTCTCTGGCTTTTAGGGGTTTTTTTCTTCTTCACAAACTCTGGTTTCGCAGCGTTTTTTTTTCCGGTTGCTCCCCCGCTGCTCCATCTCCGTCTTCATCGCCCCAGTCTTTGTCACCGCTGCTGGGCGATCGCCATAGATATAGCACGCAACCAGAGCAGGGGGCTCACGCGAGCCAGAGAACGCACGGACACCCGCCTGCAACTTCATCTTCACGGTTCAAGGCGCGACTCTCTAGTTCTCTCCGCAAGATCAAGCTCCATCGCCGGCGACCGGGAGTAGGGGACTTCGTCGTCGTCAAGAGGGCCTGTCGGAGCTCGCTTTCTTCAGTTTCTCAGATTATCGAACATCTCGGCGGATTGGGGTTTCTCGGCTTTGTTGTTTTCGAGGCACTCGCAACTTCTTCAATTCTACTTCGCCGACTTTGATTGGCAATCTGGTTCATTGAAAACTCGATTGTGACTGATAATTGATCGCTCCTCACTGAGTGACGAAAGTCGATTCGAACTCTGTTCATCCACTAAAGTTGCAAATTCAACCGAGGTAAGCAAAATGAAAATCCTTTTTATAGCATCCGATGAGGTGAGGGATTCTCGTGTTGAAATACACTCTCAACAACGAAAGTTTGGGGCCAGGATGATTGCTATCTGAAATGATGTTTGAACTTGGATGAGTTTTATTCTGCAATTTCGTATCTCTGACCTCTTTGCGCATATGCCTGAAAATGAGTTTGTATATGTGCTTTTTGTGCTTGATGTCTTCATGAGAGTTGAAGATGGTTCAATTATCTTTCCAACGAGCTATAGCACGTCCTGATCTGAGATCATTAGCTACCTGAAATCCTCTTTGAAATTTAAGAAGTGATTCTGGAAAACTGATACATTGCAGTTTACTGTTATACTTTGTTCAACCTTGTCTGTTTTTTTATTCCCGATTTTCTATTGAATTTTGTGCTTGGATTCATAGATTGGTGTCTTATAAAAAGTTGCTTGAACTATCCTTGGCTACAATATACAATTTTTTTTTAGAATTTTTGGAGTTGATTTGATTAGGAAAATGTTCATTAAATCGTCCTTAGTGCGTATTGTCCTAACTGTGACCTGATTGTTGTTTGTCTTGGATGAACTGTTAAACATGCTCTTTTGGTCTCGAGGTCTGCATGAAAGTCATAGTATATTCCATGGAATTTTTAACAATATAAAGATTGCACCAGTCGACCTCTGTTTTCCCTATCAATTGCATGTTTGAAGTTCTGCTATAATCTGTTGATGTTGCTGTAATGTTGATTGCTAGAACAATCTGTTTGGTTTACTATTTTTGTGTGATTTTCTGCATGTAGATTTTTGTTAAGAGTGTCTTCATGTGATTTGATCCTAACATTCAGACCTAAGTGTACAAAAAATTGTGGAGTTTTCTCATGTCATATAGATAGGATCAAGCATGATTGTTTTTAGCCTTTGCTGGCATTTTGAACTATAATATGATATGATCCTACTGAATTCTTGATTCATGTTTAGGACATTCACGATACTTGATCATTTGTGCTCTTAATGCATCCAATTTAGCTTTGATGGTTAAATGTGTTCCATAGCCTTAAGGAAGTTGCATCCTTTTCACATCATATCATTTGAAAAAATGATGTTTTCTCTAGCCAATTGTTTGTAGAATATTTTTTCTAAGGCATCACGTGGATCACACATTAGTTGTTTTTCATGCATTAGAAATCATATGAGTTTGTGATTAGCGTATGCTCTTGGTAATAAGTGACCCGTTGAGGGTTCACTTTCTTGCTTGATTAATTGAGAAACAAGGTTCAAAAGACCTGCATGCTTGATTAAATTTTTTGTAATGCATGTGATTTTTAGATGAATGGTAGGGCTGATGCATGATATCGAGGGAAAACCTTGGGATCATATAGATCACTTAATTAGAAAACTTAATAGTGCTATTGGCCATGCAAGAATACAATTGACCAACAATTGCTATAAGTCACGAACAAAAATGATTGGGTAGGCGTTTTAGTGGGACCTTCGCATGAAAAACAAAAGCTGGCCCCGAGGCCCCAAAAACTTAAAATTTGTACGGTATTTCCTTTAAACCATTGATTTTGACATGATGTCTTGTTTTTGACTATTTTGATGTGTATGATTGTTTATTTCCATTGTATGTATCTAGTTATGAATTTCTTAGGTAAAGATAAGAATAGAATCCTGAAGATGAAGAAAGCATGAAGACAGTGGAGGTCAATGTCCATCTCGGCCATTATCATGTATTATCCATTTTCCCGACATATGTCTCGGGTTCCATTTATTGTATAAAACCCGACGAGTTGCAGGTTTTCTCTCTTTCTTTCATCTTTTTCAATTGTATTTCTCTTTTATATTTTTTAGGATTGCATGATAGATTTATTGCTTTTCTTGTTTGTTTACTTATTGTCTTGCAATTTTCAATTCCATTGATCATTTCCTTTTTTCTTTTTCTTTTTAGAAATAAGAATAGAATAAAAATGACCAACCACGCATGATCGTTAGTTTAGGATAAATGATCCCAAAAATGTAAAAAGAAACACGTGGACATATTAGGAAAACACAACATACTATTTAGGTACCGAAAGGGCGTTAATAGAAATATTAATGTAACCCAAGTCACCGAACCTAGATATTTGGTTGCGTAGTAATCGAGGGGATACTCCCGACCCTCGATTGGGTTTTCTAGCTGACCCCAAAATGAGGCTAGTGGCGACTCTCATATATTTTTAGGTTGTCATAAACAACTAGATCATTTAAATAAACCCGTCGCGTGGGGTATGAGTTTCGATGAAACTCACGATGGTTTCGCATACTCGACATGGGAAGTAGCCCAAAAGGATGAAGTGATGCCATCCTTATGGGTGAGCAGTGACGAGAGGGCTACCATGGTAAAGATACCCTTAAATGTAATACCTACACCCAACCACTTTTTCTAAGGTGTGTCGCTCGTGTGGGTATAGATCGTGACACTCTGCTGTCACACGGGGTATGAGCTTGGGAGAGCTCGCAATTTCGTAGAGGGAACTCACGAGAAGCTTGATCCAAAAGGCGAGGTGATGACGTCTTTTGGAATGCAAGTCGTGAGTGAACTCTCGTGATCAAGTACCCCTAAACCCGACCTTTCCCCCTTTGACTCGAGGGCAGTGAGATCGGGTCGCGACAATTGTGAATCTGTTATCTTGCTTTTTCTATCCCATACTATTTGCTATAAGGGGTTTTGTTTCACTTCTGCATGTGCAATAAAATGAATGGGTCAGTGACGAGTCCTAGGACATTATCGACCACCGAGAAATGTGTGTGCACTCGAAGCACTGGGGTGTGACATTACATTTGCTGATTCTTATCTTTCTTCTTAACCGACTCATCTATGGCGGCATGCTTATTCATTCATGTGTGACCTGAATTCTTGTGCTGCACTAACAAATGTGTCAAGAATGACCCTTGGTCCATCACTTAAACTGATCACTTAACTCTGATCCCTACACTAAGCAAGACTCGGAAATTGCATGCCTCAATGCCAATCCGAGAACTTTAGGCTTGGGTACACCTCGCTTTCGTGAAGATCATAAGCTCAACAGACATTGGCTTCGACCCGACGTGAACATTCTTCATGCCATGAATGACTCTCAGTTCATGGTTTGATTCAACGCTAAGCACAAAGTCTCTGCACCAAATCGAACTGTATAATCGGCATGTTTTGATGCCTTACAAAGACTTTGTAGACTTTGGTTATCCCCGTACCGATCAAGACATGGAACCAACGTGCCTCAATGTCAGTCCAAGGCCTTGTAGTCTTAGGTGATCCCTACACTAAGCAAGACTTGGAACCGGAATGCCATTTATGCTAATCAAAGGCCTTATGCTTGGGCGACCTTGCCTCATGGTGAACTCAACCTAAGAAAAAGCCAGCTTCATTTCGAATGTGAACAACTCAAGCACACGACCATGCACAATTTTAAGCAAAGCAAACAAAAGATTCCACATACTACCCATGGCTTGACGGGTGAGCACCTAACTGGCCTCAACAATGGGATCTACCTTCCTAGAGAAGAGAGAAGAATCTTCCTTTCCTTGGCAAATCTCAAGAACTAGCTTGGATAGCTTGATGTGTTGGTGGTGTGAGGCCAAGAGAAAGGAAAAGGAGGAGGAGGGTAGGCGTGAATGACAAGAGGGCTTAAAGTGATGGAAATGAATGGGAGGCTCCTCCTATTTATAGGTTTCCATATCCTTAATTATTGGTGAAAAAGTCATGATTAAGCCTAAGATATGAGTTGGCTTATCTAGCCTCCTTAATTGGCGCTTATAATTATTTGTGTTTAAGTGGCATCCTAGAATTCCTCGCCAATCTTTAAGGGTGTTTTAATTTATGTCTTGCATTAAGACTTTGGCCAAGCTTTTGGTGAATAATTATTTGATAGAAAAATTCTATTTAGGCCATGTGAATTATGGATTGTAATTATTAAATTAGGTCACAAAGTTTTGGTGAAATATAAATCTCAATTAGGTGTGTGTGTGTGTGTGTGTGTGTGTGTATATAATTAAGGATTAGGTAAATTAATAGGATGAGGATAGGCTGGAAAATTAAAAGCCCAAACCAGCCCAATTGCCTCACCCCATCTTCGACCGGCCCGCGAAGCCCAAGGAAAGGAAGAACTGCCATCGGCCCATGGCTGGCCCAAGCCTAGCCGAAGGATGGAGGCCCAGCTTGCATGAAGAAGGCCATTTGTCCCTCCTAGCTGCCAAGTGTTTCCCACGCAAAATCAATGATTGTTCATCATTGAGGGGAAGAAACTAAGGGAACCGGTTTGATGATGAAGAGAAAGGGAAAGCATCGTCGACCGAGAGAGAGTGAGGGAAAGAGCTACCGAGAGAAAGAGAGAAATCGAGAGAGAAAGGGAGAGTGAGCGTGTGGAATAAGAGAGGAAAGGAGGAGAGCTGTCCGTTGACAGTCCGCCGTGCGTCCATCGCTCGTCGCCGTTCGTGCTCGCTGTTTGCTCGGTTTAGAGGCAAGTTGGGATTCTTAATCTGCTCTTGCATGTTGTGTCTAGCATGTGTGCTTGAATGGTGATAGATTTCGGATGTTTAGGGTGTTAAAAGTCAAAGTTCTAAGAGGGATGTTTGATACTAGAAAACTGTTGTTGAGAAAACAGTTTGACCTTGAATGTTCTATTGGCTTGCATGTGCTGTTTGAGTTGGATTTTTACCGTGAATTCTAAATGAAAGTTGTCAAGGACACCTTGAAATATAACATACTCAAATTTTAGACAAAAAAAGCAAGTATAAGTAGGTGATATCTTCATTTTTCGGAGAGACTAGATCTGGAACTCGTTGTGCCGACCTTTCAGTGGTTTCGTGGTCTGTAAAGTAAAATTCTTGTGAAAATCTCACCTTGATCTCTTAACTAAATTTGTAAAGGACATATTGAGGATTAACATATCAAAAATTTAGAGAAAAAAACAAGATAGGTAGATGAAATCGTGGTTTTTCAGAGGGTGTTGAATCTGGAAATTTCGGTACTAGGAACAGAAGTTTTAACCGCCTATATTTAATTTTTTATGACGAATCTGACTTTTATTCCTTCATGAAAAATCTAATTTAGGGTCTTGACTACCACATATTCTAATTTCATAAATTTTGAAGGTCATTAGAGTATTTAATCGGAAATATTTCAAAAATCGTGTAATCTGACACGTTCGGACTTAGTCAGTTTCAGTTGCGTGGGCCATATCATATTACATAAAATTCTTTTGGTAGAGTGTTCTTCATGAAGTATCTTTATTTATGTCTTCTCTGAAACATATTCAACTTTCATAATTTTTTAAGTTCATTTTCCTATTTAACTGAAAATATTTTGAAAACTGTGCAAGTTAAGTGGTTATGATAATGGTGCTGTGATGTTCGGTCTATACCGCATGATATGAGGGTCTTTTGGTACAGTGTTGTTCATGAAATATTTTCCTTTATGTCTTGACTAGCACACGTTCGAATTTCATGATTTTTAAATGTCATTTGGGTATTTAATGGAATTATTTTCTAAAACTGTGCTAGTTGGATAGAGCGAATTTCAAATGCTGTAATTTAGGATTATTCTGTTTTGGATGAGTCCCATAAATTATATTGATTGAGGTGATTGAATCCTGCTGTGCTTGAGATGATATTTGGCATTGCATATAAAATCAAATGTTGAATTTTACCTTATTGCCATTACATCATGTGCCACGTTGATTGTGAGATATACTTTGGTGAATATGAATTATGATGAATGAGGAGACTGTTGGAGGAGAGTCGACAATGCCCTGGGAGTTTCAGGATGCCCGGGATGGGGGGTGCCGGATGCCCGATTGTATTGAGATACATGCCCGGATGTGCTCGGGAGTTTCGAGATGCCTGGAATGGTTGGGTGCTGGAAGCCTCGGAGGTTTGTGCCCGAGGAATGCCTCGTGATGCCAATTGGGATGCGAGATGCCCAGAATGTGGGGGTGTTGGATGCCCAGTGGTGTGTGCCAGAGGTTTCTTGTGATGCCAGGTTGGAATGCGAGTGATAGAATGTGGGATGCAATTACTGATCTCGTGAAAGAAAGATGTGGTGATCAAATTGAAAGATAAAAAGAGGAAAATTGAATCATGCATGGTATGATGACATGTATGCATGGCTATATGATATGATGATGATGAGTGCATGGTTGTGTGTGCACCTATGGCATGATGGTATATGTATGACATGATGATGATGAGTGCATGGTTGTGTGTGCACCTATGGCATGATGGTATATGTATGACATGATGATGATGAGTGCATGGTTGTATGTGCACCTATGGCACGATGGTATGCGTACATGAGGCATGGTATATGTATGACATGATAGTGATGAGTACATGAGGATGTATGTACATATGGTATGATGACATATGCATGGCTTCAAGATAAGTTATGCTTGGATGCATGAATGATATGTACCATGCTATGATTGTTATGATTATATTGTGTGATACATTGAGTAGTTTATTGGATCCTTTACCTACTAAGTGGCTGTACTCACCCCTTCGGGGACCAACATTTCAGATTAGGAAGATGCCGCTCCCTCTGGTCACGTGAGGTACCTTCTATGGCCTCCCATCTGATGTGGAGGTAGAGTGTTCGGAGATTGACTACGTTACCATCCCTGGTCTGACGTTTGTGCAAGTTCGCATGCTGGTCATGTATAATGTGGGCCTAGCTGGGGGCCCAGTCATTCAGGAGTTTTTGTCAGTCCACATCCGCCGAGATGGAGTGTTTAGGGGGATGTTGCTGCCACCACCGCCCGACGCGCCAGGATGGGTGTGATGGCCACGTGAGGAGTAGAGAGCTGGCGTTTCTTTTTTAGGGTAGCCGACACTGGTAGATGGAGGATGACACGTGATCGAATATATGGGTCGAGATCTCTTTTGGGTTGTGGCCAAGTTTAGTTGAAAAATCTTGGCTTTTCTTTTTGGTTGTACCTACCCGAAAAATACATCATGAAAATATGTAAATAAAAGTGGCTCGGCTTTATCTTTTCATATGGTGCGTAGTTGGCATGCATTGCATAATGGTTATTGGAGGGAGAGATGGTGAGATTCAATTATGCTTTCGCTAATAAGTTGCGCTGGGACAATTTAAAAAAAATGCCTATGAACTACGATGCTTCTACTAAGAGATGTAACTAGTGTTCATTAGGTGGAGCGATAGGTACCTATGGTGACCTTAGGTTTTTCGGGGTGCCACAGTTTATATATGATTAGTCCACCTATTTACTTATCCTCTAAGGCTCACTTTAGGCTCATTATTGCCTAAGGTGCCTATGGGACACATAAGACCCTGTGATGCCCAATTGGTTGGCTTTTACCTTGTTCTCCAAGGCTATATTTTAGGCTCATCATAACCTAAGATTCTAGATGACACCTAAACTTATGTGTCACCGACTTCTTCTCCAAGGAAACTCTCAATCCATCATTACCAAATCTTCAAGTGTAGACTTAGGCTTATGAGGTGGAGATCTAATGGCCTAGTGTCATTATTTGAGGGCTTCTTTGTCTTCTTTTTATTGGGCCACATGAGCACTTGCCTCGTTATTAAAGGATAAATCATCATTGATAGGTGGCACCCTAAAAAGATAAGCTAGCATCTAGGCCATAAGCTAGCCATTATTTTGCCCAAGGTGTCTTATTTCTATTGGAACATTTGGCGTAGATTCTTTGTTTAATTCCTAAGGTGAATACTTAGTAATCATGGGCAAATCTAGAAAAATATAGGTGGAATGGTAGGTCACCTTCCTTCTTGAAGAAGTTAGGGTGTTCTAGAGAATTATATTTTGTCCATATCCACATAATATTGCAACCATGGGAAATAAGCCATTGAAAGTGTAACCAAAACCGGGTAAGGGCTTTTTATGTACATTCTATAGTAACCATTTTGACACACTTGAGGTTCGTGACCAAGCCACCCTTAGTGTGTGTGGCACCCCTCAAACGGCTCCCAATCCGTTTAGGTCGTCACAGCTCGCTTATCTCTCTCTTACACGACCTGAAGGTCTATAAATCCCGGGGGTTTATAAACTTTTAGATCGGTCCCTACGCAGTTTATAAATGTATAGCGGAAGCGAAAATCACATCTCCCTATCCCAAAAATTTTGAAATGATGCACACCCACTGGATAATTTTATAAGATAAAGCCGAGCACTTTTATTTACATAAACTTGATAGACATCATAAGTCGGTACACCAAAATTTGCCGCGGTTTTCTATACCCGACTACATAACAAAAGATAACCCGACTTTCCCTTGGCTTTCCTTTCCATTAAGCTCTATACATAAGTCTATCAGACAATGCCAGCAGTCCAAAAAGTTTCATCTGCTATCCGTCACACACAATCACACCCAGCCCGGTCCATCGGCTAGCGGCGACGGCAACATCCTTAGCATGATCCCATCACGTTGAACGTGCACCGACAGAAACTCGTGAACCACGGGGCCATCAGGTAAACTAATGTCATACATGACTAGAACCTATACTCTGATGAAAACCAATCCTCGAACCCCAACATGAATGTGCTCTGAACACATGCACTCAACATCGACTGGGACACCGTAAAAAGTACCGTGAGTGACAGGTTACGGAGGCATCTTTTAATATGAAATGTTGTCCCCAAACGGGGTGAGTACAACCACTTAACAGTAAAATATTCCTCAAACTATATCAAACATTACCATCAATATCCAGATTTATGCAAGATAGACAAAAACAAGTGGTTAAAGAATAAGCGTGCATTAAAATCATGAAATTCCTCAATGCAATGGCAAATGCAATTTCAATGGATCAAAATACATCATGTCCAATTACACAAGTCTCGATCATAGGGCCAAATGTGACACCCCGAACCCTTCGCAGGTCGTCACCAGCGCCAATGTTACACCTTATTACCTTTCTCCTTTGAAGAAGTGTCCTAATTCGTAGACACACATTTTTTTTTTTTAAACAAAACGGTCCCAACGCGACTCATTAGCGAAAGCAAATTAAAACATCACGTCTCTCCCCCTACCAACCATGATACAAATACACACCACTAATCACCATAATTTTATAAACAAGCCACGACACTTTATTTACATATATTTTCAAGATGGGACTTCTTTTTGGGTCGGTACATCAAAAGAAAAAGCTAGGACTCAGCCATGTCCAGCCTAAAACCTCAAAAAGAACCCTCAACCCTCTACATTTCACGTGCAACAATTCCCCATCATCAGTGTCGGCTAACTATCCCCAAAAAGGATCCAGCTCCTACTCGTCGTGCACGGGTCTCACACCCAACCCGGTGCATCAGGCGGTGGCGGCGGCAACATCCCTCACATCGCTCCATCCTGACGAACATGTACGAATATGAACTCCTGAATGACAGGGCCCCCAGCCAGGTCCACGTCGTACATCAGTAGACAGCGTACTCAAATAAAAGTCAGTCCAGGAATAGAGGGACAGTCTATCTCAGCACACTCGACCTCTACATTGGATGGTAGACCGTAAAATACACTCCACGTGACGGTAGGAAGCGGCATACTGCTAATCTGAAATGTGGGTCCCCAAGAGGGGTGAGTACAACCACTCAGCAGATAAGGAAATCCAATAACAACTCAATGCATCATGCAAATCATACATGCATTGCAGGCGTTACTTACCTTGAAGCCATGCACATACCATCATGCATCATCATATCAATTTATAACACATACATGTGTACCATCATCGTATCCTACATGTCATCATCATCATGACATCATTACATTACACATGTCTTCATCATCATGGCATCATTACATCATACATGTCATCATCATCATGACATCATCACATTACACATGTCATCATGCTATATTATATATCATCGTCATTATCATCACCATGCATATCATCATGCACATCATATCACGGGTGATCATCATTATTTCACATCACATATCATCATCATCATCATCATGCATATCATCATGCATATCATATCATGGGTGATCATCATTATTTCACATCACATATCATCATCATCATCATCATCATGCATATCATCATGCATATCATATCATGGTTTAATTTCCACTTTTAGCTTTCAATTTGATCACCACATCACCCATTCCTCAAATCATCAATTTCATCATCCCCTCGGGCAAATACCTCCGAGGCTTCCGGCATTCAGCCTCCCAGGCCACCGGGCATCTGGCCCCCCACATTCCGGGCATCTCGCATCCCAACTGGCATCATGAGGCATTCCCTTCGGGCAGAGACCTCCGACAAGGCTTCCGACATTTACACTCCCTGGCCAGGCATCGCGCACCCCAAATCCTAGCATCGCGAGGCATTCCCTTCGGGCAGAAACCTTCGACCGGGCTTCTGGCACCCCCACGTTCCGGGCATCCTGAATCTCCCAGGGAAATCTAGCAATGCATCTCTATACATTCCGGCCTCATCCTCCACCACAACCACTTCCTCACTTATCATTATCCACATTTACCATTATTTTGATCTCAATTTAACATGGCATATGGCGTGACATCAAACAAGCCATACTTGGCATAGGATTCACACATGCATCATAATTCAATGTCATACATACACCAAGACTTTATCATATGCATCTCGATTCAATGTCATACATATACCAAGACTTTATCATACATGCAACAAGATCAATTTAATGGAATTTATGGCCAATAAAATAATCTATTTTATTTTATTATTTATTTATTTAGATTCCAACTTTTGTCATTTCCATAAATTTAATATCAACAAATTCCCAAAATTATAAAAATTACAGCAAAAATTAAACAAGCCAATAGGATGATAATTTCATACAAAATACATGGCCAAATAGCATTTCACACAATTTCCCAATTTTCACAAACCATCATATAATTTTCGGATGAAACCAGAATGCACGGTTTCCGAAGAAATTCGATTAAAATATCCATATGGCCTCCAAAAATTATGAAATTTTGTAGAGTTATAGCCAAAACATTTTCGTACAACTTTCTTGAAGAACTCTAAGCCAGATTCTTTTTAGATTATTTTATAAAACCTCACGAAGCTTCTGGACCCATTACCGCATCGTCCAGTGTACACATCACCGAAATATTGAGATTTCACCTACCTATTCTCTTTCTTTTTCTCTGAAATTTGGATATGTTTTACATAAAGATATCCTCTACAAGTTTTATGAAGAGATCTAAGTCAAATAACCAGAATATAGTCATCATTTAGCTCCTTGAATTCTCGAGTGTCTCGGAATACATCACCAGAATCACTGTCTTCAAGATCTAGTTGATTTACTAGGCTATACTTGTTCATTTCACTTGAAATTTGATTATGTTGTAGAATACGATGTCCCCTACAACTTTCATGAAGAAATCGAAGTGATATTCTCAATAAAAACCAACATTCAACCACGAATCCAACAAGAGGTCAGTAAAAACTCTCCAGATCTGAGGTCTCCCTTGGATGAGACTTTAACCCCCCAAATCTCCATCATTTTCCACGAAATTTCAGTATGTTGTATTTCAAGATGTTAGCTACAACTATCAATAAAGAAATCAAAGCCAAAATCGGACTCCAAACACACATGCAAGCTCAAACAAGTTACTGACTCACACGATCCGAACAAGAACAGTCACACCTTTCACACACAACTCATCCATGCTTCGGTTTTTCTCATCCAACACCCAAAGATTCAACATGAAAACAACATACAAGCATGCAAGAGAAGCTAGAGGACTCCCACTTGCCTCTAGATTGGTCAGTAGACGGCGTACGGCGGCGAACACGGCGGTTCCTCCTCCTCTCTCTCTCGGCTGCTCCCCCTCTCGCACGATCTCCCTCTCTCGCACAACTCTCTCTCTCTCTCTCTCTCTCTCTCTCTCTCTCTCTCTCTCCTTGGGCGAGCAAATGGCCGGCCACCCTTCTCTCTCTTCCTTCTTATACCCCCCAGAGCTCATCATTTGCAATCATGAGATTGCCTTTCAATTGGCCAATGCATGAGCTCCTCTTTGCCACTTGGCAAAGCTCATGCATGGGCTTCTATTGGGCCTCCATTTGGGCTGGCGGCAGCCCCCCTTTAGTGGGCCTAATTGGGCAGACTAATTTGGCCTATTAAGCTTAGGCCAATCGGCCTAAGGCCCATCCCAAAAATTAACTTTTTCCTCTCTTTTTTTTTTTTTTGAAATTCTTCTATAAATATTTTTAAATTTTTACTTCCAACATGGCCAAAGTCTTGTGACATTTTGTTTATTGAAATTTACTTTATAAAGTACATGGCCAAGCATAAATTATTAATCTATCAAATTTAAATTTTCACAATCATATGCACAAATCATCTAATTAAAAGACTAATGGCTAAAGCATAAGCCATGGAAATTTTTATCACCTAATTAGAAACTTTAACACACCTTATGGCTTGACTTTGAATTTTGGGATGCTACACCAAACTATAATGACATGTCCCATTCCATGCCATACAACTTAGTCTTATAACCAGACCAACACACATATAGTAGAATCATCCATTTTATCATTCAAAATGTTTCATCCCAAGTAGGACCAATGTTTGCGTCCCTCCGGGCATTCGTATCCACCATGGCATCACGAAAGCCTTCGGCATTCAGCCACTTAGGGCCACCGGGCATTTGGAGCATATCACACCTCCAGGCATCTCGTACCCCACCTGGCATTACAAGGAAAAACCTCCGAGACTCACCATGAAAATAGTTATCCCGGGCCTTCGGATTTACATATCGACAAGCATACAACCAAGCATCCCGAAGCTCACGAGGAAAGACCTCCAGCATTCAGCCACTTAGGGCCACCGGGCATCCAGAAGGCAATGACTCATTCGATCCTCTGGGCATCCCGACTCCCGGGGCATCGTTGACCCGAGGGTCCAACGACAACAATTAGCATCTTAATTTCCAAAAACACCTTTCAATGCAATAACAAGATGTCCCAAGAATCCTTCATGAAATATCAATATTGCATAATATGCTAATACCAGTATCATCATGTCACATAAAAATTCAAGATATAATCATCTTTGGGACAATTTGTGCAAATTCGAAACAAAACAGCTTAATCATGAAAATGCACAATTCTGGTAGAAATTTCGGTATAATTCCCAAATGAACTCAGAAAATTCTGAAATTTTTATATGTTATATATGAGACCAAAAGGAATCAAATTCATTGTGTATAAAGAGTAATAGTTTGCTGTTTCCTTCAAAAATTCTGCAGTAACTTTCAGATTCAGTACCTACAGAAGAAAACTTGTTTCACCAACTAAATCCTGTCTGTTTGTCCTCAAATTTTGATATGTTATTCCTAAGGATGTTTCCTACAACTTTAATTAAGGGTTTGAAAGTCAAATTATATCTATAAAATTACAAAAAATTCACGGAATCATCAAAGGTCAAGCTGTTCTCTACAAAACAGAGTACCGGTTTCAATAGATTTACTCCTATCTTCATGTTTTCACATTCTTATGGCTATAGCTAGATGTCAAACTTCATCTAATGGATGTAATCTTTAAATAGAATGGTTTCTTTCCTTGTTTTCATCATTATAAATCAAAGCGATACAATTAAAAGGACTTTCCATCTAACTTTCTCCAAAACAGAATCGGCATATGCAATTTTCTTCATTCCTAATTCAATCAAGTCATTTGTTTTTCTACCAATCTATCTTACAACCCTTTAAGTATCTTCCATAGCATCTAAGAACACTTTCATCAAGATCTTATCAACAGAAAAACCTTCCACAGCTCGGCTCAAGGCATACATTCATCCCTAAACTCACTCATCTCAACGTATACCACATCCTTTCCCTTGGCAACCCTTTCCCCACCTTGCTCAATCCACACAGCCATTTCTCACTCAATTTTTGAAACATACAAGGCCCTCATACAACATGAAATGGCTGGTAGGTTCTATCTATTACTCATTTAGTTCAATCCCACACAAAACAGCAACATCACATTCAATCCTCCACATTTCAGCATTCAATCTTCATCTCTATCATCCAACAACACAACATGCAGCTTCCTATTTTGTATTTTCTCACATCTACCATCATTTCACCAGAAAATGTTAGCATGCAAAGACATAGGTTGATGAACTTCCACTTGCCTCAACTCCTAGCTTGTTCGGCAACCAAAAACAGAGGCTTCGGACTTTGAACGCAACTCAATCGACGACGGGGATCCGCGGCGTCGATGGTGGTAGCTCAGACACAGCGGAAGATGATCCTCCTCTTCCTCCCTCGCCGCTCACGCTCGCGCACCCGCTCTCTCGCTCGAACTCTCTTTCTCTCTCGCTTGGACCGCTCACTTGAGCTCTCGGTTTCTCCCTCTCTCTCCTTAGTTCCGAATTCCTTTGTTTTCTTTCATTAGTTTACTAATTAAATCTTGCATGCAAGTGACAAATGGCTTCAAGAAGGAGACAAGTGGCTTCAAGAAAAACAAGTGGAGAGGGTGGCATGGCCTCCCCATCCAATTCCTCCCCCCCCCCTTTTTGGTCGACAGCTTTGTGGGCTTCTTGGGCTTACTTGGGCCCGACAAATTGAGGCCACAAAGTCCAATTTAAATGGCCCATAGTAAAATAATAATAAGCCCATAATTTTCTGCACAATTATAAGGCATTTTGGTTTCCATAGAAATCAATAAATATTCCCATAATCAATTTGCTTCATGTATAAGGATATAACCGAAATTTTTGCGTGCAGTCCAACTCCTCAAAATTTTATTCTTAATTTTCAGCAGGCGTGTCCCTCATGCATGGCTGAATTCCATCCCTTCGGCACAAAAAAAAATAAATTGACCAATGTCTAAATTCCTCCCTTATTCCATATATACTTAATT
This sequence comes from Eucalyptus rudis, assembly GCA_019915205.1. Classification (NCBI taxonomy): domain Eukaryota; kingdom Viridiplantae; phylum Streptophyta; class Magnoliopsida; order Myrtales; family Myrtaceae; genus Eucalyptus; species Eucalyptus rudis. The sequence goes on along the minus strand of JAHMTN010000021.1, from coordinate 886,468 downwards.
GGTATAGTTGGGATTCTCAGATGCCATAGTGTGGTTGTCATAGGTAAAGTTTGTCTTCTTGGCTAGATCGGTAGTCCAAGGCACGAGCTCAATGACCGGCCCTTAGATCGGCTCTTGCTGAACAGATTGAATCTTGGATTAGCCATAGGCCTCATCCAAGTCGACTCTCAATTGTTGTGTGGTCGTTCGAGATCTATCAAATTCGTACCCAACACACGATCATACTAAGTAAAATCATGGTCATCCACTATTGGTAAATGACTGAGCGGAATTACCCGAAATCAGAACATGATCATTTTGGACGGATTCATGATCATTGATTCATCTATGGTGGACATGACCATTCTTCAATCAACCCTTATGGTCGGGTAGTCGTCCATCGACCAAACTACTTGAGTCTATTAACGTGGTCATTAAATTGATCCGTGACCATTTCCTTGATCGATCCATGATCAGTACATGGTCAATTCTTAGAGCACTCCACGACCTATCCTTGCCACTAGCTGTGGCACCCCTCGACGGCCCCCGATGCGATGTGGGTCGCCATAGTTCGCTTACCATTCACTTTCCTTATTATCATATCACTCTAATACCATTTCAATTGTAGCGGGTCAATACGACCTAGGGGTTTACATCTTTTAGATCGGTCCCTTACGCAATTTAAATACGGAAGCACGTCCAACAAACTCCCTTCCCTATATTCAGAAAACAATGCACACCTACTAAACATCTTATATAAGTTAAAGCCGAACACGTTTATTTACATAAAGCAGATGGACATCTTTAGTCAGTACATCGAAATGCCAATGTTTCTATACTCGGCTATACTTCAAAAGATGACCGACATCTCCTCCCACAATCGTATGCTTAAGGTCCATCAACCAGTGTCGGCGTCCAAAGGTTCCCTCCTTTGCTATCCTTCTCCTCGCGGTCATATCCAACCGCTCAAACCACCTACTAATCTGAAATGTTGGTCCCCAAAAGGGGTGAGTACAACCACTCAGCAGGTAAAGGAATCCAATAACCACTCAATGCATCATACAAGTCATACATGTATTGCAGGCATTACTTACCTAGAAGCCATGCATATACTATCATGCATCATCACCACAGTCATAACACATACATGTGTATCATCATGTCATACTCATATCATCGTCATCATGACATTATTATATCACACACATGTCATCATCATCATATACATGACACCATCATACCATACACATGTCATCATCTTCATGACATCATCATATCACACATGTCATCATCATTATGACATCATCATATCACACATATATGCATATCATCATGCCATATCACATATCATCATCATCATCATCATCATGCATATCATGCATGTCATGCCATGGGTGATCATCATTATATCACGTCACATATTATCATCATCACCGTCATCATCACGCATATCATGCTGCACATCATGCCATGGTTTAATTTCCACTTTTAGCTTTCAATTTGATCACCACATCACCCATTCCTCAAATCATCAATTTCATCATCCCCTCGGGCAAAGACCTCCGAGGCTTCCAGCATTCAGCCATCCCAGGCCACCGGGCATCCGGCCCCCCACATTCCGGGCATCTTGCATCCCAACTGGCATCACGAGGCATTCCCCTCGGGCAGAAACCTTCGACAGGGCTTCCGGCATTTACACTCCCTGGCCGGGCATCCCGCACCCCAATCCTGGCATCGCAAGGCATCCCCCTGGGCACAAACCTCCAGGGCTTCTGGAATTATGTACCGACATACCACCAGGCCTCCCCTGGAATTATGTACAGTATACCACCGGGCATCCTGAAACTCCCAGGCCATCCGACAATGCATCTCTATACATTTCGGGCATTATCCTCCACCACAACCACCTCCTCACTTATCATTATTCACATTTACCATTTTTGGTCTTAATTTAACATGGCATATGATGTGACATCAAACAAGTCATACTTGGCATGAAACTCACACATGCATCTCAAATCAATGTCATACATATACCAAGACTTTATCACACACGCAACATGAATTATTTAATGGAATTTATGGCCAATAAAATAATCTATTTTTATTTATTTATTTATTATTTTTAATTAAATTTAATATCTATAAATTCCCAAAATCATAAAAATTAAAGCAATTATCAACAAGCCAATAGGATGATAATTACATGCAAAAATTCATGGACAAATAGGATTTTACACAATCTCACAATTTTCACAAAACATCCTATGATTCTCGGATGAAACCAGAACGCACAGTTTCCAAAGAAATTCGATTAAAATATCCATACGACCTCCTAAAATTACGAAATTTTACTGGGTTGTAGAAAAGACATTTTCGTACAACTTTCATGCAGAACTCCAAGCCAGATTATTTTCATATTATTTTATACAGTCTCACGAAGCTTCTGGATCCATTACCGCATCGTCCAGTGCATGCTTCTCCGAAATACTGAGATTTCACCTACCTAATCTCTTTCGTTTCCTCTGAAATTTGGATATGATATACATCAAGATTTCCTCTACAAGTTTCATGAAGATATCCAAGTCAAATAACCAGAGTATAGTCGTCATTTAGGTCCATGAAGTCTCGGGTGTCCCAAAATACATCACCAGAATCACCGTGTTCAAGATCTAGTCGATTTACTAGGCTATACTTGTTAATTTCACTTAAAAATTGAGTATATTGTAGTTTAATACCCTACAACTTTCATGAAGAAATCAAAGAGATATTCTTAGAACAAACCAACATGAAACCATAAATCCAACAAGAGATCAGTAAAATCTTTCCAGATCTGAGGTCTCCGTAGAATGAGAGTTTAACCCCTTAAATCTCCATCATTTTCCTCCAAATTTTAGTATGTTGTATTTTTAGATGTTATCTACAACTTTCATGAAGATACCAAAGCTAAAATCGAACTATAAACATGCATGCAAGCTCTCACAACATTCTGAGTCGAGCGGATTCATGGGAAAACATTCCAGATCTGACATCTCCGTAAGATGAGAGTTTGACCCCATAAATCTCCATCATTTTCAACCAAATTTTAGTATGTTGTATTTTAATATGTTAGCTACAACTTTCATGAATAAATTGAATCCAAAATCGGACTCTAAACATGCATGCAAGCTCACACAACATTCTGACTCAAACTGTTCAAGCAAAAACAGCCATACCACCCAAGAACAATCCATCCATACTTCGGTTTTCCTCACCAAATCACCCAAACTCAACACTATATCAACCCTACATGCAACAAAAACACATGCAAGAGCAGCAAAGGACCCCCAACTTGCCTCTAGACCACACGAACGGCGGCACACCGGCGATGGACGAGCATACCTCCTCCCCCGCGCGGCTTCTCCCTTTCTCTCTCGGTTCCTCACTCTCTCTCGGCAACTCTCTCCCTTTGGCCGAATCCTCCACCAGCCACTCTCTCTCTCTCTCTCCTTCTCTCTCTCTCTTTTGGATGCTTATATATTTGCATGCACCCCCTCTTTGCATGGGGGACACTTGTCCCTAAGAAGGAGACAAGTGTCTCCCTTGCCGAAGACACTTGGAAGCCATGCGGCTACCCCTCCATGCGACAATGGGCCGGGCTTATGGCCCACTTTAGGCCCATCTCACTTGGGCCTAAAGCCCAAACTTAAATGGCCCAAGTTTATTTTATTCTATTTTATTTATAATATATCTTAATCATCATTTAAATAATATCTAATTGCATAAATAATAAGGCCATTAAACTTATAGTCACAAATCCATAAATTCCAATTTATGATGCACATGGCCAATGATAGAATTTTCTTTCCTATCACATAATTATCCCTTAAAAGCTTGGCCATATATCCTATTGCAAATTATGGATTAAATGGCCATAGCTTGATGGTACTTCCATCACCTATTCATAGAATTTAATGTAGCTACAGGTCGTCATGAATTTTGGGATGCCACAATTCTCCCCTCCTTAGAGAATTTCGTCCTCGAAATGAGACATTTCCTATGTCTCTTGAAATAAGTGAGGGTACCTTTCCCTCATCTCATCATTTTTTTTTTACTCTCCTATGTGGCTTCCTCCACATCATGATATCGTCATAATATCTTAACCAATGGAATTCTCTTGGTCCTGAGAATTTGTTCCTTTCAATCCAATACTTGCACAGGCTCCTTAATGTACCTCACTTTCTCATCCACTTTGATGGCTTCATGATCGAGTATGTGTCCTAGATCGGGCTAATACTTCCTCTAAATTTAAGGATGCAAGCTCTTAACATGTCTTAATTTATCTCAACACCAAAACAGTTTTAAAACAATAACCACATCTGAAATTTCTTTTGAACGCTTGAAAATCTTCCTTCATGAAATCAAACAATACGAACTGAAGTTTTCAAAAGTATTCAACAACAACAGCAAGCTTTGAAATCATATGTCATTTCCATGTCAAAACGTTTTTGAATCACAAATGTGGAAAGTCCCTTTGAGTTCTCGAAAATCCCACTTCATGATATCAAATAATGCAAAATAGGGATTTCAAAGACACAGCAGTATAACAATGATAGTCTTTGAAAATAGATAAATCTCATATCGTTGAAACCAATTCACAAAATCAAAGCATGATGCCAAATCCATAAAATCCATGTTCACGTCTAAATTTCAAATGTTTTTCGAAATCCACATGTAAAGCCTTGAGTCGCACTTGCATCATGGCGCGAAATAAAATACTTTATCAAAACCCTTAGTAAAATTTAAATCGGTACGTTGGCAAAATTCCAATCTCAATCCCAACTCCAATGGGTTGGAATGTTTTCTATAAAAAGTTCAGTAATCCTTGAAATAGAAAACATTTCTTAAAACATTTGGGCACAGTGTCACGGTACTCATAAATTTTGATGAAATTCAAGAGATTTTCTAAAACAGTTCACAATCAAAATCTTTTAATAATTCCATCCACCTCCTCTGTCTCATATTCGATTCCTTTTGTGAAAACATCTATTTCAAGCTCTATCCTAAGTGCAACTGTCAATGAGATTCAAATTTAAAGAATTCCACCTTCTCGACTCAATCAAACACACCATTTAGCCAAATTATTCCTATACCTTTGTCACCACCAATTCAAGCCTAGAACCATCAAAATCGATACCACCAATAACTCCTTTGGTTCAGTCCAGCAAAGACATTCACTATGCATTCACCGCAACATAGATTCAAGCCTAAAATATAGCATCATTCCTTCGATTCAAATATCTATAGTCCACCAAGACTTATTTAATTCAAAGATCGACAATCCATCAAAATAAAACTTGTCTAGTTTCCACCGAATATATCTCATATCTCATCCTAAGGAATCATCACTTAGACTAACCAGTCATCAAATCCACAACATGAACTTCCACCATTTCACCTTGGAAAGACTATAACCACAAATGATCATATTCACTAATTCCACCAAATCCTTTCAAACTGAGATCATCACCTAAAATTAAAAGTTGATCATTGTCAATTAAACCTATTATTCCAATATATAAACCTCAAGTAATTTCACATCTCATATGACCACTCAAACTCATGACTTCCAATATCAATCTATACATACTAAATACCTCCATGTAATGCATCAAGACTTCCAATGAAATCCTCAAATAGGAAGTCGCTACTTAGCTCAAATGATCATAACTTAATCTTCAAATTCATAACTCGCTCTTCATAATTCACTTCTTAAGCCTTGCTTGCAGCACTACGCTTAGATGCTACGCACGTCCTTCAGGTCGTTTAGAATATATTAGGATATCATCAAATGAAGACAATCACAATTTGATCCAAATAAGGCTTAAGTATCCTACTCATTAAATCCATGAATGCAGCTAAGGCATTCGTCAATCCAAATAGCATAACTAGGAACTCATAGTGTCCATAGCGAGTCCTAAACACGGTCTTAAGAATGTCTTCTTTCTTAGTCCTTAACTGATATCCTGATCTCAAGTCAATTTTAGAAAAGACCGAACTTACTTGCAATCGGTCTAATAGGTCATCAATTTTAGGTAATGAGTACTTACTCTTAACAATCGCATGATTCAATTGCCTATTATCAATGCACAAATGCATCGACATGTCTTTCTTTTTTCACAAACAAGAGTTCTACAAGCTTAACCATGCTTCCGCCGAGCCACTCTGATAAAATTATCCCAGAAACACTGCATTTCCAGTTCAGTTCATAGTTCGATTCACTCCTGCCCCCTTTTGCCATTCTAGAAGCCTGCCAGGAGCCGCTCCTTGTTCAGGTCCTCTGACCTCGGCGTCCACTCCTCGCTCTCATCGGATCGGGACGTTATAGGTACCCAGCTTTTGCTTGGTTCGAACCCAAACTACACATCTACTGAAGGGTCTCGTTTCAATAGGGATTAACTTACAGAGATATTTTCCGCTTTGGCTTATCCCATTCTTTGCCTCACGGTTTTATCCTTAGCACACGGGCAAGTAGTATCTCAGGAGATCATTCATCCTAGTCCATTGCTTACAGAGCTAGTCCATTCCTACGATAACATCAAAGTCATACATAACTATCACTATCAAGTCCATTTCCAAATCTCATTCCCCTAGGGTTATCTCACTCATCTCACATGCCAACGTAGATAACAGCATATCTTTCAGTGATGTAGAAATACGAAGAGGCATATCTAGAGATTTGTTCCTACTCCTCACAATCATCTATATTTTTCGGACATAAATGAATGTGTGTCACTCATATCAAATAACGCATATACCTTTTTATCCCTCTATCGAAATCATACCTGAGATAACACTTTTGGAGGCTCCCGCTTTCTCTTGAGTGACCACACACACCCTTCCTTGTGGTGGTGGCCTCTGTGGATTCCTTGGTAGGTTTGGTTCACCAGTACTTTGTTGTACCTTCGCACTGAGCTAACATTCGGCTGCAACCTCTTTTGTGGACAATCTTTCTTAAAGTGTCCTATTTGCCCACATCCATTACATCTTAGTTGGCTATTACAAGGTCCTGGCCCATGCCTCCCATCACACTTTCGACAAATATCAGGCGGATAGGGTGCCTTCCCAAAAGTCGAGCTACTCCAAGCTCTTCTAAAATTTCCAAAGTTACTCTTTTTCTTAGATTCCCAAGTCAGACTTTGACCAGGATAGGGTCTCTTACCCCTTCGAACATCATTAAAGGTCATCTGCCTCTTAGATTCTAATTGCTCCCTCACTAACTCTTGATCCACCAACCGTGCCCTCTCATAAATCTTGTTATAAGCCCTTATATTCAGAGGCACCAGTTGTTTCCTAATATCAGTCCTCAACCCTTTCAAAAATATTTTAGCCTTTTCCTCTCAATCCTCAACCAACCTAGGAGCATACCTAAATAATTCAGAAAATTTTGCCTCATACTGGTCTACCGTCAACTCCCTTTGTTCTAACTGAACAAATTCAGTGATCTTCCTATCCTTGTCACAATCAGAGAAATGCTTCCTATTAAAAGCTCTAACAAACTCTTCCCAGTTCACATCAGTACCTGGTGGAAAGATTGTATCATTCGAAGCTCTCCACCAAAACGTTGCATTTCCCTCCAGCTGGTACTCTGCCAAAACTATTTTCTCAGCATCACTACAGTCCAACAACCGGAAAATCCGTTCCATTCCATCAATCCAATGTTTCGCCTCCTCAGGACTTCCCATTCCACTAAACTTAAGTGGTTTCAACAACAGAAATTGTTCCACCAGTCCCTGAGGGCGACGTTCCACTCCGGGTTGTTGTTGTGCTTGTCTATCCATCAGATTTCCAATATTGGCCAATGCCCGCAGGATGTCTTCCATTCGCGGTTCAGCCCTTGCAGCAGAGGCTTCAGCCCTCGATGGATGAGCACTTCCAGCTTGTACCATGACTTTCCTATAATTTCCAAGCATTGCCTCGGAAATAATCTGAGACTCACTGTCTCCATTCAAAGCAACTACTACTACTACATAAGTAACATCTACATGTTACTGGTACCTAAAGACAACTCAAAATTAACTACTGGGGATCTACGAGTGAATACTCATCACCCGTTATTCAATTATTCCGTTTTATATCCTATGGTGTGCATCTTTCTATCCTCATTTCCATCTGAGGCACCTTATCACTCCGAATAAACCATAGCTCCGATACCAAAACAGGCTGTGGCAACCCTCAACGGCCCCCGATCCGATGTGGGTGGCCACAGTTCGCTTACCATTCACTTTCCTTATTATCATATCACTCTGATACCATTTCAATTGTAGCGGGTCCATACGACCTGGGGGTTTACATCTTTTAGATTGGTCCCTTACGCAATTTAAATATGGAAGCATGTCCAACTAACTCCCTTCCCTATATTCAAAAAACGATGCATACCTACTAAACATCTTATATAAGTTAAAGCCAAACACGTTTATTTACATAAGGCAGATGGACATCTTTAGTCAGTACATCGAAATGCCAAAGTTTCTATACTCGGCTATACTTCAAAAGATGACCGACATCTCCTCCCACAATCGTATGCTTAACGTCCATCAACTAATGTCGGCGTCCAAAGGTTCCCTTCTTTGCTATCCTTCTCCTTGCGGTCATATCCAACCGCTCAAACCATCTACTAATCTGAAATGTTGGTCCCCAAAAAGGGTGAGTACAACCACTCAGTAGATAAAGGAATCCAATAACCACTCAATGCATCATACAAGTCATACATGTATTGTAGGCATTACTTACCTCGAAGACATGCATATACTATCATGCATCATCACCACAGTCATAACACATACATGTGTATCATCGTGTCATACTCATATCATCGTCATCATGACATTATTATATCACACACATGTCATCATCATCATATACATGACACCATCATACCATACACATGTCATCATCATCATGACATCATCATATCACACATGTCATCATCTTCATGACATCATCATATCACAGATGTCATCTTCATCATGACATCATCATATCACACATATATGCATATCATCATGCCACATCACATATCATCATCATCATCATCATCATCATCATCATCATCATCATCATCATCATCATCATCATGCATATCATGCATCTCATGCCATGGGTGATCATCATTATATCACATCACATATCATCATCATCACCGTCATCATCACGCATATCATCATGCACATCATGCCATGGTTTAATTTCCACTTTTAGCTTTCAATTTGATCACCACATCACCCATTCCTCAAATCATCAATTTCATCATCCCCTCGAGCAAAGACCTCCGAGGCTTCCAGCATTTAGCCATCCCAGGCCACCGGGCATCCGGCCCCCCACATTCTGGGCATCTCACATCCTAACTGGCATCACGAGGCATTCCCCTTGGGCAGAAACCTCAGACAGGGCTTCCGGCATTTACACTCCCTGGCTGGGCATCCTGCACCCCAATCCTGGCATCGCGAGGCATCCCCCTGGGCACAAACCTCCAGGGCTTCTGGAATTATGTACCGACATACCACCAGGCCTCCCCTGGAATTATGTACCGTATACCACCGGGCATCCTAAAACTCCCAGGGCCATCCGACAATGCATCTCTATACATTTCGGGCATTATCCCCCACCACAACCACCTCCTCACTTATCATTATTCACATTTACCATTTTTTGTCTTAATTTAACATGGCATATGACGTGACATCAAACAAGTCATACTTGGCATGGAACTGACACATGCATCTAAAATCAATATCATACATATACCAAGACTTTATCACACATGCAACATGATAAATTTATTTAATGGAATTTATGGCCAATAAAATAATCTATATTTATTTATTTATTTATTATTATTAATTAAATTTAATATCTATAAATTCCCAAAATTATAAAAATTAAAGCAATTATCAACAAGCCAATAGGATGATAATTACATGCAAAAAATCATGGCGAAATAGGATTTTACACAATCTCACAATTTTCACAAAACATCCTATGATTCTCGGATGAAACCAGAACGAACAGTTTCCAAAGAAATTCGATTAAAATATTCATACGACCTCAGAAAATTATGAAATTTTACAGGGTTGTAGCCAAGACATTTTCGTACAACTTTTATGCATAACTCCAAGCCAGATTATTTTTATATTATTTTATACAGTCTCACGAAGCTTCTGGATACATTACCGCATCGTCCAGTGCATGCTTCTTCGAAATACTGACATTTCAACTACCTAATCTCTTTAGTTTCCTCTGAAATTTGGATATGTTATACATCAAGATGTCTTCTAAAAGTTTCATGAAGATATCAAAGTCAAATAACCAGATTATAGTCGTCATTTAGGTCCATGAAATCTCGGGTGTCCCAAAATACTTCACCAGAATCACTGTCTTCAAGATCTAGTCGATTTACTAGGCTATACTTGTTAATTTCACTTAAAAATTGAGTATGTTGTAGCTTAAGATGTCCCCTACAACTTTCATGCAGAAATCGAAGAGAGATTCTTAGCACAAACCAACATGAAACCATTAATCCAACAAGAGGTCAGTAAAATATTTCCAGATCTGAGGTCTCCGTAGAATGAGAGTTTAACCCCTTAAATCTCCATGATTTTCCTCCAAATTTTAGTATGTTTTAGTTTTAGATGTTAGATACAACTTTAATCAAGAGAATAAAGCCAAAATCGAACTATAAACATGCATGCAAGCTCTCACAACATTCTGACTCGAGCGGATTCATGCGAAAACATTCCAGATCTGACATCTCCGTAAGATGAGAGTTTGACCCCACAAATCTCCTTCATTTTCCACCAAATTTTAGTATGTTGTATTTTAATATGTTAGCTACAACTTTCATGAATAAATTGAATCCAAAATCGGACTCTAAACATGCATGCAAGCTCACACAACGTTCTGACTCAAACTGTTCAAGCGAAAACAGCCATACCACCCAAGAACAATCCATCCATACTTCGGTTTTCCTCACCAAATCACCCAAACTCGACACTATATCAACCATACATGCAACAAACACACATGCAAGAGCAGCAAAGGACCCCTAAATTGCCTCTAGACCACACGAACGGCGGCACACCGGCGAGGGACAAACATACCTCTTCCCCCGAGCAGCTTCTCCCTTTCTCTCTCGGTTCCTCACTCTCTCTCGGCAACTCTCTCCCTTTGGCCGAATCCTCCACCAGCCACTCTCTCTCTCTCCTTGTCTCTCTCTCTTTTGGATGCTTATATATTTGCATGCACCCCCTCTTTGCGTGGGGGACACTTGTCCCTAAGAAGGAGACAAGTGTCTCCCTTGCCGAAGACACTTGGAAGCCATGCGGCTACCCCTCCATGCGACAATGGGCCGGGCTTATGGCCCACTTTAGGCCCATCTCACTTGGGCCTAAAGCCCAAACTTAAATGGCCCAAGTTTATTTTATTCTATTTTATTTATAATATATCTTAATCATCATTTAAATAATATCTAATTGCATAAATAATAAGGCCATTAAACTTATAGTCACAAATCCATAAATTCCAATTTATGATGCACATGGCCAATGATAGAATTTTCTTTCCTATCACATAATTATCCCTTAAAAGCTTGGCCATATATCCTATTGCAAATTATGGATTAAATGGCCATAGCTTGATGGTACCTCCATCACCTATTCATAGAATTTAATGTAGCTAGAGGTTGTCATGAATTTTGGGATGCTACACTAGCACACCAGATTCACAGTCATTTCTCATAAGTCAAAAATCGGGATGTTACAGCTCACGTCCTACTTGTGGCTCGCTAAAGAACCTGTAAAAGCAAGTAGATGAAATGAGTGAGCTACAACGGCTTACTGAGTAATATGTTTCTTCTAAGCGGATCGAACAATTACTATGCACATTTGAAACACAAAATATAACTCACTTTCACCAAAATCTAGAATTTAACAAATCTTCAAGACCAATGTGTGGTATTTCTTACTTTAACATAATATGTCCATAGTAAAAATACCTATGATTATAACAAAGCAAACCCCAATGGTCCAACCCATTGGCCAATCTCATAAAACACATATCAATGGTCCATTCCATTGACCAATCTCATACTCAAGTGTCGAACCATGGTCACACATGACCCCGTGACAAAGCAACAAAGATTCTCCCCTTGATAAAGTCTTTATCTATTATTAGCCAGTGACTTTGCTCACAAGAATATCCTACACTCATATGTGCATACCCACACATCCCCTGATGGGTCATAAAGACACTAAGCATAAATCATAACTCAATCTCCAGTAATCCACAATCAAATCCAAAAGTCATTTCATATATCACAATGAGTTTCCCAAACTAATTTAGAATCCATTTCATAAACCAATTCACAACTTAAGCATTCAATATATAGATATCAAGCACTGTTCAAAACCACATTCATAAATCACAAACTTTTCAAGGTTCATAAATAAAAGGTTTCACAAACCATTAATAAGTAATCATTCAAGTTGAAGTCAAAAAATAACTTCCCCTTTCAAACAACAAAATAGTAGTAAAGGCTCAATCTTGTTTTTTGCCACAAAAGATGCTATTTATTAACTCATAACATACTTAGTGCACATGTTTTTTTAAACATGAGTTTAAAACACAGAAAAAAATAATATCACTCACTTGGGAAAAATAAAAAACCAACTACAGTGGTTACTCAAGTCAACGCACTTAAATTCCTAACAAATAACCGAAAAAAAAATATCAAAAGGCCAAGCAAAATGATATTCTAATGAACGATTTGACTATACAATGCCTGTTTGTTGATAAAACAACACCTACACACCAGCTAAAAGTTTGCCTCTACCAAAAACCTATTATTGTCCACTAGGCGTGGCTTGAGCGTTAAACTTCATCGTGCCATAACTTCATTCATAAAATTCCTTTTCAAGCCAACTTATAGTCCTTAGAGAACCATTAAGACATACTATATGAACCCCAACTCAACTGCCCCAAGACCTCATTAGAAATGATTGAAATTTGGCAGAAAATTTATTGTTTAGAACTCTATCCAAAACGCAAGTTGAACTTAAAAATTCCGTTCTAGGCAAACTGTTAGCTCAAATTGAAATCAGTAAAATGCTATAACTTCACAAGATCATAAATTATCATTTCTACAAAAATATGCAGTTCAATGACTTAAAAACTGGACTTCGCCACACAAATCTCCAATATTTCTGAATTTTATGCCCTAAGTTCAAAACTATTTCGAGTGACGAATGAGGGGTGCGAACACTTACCGACATTGCAAAACGAAGTTGAGTTGGCTAGGCAAGGAACCCATGAGGAGAATGTGAGAGACCCTCTCCTCTTTTCCCCTTTCTTCTTCTTCTTTCCTTCTTTTCTCTCCTCTCTTTTTTTTTTTTTCTTTCTTTTCCGCTGAAGTGGGCTCTTGGTCTCTTTCTCTCTACACTGTTTTTCCTTATAATTGAGCTGAAGTCCACTTTTTTTTTTCTTTTTTTTTTACTTGGTCAAAAGCTTATATTTTACACAAATCGTGAAAACTGTCCACAGGAAATCAAATAGATAATGCACCTTCATTTCGATGAACCAGACAGATCATGAAGGAGCGGATGAGACGCAAGACTGATCAACGACCTTGATGGTTTTTTTTATTAATGATGGGCTTAAGGCCCGTCCGCCCATGTTGGGCCTAAAAGCCCGGCCCACAGGAATAGGGCCCGTGGATGGAGGGACGTATAAAAGGGATGAGAGAGAGGGAGAATGCACCTTTTGGAAATTAGAACGTACGTATGTCTCCCTCTCCCCCTCTCTCTCTCTCTCTCTCTCCCAAAAAGGAAAACAGTAAGGCTCCGGCAATGTTTTTCTTCCCTTCAACCACAATTTGGCGTCATCGGATCGAATAGGGCCAAATTCTCTTCCTCACATCGGCGTCGGTGTTTAATCTGTGGCTAACAAGGTACGCTCGAATCCGTGGTGTGCTTTAGGATCGGTGATACATGATTTTCCCGGGCTTGTCTTCTGCATTCGTTTTAAGGGTTCGTTTTAGTGTCGAATCCGGTTTTTTTGGGATTCGTTAATCCCAACATTGGTATCAGAGCCCTAGTTCATGTTTTCCCGACCATTTTCATGTTTTTTTTTATTGATTTTTCGCAAAGAAATACGGTCGACACGGATCGGGGCGAGAAATCCCGACACCCGAGCACTGTTCGTCCGTTTTTCAAGTTTCTGTAAGTCGAAATCGATTTCTGAAGGCAGAGGGTGAAAGGGCTCGTCGAGATGAGTACGACGACATGTCGTGCGCTACCGAGCGACGCCGCACGCGCCCACACACGCGGTCAGAAGCCGCTGCGCGTGGGCGCCACGCGCCGGTCGGCGAACCGACGCGTGCTAACGTCAGCATGACGTCACCCAACGGTCGGTAACCGCTGGGATGACGTCATCAATGATGTCAGCGCCAATGACGGTTGGCAGGGCGGCGACCCAACCCGCGGAAGCCTGGCACGCGCGCGACGCATGCCGGCTGACGTCTGCGTGACGTCAGCCCACGCACGTGCGTGGCACGTGCGATCGGTTCGTCCGACCTGGCCCGACCGGCCCGGCTGGCCCGACCGGTCCGACTGGTCTGACCAGTCCGACGATCGATGACCTGACCGTTAACCGTTGACTGTTGACTCGTTGACCGTTGACCCCAAAAAAAAAGAGGAGGGAAAAGAATGTGTTTCTTTTTCAATTAAGTCTATGTGGATTATATGTAATCCCTTATTTGTTCTGCATTTGTTGCAGGGATAGTTCTGCATTTGTTGCAGGGACAGTTCTGCATTTGTTACAGGAACTATGCCTCCCCTCAGGTTGCGCACACCTATTCACGCAATTACCGATGAACAAAAGGAAAAGCTTTCTAAGATGATAGCTAAGCATACTGATCATCGATGGGAAAGTGGTGACTTAATTGATCATGTCCTTGAAGTCAATGGGAAAGTTCAAAAGGTCATATGGAATGGTCTTCCTATGCCACAGTCAGAGATTGTGCGATTTTTCATGAACACCCTTCCACCTGAATGGCAAGGAGTGTTGAATCGCATATAGGATGTCAACAGAGCTGCTTCTTATAAGAAAATTGTGATGGATTTTGTAAATGAATATTACTGGATTATTACAAGGGAAAAGATCAAGAAATTGAACAAAAGAGGATCTTTCCTAGTTCGTGTGCTGACTTGATGTTTGTTGTATTGGCTGATCTTTGTTAAGTGTGCTTTATGGACATATTATGTAATGTTTACTACCTGATTGTTGTTGATGTAGCAACCAATATCTTGGTTGTATTAGTTGAAAGCATTATTATTTTATTGGATGTCAATTATCTGTTGCTTTCTGTTATTGCTGGTTGCTGTGGGTAGTTAGCTGTGGGTAGTTATAGAAGTTTTTGTAACTTCATAGAATTTATTTTGCATAAGACAATTATATTAATGATAATTTTAAGTTAGGATTTTTGGAGGATCATTGGAAACTTAGTGACCTTTTGATTCTGAAACCTTACTTGAAATTGTTCATTAATATGATGGGTTTGTGCAAAAGTGATGCATAAATGATAGGCATTAATAATTCGTGCATATATGTTTGATGTGTTCAGATCAATGGCTTCAGCCACAAAGAGCATAGTTGCCGAACAAAGGTGAAGAACTTGAAGAAGGAAACATTGCACAGCACAAGAGAGATAAAGAAACTTTTGCTGCATGGAAAAGAAAGAACTCTCTTGCTCGCATCACGTTGCTGAGCAGCATGGAAAATGACATCATGCGAGAGTTTAGGCGTTTTGACAATGCCAAGGAAATGTAGGAGGCATTGACAGCTAGATTTGGTCATACTTCGGTGACCAGATTGAGACAGTTCACTATTAGGTTTGACTCTTACAAGAAGCCTCATGGTCAGACCATGAAGCAACATCTTAGAAATATGTCAAATATGATAAATGAGTTGAAAGATGCTGGCCATGTCCTCACAGATGAGCAGCAAGTGCAAGCAGTGATTCGTTCCTTGCCTCAGAGTTGGGAGCATATGAAGGTGCACCTGACCCATAATGAAAATATCAAAACTTTTGAGGATGCAGTGCGCCATCTTGAGCTGGAAGAGGACCGCCTTTTGGCGGCTAAGCCGGATGCTGAACTCTATCATGCTAGTTCTAGCTCACATGGAGCTTCGAGTTCCAAGCGCAGACGCCCTAACTAGTTTGATAAAGGGAAAGGCAATGAAGCAGGTCCTTCAGGGAAGAAACCCAAGTTTAACCAACATGAAAGAGGAAAGCGTCCTCACATGAAGAAGCTTGCAAGGGTGAAATGCTATAACTGTGACAAGAAGGGTCATTATGCTCGCGACTGTCGTAAGCCAAAGAAGGTATACACCCCTTGTACTTTTCAGAACTTTGCTTTTGTGTCGTGTTCTGTATTCTTGACTGAGTCTAATCCTTTGTGGACTGTAGATTCAGGAGCAACAGACCATGTAGCGAAGGATAGAGGATCCTTCGTGGAATTCCGACGAGTACCAACTGGAACTAAGTGAATCTATGTGGGAAACAACTCCAGAGCTGAAGTGAAAGGAATTGGCACATGCCAACTGAACATGCGTGGTGGACGCACTTTATTCCTACATGATGTATTGTATGCTCCGGAGATTTGTCGGAATTTAGTGTCTGTTTTAGTGTTGGTTAAATTAGGTTTTAATATGAACTTCTATAATAGAGCTATGGATTTGTTTTTGGATACAAATTACTATGGTTGTGATTATATTCTGGATGGTTTCATTGTATTAGATATTGACTATGTTAGTGCAAATGTTTGTTATTCCCTTCTCACGCCTCCTAATACATATGATAATGATGTGAATGTGTGGCATGCTAGACTTGGCCACATTGGCCAACAACGCATGAATAGACTAGCCAAAGAAGGCTTGTTGGGCAACATTGAAAAAGTCGATTTGCCCATATGTAAGCATTGCCTAGAAGGGAAAACGACAAGGAAACCATTTGGAAAAGGTAAAAGAGCTTAATTTCCTCTGCATTTAATCCATTATGATGTCTGTGGTCCAATGAATGTGAGAGGAAGGCATGGGGCTGTTTATTTCATCACTTTTATAGATGATTATACTCGATTTGGATATGTCTATTTGATTTCTCATAAATCTGAAGCAATAAGTTGTTTCAAAAGGTTTATGAACCTGGTAAAAAATCAATTAGACAAGAAAATAAAAACATTGAGATCAGATCGAAGTCGAGAATATTTATCTGATGAGTTTAGAAAATTATGTGATGAAAAAGGAATAGAAAGACAGTTGTCTATTCCGTATACTCCTCAACAAAATGGTGTTGCGGAGAGAAGAAAAGAACCCTACTAGAAATGGTTAGGTCCATGATGGCGCATGCTAACTTACCTATTACTTTTTTGAGTGATGCGTTGTTAACTGCTGCTTATATACTTAACCGAGTGCCTTCCAAATCAGTTACTTCCACTCCATATGAGTTATGGACAGGTAGAAAACCAGACTTAAGTTTTCTTAAGCCATGGGGTTGTGCTGCCTATACACTTGAGTCCTCTCACAAGTTTGGGAAATTGGGTCCTAGAGGAAAGAATAGTATTTTCATAAGATACTCGGAACACTCAAAAGGGTATGTGTTCATAGGTGAGCAGGAAAGTGGGAGTATAACTGAATTTGAATCACGAGATGTCACATTCTTAGAGGATGAATTTCCTAAGAAGGGCGAAATAGGGGAAGATTACTCTCTATTTGAGACCTTGGATCGGGATAATGATGTTAGTGGAGTTAATCCAAGTGGGAGTAATATGAGAAGTGATGAATTGAATTCAACTCATTCTCAATTACAACCACATGATGAGACGACATCATCATTACCTAATCCAAGTGGGAGCATGATAGGGAATGATGTGCAAAGTGTACAATCTCCCATACGGCGAACAAGTCGCCAAAGTATTCCCCGTCGACGTTTTGACATTGAAGTGGAAACTTTTATGGTTGCTCCGCAAGATGAGGATGAGCCAAGAAATATTAATGAGGCTCTGAATTGCCCTAGTAAGGAAAAATGGATTCATGCAATGGAAGAGGAAATGGAGTCAATCAAATCAAACCAAGTCTGGGAACTGGTTGATCTTCCAAAAGGACGCAGAGCTATTGGGAACAAGTGGATTCTCAAAATAAAGCGAAAGGCTTATGGCTCGATAGAAAGGCATAAGGCTCACCTTGTGGTGAAGGGGTATAATCAACAGGAAGGAATTGATTATGAAGATACGTTTTCTCCTGTAGTGAGATTTACCTCGATTTGCATTATTCCGGCAATAGTGGCTAGTTTGCATCTTGAATAACATCAAATGGATGTAAAGACTATTTTCCTCAATGGAGAATTAGAAGAAAAAATATATATGGAACAACCTGCTAGTTTCATAGTGAAAGGCTAAGAAGAAAAGGTATGTCGACTTTTGAGATCGATATACGGCCTTAAGCAGTCATCGAGACAATGGTATATACGTTTTCATAATGCCATAATGGCATATGATTTTACAATGATTGATGAGGATCATTATGTATATATCAAAAGATCCAAGGATCAATTTGTGATCATATCATTATATGTTTATGATATACTAATTGTCGAAAGCAATATGGAGTTTGTTAACAATGTCAAGAGTTGGTTGTCTTCCAACTTTGAGATGAAGGATATGGGTGAGGCTGCATACATTCTTGGAGTTAAGATTTCAAGAGATTGTTTGAAGAGATCGTTATCTCTTTCGCAAGAAATATATATAAACAAGGTTCTTGAACGATTTCGTATGCAAGATTGTAAACCCATAGACACTCCTATTGCAAAAGGTGAAGGATTGAGCCATAGACTGTGTCCAGGGACTCCACAAAAGAAGGAACAAATGAAACATGTTCCTTATGCTAGTGCTGTTGGGAGCTTGATGTATGCTATGATGTTTACAAGACCCGACATATGTTTTGCAGTTGGAATGGTAAGTAGATACCAATCCAATCTAGGTCCAACACATTGGAAAGCCGTTAAGAGAATACTGAGGTATCTGAAGAAAACTACTGATTACAACTTGAATTACCAAGGAAAGAATCTATGACTTGAAGGCTATTTAGATGCTGATTGGGGAGGAGATTTAGATAAAAGGAAATCTACCTCTGGATTGGCTTTCTTACTGAACAATGGCGCCATATCATGGAGTAGTAAGAAGCAAACGTGTATAGCCTTGTCCATGATGGAAGTTGAGTTCGTGGCATTATCAGCAACGGTACAAGAAGGAGTTTGGCTTAAGAGATTTTTGGATCATTTAGGTGTTATTGAGAAAACTGCAAATCCATTATTGGTTAACTGTGATAGCCAAGCAGCTATAGCATACACCAAATATCCAAAATATCATGGCAAGACCAAACATATAGATACCAAGTATAACTTTGTCAAAGATATGGTTGCACGAAAGGATGTGAACTTACAGTACATATGTACGCATAGAATGGTAGCAGATCCTATGACAAAGCCAATACCTAGAGAAGTGTTTTGTGGTCATATAAAATTTGTAGGATTGCGTAGAGTCTGATTTGCAAGAAACATATATAAACAAGGTTCTTGAATAATTTCGTATGCAAGATTGTAAACCCTAAGACACTCCTATTGCAAAAGGTAAATGATTGAGCCATAGACTGTGTCCAGGGACTCCACAAGAGAAGGAACAAATGAAACATGTTCCTTATGTTAGTGCTGTTGGGAGCGTGATGTATGCTATGATGTGTACAAAACCCGACATATGTTTTGCAGTTGGAATAGTAAGTAGATACCAATCCAATCCAAGTCCAACACATTGGAAAGCCGTTAAGAGAATACTGAGGTATCTGAAGAAAACTACTAATTACAAGTTGAATTATCAAGGAAAGGATCTGTGACTTAAAGGCTATTCAGATGCTGATTGGGGAGAAGATTTAGATGAAAGGAAATCTACCTCTAGATTTGCTTTCTTACTGAACAATGGCGCCATATCATGGAGTAGTAAGAAGCAAACGTGTATAGCCTTGTCCATGATGGAAGTTGAGTTCGTGGAATTATCAGCAACGGTACAAGAAGGAGTTTGGCTTAAGAGATTTTTGGATCATTTAGGTGTTATTGAGAAAGCTGCAAATTCATTATTGGTTAACTGTGATAGCCAAGCAGCTATAGCATACACCAAAGATCCAAAATATCATGGCAAGACCAAACATATAGATACCAAGTATAACTTTGTCAAATATATGGTTGCACGAAAGGATGTGAACTTACAGTACATATGTATGCATAGAATGGTAGCAGATCCTATGACAGAGCCAATACATAGAGAAGTGTTTTATGGTCATATAAAATCTCTAGGATTGCGTTGAGTCTGATGTACTGAATTGTAATTTCCCTGAGTTGTTCACATTTATGAATTTTTGTTTTTTCATTGATTAATGCTTATGAATCTATGTATGATCTTTATGCATCTTAATGCTCAGTGCATTATTTTAAGTTGAGGAAGTATGTCGGACAGATAAAAGATTAGCCCACTCACACGGGTAATCGCCTCTATTTACTGTGTGATAAATAGAGATGAGACTGTTTTTAAGCTTATTATCTAGGTGATAATCGAGAACTCAAGCTTAAAATACGTATGTCGCCTTAACTGAGTGTTAAGATGAGGACATAATACTTACTATGTCTGAAAGTAAAATAACTCACATATTTTACTTTATCTGTCTATGATGCCAGATGTGAGTTCTGATGAATTTTTGCGAATGAGTAGATACGTGAACTCAAGTTAGACATTGGGTATGTCTGAACTATCATCTGTACGGTATTGAAGGTGTAGACATACGCTCCATGGGAAAGGAGTTAATACCGTAATACGTATTTCATACTACGTATGCATGAAACGACCAATAAGAGTGGCAAAAGTTTTGATCTTGACTTTTATGTCGTGTGAGACTCTTGAGGAAAAGAGTTCCTCAATTTTAGTGCCCTCATGACTTTTACTTATTCTCAAGGTTTCTATTTAGTGTTTGCTATCTTAGGATGTTGCCAATGGTCATGAGTTGATTCGATCTAATGGGACATTTCTAGAAAAGCAAGCTAAACTGAAATTGAGAGTTTGAAGGAAAGAGGAAGATCGATTTTGGAGAATCACATTGTACTTTTGTATTCACTGGTCGACCAATTATGACTGTCTTTGGAATAATTATAATTGTGAATACAATATATATATATATATCATTGTTTGAAAGAGATCAAGAGAGATATAAATGTGATCGATCGATCTAGGGTACTGCATACTAAATCTACTCATATTGTGACGCCCATTATGAGCTGCTATATATTCCTAACAGATGTATAGCAACGAGCTCTCAAAGTATGCTGATTGCACGGATTATTCACCGGTATGAATGTTGAAGAGAGGTAAAGAGAATCCTGTTCAGCCCACCATGTGCGAGTGGGAGATGATGGTTTTTTTATTATTATTAATGATGGGCTTAAGGCCCGTCCGCCCATGTTGGGCCTAAAAGCCCGGCCCACAGGAATAGGGCCCGTGGATGGAGGGATGTATAAAAGGGATGAGAGAGAGGGAGAACGCACCTTTTGGAAATTAGAACGTATGTACATCTCCCTCTCCCCCCTCTCTCTCTCTCTCCCAAAAAGGAAAACAGTAAGGCTCCGGTAACGTTTTTCTTCCCTTCAACCACAATTTGGCGTCATCGGATCGAACATGGCCAAATTCTCTTCCTCACATCGGCGTCGGTATTTAATCTATGGCTAACAAGGTACGCTCGAATCTGTGGTGTGCTTTAGGATCGGTGATACATGATTTTCTCGGGCTTGTCTTCCGCATTCGTTTTAGGGGTTCGATTTAGTGTCAAATCCGGTTTTTTGGGGATCTGTTAATCCCAACAGACCTCAAGAAGGCATCATGTTCTGGGGTACAATAAACTCTGAGCCCAATTATGACGCTTCCTCTCTAAAACTATTCAAAAGCTATTTGCTACAGCACATGAGCTCGTACATCCGATGTTGCTCATAAAGCAAGACGAATCAAGATGATGAAAGTGAGTGGCGTCGAATGAATTTTGCAGGTGGATGCATGGAGAGAGATGAAGAAATTTTGCCTAGAGAAGATGGGAACCCGGGCGTTCTTCATCGATCTACATCATTGGGAGGTGCAGAAACGCATACACACGCAGTGGGAGAATATTGTTGTGGGACCTTTCACCCATCAACGGTTTTCTTGCGACACGGGAACCCAAAGTCTTAGAATATGGCAGGGTTATACGGGTAAACATATGTACAAGACACATATTGTCAATTGGTCTTTTAGTTTTTGGCCCGAAAGTTACAAAAGTTCCATATCCTGAACTTTTAATTTACGTGGTCCGACTCCAAATCTTGTTAATTGAAGTAAAGATACTTATTCAGCCCACAAGAGATCAACATGAACATTTTTAAAATCTAAAAAATCTTGAAGATGGCAACCAACATTGAGTAATAAGATTTCTCAATATGGATAATGCGCGAGAGCTTTTAACATTAAGACTTTTGTCGGTTCCAAAATACACCCGCTATAATTAACTAAATTTGCAGGTAGAGGAACTTGATTTAAATTTTTTGCAAGTTTAGGAATTCAATTGGAAAAAAATTAAAGACTTGGTTAGAAAAAGGCATAATGATCAAGTAAAAGTGTCAGTCCATCTATTGGGAAAAAAAATATGACAAAGGATAGCACCAAAGAATAAAAAGAAAGAATTAAGGTGTTTTCTGGCAAAACATGGCCGAAGGACTACATTGGAATTCCACTCAATAATTTAGGACTAAATTGGCAAAATAAAAAATTACAAGGCCAAATATATTTAGAATCGATTGGACAATTTCCCCTATTTAAATTTCAGCAGCTACTCTTCAATTTTACCAAACAAAACCAGAGTGAACCTATTGCATAGATGTACATAGAAATCATATGCCAAATTAAACAAAACTGAAGAAATTCAACATACTGTGATTTTCTAGGAAAATTATTCAAAAATTCTTAAACCTATTGCACTTTTGTCAGTTTGATCCTAAACTTTTTAATTATATCAGTTGAGTTATAAATCTTTTCACGTTTTGCCAATTGAGTTAATCCGACCAATTTTGACTAGAAATCACTAAACTAGATGACAACTATCCTCCATGACACGAGTAGCTTTAACATGGAATTTCATTTTTCTTTGCTTTGAATTTTTATCTTTTCTCCTATTTGCCTTCCTCTTTTTTTTCTCCTTTTTTCCTTGGGCAAGGGATGCTCTTGACGGATCGAGAGAGGGTAGCTGAGGGCAGCCCTCACATGAGGCTGACAACCTCTATCAAACATTGATGAGGGTTGATAATGACTAGCACAAGGAAAAAGAAAAAGAAAATAAAATAAAATAAGAGATGATAAAAAGGGAAAAAAGTAAAAAAAAAAAAAAAGGAAAAGAAAAGAAAGAATAATAAGAAAAAAAATTAAAAATTGATTGAAAAATTAAAAAAATATTATTAAAATTGTTCACATCATTGCCAGCATATCATACAAGATGGCTAATTTCTGCGTCAACTATTTTTGGCCAAAATTGAATAGATGAATTCAATTGGCAAAACATGAAAAGTTCGAGACTTAATTGACATAATTAAAAAGTTTAGAACTAAATTAGCAAGTACAATGGATTTAAAACTATTTTGACAATTTTCCTTTGACTTTCTTCATTTGCTAGTTGTCACACCTCGATTCTCGAGCGCATGTCCATCCCTCAGTGGTTGATTAAACGGCAACGTCCCAGGACGCGTCGATGACCCATTCGATTTTAATGCACATGTGGAAGCGAATAAATAAATCCCCAGACAACACAAAGATGGGATAGGAAAGCAGGCCACAAATTTCACAAACCACAACACACCTTTATACACAGTTGACTAGTTTATTTACATTACAAGTCTATAAACAGGAGTTTACAAAAGATCAGTCCTCAAAACAAAGCTATCTCATGACCAGCTAGTCAAACTCATTCGCCGATTCTTTCATCTCCGCAGGCTCCGGGGGCTTCGGGTCCTCAATCACACCATCAGGAGGGTCAGTTGCATCCTTGTCTAAAGTAGCATTAACTACCGTAGCGGGGAGTTCAAAACTCCTAAGGGGACCCACCTTGAATCCATTGGGCCCGTAGCGGAACCATGCTTTGAATCGATGAGGTACCATATGAAGTAGGTCTGCATCAACCCAGATGGTGGTCACTACCAGCTCATATACTCGGTGACTTCCGGGGTCGGGATAACTAAAAACCTGCTCGGTAACCCTCATGAGTCGGCCAAAACGCTCTAGAGGAGCAACCATCTAAGGACCTAAAAAGCTTGAGCCCACGATGGGGTAAGACAATGTATTAGCAAGTTCACCCCTTAAACTTTGACTAGGAAGGAAATATGCCTAAATGCATTCTGTGCACACACAAGACAGAGGACTTACCTTGCCTCAATTCCTTCCTGCAAGTTATTATAATTCATATACTTAACTAGTTAATTCAAACCAAATCATTGATCAATCGATCGACTCGATTCAATACTAGCAATACCATCTACAAATTCGCTCGATACAATATATAATAATACCAGCTATACTCACCAAAGCTGACATATCAAAGCCCATAGGCTGATATAGTATACTGTTCTCACTAATTGACAATCCATCACTTTTATAATACCTGAATAAAATAATTGTGTGTGGGTACACGGTCGGCCTAAGCCAAAAATGCAATATATTTCTTTTAGAAAATCCCACTATATAATATAGTCCACACTTTAATTCACACTTTTCCTCACCAACAAAACCAACTTGCATCACAAAAACATGATAAAAAATTGTCCTCTGATTTTTGTAGTCGAAAATGGCCCTATATTGAAATTTCGCCAAAAATCTTGGTTTGTAGAAAAATCTTCGGAGGATGAGTCGACGATTCTAAAATAAATCGTGACATGACAAAACTTTCAATTTCTGAAATCGGATTCAAATTTGCGCTTAATTTCAATCTGCGTGATTTTAGCGTGACCCCTACTGGGTAGCTTTCCTAAATTTTTAGTGCAATTGACACATGGTCGATTATTTTCGAGTCACATTGTACATCTTCGACACATTGGCGACTCTCGGTTGTCGTGAAAATCTCATGGTTTCAAATGCGGACACAAGGTACCAAAACGACAGAAAAATTGGTCTAGTGGCGATCGACGGGAATTTTGCAATTAGGTGGAATTACCCACACTTAATCGCATGGCTCAATCGAGTTGACCTATCTCCGATCTCTAATTGATTTTTAACTATGCAATAATGACCCTTGCGGACCAGCACGGTCGAGTAGTCAGTTTCTGGTCAAATTCTCAAATCTATTACGTTATAATCCCTTAACAGCTTCTTCAGATAAACTAGTTATCTCGTGAGTATAGGCGCGTCGATGAAAAGCCCAACTTATTCGATCGAAACTGGAACCTGAAATTCAGGATGTCACAACTCTTCCGCTCTTATAAAAATTTCGTCCTCGAAATTTAAACCATTATAATTCTATAAACAAAAAGGTGGGGTACAGTTGTCTCATTGATTCTACACTTTCTCAAGTTGCTCCCGCTGTGCCGTGGTGTTGCCAGACCACTTTAACCAATGGAATCCTCTTGGTATGCAAAATCTAATCTTTTTTATCCACAATCTGAATCGGGCTTTCCTCATACGACACTCTGTCATCCACGTCTAATTCCTCAAAATTAAGTACGTGGGTCGGGTCAAGCTTATACTTCCTCAATATCGACACTTGAAAGACGTCATGCACTTGCGCTAACCTCGACTACAATGCAAGACGATATGCTAGGATCTCGTTTCTCTCTAGAACCTCAAAGAGACCTACATACCTCAAACTCAATTTTCCCTTCTTGCTGAAACGCGAAGTACTTCTCATTGGTGACACCTTCAGAAAAACGTGATCACCAACTTGGATTTCCAAAGGTCTCCGACACTTATCTGCATAGCTTTTTCTAGCAGCTCTGAGTGGACTTTAATCTGTCTTTGATAACTGCAACTGCATCCAGTGACTGCTGAACTAACTCTGGGCCTGTGATCTTTTGTTCTCCGACTTCATCCCAACACACTGGCGTTTTGCACGCTCTACCATACAACGCTTTGAAAGAAGCCATCTGAATGCTCTGCCGATAGTTGTTGTTGTAGGCTAACTCGATAAGATGAAGCCGTTCCTCCTAGCTCCCCTTGAAATCCAACACGCAAGCTCGCAGCATGTCTTCGAGGGTTTGGATCGTCCTCTTAGACTGGCCATCCACTTAAGGATGATAGGCCATACTATATTGCAGCTTCGTTCCTAAAGCAGTCTACAAACTCTTCCAGAAAGCAGCTGTAAATATCGGGTTTCTGTCTAATGTAAACGTCACCGACACTCCATGTAGATGAACTATTTGATGCACGTACAACTTTGCGTGCCAGTCCAAATCAAGGTTCGTTTTCACTGCGACGAAGTGAGCCGATTTCATCAGTCTGTCGACCACTACTCAAATAGAATAATTACCTCTCTGACTCCTTGGTAAGCCTGTCACAAAATCCATTGTGATGTGCTCCCATTTCCACTCGAGAATCTCAAGAGGTTGCAAAAGTCCTCCTAGCTTGGAGATGTCCGCCTTCATATCAAATCACCAATAGTGTTGACGCAGATTCTAATACATCTTTGTACTGCTAGGATGAATGTTGTAACTGTTATGATGACCTTCTTACAAGATCTCTTCCTTGAGCGCTGCATCGTCACGTATACACAATCATCCTCGGAACCTCAGTGTTCCATCTTCATAAACCTGAAAGTCAGCCTTTCTCTTATCGGTATTCTCTTGCAAGATCTTTTGATTCTTTGGGTCTACCCATTGAAGCGTCTTAATTCTGATCTGCACTACTGGTTCAATTCTGAGGGTGGGCATAAGATGTGAAAGGTGGCCTACCTCAAATTTGAAAATCTAACTCGAGCTTTCTTAAGTAAGGTCCATCCTTAACTAGCAAATGCACAACTGCAGACTTCCGACTTAGCGCATGTGCAACCTTATTCGCCTTTCCAGGGTGATACTCGATGTGGCACCCCTCGACGGCCCCCGATCCGTAAGGTCGCCACAGTTCGCTTACCTTTCACTTTTCCTTATAATATGTCACTCTGATACCATTTCAATTGCAGCGGGTCCATACAACCTGGGGGTTTACATTTTTTTTTATCGGTCCCTTGCGTAATTCATATAGCAGAAGCACATCCATTAACTCCCTTCTCTATATACAGAAAACGATGCACACCAACTAAACATTTATAGGTAAAATCCGTACACTTTTATTTACTTAAACCAGATGAACATCATTCATCGGTACATCAAAATGCCGTAGTCTTCTATACTTGACTACACTTCAAAAGATTACCAACATCTCCTCCAACAGTCATATACTTAAAGTCCATCGATCAGTGTCGACGTCCAAAGGCTCCTTCCTTTGTTATCCTCCTCCTCACGGTCATATCCAATCACTCAATCCATCTACTGGTAGCAGTGGCAGCAGAGGTATCTTATCTAGAGTCTGAAATGTTGGTCCCCGAAGGGGTGAGTACAACCACTCAGCAGGTAAAGGACCCAATAAACCACTCAATGCATCACACAATACAATCATAACAATCATAACATAAGACATATCATTCAAGCATCCATGCATAATTTACCTTGGAGCCATGCATATGTCATCATACCACATGTACACACATCCTCATGTAATCATCACCATCATATCATACATGTACCATTATGCCATAGGTGCACATACATCCATGCACTTACCATCATCATGTCACACATACCATCATGCCATAGGTGCACATACATCCATGCACTTACCATCATCATGTCACACATACATCCATGCACTTATCATCATCACGTCACACATACCATCATGCCATAGGTGCACATACATCCATGCACTTACCATCATCATGTCACACATACCATCATGCCATATGTGCACATACATCCATGCACTCATCATTATCATGTCACACATACCATCATGCCATAGGTGCACATACATCCATGCATTGACCATCATCATGTCACACATACCATCATGCCATAGGTGCACATACATCCATGCACTTACCATCATCATGTCACACATATGCCATCATGCCATAGGTTCACATACATCCATGCACTCATCATCATGCACTCATGCATACATGTTGCCATACCATGCATAATTCAATTTCAATTTCCCAATTTTATTCTTTTATTTTAGGCCACCACATTTCTCTTTCCTGGGACCAATATTTGCATCCCACATTTATCGCTCACGCCTAAACTGGCATCGCGAGGAACCTCCGGGCATGTATTCAAAATACAACCGGGCATCCGCCCCCCCCCCCCCCCCCCCCGCCCCACGTTCCGGGCATCTCCTATCCCAACTGGCATCACAAGGAACCTCCGGGCATGTATCCAAGATACAACCGGGCATCCGGCATTCACACTCCCTGGTCGGGCATCTCGCATGCCAACTAGCATCACAAGGCATCCCCCCGGGCACAAACCTCCAGGGCTTCCAAAATTACGTACCGCCATACCACCAGGCACTCCCCCTGGAATTACGTACCGTATACCACCGGGCATCTCGAAACTCCTGAGGACCCTCCGGGCATGCATCATGATACAACCGGGCATCCAGCACAAACCTCCGGGCATGTATCATGTCACAACAGGGCATCCGGCACTCCCTAGCCAGGCATCCCGACACTCCCGGGGCATCGTCGGCTCACACCTCCGACGGCATTCTCATTTATCATAGTTTATATTCACAATTGTGGCTCAATTTCAACATGGCATATAATGTGATGGCAAACAAGATCATTTTCATCATTTGGTTTATATATGCATTTCCAATCATCAACATACATGCAGCAGGATCCAATCACTAATGTCAATACAATCCATGGGGTCCATGCAACATAGAATAATCCATACATCACGACCTTTTTGAGATTTACCAAATTCCAGCTTGCACAATTTCGGAAAACATGTAAATTAAATATCCATATGTTTTTTGAAAATCATGAAATCAGAACATGTGATAGACAAGACATAAAGGTAGCAATTCCATGAAGAACACATGCCCAAAAGAGCTTCACACAAGAAGATATAGCTCACACAATACAACATGCAAAATTCGGATAAAGTCAGATTGTGCAGTTCTTGAAATATTTCGATTAAAATACCCGAATGACCTCCAAAAATTATGAAAATTTACCAGGTTATAGTAAAGACTCTAAGGTAGATTTCTCATGCAGATATCTATGCCAGATTCGTCCTAGATAATTTTCTATAGTCATCCGAAGCTTCTGGTTCTAGCACCGAAACGTCCAGTGTAGGTATCTTCGAAATATCGAGTTTTCACCCTCTTATTCTTCTTAGTTTCCTCTGAAATTTGGATATGTTTTACTTCAAGAGGTCTCCTACAACTTTCATTAAGGGATCTAAGTCAAATTTCCAAATAATAGTCACCATAAGCATCCATGAAGTCTCGGGTGTCCGGTACCGTGTCTCCAGATTTACCATCTTCAAGAGTAAGTCGATTCACTAGGCTACAATTGCTCATTTTACTTAAAATTTGAGTATGTTAATCTTTAGGATGTTCTCTACAAGTTTCATGAATAAGTTGAAGAGAGATTCTTGGTAAAAATTGACATGCAACCTACAAAACTACCAAAAGGTCAGCAAAACAGTTCCAGATCTAGTGTCTTAGTAGGAAGAGGGTTTGACCCCTTAAATCTCCACCATTTTGTCCAAACTTTTAGTATATTGTAGTTTAATATGTTGACTAAAACTTTCATGCAGGAATCAAAGTCAATATCCAACTCAAAACATGCATGCAAGCCTCCACAAAGTTCTGGGTCGAGCAGTTCACACGAAATCAGCAAGCATTTTCAAGAACAAGTCACATTCTAGCTTCGGTTTTGCCTACCCTAACATCCGAGATTTACCACCAACGAATCACACATGCAAGACACACATGCAAGAGCAGAATATGGATCCCAAACTTGCCTTTGTACCGAGCTACAGCAAGCACGACGGACGACGGACTCACGACGACAGGTGACGGACGAGCGGACGGACGGATGGTCACACTGCTTCTTCCTCCTCTCTCTCGGTTCCTCATTCTCTCAGCAACCCTCTCCCTCTCTCTCACTCTCTCAAAACCAGCCACTCCCTCTCTCTCTTTCTTTTTGGTGGCTTATATACTTGCATGCATCCTCATTTTGCATGGGGGACACTTGTCCCCAAGAAGGAGACAAGTGTCTATCTTGTTGAAGACACTTGGAGGAGGCCATGCAGCTCCTCCTCCCCCTCCATGCATCGACAGCCCAATGGGCTTCATGGGCCAGCCTTTTGGCCCACTTTAGGCCCATCTCACTTGGGTCTAAAGTCCAAACTTAAATGGCCCAAGTTTATTTTTAATAATACATCTTAATCCTCATTTAAATAAATACCTGATTGCATGATAAAATGGCCAAAAGACTTTGTGACATTAATCCATCAAATCTATAAACTGCATAGTCAAGAACAAAGTCTTCTTTATCAAATTGTCCTATGTCCAATTTAAATAGTCCATAGAAAAATATCAATAATAAGCCCATAATTCCTACACCACTTTAGGGCATTTGATTTCGATTTTGATTTATAGAAATCAATTAACATTCTCATAATCAATTAACATTTTCATAAGGGGTTCGGTCCAAGAGATAAAATATCGTGGCCGATGATGTAATTGTCCCTATGGCCATTCAAAGACAAATATCATTTCCCTCAAAATCAATATTTCGGGTTGAAATTCCCGGATGCCACACTCGATGTCACAGTCATAGTCCTTTAGAACTTCCATCGAGTGACGTTGTATCATATTCAACTCCTTCTCAGAGAAAAGATACTTAAGACTTTGATGGTCAATGAAGATTTTGAATCTTTCTAAGCACAAATAATGTCTCCAAATCTTCAGAGCGAAATTGATTGCTGCATGTTCCAACTCATGCATTGGATAATTCAACAAATGAGGTCTCAGCTGGCGGGATGCGTATGCAACAACCATACCATGTTGCATCAGTATGCAACCTAGTCCTCTAAACAACGCATCACTATAGATCTCGTACCCTCTAGGACTAGATGGAATGGTCAGCATAGGTGCGGTAGTCAGCTTCTACTTAAGCTCTTGGAAACTACACTCGCACTTGTCTGTCTACACAAACTTCTCTCTCTTCTTCAACAGTCGAGTCAACGGCAACGCTAACGCTAAAAATCCTTCCATGAACCTTCTATAATAACCTGCCAAACCCAAAAAGCTTATGATCTCTATCACTGTAGTCGGTCTTGGCCAATTAATAATTGTTTCGATCTCGGTTGGGTCCATGGAGATTCCTTCGCTTGAAATCACGTGGCTTAGGAACACTACACGAGTCAACCAAAACTCGCACTTACTGAATTTGACATACAGCTCATGATTCCTCAGGGTCTGAAGTACCATCCTCAAATGTCCCTCGTGCTCCTTAACACTTCTCGAATACACCAGAATATCGTCGATGAACACAATCACAAACTAATCCGGGTATTCCTTGAACACTTGGTTCATCAGATCCATAAAAGCAGTTGGACCGTTCGTTAAACCAAACGGCATTACAGTGAACTCATAATGACCGTATTGAGTACGAAATGTTAACTTCGGTATGTCCTCTTTTCTGATTCTCAGCTAATGATACCCTATCCTCAAGTTGATCTTTGAAAATATCGACACTCCTTGAAGCTGGTCAAACAAGTCGTCGATCCGTGGCAGCGGATACTTGTTCTTGCATAGATGCAACGAACCATATTTCTTTTTGACAAACAGATTTGGTGCTCCCCAAGGTGATGCATTGGGACTTATGAATCCCTTATCCAGCAATTCTTGCATCTGCACCTTCAGCTCTTTCAACTTAGATAACACCATTCGGTAAGGAGTCTTAGAGATTGGTTTTGTCCCGGGTGCTAACTCGTTCATGAACTCAATCTCTCTTTTGGCTACAAGACTGGCAGTTATTTTGGAAACACGTTTGGAAATTCTTGAACTACTGAGATATCTTCAATCTTCAGCTCCTCAACTATTGTATCCACAACAGTCGCCAAGTAACCTTGGCAACCCCCGTCTAACAAATGGGTAGCCTCAAGTGACGAGATTAAGGTAATCGAGGGTCCTCCTCGATTCCTAATAAACTCGAAACTTTCACCCACTAATGAGTTAAAACTAAATTGTTTTACGATAGTAGTCCATCTTAGCTCGTTGCTTGGTGAGCCAGTCCATGTCAATTATCAAATCGAAATCATACATGGCTAGGACTAGCAAATCTATCTTCCCTTCTCACTCATCAATCACTAACTTGCAACTAGAACAACCTAATGCAGACAACACCTTATCCTTTAGTGGGGTAGATATGCTAATCACTGACTCCAATAACTTAGGACTCAATCCTATCAGCTTAACAAATTGCTCAGCTATAAAAGAATGAGTCGCGCTAGGATCAGATAAAGCATAAATAACATAGTTGTTCAGCGAAATCGTACTCGTGATCACACCAGGCGAGTCCTCTGCCTGTCCTCTCGTGATGGCATACACTGTCCCTTGCGCTATAGGTCTAATCTGTCCACCTTATGGTGCATTTTGGGGCGCTAACCCCCTAATTTGACCCATCGGTGGTGGCAGCGGTAACTGCTATTGTCCCCTCGGTCTTTTAGGTCAATCTCTGGCCAGTGACCCTATTGGCCACATTCAAAACAAGTGTCCTGTGGCACCCCCTGAACGGCCCTCGATCTATCAAGGTCACCACAGTTCGCTTACCTTTCTCTTTCGTGACCTGAAGGTCCATCAATCCTGGGGGTTTATATCTTTTAGGTCGGTCCCTGTGCAATTTATATGGCGGAAGCGTATCCAACAACTCCCTTCCCTATATTCAAAAAATAGTGCACACCAACTAAACATTTTATGTAAGTTAAAGCCGTACACTTTTATTTACATAACTTGATGGACATCATTCATCGGTACATCAAAATGCCAAGGTTTTCTATACTCGGCTATATTTCAAAAGATGACCGACATCTCTTCTAACAGTCATATACTTAAAGTCCATCGATTAGTGTCGGCATCCAAAAGTTCCTTCCTTTGCTGTCCTCCTCCTCGCGGCCATATCCAACCACTCGGTCCATCTACTGGTGGCGATGGCGGCAGAGGTATCTTGTCTAGTCTGGAATGTTAGTCCCCAAACGGGGTGAGTACAACCACTCAGTAGCAAAAGATTCAACAAGCTATATCGAGCATAACAATCGGCATCCAATTTCATACAAGATAGACAAGGCAGGGAGACAAGGGATAAATGGATATCAATATCATGGAATTCTTCAATACTAAAGCAATTGCAAATTCTATAAGAATCATATGTGACATAATCATATCACAATCATGAAACCCTTCAATGTGATGACAACATATTTAGACCCCACACATTTATAGTCAAATCATTCATTTTATTTTTCAAAAGGTTTCATCCCCGGAGGACCAATGTTTGCATCCCTCCAGCATTCGCATCCTTCCAGGCATCACGAAAGCCTCCGGCATTCAGCCATTTAAGGCCACCGGGCATCTGGAGCGAATCACGACTCCAAGCATCTCGTACCCCACCTGGCATCACGAGGAACATCGAGGGCCTCCCATGAAAATGGTTACCCTGGCCATCCGGATTTACGTACCGACTAGCATACTACCGGGCATCCCGAAATTCCCGGGGAATAACCTCCGGCATTCAGCCATTTAAGGCCACCGGGCATCCACAAGGCATCAACTCACTCGATCCTTCGGGCATCCCGACTCCCGGGGCATCATTAATCCGAGGGTTCAATGGGTAATAAATCACATTTTAATTTCACAAATACATCATCATATGTCAAACAAGATATCTCATGAACCTTTTTTATCAAACAAATTGCATTTTAATTCACAAATGCATCATCATATGTCAAACAAGATATCTCGGAAACTTTTTATCAATCACAATATCCCACCATCATCATCATCAAGTCACAAACCTCCCACCATCAGCATCACTAAGTCAGATGGCAATTCAAGAACTATACTTCATATAGGACAATTCTATAGAAATCTCAAAACAGTAAATTTCTACAATTGTGCAGTTTTAGCAACAATTCCGAATTAATTACTAAACGGGGTCAAAAAATTACGAAATTTTGACATGTTATCGATAAGACCTAGATGAAAAAATCTCAAGAAGTACATTAAGTCATATTCCATAGGAACCGAGGGTAAAACTTCGATTTTCTTCCTACCCAACATTCTGTAAAATTCCAGATTTCATATTTTTGTAGGAAAATTATTTCGAGGGTCATAATTTGTTCGTTTTCTCTGAATTTTGGATATGTTATTCATGCAGATGTGCTCTAAAACTTTTATCAAGGGTTCAAAATCAAATGTGGTCAGATAATTACAGAAAATTTAAAATGTCGCCTGAGGTCACACTGATTTTCACAATTCACAAGTTCACAAAACTCCTTCTATATATTAGATTTTGACCTCCCGTCATTATACTCCTTGTCCATACACACAATACACCTTACCACAGCATGATTATCACTAAGATTCCTCATGGTCAGAATCTCAAATTCATTTGGTTTCACTTGCAAGTTCAAAAATCCAGCACTCACACTTCATGAAATTCAAAATCCAGCACATGCACCTCATCCACAACCAGTTTTCTTGATCTAACACCCTCGTATATATCAAAGACTCCACATGCAGCTCAAGTAGTCCATTCTCCTCACCTATTTCACTTCTTTTCTAGGAAAAACAGCTTGCAACAACATAGATTGAAGAACAATTGCTTGCCTTAAACTCTCTCACTCGGTAGCTGTCCGAAAATGGAGGTTCGGGGGTCACGGCTTGGCCGGTCGGCGATGGGAACCGGCGGCGAGGCGGCGGCAACTCAAGCACGGCAGAAGGTGGTCCCTTGTTCCTCTTCGCCATTCACCCACCTGCTGCTCTCTCTCTCTCTCTCTCTCTCTCTCTCTCTCTCTCTCGGTTCTGCTCGGTCACTCTCTTTAGCTCACTTACACGAGCAGATTAGCTGCTGGTTTTGCTAAAAACCAGCCAACAAAGAGGGGGATTTTCGGTGGATGCATGCATGGAGGACAGGTGGAAGAAGCGTGGCAATTTTCTTTGGCCACTTGGAGACACGAACGGAGCAGCTGGTGAACGTGGCAGGTGGAGGAAACGTGGCTCCTTGCATGCAGATTTCACCCCTTGCCTTGCCAGCGTAATTTCTTCATGGACTTCTCCTTCGCTGGCAACCAAATGAGGAAGCTACGTGGCTTTTGCTGAGTGCCCTTCGGTCAACAATCCCCTTCCTTAGTTGACCGGTCGCACGGTTCTTCATGTGCGAAAATAAAGGGCTGCATAGGTTGAACTTTTCTTTTTCTTCTTATTGACTGACTTCGACAGAAAAGAAAAGAACATGGCCGTATGGCCGTGCATGGTAAGTCAATGGACTCGGAGAAATTCTTACGTGAATGTATGGTCGCGCATGTGAAGAAACGTGCATGGTCCTTATGCACGGATTAATTCCTCCAAAATTCGACTCTTAACTTCAGCATGTGCAAGTGCTGAAAAATAATTACTTACATGGCTGCACGGGGTCGCAACAATGTATATGGAAGATTTAGTTCGTAGAGTACACGACTAAATGGCCAAATTTAGTATAGGAAATATCTCGTCAGCACATTACTCGGAATAAACCTCGGCCTTGCTAGTAATGGTACATTGAGACGAAGCTATAACTCACTCACGGTCGAACCATTTCTAACCGTGACTCATCGGTCCGATGGTGGTAACAAAACAATGTCTGTAAATGATGCTAATGATATAGTCCAACGATACCTCCGTGGATCAGTCATGGCTGTCACATATCCGAAGGTTGTCAAAATTTCCGGATGCCACAATTCTCCCCTCCTTAGAGAATTTCATCCTCGAAATTGGATATCACTCATGTCTCCATAAACAAATGAGGGTATCTTTCCCTCATTTCTCTTTCACCTTCTTTTGTGGCTTCCTCCCTGTAGTGATGTCGCCACAATACCTTAACCAGAGGAATTTTCTTCGTTTGAAGGACTTGTTCTTTTTGGTCCAATACTTGTATCGGCTCTTCCGGATACCTCATTTTCTCATCCACTTTGATGGCTTCATGATCGAGTATGTGTCCTGGATCGGGCTGATACTTCCTTTAAAGTTAATGATGCAAGCTCTTAACATATCTTAATTTATCTCAACACCAAAAACAGTTTTAAAACAACAACCACCTCTGAAATTCCTTTTGAACGCTTGAAAATCCTCCTTCATGAAATCAAACAATGCAAACTGAGGTTTTTCAAAAGCATTCAACAACAACAGCAAGCTTTGAAATCATGTCATTTCCATGTCAAAACGTTTTCAAATCACCAATGTGGAGAATCCTTTGGGTTCTCGAAAATCCCACTTTATGATATCAAATAATGCAAAATAGGGATTTTAAAGACATAACAATGTAACAATAATAGTCTTTGAAAATAGGTAAATCTCATATCGTTGAAACCAATTCATTAAATCAAAAGGATGATACCAAATCCAAAAAATCCATTTTCACGTTTAAATTTCAAATACTTTTCGAAATCCACATAAATAGCCTCGAGTCGCACTTGCATCACGGCTCCAAATAATTTATCAAAGCCATTAGTAATTTGAAATCGGCGCATTAGCAAATTCAAATCTCAATCCCAACTCCAAAGGTTTGGGAATTTTTTTTTTTTATAAAAAAATTCAGAAATCGTTAAAATATAAAACATTTCTTAAAACACTTGGGTACGGTGTCAAGTACCCAAAAATTTTGATGCAATTCAACAGATTTTCTAAAACAGTTCGTAATCGAAATTTGCTTTTCGATTGAGGTTCAAAAACTTGGAATGTACAGGTGATGATTTTCACCAAAACCATAAGCATTTCTTGAAGTATTGGAAACCATAGTTTGGCGTGTCGATAATATTGGTCCCGTCGTAAGGATTTTTTTTTATACGAAAAACTTTGAAATACCAAAACCCTAAGCCTTTCTTGAAATACCAAAATTGACGCGTCAGCGAGTCATCAAACTCGGTCCCGACCTTAAGATTTTCAAAGTAGTTTGCATGTAAAATCTTAGAGCTTTGAAAACATCCAAACTAAAGTATTTCCAATCTAACTGCATTACGTCAAACGACAATGGTAGTGCATTACATATGTTAGTAGACTTTCACTTGCTGGCATGTTAAACATTGAGAAATGTGTTTAGCTACATCCGCCTTCATGCCATTCCACCAAAACTGCTAGCGTAAATTTCTGTACATCTTTGTACTACCCGGATGAATACTATAATTACTACTGTGTGCTTCCGACAGGATTTCCCCTTTTTTATTTTTTACTTTCTTTATTGTCGGGAACGCAGAGTCGTCCTTGACATCTTACCACTCCATCCTTAGAGACTTGAAATTCTAGCATTTTTCCTAAAGACACAGCATTTCGCACTTTCACTATTTTCGATTCGGATTTTTGCAAAATTCTAACTTTTTGGATAATCTCCGGTTCAATCCTTAATTAAGTAAGCATATCGGTGAGATAATCTATTTCCAACTTGAATTCCAAATCCGCCATTGATTCTAACAGATTCCATTCTTTTATTTTCATACTGGCCATGTCTATAGTCGACTTACGACTAAGAGCATCTGTCATCTTATTTACCTTTCCTGGATGGTATTGTATTTCACAATCATAATCTTTTAACAACTCCATCCACCTCCTCTGTCTCATGTTCAGTTCCCTTTGTGAAAACAAGTATCTCAAGTTCTTATGATCTGTAGAGATTTCAAATTTAAAGAATTCCACCTCTCGGCTCAATCGGACACACCATTTAGCCGAATTATTCCTATACCTTTGTCACTATTAATTCAAGCCTAGAACCATCAAAATCGACACCACCAATAACTCATCTGGTACAGTCCAACATAGAAATTCACTATGCCTTCACTGCAACATAAATTCAAGCCTAAAATATAGCACTATTCATTCGGTTCAAATATCGATAGTCTACCAAGACTTATTTAATTCAAAGATCGACAATCCACCAAGATAAAACTTGTCTAGTTTCCATCGAGTATACCTTATGTCTCACCCTAAAAGATCATTACTTGAACTAATCACTCATCAAATCCACAACTTGAACTTTCACCTTTTCACCTTGGAAAGACTATAACCACAATTGGTCATATCCACTAATTCTACAGAACCTTTTTAAACTGAGATCATCACCAAAATTAAACGTTGACCATCATCAATTAAGCCAATTATTCCGACATATAAACCACAAATAATTTCATGTCTCATATGACCACTCAAACTCATGACTTCCAAGATCATTTTATACATACTAAATGCTTCCATGTAATGCATGAAGACTTCCAATGAGATCCTTTAATAGGAAGTCACTACTTAGCTCAAATGATCATAACTTAATCCTCAAATTCATAACTCACTCTCCATAATTCACTTCTTAAGCTTTGCTTACAGCACAACGCTTAGATGTTGGGCATGTTCTTCAGGTCATTTAGAATATATTAGGATATCATCAATGAAGACAATCACAATTTGGTCCAAATAGGGCTTAAATATCTTATTCATCAGATCCATGAATGCATCTAAGGCATTTGTCAATCCAAATAGCATAACTAGGAACTCATAGTGTCCATAGCGAGTCCTAACTGTGGTCTTAGGAATGTCTTCTTTCTTAATCCTTAACTGATATCCTGATCTCAAGTCAATTTTAGATAAGACTGAACTTCCTTGCAATTGATCAAATAAATCATCAATTCTAAGTAATGAGTACTTGCTCTTAACAATTACATGATTCAATTGCCCATTATCAATGCACAAACGCATCGACCTATCTTTCTCTTTCACAACAAGAGTTGTACAAGCTTAACCATGCTTCCGCTACGCCACTCTGATAAAATTACCCCAGAAACACTGCCTTCCCAGTTCAATTCATAGTTTGGTTCATTCCTGCCCCCTTTTGCCATCCTAGAAGCCTGCCAGGAGCCACTCCTTGTTCAAGTCCTTTAACCTCGGCGTCCACTCCCCGCTCTCATCAGATCGAGTCGTTAGAGGTACACCAACTTTCGCCTAGTTCGAACCCAAACTACACATCCATTGGAGGGTCTCGTTTCGATAGGGACTAACTTACAGAGATATTATCCACTTTGGCCTATCTCATTCTTAGCCTCACGGTCTTATCCTTAGCGCACGGGTAAGTACTATCTTAGGAGATCATCCATCCTAGTCCATTGCTTACGGAGCTAGTTCATTCTTACGATGACATCAAAGTCATACATAACTATCACTATCAAGTCCATTTCCAGATCTCATTCCCCTAGGGTTATCTCACACATCTCACATGCTAATGTAGATAACAACATGTCTTTTAGTGATGTAGAAATACGAAGAGGCATATCTAAAGATTTGATTCCTACTTCTCATAATCATCTATATTTCTCAGACACAAATGAATGTGTGTCACTTATATCAAATATCGCATATGCCTTCTTATCCATCGATAGAAATCGTACCTGAGATAACATTTTTGGAAGCTTCCGCTTCCTCTTGAGTGATCGCATACACCCTTCCTTGTGCTGGTGGCCTCTATGGATTCCTTGGTAGGTTTGGTCCACTGGTACTTTATTGTACCTGTTGCATCAGGCCAACACTCAGCTGCGACCTCTCTTGTGGACAATTTCTCTTAAAATGCCCCATCTGCCCACAGCCATAACATTTCGGTGGATTATTACAGAATCGCGGCCCATGCTGTCGACCACACCTCTGACAGTTATTATCTTGATAGGGTACTCTCCCTTGAATTGGACCACTCTTGGCTTTTCCAAAATTCCTAAAATTACTCCTCTTCTTAGATCTCCAGGGCTGACTCTGAGCAGGATAGGGTCTCTTACCCTTTCGAATATCACTAAAGGTCATTTGTCTCTTAGATTCCGATTACTCTCTCACTAACTCTTGCTCCACCAACTGTGCCTTTTCATATATTTTATTATAGTCTCTTATATTCAGAGGCATAAGTTGTTTCCTGATATCAGTCCTTAGCCCTTTCAGAAATCTCTTTGCCTTTTCCTCTCGATCCTCAACTAATCTACGAGCATACCTAGACAATTCAGAAAATTTTGCCTCATACTGGTCTACCGTCAGCTCCTTTTGTTCCAACTGAACAAATTCAGTGATCTTCCTATCCTTGGCACAATCAGAGAAATGCTTCCTATTGAAAGCTCTAACAACTCACCCCAATTTATATCAGTACCTGGTGGAAAGATCGTATCTCTTGAAGCTCTCCACCAAAACTTTGCATTTCCCTTCAGCTGGTACTCTGCCAAAGTTATTTTCTCAGCATCATTACAGTCCAACAGCCGGAAAATTCGTTCCATTCCATCTATCCATTGTTCCGCCTCCTCAGGACTTCCTATTCCACTAAACTTAAGTGGCTTCAACTTCAGAAATTGTTCCACCAGTCCTTGAGTACGGCGTTTTGCTCCAGGCTGTTGCTGCGCTTGTCTTTCCATCAGATTTCCAATATTGGCCAATGCCTGCAGGATATCTTCCATTCGGGGTTCAGCCCTTGCAGCAGAGGCTTCAGCCCTTGATGGATGAGCACTTCCAGCTCGCGCCATGACTTTCCTGCAATTTCCAAGCATTGCCTCAAGAATAATTTGAGACTCACTGTCTCCATTTAAAAGCAACTACTACTATATAAGTAACATAAACACGTTACTGGCACCTAAAGACAACTCATGATAACTACTAGGGATCTACGAGTGAATACCCATCACTCGTTATTCAAAGTTACTCAACTACTCTTAGTTAGTATCCTAAGGTGTGTATCATTCTATCCTCAATTCATTTGAGGCTCCTTATCACTCCATATAGACCATAGCTCTAATACCAATTACGGTTGTGGCACCCCCTGAAAGGCCTTCGATCTATCAGGGTCGCCACAGTTCACTAACCTTTCTCTTTCGTGACTTGAAGGTCCATCAATCCTGGGGGTTTATATCTTTTAGGTCGGTCCCTGTGCAATTTATATGGCGGAAGCGTATCCAACAACTCCCTTCCTTATATTTAGAAAATAGTGCACATCAACTAAACATTTTATGTAAGTTAAAGCCGTACACTTTTATTTACATAACTTGACGGACATCATTCGTCGATACATCAAAATGCCAAGGTTTTCTATACTCGGCTATATTTCAAAAGATGACCGACATCTCTTCTAATAGTCATATACTTAAAGTCCATCGATTAGTGTCGGCATCCAAAAGTTCCTTCCTTTGTTGTCCTCCTCCTCGCGGCCAGATCAAACCACTCGGTCCATCTGTTGGTGGCAGTGGCGGTAGAGGTATCTTGTCTAGTCTGAAATGTTAGTCCCCAAATGGGGTGAGTATAACCACTCAGCAGCAAAAGATTCAACAAGCTATATCGAGCATAACAATCGGCATCCAATTTCATACAAGATAGACAAGGCAGGGAGACAAGGGATAAATGGATATCAATATCATGGAATTCTTCAATACTAAAGCAATTGCAAATTCTATAAGAATCATATGCCACATAATCAGATCACAATCATGAAACCCTTCAATGTGATGACAACATATTCAGACCCCACACATTTATAGTCAAATCATTCATTTTATTTTTCAAAAGGTTTCATCCCCGGAGGACCAATGTCTGCGTCCCTCCGGCATTCGCATCCTTCCAGGCATCACGAAAGCCTCCGACATTCAGCCATTTAAGGCCACCGGACATCTGGAGCGAATCACGCCTCCAGGCATCTCGTACCCCACCTGGCATCACGAGGAACCTCGAGGGCCTCCCATGAAAATGGTTACCCTGGCCATCCGGATTTACGTACTGACTAGCATACTACCGGGCATCCCGAAACTCCCGGGGAATCACCTCTGGCATTGAGCCATTTAAGGCCACCGGGCATCCACAAGGCATCAACTCACTCGATCCTTTGGGCATCCCGATTCCTAGGGCATCATTAATTCGAGGGTTCAATGGGTAACAAATCACATTTTAATTTCACAAATGCATCATCATATGTCAAACAAGATATCTCATGAACCCTTTTTATCAAACAAATTGCATTTTAATTCACAAATGCATCATCATATGTCAAACAAGATATCTCAGAAACTTTTTATCAATCACAATATCCCACCATCAGCATCATCAAGTCACAAACCTCTCACCATCAGCATCACTAAGTCACATGGCAATTCGAGAACTATACTTCATATAGGACAATTCTATAGAAATCTCAAAACAGTAACTTAATTTCTACAATTGTGCAGTTTTAGCAACAATTCCGAATTAATTACTAAACGGGGTCAGAAAATTACGAAAGTTTGACACGTTATCGATAAGACCTAGATGAACAAATCTCAAGAAGTACACTAAGTCATATTCCATAGGAACCGAGGGTAAAACTTCGATTTTCTTCCTACCGAACATTCTGTAAAATTCCAGATTTCATATTTTTGTAGGAAAATTATTTCGAGGGTCATACTTTGTTCATTTTCTCTGAATTTTGGATATGTTATTCATGAATATGTGCTCTAAATTTTTCATCAGGGGTTCAAAATCAAATTGTGGTCAGATAATTACAGAAAATTTAAAATGTCGCCTGAGGTCACACTGATTTTCACAAAAACAGTTCACATGTTCACAAAACTCCTTCTATATATTAGATTTCAACCTCCCGTCATTATACTCTTTGTCCATACACACAATACACCTTACCACAGCATGATTATCACTAAGATTCCTCATGGTCAGAATCTCAAATTCATTTGGTTTCACTTGCAAGTTCAAAAATCCAGCACTCACATTTCATGAAATTCGAAATCCAGCACATGCACCTCATCCACAACCAGTTTTCTTGATCTAACACCCTCCTACATATCAAAGACTCCACATGCAGCTCAAGTACTCCATTCTCCTCACCTATTTCACTTCTTTTCTAGGCAAAATAGCTTGCAACAACATAGATTGAAGAACAATTGCTTGCCTTAAACTCTCTCACTCGGTAGCTGTCCTAAAATGGAGGTTTGGGGGTCGCAGCTTGGCCGGTCGGCGATGGGAACTGGCGGCGAGGCGGCGGCAACTCGAGCACGGTAGAAGGTGGTCCCTTCTTCCTCTTCACCATTCACCCACCTGCTGCTCACTCGCGAATTTCCTCGCTCGATCTCTCTCTTTCTCTCTCGGTTCTGCTCGGTCACTCTCTTTAGCTCACTTACACGAGCAGATTAGCTGCTGGTTTTGCTAAAAACTAGCCAACAAAGAGGGGGATTTTCGGTGGATGTATGCATGGAGGACAGGTGGAAGAAACGTGGCAATTTTCTTTGGCCACTTGGAGACACGAATGGAGCAGCTGGTGAACGTGGCAGGTGGAGGAAACGTGGCTCCTTGCATGCAGATTTCACCCCTTGCCTTGCCAGCGTAATTTCCTCATGGACTTCTCCTTCGCTGGCAACCAAATGAGGAAGCTACGTGGCTTTTGCTGAGTGCCCTTCGGTCAACAATCCCCTTCCTTAGTTGACCGGTTGCACGATTCTTCATGTGCGAAAATAAAGGGCTGCATAGGTCGAACTTTTCTTTTTCTTCTTATTGACTGACTTCGACAGAAAAGAAAAGAACATGGCCGTATGGCTGTGCATGGTAGGTCAACGGACTCGGAGAAATTCTTACGTGAATGTATGGTCGCGCATGTGAAGAAACGTGCATAGTCCTTACGCACGGATTAATTCCTCCAAAATTCGACTCTTAAACTTCAGCACGTGCAAGTGCTGAAAAATAATTACTTATGTGGCTGCACGGCGTCGCAACAATGTACATGGGAGATTTAGTTCGTAGAGTACACGACTAAACGGCCAAATTTAGTATAGGAAATATCTCGTCAGCAGATTACTCGGAATAAAACTCGGCCTTGCTAGTAATGGTACATAGAGATGAAGCTATAACTCACTCACGGTGGAAGCATTTCTAGCTGTGACTCATTGGTCCGATGGTGGTAACAAAACAATGTCCGTACATGATATCGATGATATAGTCCAATATACGTCCGTCGATCAGTCATGGCCGTCACATATCCGAGGGTTGTCAAA
Source organism: Eucalyptus rudis (assembly GCA_019915205.1). Classification (NCBI taxonomy): domain Eukaryota; kingdom Viridiplantae; phylum Streptophyta; class Magnoliopsida; order Myrtales; family Myrtaceae; genus Eucalyptus; species Eucalyptus rudis. The sequence goes on along the minus strand of JAHMTN010000021.1, from coordinate 842,025 downwards.
ATTTCCGGATGCCACATGTCCATCCTCCGAGGGCATGGGGCTGAACCATGTTGCCTTCCACAGAAGCGACACGCACCATTCTAATTTGGCGCTAACTTACCAATTCCATCCTTCCTATTGGCCGGACATGGAACTTACCTCCGGTCATGGGCTTCTTCCCATACCTATTCCTATCTCTCTATGAATTGAACCTCGACCTAAACGAGGCGGCTTGCTCACTCATACTTCTCTCTATCAGCTGGGCTCGACTATACACTTCATTATAGTCCTTCAAATCAAGCGGCACCAGCGGTTTCTTCAACTCCAATTAAAGGCCATTGCTAAACCTTGGAGCTTTATCTTCGGGATCCTCTATTAGTCTTGGAGCATACTACGATAGCTCTGCGAACTTCACTTCGTATTGATCCAAGGTCATAATTCCTTAACAGAGGCGTTGAAATTCCTCCATCTTTTGTTCTCAGGCGTTACCCGAAAGATACTTGTTGTTGAAAGCTTTGAGGAAAGCGTTCGACACCGGGACTACACCTTCCGGGAATACTGTGCCTCTGGTGGCCCTCCACCAGGTATTCGCATTACCCTATAGACGATATACTGCCAAGACAATTTTTTCCTCCTCATTGCACATCAGAAGTGCAAAAGCTTTCTCTAGGTCTTAGATCCAAAGTGATGCAGTCTCTGGATCTCCAGCACTGGTGAACCTCACGCGGGTTCAGCTTCAGGAATTGTTCTACCAACTTATGAATTGGCTTCTCTCTTTCTACGACTATGTTCCCAGGTGGAACCTCAGCAGGTGCGGCAGTGACTACGACCTCAGCAGTTGTGGCGACGGCAGCAATAGTAGCAGCTTGAGCGGCGATAGTAGTGGCGATGGCTTGATTATGGGCCTACTACCTTATCAGTTGTCCCATCGCTTTAAGCACCTGCATGATCCCTTCAATCATGGGATCACCAGGGGTTGCTACCCCAGCACCAAGAAGAGGCGGTGCTACTCCACTAGCGCCAGCTTGAGCTGGCGCTTGACCACGACCTCCTCGGGTACTGACCCTCGTCGGCGTCTTACCCCAAGTAACAGGTTCAATGGTACATTATCTAGGAGTCCTCTGCTCCTGATCACTCATCACACAAGTTTTCTATACGGAAACCTGCTTTCCAATTTGACATAGAATTAGAAATTAAGCGATCCCCACAAGCAATCTATCAATAGCTAGCACCGACATGCACAAGCATGAAATAAAGTCCATTCCTACTAACTATCCCATAACTTATCACACATTATTACTCCAACTATCAATCAGCTTCGATACCACTCCGGGCGGGGATGTCACGCCCTGATCCTTGAGCGCGTGCCCATCCCTTGGTGGTCGATTAAACTGCGACGTCCCAGAACGCGTTGCCGACCCATTCAAATTTAATGCACATGCGGAAGCGTATAAATAAATCCACACACAACACAAAGATAGGAAAGGAAAGCAGGGCCACAAATTTCACAAACCACAACACACCTTTATACACAACTGACTAGTTTATTTACAATACAAGTCTATAGACAGGATTCTACAAAAGATTGGTCCTCAAAATGAAGTTATCCCATGACCAACTAGTTAGACTCATTCGTCGATTCTTCTGTCTCCATAGGCTCCAAGGGCTTTGGTTCCTCCACCACACCATCGAGAGGGTCAGCTGCATCCTTGTCCAAAGTAGCATCAACTATTGCAGCGGGGAGTTCAAAACTCCTAAGGGGACCCACCCTGAATCCATTGGGTCTGTAGCGGAACCATGCTCTGAATCGATGAGGTACTCTATGAGGTAGGTCCTCATCGACCCAACTGGTGGTCACTACCAACTCATATACCAAGTGACTTCTAGGGTCGGGGTAACTAAAAACCTGCTTGGTAACCCTCGTGGGTCGGCCAAAACACTTTGGAGGAGCAGCCATCTAAGGACCCGAAAAGGTTGAGCCCACAATGAGGTAAGACAATGTCTCAGCAAGTTCACTCCCTAAACTCCGACTAGGAATGAAATACACCTAAAGGCATTATGTGCACACACAAGACAGAGGACTTACCTTGCCTTAGTTCCTTCCTGCAAGTTACTATAATTCACATACTCAACCAGTCAATTCAAACCAAATCATCAATCAATTGATCCACTCGATTCAATACCAACAACACCATCTACAAATTCGATCGATATAATCACTGCTCACCCAAGCCAACATAGATGGTATAGCTCACCAAAACTTATATATAATAATAATGCTCGCTGAAGCTGAAATAGATATATTAATACTCACCGAAGCTGCTATATCTATTATTGCTCACCGAAGTTACTAGATAATATTGCTCACTGAAACTGCTAGATAATATAGCTCACCGAAGCGGATATAGTATACTACTAACCAAAGCTAACATATCAAAGCCCATAACCTGATATAGTATAATATTCTCACTAATTGACAATCCACCGCTTTTATAATACCTGAATAAAATAATCATGTGTGGATACACGATCAGCCTAAGCCAAAAATGCAATATATTTCCTTTAGAAAATCCCACTATTTAATATAGTCCATAAAGATATTTTTAGCATTATAAACCGACACCCGGTGTTTCCTGATTAAATACTAAAATTACACAATTTTGGGATAAATACCTAAAATTACAATTACAACTCAAATAGCACAAATTAGCATTCAATTAAATAAACCAAACATGCCAATGCAATTAGCACAAAATTCTGGTCACCGGCTATCCCGGTCAAATTTTCAAAAATAATAAATAATTAAATAAATACCAAAAATAATTAAACAAATACAAATACATGCCGAAAATAGAAACTTAGGCCGGAAATACCTAATTAAATACCGAAACGTACCCGGAAAATTACCAAACCAATCTAGATAAATAATACGATCTATCTAGTCTCTAATTAAGCCGTTCTAACCACCTCACATGCATGAACAAATAATTAAATCACTAATCTGTTCTAACTAACCACCTAACCATGCTTAGCCTAAACTAATCAATCCTTAAACATCATTAACTCCCTAAGTAGAGTTTAGTGAGTAAAATCACTAGTTTTGCGATTCGATGAGTCCATAATGACGGCAACGCGGAGACCAGCGACAAACTCCAAAGAGGCGACATTCGACGAGGCCCAAAATAGGTCCGAAATGGGCCTCGAAGCCCAAGGAAGCTTGCTGGCCTTTGGTTTTGGTTGATGGGCCAAGAGGGCTGAATCGGAGCTAGAAATGGCCAAGGAGACTAGCAGAGGCTGCTGCGGGTGGTGGCGACGATCAACGGTGACTAGATAGCAAAGGGGACGGCTCAAGCGACTAGACGGGGTTTCAATGGCGCTTGAGGAGGCTTGGGAAGAGCGGCATGGTGACAAAACAGGCAAGACAACACGGCACAGGCGCAAGCTCACGCGGGGGCGCGATGCATGCGAGCGGCTTGAGATGGCTGTTCAACGGGCATGCGGCAGCAAAGGGTGGCTGGCTCTGCTTTTTCTACAACTTTGGGAGCTCAAAATGGCCTTTAATGGGGAAAGCACTCTCCTAAAGAAGAAGAAGAAGAAGACAGGTCAAGAGTGGAGGGACCCTCTTGGCCCAAAGTCTTCTATCCTCACCCTCTTCTCCCGTGGCAAGGCCCCACCAACATCTGCTGGCTTCCTCAGCCACTTTGTAGACCAACAAACTTCCCTTATAAGCTTACTTGATGACCCAAATGTTGCACACCTTGGGGCTACGAATTTGTAACATTTTTCCCCTAAATTGAGCTCAATTCTCCTTCAATTGGATTCAATTCAGCCCCCATAAATTCCACCAAGATGTCCACACTTCAATTCACACTTTTCCTCATCAATAGAACCAACTTGCATCCCGAAAACGTGATAAAAAACGTTCCTCTAATTTTTCCAGTCGAATACGGCCTTATTTTGGATTTTCGCCAAATATCTCGTTTTGCAGAAAAATATTCAAAGGATGAGTCGATGGTCTTAAGATAAATCATGATATGATAGAACTTTCAATTTCTGAAATTGGATTCAAATTCGCGGTTAATTTCAATTGAGCGCGATTTTAGCGTGACCTAGCCTACCGGGTAGTTTTCGGAAATTTTTAATGCAATTGACCCATGGTCGATTATTTTCGAGCCACATCGTACATCTTCGACACATTGGCGACTCTCGGTTGTCGTGAAAATCTAAAGGTTTCACATGCGGACACAGGGTACCAAAACGACAAAAAAATTGGTCTAGTGCCGATCGATGAGAATTTTGCAATTAGGTGGAATCACCATCACTTAATCACATGGCTCAATCGAGTCAACCTATCTCCGATCTCTAATCAATTTTTAACTATGCCGTAATGACCTTTGCAGACTAGCACGATCAAGCAGTCGGTTTTTGGTTGAATTCTCAAATCTATTGCATTATAATCCATTAACGGCTTCCTCAGATAGACTAGTTATCTCGTGAGTGATCAGCTCAAAGAATAAAAGTATTGGTATGTCGATAAAAAGCCCAAGTTATTCAATTGAAATTGGAACCTGAAATTCAGGATGTCACACTGGTTCCGCTTCATGCAAGGAAAGTTGAAGTAGGATGAATAGGTTCGACTGCTATTGATCCAATATGAATTTTTTTTTTAAACAAAAGGAAAGGAATAGTTAATATGGCGTGCTTTGATGTCATGGTTGAACAAGTTTGCTATATAAATGATAGAATCAATTCACCCTTGATAAAGTCATCTCTTCTTGATGATAGAATTGATTCGCTTGTATATTGCAATTATGCCATGCATGACCTATGTAGACCATGAGTGCTGGCTGAGTATTACTAGTTTCTATAGAATAGATTCTAAAAAAGAGTGGGCTAGCGACTTGGGAATTTGATCTTTTATAAGAAATACGACATGCTATTGGAAAGATCTAGCTGCAAGGTATTCTTGCTACCTGGCAAAAGAAATTGTCATAATTATGGGTTATTAATGTGGCATCCCAAAATTCATGGCAACCTCTAGTCACATTAAGGTCTATGAATAGGAGATGGAAGTACCATTAAGTTATTTTATGGCCATTTAATTCATAATTTTTAATAAGATTTGTGGCCCAGCTTTTAATGGATAATTATGTGATAGGAAAGAAAATCCTATCATTGGCCATGTGTTTTATAAATTGGAATTTATGGAATTATGATTTCAAGATTTTGGCCATGTGGAATTTAGTAATTAAATTCTCAAAAGAAAGAATTAAAGATGAATAATTGAAAGTGAAATTGTTGGTTTAATTAGGTTGGGCCTTAGGCCCAAGAGTATGGATTTTGGAGGGCCAAATGGCCGGCCCATTGGAGCCAAGGAGGGGCTGTCGACCAGCCCATTTGCTGGCCCAAAGCCCAGCCAATAATGAAGCCCATTAACTTTGCATGTCCTCCAACACTTGTCCTCTCCTTTTTGCCACTTGTTCTCCTCATGAGAACAGTTGTCCCTCATGCAAACTAAGAAAGCATGCAATATATAAGCCACCAAAGAGAGAGAGAGAGAGTGGCTGATGGTGAGGGGCTGTCGTCCAAGAGAGTTGCGAGAGAGAGAGAGTGAGATGCGAGAGAGAGGCTGAGAGAGGAGGAGAAGGAGCCGTCACCGCCCGCACGCCGTTCATCCGTCGCCGGTGTGCCGCCGTTCGTGTGGTCTAGAGGCAAGTGGGAGTTCTTTAGCTGCTCTTGCATGTGTGTATGTTACTTGCATGTTGAATTTTTGGGTGTTTAGGTGAGAAAAACCGAAGTATGGATGGTTTATTCTTGAATGGTATGGCTGTCTTTGCTCGAACAGTGTGAGTCAGAATGTTGTGTGAGCTTGCATGCATGTTTAAAGTCTGATTTTGGCTTCGATTTCTTCATGAGAGTTGTAGCTAACATCTCAAACTACAACATACTGAAATTTCGTGGAAAATGATGGAGATTTTAGTGGTTAAGCTCTCATGCTACGGAGACCTCAGATCTGGAGAGTTTTTACTGACCTCTTGCTGGATTCGTGATTGCATGTTGGTTTGTGATGAGAATCTCACGTCTATTTCTTCATTAAATTTGTAGGGGATATATTAAACTACAACATACTCACATTTGAAGTGAAATGAACAAGTATTTCCTAGTAAATCAACTAGATCTTGAAGACGATGATTCTGGTGATGTATTCCGAGACACCCGAGACTTCATGGACATAGATGATGACTATAATCTGGTTATTTGACCTAAATCTCTTCATGAAACTTTTAGATGACATCTTGATGTATATCCAAATTTCAGAGAAAACTAAAAATTATAGGTAGGTTAAAACTCAATATTTCGGAGATGTGTGCACTGGACGATGCGGTAATGGATCCAGAAGCTTCGTGAGACTGTATAAAATAATATAAAAATAATCTAGCTTGTAATTCTTCATGAAAGTTGTACGAAAATGTCTTGGCTATAACTCAGTAAGATTTCATAATTTTTGGAGGCCATATGGATATTTTAATTGAATTTCTTCAAAAACTGCGCGTTCTGGTTTCATCCGAGAATCATAGGATGTTTTGTGAAAATGGTGAGATTGTGTAAAATTCAATTTGGCCATGAATTTTGCATGAAATTGTCATCCTATTGTTTTGTTTAATGATTGCTAGAATTTTTATAATTTTTAGGAATTTATAGATATTGAATTTAATATTAAAATATATATAATAATAAAATAAAATAAAATAAAAAGAGTATTTTATTGGCCATAAATTTCATAAATGATTACACCATTTAGCATGTATGATAAGATATTGGTGTATGCATGACATTGAATTGAGATGCATGTGTGAATTTTATGCCAAGTATGACTTGTTTGATGTCACGTCATATGACATGCTAAATTAAGACCGAAATTGGTAAACATGAATAATTTTAAATGAGGAGGTTGTTGTGGTGGATGATGATGCCCGGTGGCCTAGTGGCGTAATTCCGGAGATTCCCCGGGAGTGTCGGGATGCCCGGTGGTATACGGTACGTAATTCCAGGGGAGGCCTGGTGATATGTCGGTACATAATTCCGGAAGCCCCGTCGGAGGTTTTTGCCCGAAGGGAATACCTCGCAATGCCAGGATTGGGGTGTGGGATGCCCGGCCAGGGAGTGTAAATGCCGGAAGCCCTGTCGGAGGTCTTTGCTCGAAAGGAATGCCTCATGATGCCAGTTGGGATGCGAGATGCCCGGAATGTGGGGGGCCTGATGCCCGGTGGCCTGGAATGGCTGAATGCCGGAAGCCTCGGAGGTCTTTGCCCGAGGGGATGATGAAATTGATGATCCGAGGAATGGGTGATGTGGTGATCAAATTGAAAGTTAAAAGTGGAAAATTCACCCATGGCCTGATGATATGCATGACGATGATGATAATATGCGATGTGATATGATGATGATCACCCGTGGCATGATGATATGCATGATGATGATGATGATGATGATGATGATCACCCATGGCATGATGATATGCTTGATGATGATGATAATATGTGATGTGATATGATGATGATCACCCATGGCACAATGATATGATGGTGATGGTGATGATGATATGCATGATGATGATGATAATATGTGACGTGATATGATGATGATCACCCATGGCACGATGATATGCATGATGATGATGATGATATATAATATGGCATGATGACATGTATGATATGATGATGCCATGATGATGATGACATGTATGATATGATGATGCCATGATGATGATGACATGTATGATATGATGATGCCATGATGATGATGACATGTGTGATGTGATCATGTCATGATGATGATGACATGTATATGATATGATGATGATACACATGTATGTGATATGATTGTGATGATGATGTCATGATAATGATGACATGTATATGATATGATGATGATACACATGTATGTGATATGATTGTGATGATGATGCATGATAGTATGTACATGGCTTTAAGGTAAGTAACGCCTGCAATGCATGTATGATTTGTATGATGCATTGAGTGGTTATTGGATTCATTTACCTGCTGAGTGGTTGTACTCACCCCTTTTGGGGAATAACATTTCAGACTAGAAAAGATATCTCTGCTGCCACTGCTACCAGTAGATGAATCAAGTGGTTGGTTATAATTCTAAGGAGGAGGATAGCAAAGGGAGGAAACTTTTGGATGCCGACACTGATCAATGGACTTTAAGTATTTGACTGTTGGAGAAGATGTCGGTCATCCTTTGAAGTGTAGTCGAGTATAGAAGACTACGGCATTTTGATGTACTGACTAAAGATGTCCATCTGCTTTATGTAAATAAACATGTTCGACTTTAACTTATATAAGATGTTTAGTAGGTGTGCATCGTTTTCTGAATATAGGGAAGGGAGTTGTTGGATGTGCTTCCACATATAAATTGCGCAAGGGACCGATCAAAAAAAAGAATGTAAACCCCCAAGTTGTATGGACCCGCTGCAATTGAAATGGTATCAGAGTGACATGTTATTAGGAAAAGTGAATGGTAAGCGAACTGTGGCGACCCTAATCGAATCGGGGGCCGTCAAGGGGTGCCACAATTAATGACTTGACATCAGAGAGACGTCTTCGTGCAATAGTTATATCTCTTTAGATCTTCTTTGCAACAGTTTCTTCTTTATTAATAAACATGAATTGTTGTAATTATGGATTAATGACTCAACATGACTCTTGGTTCTATCGCGATTGCCAAATCTATTATTGTTGCTAGTAAGGGTTACTAGCTCAACTTGTGAGCATATCCAACATGACTCTTGAGTTCATGTCCTTTCAATCTTTTGCAACTGTTTTCCTCATCTATAAAAGAAAAGAACTTCTCGAAGTACTACTCTAGTTTTCTCTGTAGTCATTCTTTATGTGTGTCAATTTCAAAAGTGTTCGATAGAGTCATGTTCGTATGGTGCTGATACAAAGGAGTTCAAGTTATTATATCTTGGGAGGCATAGTTCATGAAGCTGCTTGGCATTGTTGGCAATAATTAATTAGCTCAAGGAGATTCGGTTAGCCATTTCACACCTCTAGCTCAATTCCTTTAAGAATTTTTAGCATCTTGTAAATCCACATTTGGTTTATAACCATTCATCTTTACTTCAAAAGTGTTCGATAGAGTCCTGTTATCATTGTTTCAAAGTTATTATCTTTGTTTTCATGTTTTTTTTATTATAAAAAAACAATAATGTGCAAGATATATGTCGCGACCTAATTTTCGAGGGTGAATTACTCAAAGAAGGCTAATGCATTACTAAGTCCGAAGACTTGGCACGGACCCTCCCAAGTCCTACCAATTGCGACTTGATGTTAAAAAATTAATCTATTTAAACATGCAATTATACTCAATTTGGAGCCGCCACTAACCAATTAGGGTTGGTTAGAAACCCAAGTAAAGTATGGGACAATACTTTACTTTTGCGAACCAAAGATTCAATAGGTTCGGAGACATGGTTACACTAGAAAAATCTAACGCCCTTTCAGTACCTTGTCATTTTAATTTAAAAAAAATATTTTGCAGGCAGTCTTGATTAATTTTAGCCTAAGCTACTAACATGCAAAGGGTAGTCATGTGAGCGCACAATCAATGAAATGACATTCAATTAACTGAAGTGATAAATTGTAAGAAACTACAACTCGATTAAGGTCCACTCTCTAAAGAAAAACTTACAAAAATGCTAATCAAAATGCGTGCACTAAACATGATTTCTAAATGACATGACGCCTACTTTTTCTTTTTCTTTTAAAAAAAATGTTAATTATATGCAATCTTAATCTAAATTTGATATGCATGAGTTTTACTTTAATGACATGTGAGATGCAATTCATATGACGTGATCTAAATCATTACAATATGCGTGTATTCTAATTTACATAATCCTAAATATGCATGTGCTACATGATATGGGATGGATGACATGACAATTCTATATGCATGTTCTTTTTATGATTTCTTTTTAATACATATATGCAACCTCCACTAACAATGATGACATGAAATGGGATTAATTATGAACTAACCTATTAATTAACCAAGTAAATGACCTTTGTGTTTTATTTTTTTACTTTCTAAATGACCTAATAATTTTTATTAAAAAGAAAGTAACGTAATGACGCAATGCTAATTTACTAAACCTACATGCTCCAATGCAAGATTTTGATTTTTTTATTTTGATTTTTGATTTTTTTTTTATGTTTTTTTAGTGTTTTTCCAAGACAAGTAATTATCAAATAAACATTCTAAACAATCAAAACATTCAATAAATAAAGGATTAAAATAACATGTTGTCTCACATGTCAAATTAACGATTATTCTAAACCTAATTATCATGACAAAGAGTTCAAAATAATTAAAAATCTAATCCGAATCTTGCGGATCAAATTAATAATTTCATTGATTTACCAACCAAAATACCATCAAAAGGCCCGAAAATTAATATAATTAAAAAATAATCCTATGTCTTTCGGATCAAATTAATAATTATAAAAATTCTAGACAAAATCCCTGCGGATAATGCCTACAAAATTTATGAAGTTTAACATTCAATATTACAACTTAAATAACTAGACTAAAAATGCTATCAAATGAAACAGACAGAAAAATAACATGAAAGATAAAGAAATAAAGAAATAAACTAAACTACAAAAAAAAATGAAAAGTAAAAGTAAAAATAAAAACTACCTAGGGGAAACGACGGTGGTAAGAGGCACCGGTTAGAGGATGACCGGCATCGGAGCTCCGACGAGGGCAAGTGGGCTACGGCGGTGGTAACAACAGCGACAAGTGGAGGTCCGGGCGCAAGGGTGACGGGGCCAGCTGGCTTCGAGCGCGAGTGGACCGGACAAGCGGAGCTATAGTCGTTGGCTAGGCGTCGGAGGGCAGCATGGCGACCTGCAAAAGGGACAGAGGCGCGCGGTGATGGGCATTGCAGATCATGGTAGGTCACGGGCATTGGTTCGAAAGGGGCAGTAGTCCGACAGAGATACTGCTACAGGTGCAGGCAACGATGAAGGCGTTGCGAGTGGTGTTGCAATAATGTTGGGCGGAGCAGCGGAGGCATTAGGTGTTGCTCGAGGTTCGCCGGAAGGAAAGCGCAACAGTGGAACATCAGGTGCGACTGACTGAACGATGAGGGCACGGGATCGCAGCGGACGTGCTAGATCAACGGCGTTGGCGACAGGTGGAGAGCAAGGGGTGCTCGCGGCTGTGGAGTTCCGGCGGCAAATGCTGGTGGAGTTGAGCGACGGTGTGAGCAGAGGATCTTGGACTGACGATGATGTGGAGGTGCAGGAGCGGCGGCAGTAGTCTTGGCAGCCAGAGGAAATGGGTAGCAGGGACACTAAACAAAAACTCATGAGGAAGATGAACAGTAGTCCATCTTTTGCGTTTTTTATTTTACTTTCTCTCACCTGTCTCTCTCACTCTCTGTCGAACCCTTCCCCACTCTCACTTTTCTCCTCACGTCCTCTCTCTCTCCCTGTTTTCTCTTTTTCTCTCCACCTTTTTTTTTTACTTTTCTCATTTCTTCTTTCTTTTCACTTTCTCCACATTTGTATTCTTTTTTTTTTTTTTTGCTTTCACGAAGATGAAGAGAGAACCCCGGCTTGTTCCGAAACCTCGCCCTCTTTTTATAGAGGAAAGACTCGAAGTTGTTGAATATTTCTCAATATTCACTCAACTTCTTCAACAAAAAAGTGGCTCTAAAATCACATGACTGTTGAATTTTATTTTTTATTTTTTAATTCAAAATGTTTTCAAAATTTCCCTCTAATCAAATATTATCTCCTTTTTCTAAAAACTAAATTTTAATTAGGTGTCAACAGTTGCCCTTATTTGAAGGGAAGCTTGCAGAGGTTTCTTTCAAAAATAAATGACACCTAAATTTAAATTATGCAAAATGAATATGAATATGCAAATGTTAATGACTTTTTTTTTAGAATAAAGGATGTAATGTAAATGCAATGATTCGGTCAGGAACATAGATCTCTGTGTCTATGACCAATGAAATGCAAATGCAAAGAAGAACACGTACCTGTCGTACCTATATGGGGATTTAGGTATGAAATGATTCTTATGAGACCTGACAATCATCTGGAACTCCCTTCAAATAATTGAAAGGCTCAAAGTCTTTAGGGATCTGGAATTCTCATCAGATTCTAAGCACCTGGAAATTGCATCAAGTACTTGAACTTTCAAAAAATCCGATTCTTATGTCAGACATTTGAAAACATTTTCCAAATATCTGGAAATCACATCAGATGTTTGAAAAGACAAACACTTGGAAGTCACATCAAGCGTTTAAAGGTTCAAATATCTAGAATTCACACTAGACATTTGAAAACATTTTATAATTATGCACTTGTAATTCTCATCAAGTATGACACCCCGAACCCTTCGCAGGTCGTCACCAGCGCCAATGTTACTCCTTATTACCTTTCTGTCTTTCGAAGAAGTGTCCTAATTCGCAGACACGCATTTTTTTTTTTAAACAAAACGGTCCCAGCGCAACTCATTAGCGGAAGCACATTAAAACATCACCGTCTCTCCCCCTACCAACCATGATACAAATACACACCACTAATCACCATAATTTTATAAACAAGCCACAACACTTTATTTACATATATATATTTTCAAGATGGGACTTCTTTTGGATCAGTACATCAAAAAGGAAAAGCTAGGACTCAGCCACGTCCAGCCTAAAACCTAAAAAAGAACCCTCGACCCTCTACATTTCACGTGCAACAATTCCCCATCATCAGTGTCGGCTAACTATCCCTAAAAAGAAACAGCCCCTACTCGTCACGCACGGGTCTCACACTCAACCCGGTGCATCACGCGATGGCGGCGGCAACATCCCTCGTATCACTCCATCCCGACGAACATGTACGGATATGAACTCTTGAATGATAGGGCCCCCAGCCAAGCCTACGTCGTACATCACTAGACAGCGTACTCGAATAAAAGTCAGTTCGGGAATAGAGGGACAGTCTATCTCAGCACACTCGACCTCTACATTGGATGGTAGACCGTAAAATACACCATGCGTGACGGCAGGAAGCGGCATACTGCTAATATGAAGTGTGGGTCCCCAAAGGGGTGAGTACAACCACTCAGCAGATAGGGAATCCAATAACAACTCAATGCATCATGCAAATCATACATGCATTGTAGGCATTACTTACCTTGAAGCCATGCGCATACTATCATGCATCATTATATCAATTTATAACACATACATGTGAATCATCATCGTATCATACATGTCATCATCATCATGACATCATCACATTACACATATCATCATGATCATGGCATCATTACATCATACATGTCATCATCATCATGACATCATCACATTACACATGTCATCATCATCATGGCATCATTACATCATACATGTCATCATCATCATGACATCATCACATTACACATGCCATATCATATATCATTATCATTATCATCACTATGCATATCATCATGCATATCATATCATGGATGATCATCATTATTTCACATCACATATCATCATCATCATCATCATCATCATCATCATGCATATCATCATGCAATCATATCATGGGTGATCATCATTATTTCACATCACATATCATCATCATGCATATCATCATGCATATCATATCATGGTTTAATTTCCACTTTTTTGAATTTCTTCTATAAATATTTTTAAATTTTAAATTTCATCTTGGCCAAAGTCTTGGGGCATCTTGGCTATTGAAATTTAATTTATAAAGTACATGGCCAAGCATAAATTATTAATCTATCAAATTAAAATTTTCACAATCATATGCACAAATCATCTAATTAAAGACTAATGGCTAAGGCATAAACCTTAGGAAATTTTATCACCTAATTAGAGACTTTAACACACCTTATGGCTTGGCTTTGAATTTTGGGATGCCACATCAAGTATTCAAAGATAATTGAACAAACTCAAGGCTTCAAAGACAAATCCTTTGGTCTTTGAGGAAAAATTCATTTCATTTTTTTTTTAAATTCAATGAAGGTCCATGCATGATGGTTTTTTCAAACTTCCACTAGAAAAATTATCATTAAGACAATTCTCACTAAGCTATGAATCTCTTGAACATGCTAAATGAGATACCTTTGGTGTGAAAGACTTTTTCACTCACTCATTTAGGAGGGGTTATTTGTCTCGACCATTGATGCGGGAATATATTACTCAATCTTATCATCATCATGTCGACAAGAGTCTGAGTTTTCTTGCAAACAGTACGACTTTACCAATCTGAGAGGTTGTTAACAGATACTGTACTATGGGCCTGGTCAATGGCTTAACAAAACGGACTCTTTGAGTCAAGACAATTGAAAGAATAATTCTATAATCATCTTTGGGTTTACAAGTTAAGAACCTTGCAAAATGAGAAAGAAATAATCTTGCTCGCACTTCTTCGAGCAATGCTCAAAACATGTAAATACCTATGTTAATTCAAGTGCCCTAATCTAAAGAGACTATGTAAGGGACATAACATAGACTTGGTTCATGGGTTGAGAAACGAAAGGATCATTGGGCCCAAAATGTGTTTAGGAGGGTCAGAGTTGGTGATCATTTTGACATTGCCACCAGTTTTCTTCACCACGGATTTATTGGCTCAAAAGTTTATCACCTGACGCCAATGATTATTCAGCTGGAGATCTTTTCTCAACATTTTTTCAAAGTCATTTTCTTTGATGATGGGCATCGATCATGCTTTTATCAGGCACACCGCTTTTTATGCCCCCCAACTCATCAGTCATTTTCTCCTTTTTCACGGGCATTGGCCTTACTTTTACCAGGCACTTTGCTTTTTCATGCCCATTGGTTCTATTTTTATTTCAATTATTGTGCACAATGCATGTGTCAAGTATACTTTAAATGACACTCGAACCTTCAAGGGTCTTCATCTGTCTCTTGCCTTGCCCCGGTGTGGGGGATGATCACCAACTGGGTTTAAAGAAAAGAAATTGCAGGCCCAAGTGGGCTACGCAAATGGTATAAGTGTGTAGGATAGTGAAAGAAACACTCTTCGTCAGCCTAAGGCACTTAAGTTACCACATGAATTCAATATAATAGCATGACTTGAAGATTGATGCAAGTGAGAGCAAGAAAATTTCAATTCATTTTCCTCACTTCATGATGTCATTTTATCTCCCAGTTGCCCCGATGTGGGGTGATTCTTGACAGGGGTAATTTGAAAAGAATATCCATAAGTGTATGGGCTCAAAAGGGTTAAGCAATTGATTATCTGTAGTGTTTGGGATAGAAAAATGAACTGCCTCTCGTCATTTCAGCTGTCGTACTTTTCGCAAGAAAACTCTTCACGTTCAAATACAAAATGTTTCAATACTCACCTCACAATGTATAGATAGGGAATTGTGTATGGGATTAGGCTTGCCTTTCATACCTCATTTAGCATGTTCAAGTAACTCGACATCTTTCACTGAATTATCCATTTTGATAAATTTCAAGTGGAATTGACAAATTGCATAATATCATGTGAAAGCATTCCATAATGACAAAAAGGCCATGCTCTATTCTTGCACCTGGGATCATAAAGTCAAAGCTATTAAGTGTTCATGTCCAACCCCTCTTTGTAAGGAAGCTCATAGAGGTTCCTTACAAAGATAAAAGACACCGTTGTTCACATCCATTCTTTGCCCTTGCAAAAATAAAACATGCAACATTATACACTAGAGATTTGACCAACTTTGAGTGAGGAAAAGGTTTTTACAAACCCTTTTATTCATGGACAGTATTTATTTACAGCATCAGAATTTATAGGATGTGGCACCCCTTGACGGCCCCCGATCCGTTAGAGTCGCCACAGTTCGCTTACATTTCATTTTCCTTATTAACATGTCACTCTGATACCATTTCAATTGCAGCGGGTCCATACAACATAGGGGGTTCACACCTTTTTTTTTTATAGGTCCCTTGCGCAATTCATATACGGAAGCACATCCAACAAACTCCCTTCCTTATATTCAGAAAACGATGCACATATACTAAACATCTTATATAAGTTAAAGCCGAACACGTTTATTTACATAAAGCATATGGACATATTTAGTCCGTACATCGAAATGCAAATGTTTCTATACTCGGCTATACTTCAAAAGATGACCGACAGCTCTTCTAACAGTCGAATACTTAAAGTCCATCGATTAGTGTCGGCGTCCAAAAACTCCTTCCTTTGCTATCCTCCTCCTCACGATCATATCCAATCACTCGATCCGTCTACTAGTAGCAGTGGCAGTAGAGGCATCTTATCTAGTCTGAAATGTTATTCCCCAAAAGGGGTGAGTACAACCACTCAGCAGGTAAAAGAATCCAATAACCACTCAATGCATCATGCAAATTATACATGCATTGCAGGCGTTACTTACCTTGAAGCTATGCGCGTACTATCATGCATCAATATCATAATCATATACATGTCATCATCATCATGACATCATGACATCACACATGTCATCATCATCATGGCATCATCATATCACACATGTCACCATCATCATGGCATCATCATATCACACATGTCACCATCATCATGGCATCATCATATCACACATGTCACCATGCCATATCATATATCATCATCATCATCATCATCATGCATATCATCATGCCATATCATATATCATCATCATCATCATCATCATCATCATCATCATCATCATCATCATGCCATATCATCTATCATCATCATCATCTTCATCATCATCATCATCATCATGCATATCATTATGCCATATCATATATCATTATCATCATGCTTTGATTTCCACTTTTAACTTTCAATTTGATCACCACATCATCCTTCCTCGGATCATTAATTTCATCTCATATTATACCCTCGCATCCCATGCAAGAAAAACCTCCGACATTCAGCCATTCTAGGCCACCAGGCATCCGGCCCCCCACATTACGGGCATCTCGTATCCCAACTGGCATCACGAGGCATTCCCCTCGGGCAAAGACCTCTAACAGAGCTTCTGGCATTTACACTCCCTAGCCGGGCATCCCGCACCCCAATCCTGGCATCGCGAGGCATTCCCTTCAGGCAAAGACCTCCGACAGGGCTTCCGGAATTATGTACCGACATACCACCAGGCCTCCCCTGAAATTACGTACCGTTTACCACCGGGCATCCCGACACTCTCGGGAATCTCTGGGGCTCGCCATGAAAATGGTTTCCCCTGCCCTCTGGAATTACGTACCGACATACCACCTGGCCTCCCCTGGAATTACGTACCGTATACCACCGGGCATCCTGATACTCCCAGGGCATTATCATCCGCCACAACAATCTCCTCTTTTAACGTTATTCATGTTCACCAATTTCGGTCTCAATTTAGCATGGCATATGATGTAATGGCAATCAAAATCATATTCAGCATGGAATTCATACATGCATCTCAATTCATTGTCATGCATACATCAAGACCTCATCATACATGCTATATGGTACAATAAAGTTTATGGAATTTATGCCAATTAAAATAATCCATTTATCACGCCCTTTTACATTTATTTAAATTTCCAGCTTGTGCCATTTTCAAAAATACTAAATTTAATATCTATAAAATTCTCAAAATTATAAAAATTTAAGGCAAGTGATAATCAAGACAATAGGATAATGATTTCATGCAAATTACATGGCCAAATAGAATTCCACACAAATCCACAATTCACACAAAACAGCATGTAATTTTCGGATGAAATCAGAATGCACAGTTTCCAAAATAATTTGATTAAAATATCTATACGACCTCCAAAAATTACGAAATTTTACCGAGTTATAGCCAAGACACTAAAGTACATTTTTTTGAAGACTTCTAAGTCAGATTCTTTTTATATTATTTTCTACAGTCACACGAAACTTCTGGATCTAACACTGAATTGTCCAGTGCATGCTTCTCCGAAATACTGAGTTTTCACCTACCTATCCTTCTTCATTTCCTCTGAAATTTGGATATGTTTTACATAAAGATGTTCTCTACAAGTTTCATGAAGGAATCTAAGTCAAATAGCCAGAGTATATTCGTCATTTAGGTCCATGAAGTCTCGAGTGTCCTGTACCACGTCTCCAGAATTTCCGTCTTCAAGATTTAGTCGATTTACTAGGTTATACTTGTTAATTTTTCTTCAAATTTGAGTACGTTTTATTTTAAGATGTCCCATACAACTTTCATGAAGAAATCAAAGAGAGATTCTTAGCACAAATCAACATGCAACCACAAATCCATCAAAAGGTCAGTGAAATCTTTCCAGATCTGAGGTCTCCGTAGGATGAGAGTTTAACCCCTCAAATCTCCATAATTTTCCACGAAATTTTATTATGTTGTAGTTAAAAATGTTATCTACAACTTTCATGAAGAAATCAAAGCCAAAATCGGACTCTAAACATGCATGCAAGCTCTCACAACATTCTGTCGCAGGCGGATCTCACGAAATCAGTATGCAAGGTCAAGAACAGCCACATTCTAGCTCCGATTTTTGCCTTCTATGATCCGAAACCTACCACAAACAAATCATACATGCAAGGCACACATGCAAGGGTGGAAATCAATCCCAACTTGCCTCTAAACTCAAGAGAACAACGGCACACGGGCGGCAAACGGGCGGCGACGGCTCCTTCCTCGGTTCCTCTCTCCCTCTCGGCGACCCTTTCTCTCTCTCTCTCTCTCACAACCTCCTCTCTCTCCCTTTGGCCGAATTCTCCACCAGTCACTCTCTCTCTCTCCCTCTCTCTCTCTCTCTCTTTTTGGTTGTATATATATTTGCATGCACCCCCTCTTTGCATGGGGGACACTTGTCCCTAAGAAGGAGACAAGTGTCTCCTTTGTTGAAGACACTTGGAGGCCATGTGGCGCCTCACTCCTCCCCTCCACGCGCCAACAATGGGCCGGGCTTATGGCCCACTTTAGGCCCATCTCACTTGGGCCTAAGGTCCAAACTTAAATGGCCCAAGTTTATTTTATATTTATATAATATATATCTCAATCATTATTTAAATAAATACCTAATTGCATAATAAAAAGGCCAAAAGACTTTGCAACATAGTTTAATAAAATCCAACCTATAAAATTCATGGCCAAATACATAATTTCCTCATCAAATAAAATCCTTGGTCTCACATGGACATAGGATGCGTTTCCAACAACAATAATTATCCATTTATATAAATACCAGATCATTCGTATTCACTTGGCCATAAATCTTGAAATCATAATTCAATAAACTCCTACTTATAAAACACATGGCCGTGAGTTATTTTTGGGATGCCACACAGGATTCGTGAATTCCCACCCATCCATTTCTGCCAAGATTAAAGCACCTCCAGGAAGTACTTTCTTCACGATGTATGGCCCACTGTAATTTGGAGTGAACTTGCCACAAGGATCAAGGTTAATTGGTAGCATCTTGCGTAGCACCAAATCATGGACCTTGAAATGCCTTGGGTGAACCTTCCGATTAAAGGACTTGGCCACCCGCTATTGATAACATTGACCATGACATACGGCCTTCAATCATTTTTCATCAATCAAATTGAGTTGGTCATACCTTTGTTGTGCCCATTCAGCTTCCGTCAGCTTAGACTGAGACAATACTCTTAGAGAAGGGATTTCTACTTCAACTGGCAAGACTGCTTCCATGCCATACACCAGAGATAAAGGAGTTGCCCCAGTAGAGGTACGAACTGAAGTCCTATACGCCATCAGAGCGTAAGGAAGCCTCTCATGCCAGTCACGATAATTATCAGCTATCTTTGCTAGAATTTTCTTGATGTTCTTATTCACTACTTCAACCGCACCATTCATCTGAGGGCGATAAGGCGATGAATTCAAATGACGAATTTTGAACTCGCTGAACAAATCATTGACAAGCTTGTTGTTTAGGTTTGTCTCATTATCTGTGATGATGGCTTCAGGCACGCCATAACAGGCAATAATATCCCGTCGCACGAACTTCACGACATTCTTTGCAATGACAACTGCATAGGATGCTGCCTCTATCCATTTTGTGAAATAATCGATAGCGACAATGATGAAACGATGACCATTCGAGGCTTTCAGATTAATTGGGCTGATTACATCGATGGCCCACATTGAAAAAGGCCATGATTCTGACAGTTGATGTAGCTCATTTGGAGGGACATTTATCTTGTCTCCATAAATCTGACAACGGTGACAACTCTGGACATGTTGAATGCAATCAGTCTCCAAGGTCAACTAGAAGTAACCTAGTCTCATAATCTTCTTTGCTAACATGTGGCCGCTCATGTGAGGACCACACACTCCTTCATGTATTTCTTCCATCAAATGAGTGGCTTCCTTAGCATTGACACATCTAAGTAGGATGGAGTCGAAGGACCGTTTGTATAATGTATTTCCAGTAATAAAGAATTTGGAGGCAAGTTTCATGAGATTCTTTCGGTCACCTGGATTACTACCTTCTGGGAACTCTTGCTTTTGAATATAGGTCATGATGTCATGGTACCATGGTTTTCCGCCCGGTTCCTCTATCACTACCATGCAATAAGCTGGCTTCTGCAAAATCTCTATTTTCATAGGCTCGACCTCTAACCCATCGGTGACTTGCAGCATAGAAGACAAAGTTGCAAGTGCATCTGCAAATTGATTATGAGACCTTGGCAAGTACTCAAACGAAACTTCCTCGAACTTTTCCACCATATCTTCTAAATACTTGTGGTATGGGAGCAACTTGGCTTCCTTGGTGTTCCATTCACCTACAGTATAGATTATGATTAGTGTGGAATCTCCGAACACTTTTAACTTGGCCACACCTATCTCAATTGCAGCTTGAAGCCCGAGGATGCAAGCTTCATACTCAACCACATTGTTAGTGCATGGAATATCAATTTTGCATCCATTGGATGGTGTTGTCCATCTGGGGATATCAAAACTGCCCCAGTACCAGAACCTGACAAGTTTACAGCTCCATCAAAGAACATCTTCCACGAGTCTTCATTTACATTCAAGACACGGTCATCAAGGAAACTGTCATCATCATTAGAGACTCCCGAATTCTCGGCCAATAGGTTAGCGATCACTCGTCCCTTAACTGACTTTTGTGGCATGAATTGCACATCAAATTCGGAAATTAAAATTAGCCATTTGGCCAACTTACCCACCAAAGCTAGTCGATCAAGTAAGTACTTGATGGGGTCGTTCTCAATCAGGAGGAATGTCTGGTAATGTAGTGTGTATTGTCACAATCTATGCAATACCCACAGTAAAGCCGCACAAGTCTTTTCAACATCAGGATACTTCAGCTCTGATACAGTGAACTTCTTGCTCAGGTAATAGATGGCTCATTCTTTTTTGTCAACGGGACTTTCTTGAGCCAACATTGCACCTAGTGACTCATTATGAATGGTGAGGTAGAGAATTAAAGGATGCCCCGGCGATGGCGAGACAAGCATTGGTGGATTCATGAAGTAACACTTCAACTTGTCGAACGCTTCTCGACATTCATCATCCCAGTTGACTCGTACATTCTTCTTTAGGAGCTTGAAGAATGGCTTGGCAGTTTCAAAATTTGGGAAATGAATCGAGCAATGTAATTCAACCTCCCCAAAAGGCTCCGAACTTCTTTCACCGTTGACGGAGGTCGCAGCTCACAAATGGCCTTAGCTTTAGCTGGGTCAATTTTAATCCCTTTATTGCTCACAATGAATCCAAGTAATTTACCGGATGTTGCTCCGAACACGCATTTAGCGGGGTTTAGTCGAAGCTTGAACTCACGGAGTCGATCAAACAGCTTCTTCAAGGTCTCGACGTGGCTTTTTCCAGGTCGAGTCTTTGTAATCAAATCATCAACATAGACCTCAATCTCTTGATGTATCATGTCATGAAATAGTGCTATCATGGCTCGCTGGTAAGTTGCCTCGGCATTTTTTAGTACGAAGGACATAACCTTATAATGAAAGGTTCCCCATGGGGTAATAAAGGCAGTCTTCTCCTTGTCTTCCTCCTTCATCCTTATCTGATTGTATCTGGAAAAACCATCCATAAATGAGAATAGTTCAAAACCAGCGGTACTATCCACAAGGACGTCTATGTGTGGTAATGGAAAATCATATTTCGGACTAGCCTTGTTTAGATCACGATAATCAACACAAACTCGAACCCGACTATCCTTCTTCATTACCGGTACAATGTTGGCCACCCATTTGGGGTACTGTGAGACTTCAATGAATCCCACCTTCAATAGCTTCATCACTTCCTCCTCTATCTTCCTTGAGAGTTCGGGCTTAGTTCTTTGCAACCTTTGCTTCTTAGGTGGCACGTCCGGATTAGTAGGTAGGCAATGCTCCACAATTAATGGGTCTAAACCAAGCATGTCAGCATAAGTCCATGCAAAGATATCATAATATTCCTTTAGTAGCTAAATCAAGTACTCGGCCTTATCTTTAGGGGGACTTGCCCCAATTTTCACCTCCCTGGCTTCTTCAGTGTCACCTAAAT
The DNA here is from genome assembly GCA_019915205.1 of Eucalyptus rudis. Lineage (NCBI taxonomy): Eukaryota > Viridiplantae > Streptophyta > Magnoliopsida > Myrtales > Myrtaceae > Eucalyptus > Eucalyptus rudis. The sequence continues at coordinate 819,483 of JAHMTN010000021.1, read as the reverse complement.
TAATAGTGACGGTCAGCTCGGATGTGAGAGCCTTGGCTTTTTCATGTTGTTCCCGGCTACGTTGCACCTCAATGGAATCCTTGATCGAGTCTTCAAGATCATCATTATCAGCACTTGTTGCATTGGATTGGACCGTTTCCACACCTTTGCATGCTATATGATCATCCCTGAAACAGAATGTAGATGGATCAGAAAGACAAACAGGGTAACCTAGATTTTTTTTGTTTTTTTTAATTCTTTGGCAAAAACCATTTTTTAAACATTTTGACATGAGGAAGCATGATGAAGCCTAGGCCTCAGAATTCTCCTTGGATTTTTCTTTTCTTTTATTGGCTAGATATCATCACTGGGCTAGTTTGGTGTACTTCAACATGCCTTTAAAACATGAAAATCTCCATGTATTTTATTGGATGGAAAGCAAATTACATTATTGAAATGAGGGAAATCCTTGAATTGAAAATGCAAATATGCAAATTCAGAAAGCGATAAAGACTCCTGTGCAGAGGAGTGTGCAAATAATTGAAATTCTCCTACTCTCGAGCTTCGTCGATGGCAAACACTAAATTCTCTTCAAACAATTCAGTCATTCCTTCGAGTGCATCATCTTTTCCAGTGGGTCGAATGGTGTCTACAACTGGCTTGTCTCCCCATCCAACAGGAACAACATTGACATCAGCACCTGGAGGCTTGGAGTATTGAACACAGGTATCAATTGCCCCTTCTTCCTCATGCATCATCTGAAACATGGTGGGCTCTTTTGCATCTGAATAATATCTAGCTCGAACATCGTCTACATGCACTTTCAAGCTCTTCTTTCTACCGGCATCAAAACTGAAAATGGCATTCACAGCTCCTGGGTGGTTAGGGAGTGGGTTATTCTGGATGTTCGGCTGTGCATCACGGAATGAGATCACATTGGCATCCAAAAGATTTTGGATTTTGTGTTGCAACGTATAGCAATCATCAACAGAATGCCCTAGCTCCCCAATATGATAAGCACATGTCTTGAACGGATCATAGTTGGGAAAACGTTTGGGATTAGATCGCTTAGGCTCCTTAGTGAGTAATCCTTTCTTTTGAAGGGTCGGCAAGATCTTGGACAATGGCTTAGGAAGTGGCGTAAACTGACGCTTGGAAGGGTTTTTCTGCTGACCAAAGAATGGTCGTGCTCATCCCCGATGGGTGTTCGGGGTAGGGTGAGGTGGTTGAACATAAGCTGCATTAACCTCCATTATAGGCTCCTTATCCTTCTTGGTTGAGACTCTCCCATACGAGCTGGTTTGATTAGACGCCCATCCATCACGTAATGCTACTTCAATTCGCTTGCCAACAGGGATTAGCTGATTGAATGACTCGGCAGTCGATCCCAGCATCCGATTTTGATATTTAGGCGGTAGTGTCTTCATGAACAAATCCATCAGATCTTTTTTTGTCGGCTCCGGAGTAATTTGAGTTGCTACGGTCCTCCATCTCGTGACATATGCCTTGAAAGATTCCATCCTCTTCTTCTCGGTGCGAAGTAAATCTTCTCGAGATGAAGTGACATCAATATTATACTTATATTGCTTGAAGAACGCATCCGTCAAATCCTCCCAAGTCTCCAGCAGATTAATTTTCTTCATAATGTACCATTGAAGCGCCAGTCCTGTTAAGCTTGCTTGAAATTGTTGAATCTTCAAGGGGATGTTATCAACATATTGGGTCATCCTAACCACATAAGTCTATAGATGGATCTTCGGGCAAGAGGTGCCATCATACTTCTCAAAGTCCGGCATTTTGAAATTCTTTGGCATCTTGATTTTTGCATAATGGGACTGATCAGTTGGGTCTTGGCTAAATGAACCCTGCAGCTGCTTAAGTTTCTCCTCGATTTTTATCAAGCGTTTTTCCTACTCAATTTTTGGTACAGCTGAAGGTATCACTTGTACTTCATCATCAACAACAATTTGAGGCACGCTAGTAATTTTAACCCTGGAGGCATCATCAGAGGTTGATGGCCCAACTGCGGTCGTATTCTTGCCTTTATTTCTTGGATCAGCCATGGGAGCATGTTGTGGTAACACCATTTTAGCTTGCGGAGTTAGTGAAGTAGTATTTGCTCGGAGAGAATCAATTTTCTTAGAGAGCTGCTCAAGACCATTTAGGACTTGCTCCATCTCCAATTCGTGGGCAGCAACGCGAGCTTGTTCAGCAACACGCATTTGTTCAGTGTTATCAGCCATTGTTGCTCTAGAACGGGTACGAATTGGCGATCTTAGGTGAGCCGTGTTGTCACCTTGGTAAAAGAGATAATGTAAGAAACGATGACAAGATAGGAAAATGGCCCATGACAATGGTCTAATCGCCTCATTTTATTTGAAATTTGAACCAAGTTCCCTAACAATGAACTAAGAATTGAAATTCAAAGTCCTAAACATTGAACTAAAAATTGAAAGCACTGAATTGAAATCAAGGTCCCTAAGAAAACAAAACATCTCATTTTATATGCTTTCGGGAACCCAATGCCTTGTGAAGCTTCTTATTTTCAGCTTCGATCATTTCCACTTTCCGCTTAAGATGCTCAATTTGTTCTCTCTGAGGCTTCTTAGTCACATTAGGGACCATTGGACGTAAGGCTTGGTCACCTTGATCTAACTGGTCCAGCCACATTTTAAGCTCTTTTTTTTTTAGAGAGGAAATGAATTGTACGTCGATTTTCCCCATCACAAATCAAACAAGATTGACGACGAAACCTATTGTCATGGACCGACAAAATTGTAATAATGTAAGTAAATTGCAAAGTAAGAGTTTAGACAACTTACTTTTACCAGAAAGGGATGACAATCACATAGACAAACGCATGCAATGTGGGGCTCGATTTCTATCTAGATGGCTTAACAAAGTGGAGCTAAAGGGGATGATCTGACCGTTGCAGTCTCGCATTAACATGTCAGGTCCCCCTAACTCCGGCTTAGTCGAATGGAATGTCCAAAAATCACGCAGTCTTGCGGATATGGACAAACGCATTCGACACCATGAAAAACTTTCACGGAAGAAAAAGGCAACCTCTACATCACGGTCTCGCATTCAAGGTTGGTTCATTTCTCAACACCATCCTAGAATCCTTAAATGCGGTCTAGGTCCAACGGCAGTTTGTGTGTGCAATGTGTAGTGCTAAAACAATTTGAAAATCATGCACAACAATTTATAATGCAAGCAACACTTCAATGATAAGAAAAACATTTAATCCCAACAACTTCCTACAAAACAAAGAGTCAGCAAGCACAACTCCCCTTATACCTCCTTTCTGTAAAAACATTTAACACTTCATGTTAGGAGCGTACCTTGTTTCCATGCTGCCAAACAAAATATTTTAGAAAAGAAACAGGCCTATGTCCACTATGAGTTTTAACTCAATCCCCAGCGGAGTCGCCAAGCTGTCGTGACCTAATTTTCGAGGGTAAATTACTCAAAGAAGGCTAATGGATTACTAAGTCCAAAGACTTGGCACGGACCCTCCCAAGTCCTACCAATCGCAACTTGATGTTAAGAAATTAATCTATTTAAATATGCAATTATACTCAATTTGGAGCTGCCACTAACCAATTAGAGTTGGTTAGAAATCCAATTAAAGTATGGGAGAATACTTTACTTTTGTGAATCAGAGATTTAATAGGTCCGGGGACATGGTTACACTAGAAAAATCTAACGCCCTTTTGGTACCTTATCATTTTAATTTAAAAAAAAAATATTTTGCAGGCAGTCTTGATTAATTTTAGCCTAAGCTACTAACATGCAAAGGGTGGTCATGCGGGTGCACAATCAATGAAATAACATTCAATTAACTGAAGTGATAAATTGTAAGAAACTACAACTTGATTAAGGTCCACTCTCTAAAGAAAAACTTACAAAAATGCTAATCAAAATGCATGCACTAAACATGATTTCTAAATGACATGACGCCTACTTTTTCTTTTTCTTTTTTTTAAATGTTAATTATATGCAATCTTAATCTAATTTGATATGCATGAGTTTTACTTTAATGACATGTGAGATGCAATTCATATAACATGATCTGAATCATTACAATGTGTTCAATCTAATTTACATAATCCTAAATATGCATGTGCTACATGATATGGGATGGATGACATGACAATTCTATATACATGTTCTTTTTATGATTTTTTTAATACATATATGCAACCTACAGTAACAATGATGACATGAAATGAGATTAATTATGAACTAACCTATTAATTAACCAAGTAAATGATCTTTGTCTTTTATTTTTTTATTTTTTAAATGACCTAATAATTTTTTATTAAAATGAAAGTAATGTAATGACGCAATGCTAATTTACTAAACCTACATGCTCCAATGCAAGATTTTGATTTTTTGATTTTGATTTTTGATTTTTGATTTTTTATATTTTTTAGTGTTTTTCCAAGACAAGTAATTATCAAATAAACATTAAATCTAAACAATCAAAACATTCAATAAATAAAGGATTAAAATAACCAAAAAAGTAACCTGTTGTCTCATAGGTCAAATTAACGATTATTCTAAACCTAATTATCACGACAAAGAGTTCAAAATAATTAAAAATCTAATCCGAATCTTACGGATCAAATTAATAATTACATTGATTTAACAACAAAAATACCATCAAAAGGCCCGAAAATTAATATAATTAAAAAATGATCCTATGTCTTACGGATCAAATTAATAATTATAAAAATTCTGGACAAAATCCCTGCGGATAATGCCTACAAAATTTATGAAGATTAACATTCAATTTTACAACTTAAATAACTAGACTAAAAATGCCATCAAATGAAATAGACAGAAAAATAACATGAAAGATAAAGAAATAAAGAAATAAACTAAACTACAAAAAAAAATGAAAAGTAAAAGTAAAAATAAAAACTACCTAGGGGAAACGACGGTGGTAAGAGGCGTCGGTTAGAGGATGACCGGCGTCGGAGCTTCAACGAGGGCAAGTGGGCTGCGACGGTGGTAACAACGACGACGAGCGGAGGTCCGGGCACAAGGGTGACGCGGGCAACTAGCTTTGAGCGTGAGTGGATCGGACAAGCGGAGCTACAGTCGTTGGTTGGGCGTTGAAGTGCAGCATGACAACCTGCAAAAGGGATAGAGGCGCGCGGTGATGGGCACTACAGATCGCGGTAGGTCACATGTGTCGGTTCAAAAGGGGCAGCTGTCCGGCAGAGATACTACTACAAGCGCAGGCAACGACGAAGGCGTTGCGGGCGATGTTGCAACGATGTTGGGCGGAGCAGCGAACGCATTAGGTGCTACTCGAGGTTCGCCGAAAGGAAAGCGCAGCAGTGGGGCGTTAGGCGTCACTGACTGAACAGTGAGGGTGCGGGATAACAGCGGTGGGGGATTGCAGCTGAGGTGTTGGATGAACGACATTGGTGATGGGTGGAGAGGAGGGGGTGCTCGCGACTGTGGAGTTCCAGCGACAAATGCTGGTGGAGTTAAGTGGCGATGCGAGCGGAGGATTTCGAACAGGTGGCGATGTGGAGGCGCAGGAGTGGCGACAGTAGTCTTGCAATGCAGAGGAAATGGGTAGCAGTGATACTAAACAGAAACTCACGAGGAAGATGAACAATAGTCCATCTTTTGCCTTTTTTTTTTTTTACCTTCTCTCACCTGTCTCTCTCACTCTCTGCTGAACCCTCCCCCACTCTCACTTTTCTCCTCACGTCCTCTCTCTCTCTCCCTATTTTCTCTTTTTATCTCCACCTTTTTTTTTTACTTTTCTCCTTTCTTCTTTCTTTTCACTTTCTCCACATTTGTGTTCTTTTTTTTTCTTTCACGAAGATGAAGAGAGAACCCCGGCTAGTTCCGAAACCTCACCCTCTTTTTATAGAGGAAAGACTCGAAGTTGTTGAATATTTCTCAATATTCACTCAACTTCAACAAAAAAGTGGCTTCAAAATCACATGACTGTTGAATTTTTTTTGAATTCAAAATGTTTTCAAAATTTCCCCCTAATCAAATATTATCTCCTATTTCTAAAAACTAAATTTAAATTAGGTGTCAACAGCTACCCCTCTTTGAAGGGAAGCTCGCAGAGGTTTCTTTCAAAGATAAATGACACATAAATTTAAATTATGCAAAATGAATATGAACATGCAAATCTTAATGACTTGTTTTTTTTAAGAATAAAGGATGCAATGTAAATGCAATGATTCGGTCAGGAACATAGATCTCTATGTGTCTATGACCAATGAAATGCAAATGCAAAGAAGAACACGTACCTGTCTGGGGATTTAGGTATGAAATGATTCCTATGAGACCTGACAATCATCTGGAACTCCCTTCAAATAATTGAAAGGCTTAAAGTCTTTAGGGATTTGGAATTCTCATCAGAATCTAAGCACCTGGAAATTGCATCAAGTACTTGAACTTTCAAAAAATTTGATTCTTATGTCAGACATTTGAAAACATTTACCAAACATCTGGAAATCACATCAGATGTTTGAAAAGACAAACACTTGGAAGTCACATCAAGAGTATAAAGATTCAAATATCTGGAATTTACACTAGACATTTGAAAACATTTTACTAAGCATCTGGAAATCACATTGGATGTTTGAATAGACAAACACTTGGAAGTCACATCAAGTGTTTAAAGGTTCAAATATCTGGAATTCACACTAGACATTTGAAAACATTTTATAAATAGGTACTTGGAATTCTCATCAAGTATTCAAAGATGATTGAACAAACTCAGGGCTTCAAAGACAAATCCTTTGGTCTTTAAGGAAAAATTCATTTCATTTTTTTTTTAAATTCAATGAAGGTCCATGCATGATGGTTTTTTCAAACTTCCATTGGAAAAATTATCATTAAGACAATTCTCACTAAGCTGTGAATCTCTTGAACATGCTAAATAAGACACCTTTGGTGTGAAAGACTTTTTCACTCGCTCTCATTTAGGAGGGGTTATTTGTCCCGAACATTGATGTGGGAATATATTACTCAATCTTATCATCATCATGTCGACAAGAGTCTGAGTTTTCTTGCAAACAATTCGACTTTACCAATCTAAGAGGTCTTTAACAGGTACTGTACTATGGACTTGGTCATTGGCTTAACAAAAGGGACTCTTTGAGTCAAGACAATTGAAAGAATAATTCTGTAATCATCTTTGGGTTTACAAGTCAAGAACCCTGCAAAATGAGAAAGAAATAATCTTGCTCGCACTTCTTCGAACAATGCTCAAAACATGTGAATTCCTATGTTAATTCAAGTGCCCTAATCTGAAGAGACTTTGTAAGAGACGTAACATAGGCTTGGTTCATGGGTTGAGAAACAAAAGGATCATTGGGCCCAAAATGTGTTTAGGAGGGTCAAAGTTGGTGATCATCTTGACATTGCCACCGGTTTTCTTCACCATGGATTTATTGGCTCAAAAGTTTATCACCAGACGCCAATGATTATTCAACTGGAGATCTTTTCTCAACATTTTTTCAAAGTCATTTTCTTTGATGATGGGCATCGATCCTGCTTTAATCAGGCACACCCTTTTTATGCCCACCAATTCATCAATTCTTGTGCACAATGCATGTGTCAAGTATACTTTAAATGACACTCGAACCTTCAAGGGTCTTCATCTGTCTCTTGCCTTTCCTCAATGTGGGGGATGATCACCAACTGGGTTTAAAGAAATGAAATTGCAGGCTCAAGTGGGCTACGCAAATGGTATAAGTGTGTAGGATAGTGAAAGAAACGCTCTTCGTCATCCTAAGGCACTTAAGTTACCACATGAATTCAATGTAATAGCAAGACTTGAAGATTGATGCAACTGAGAGCAGGAAAATTTCAATTCATTTTCCTCACTTCATGATGTCATTTTATCTCCCAGTTGCCCCGATGTGGGGTGAATCTTGACAAGGGTAATTTGAAAAGAATATCCATAAGTGTATGGGCTCAAAAGGGTTAAGTAATGGATTATCTGTAGTGTTTGGGATAGAAAAATGAATTGCCTCTCGTGAATTCTGGTCCATCCATTTCTGCCAAGATTAAAACACCTCCAGGAAGTACTTTCTTCACAATGTTTGGCCCACTGTAATTTGGAGTGAACTTGCCACGAGGATCAAGGTTAATTGGTAGCATCTTGCGTAGCACCAAATCATGGACCTTGAAATGCCTTGGGCGAACCTTCCGATTAAAGGACTTGGCCACCCGCTGTTGATAACATTGACCACGACATATGGCCTTCAAACGTTTTTCATCAATCAAATTAAGTTGGTCATACCTCTGTTGTGCCCATTCAGCTTCCGTCAGCTTAGACTGAGACAATACTCTTAGAGCAGGGATTTCTACTTCAACTGGCAAGACTGCTTCCATGCCATACACCAGAGAAAAATGAGTTGCCCTAGTAGAGGTACGAACTGAAGTCCTATACGCCATCAGAGCGTAAGGAAGCCTCTCATGCCAGTCATGATAATTATCAGCTGTCTTTGCCAGAATTTTCTTGATGTTCTTATTCGCCGCTTCAACTACACCATTTATCTTAGGGCGATAAGGTGTTGAATTCAAATGACGAATTTTGAACTCGCTGAACAAATCATTGACAAGCTTGTTGTTTAGGTTTGTCCCGTTATCTGTGATGATGGCTTCAAGCACGCCATAACGGACAATATTATCCCGTCGCACGAACTTCACGACATTCTTTGCGGTGACAACTGCATAGGATGCTACCTCTATCCATTTTGTGAAATAATTGATAGCGACAAGGATGAAACGATGACCATTCGAGGCTTTCGGATTAATTGGGTCGATTACATCGATGCCTCACGTTGAAAAAGGCCATGATTTTGACAGTTGATGCAGCTCATTTGGAGGAACATTTATCTTGTCTCCATAAATCTGACAACAGTGACAACTCCGAACATGTTGACTGCAATCAGTCTCTAAGGTCAGCCATAAGTAACCTAGTCTCATAATCTTCTTTGCTAACATGTGGTCGCTCATGTGAGGACCACACACTCCTTCATGTATTTCTTCCATCAAATGAGTGGCTTCCTTAGCATTGACACATCTAAGTAGGACGGAGTCGAAGGACTGTTTGTATAATGTATTTCTAGTAATAAAGAATTTGGAGGCAAGTTTCATGATATTCTTTCGGTCACTTGGATTGCTACCTTCTAGGAACTCTCGCTTTTGAAATAGAGGTCATGATGTCATGGTACCATGGTTTTCCGTCCAGTTCCTCTATCACTACCATGCAATAAGCTGCCTTCTGCAAAATCTCTATTTTCAGAGGCTCAACCTCTAAACCATCGTTGACTTGCAGCATAGAAGACAACGTCACAAGGGTGTCTGCAAATTGATTATGAGACCTTGGCAAGTACTTAAACGAAACTTCCTCGAACTTTTCCACCAGATCTTCTAAATACTTGTGGTATGGGAGCAACTTGGCTTCCTTGGTCTTCCATTCACCTACGATCTGGATTATGATTAGTGTGGAATCTCTGAACACTTTTTAACTTGGCCACGCCTATCTCAATTGCGGCTTCAAGCCCGAGGATGCAAGCTTCATACTCAGCTACATTGTTAGTGCATGGGAATATCAATTTTGCAGCCACTAGATGGTGTTGTCCATCTGGGGATATCAAAACTACCCAGTACTAGAACCAACAAGTTTACAGCTCCATCAAAGAACATCTTCCACGAGTCTTCATTTACATTCAAGACACGATCATCAAGGAAACTGTCATCATCATTAGAGACTCCTGAATTCTCGGCCAATAGGTCAGTGATCACTTGTCCCTTAATCGACTTTTGTGGCATGAATTGCACATCAAATTTGGAAATTAAAATTTGCCATTTGGCCAACTTACCCACCAAAGCTGGTCGATCAAGTAAGTACTTGATGGGGTCGTTCTCAGTCGCGAGCAATGTCTGGTAATGTAGTGTGTATTGTCGCAATCTATGCAATACCCACACCAAAGCCTGTGGCATCCCAAATTTTCATGGCAACCTTTGGATGCATTACAACCTATGAAAATGTGATGGGAGTGCTATTGATTTATGTTATGGCCTTTAGACCAAAGAATTTTAGTAGATTAATGCCAAGTATTTTAATGGAGAATTATTTGGGTAGAAATACATCTTATGTTAATGGATCATCAAGGTTGGTGCTATAGGACAATTTGATAAAGAAGACTTTGTCCTTGACTATGCACTTTATAGATTTGATTTTATGGATTAATGTCACAAAGTCTTTTGGCCATTTTATTATGCAATTAGGTATTTATTTAAATGATGATTAAGATGTATTATTAAAAATAAACTTGGGCCATTTAAGTTAGGACTTTAGGCCCAAGAGTGTTGGCCTAAAGTGGGCCAAGAGGGGCGGCCCATAGAGCCCATAGGGCTGTCGACCGCATGGAAAGGGGGGAGGAGCCGGACGGCTTCCTCCAAGTGTCTTCAACAAGGGAGACACTTGTCTCCTTCTTAGGGACAAGTGTCCCTCCATGCAAGAAGTAAAGCATGCAAGGGTTTTAATTCAACTAAAAGTAAAAAAAGGGGAGGGGGATTTCGATCGGAACAGAGAGAGGAGAGAGAGAGTTACCGTTCAAAAGAGGGAGAGCAAGCGAGCGAGAGAGAGGAGAAGAGGAAGAAGGAGTCTGTGTGTCCGCCGTCGTTCGCCGCCTCGCCCCGACTTGTCTTGATGTGTTTCCTTCGAATTTGAGGCAAATGAAGTCCTAAATCCTACCCTTTGCATTTCTGTGTGTATGTGTAGTAGATGGTAAGTCTTGGTTGCGGTAGATGGGATGAGATTTCAGAGCTTTGAAGAGAGATTTGTTGGTCATGCATGCTGTTTCTGGAAAGGCCAGTCCGACCATCCTTGAGTTTGTGTGTTCCATGTGACTTTTTAGTCAGAATCTTGTTTCAGTTTCTTCATGGAAGTTGTAGAGAACACCTTGAAGAACAAAATATTAAAATTTGAGGCAAAACGAACAAGTTGTGACACCCCTCGACGGCCCCCGATCCGATTTGGGTCGCCACAGTTTGCTTACCATTTACTTTCCTAATAACATGTCACTCTGATACCATTTCAATTGCAACGGGTCCATACAACCTGGGGTTTACATCTTTTAGATCGGTCCCTTGCGCAGTTTAAATATGGAAGCACATCCAACAACTCTCTTCCCTATGTTCAGAAAACGATGCACACCTACTAAATATCTTATATAAGATAAAACCGAACACGTTTATTTACATAGAGCAGATGGACATCTTTAGTCGGTACATCAAAATGCCGTAGTTTTCTATACTCGGCTACACTTCAAAAGATGACCGACATCTCCTCCCACAATCGTATGCTTAAGGTCCATCAACCAGTGTCGGCGTCCAAATGTTCCCTCCTTTGCTATCCTTCTCCTCGCGGTCATATCCAACCGCTCAAACCATTTACTAATCTGAAATGTTATTCCCCAAAAGGGGTGAGTACAACCACTCAGCAGATAGGAAAATCCAATAACAACTCAATGCATTAGGCAGATCATACATGCATTGCAGGCGTTACTTACCTTGAAGCCATGCGCATACTATCATGCATCATCATATCAATTTATAACACATACATGTATATCATCATCGTATCATACACGTCATCATCGTCATGACATCATTACATCATACGTGTCATCATCATCATGGCATCATTACATCATACATGTCATCATCATCATGGCATCATTACATCATACATGTCATCATCATCATGACATCATGACAATACACATGCCATATCATATATCATCATCATCATCATTATCATCATTATGCATATCATCATGCATATCATATCATGGGTGATCATCATATCACATCACATATCATCATCATCATCATTATGCATATCATCATGCATATCATATCATGGGTGATCATCATATCACATCACATATCATCATCATCATCATCATCATCATGCATATCATATCATGGGTGATCATCATATCACATCACATAATCATCACCATCATCATCATCATGCATATCATATCATGGGTGATCATCATATCACATCACATAATCATCACCATCATCATCATCATGCATATCATATCATGGGTGATCATCATATCACATCACATAATCATCACCACCATCATCATCATGCATATCATATCATGGGTGATCATCATATCACATCACATAATCATCATCATCATCATCATCATCATCATGCATATTATATCATGGGTTAATTTTCATCTTTTATCTTTAAATTTGATCACCACATCACCCATTTCTCATATCATTAATTTCATCATCCCTTCGGGCAAAGACCTCCGACAGGGTTCCCAGCATTCCAGCCATCCCATGGCCACCGGGCTTCCGGCCCCCCACATTCCGGGCATCTCGCATCCCAACTAGCATCACGAGGCATTCCCTTTGGGTAGAAACCTTCGACAGGGCTTCCGGCCTTTACCCTTCTAGCCAGGCATCTCGCACCCCAATCTTGGCATTCGCGAGGCATTCCTTTCAGGCAAAGACCTCTGACAAGGCTTCCAGAATTATGTACCGACATACCACCAAGCCTCCCCTGGAATTACGTATCGTATACCACCAGGCATCCCGACACTCCCGGGGAATCTCCGGAATTACGCCACTAGGCCACCGAGCATCATCATCCACCACAACCACTTCCTCACTTATCATTATCCACATTTACCATTATTTTGATCTCAATTTAACATGGCATATGGCGTGACATCAAACAAGTCATACTTGACACACATGCATCACAATTCAATGTCATACATACACCAATATCTCATCATACATGCAACAATGCATAATTATTTATTTATAAATTCAATGGAATTTATGGCCAATAAAATAATCCATTTTATTTTATTTTTTTTTTTTATTTATTTATAATAAATATATATTAAATTCAATATCTATAAATTCCCAAAATTATAAAAATTCAAGCAATCATTAAGCAAACCAATAGGATGACAATTTCATGCAAAATTCATGGCCACATTGAATTTCACACAATTTCACAATTTCCACAAAACAGCACATAATATTCGGATACAACCAGAATGCACAGTTTCCGAAGAAATTCGATTAAAATATCCATATTGTCTTCAAAAATTACGAAATTTTACAGACTGATAGCCAAGACATTTTCGCACAACTTTAATGCAGAACTCCAATCCAGATTCTTTTTATATTATTTTATACAACCTCACGAAGCTTCTGGATCCATTACCGCATCGTCCAGTGAACACATCTCCGAAATATTGATATTTAACCTACCTATTCTCTTTCGTTTCCTCTGAAATTTTGATATGTTATACATCAAGGTATCCTCTACAAGTTTTATGAAGATATCCAAGTCAAATAACCAGATTAGAGTCATCATTTAGGTCCTTGAATTCTCGGGTATCTCAAAATACATCACCAGAATCATCTTCTTCAAGATCTAGTCGATTCACTAGGCTATACTTGTTAATTTCACTTCAAATTTGATTATTTTGTAGTTTAAGATGTCTCCTAAAACTTTCATGAAGAAAGCTAAGTGAGATTCTCAACAAAAACCAACATGAAACCACAAATCCAGCAAGAGGTCAGTAAAAAATCTCCAGATCTGAGGTCTCCGTAGAACAAGACTTTAACCCCTCAAATATCCATCATTTTTCACGAAATTTCATTATGTTGTAGTTCAAGAGGTTATCTACAACTCTCATGAAGAAACCGAAGCCAAAATATGACTCTAAAGACACATGAAAGCTCAAACAAGTTTCTGACTCACACGGTCCGAACACAAACAGCCACACCATCCACACACAACTCATCCATGCTTCGGTTTTTCTCATCTAACACCCAAAAATTCAACATGCAAACAACACACTAGTATGTAAGAGAAGCTAGAGGACTCCCACTTGCCTCTAGACCACACGAACGGCGGCACACCGGCGACGGACGAACGGCGTGTGGCGGCGGCGACGGACGAACGGCGTGCGGCGGCGACGGGCGAGCTACTTCCTTTCTCTCTTCCTTTCTTCCTCTCTTTCTCTCCTTCTCTCCTCTCTCTCGGCACCTCTCTTGGACGACAGCCCTCAATCCATCAGCCACTCTCTCTCTCTCTCTTCCTTTTTGGTTGTATTTATATTGCATGTATTCTCTTTTTGCATGGGGGGACAAGTGTTCTCATGAGGAGAACAAGTGGCAAAAAGGAGAGGACAAGTGTTGGAGGACATGCAAGGTTAATGGGCCTTCTTCTTGGGCCAACCTTGGGCCAGCAAATGGGCTGGTCAACAGCCCTTCCTTGGCTCCAATGGGCCGACCATTTGGCCCTCCAAAATCCATACTCTTGGGCCTAAGGCCCAACCTAATTAAACCCACAATTTCCCTTTCAATTATTCATCTTTAATTCTTTCTTTTAAGAATTTAATTAATAAATTCCACATGGCCAAAATCTTGAAATCATAAGTCCATAAATTCCAATTCATAAAACACATGGCCAATTATAGGACTTTCCTTCCTATCAAATAATTATCCATTAAAAGCTTGGCCATAAATCTTATTACAAATTATGGATTAAATGGCCATAAAATAACTTGATGGTACTTCCATCACCTATTCATAGACTTTAATGTAACTAGAGATCATTATGAATTTTGGGATGCCACACAAGTATTGGTTAGTGAAACGATTTTTCTTTGGAGAAGTTAGATCTGAAATCCATTGTGCTGACCTTTAGAGATTTCGGGGTCTGTAAAGTAACTTTTTAGAGAAAATCTCACTTTGATATCTTAACAAAAGTTGTAGTATACTCCTTGAGATAGAACATATCAAAAATTTAGAGGAAATGAATGAGAATAGGTTGGTGAAATCGTTGTGTTTTGAAGAGACTGGGTCTGGGAAAAACGTTACCTCAACCCAATGTGATTTCGTGATTTTTATAAAATCATACAGTTAAAATTTGTTCGTGTGTCCTTAACGAAAGTTGTAGGTACTATTCTGAGGAATATGTAGGTCGGTGAAATGAGTTTCTTTTGAAAGATGATAATCTGGGTAAAGATGATACCGAGAACAGAGGAAATAATCGTCTATACCTATTAATCTAGAACGATTTGGGTTTCAATTTCTTCATGAGATATTTACCTATAGGACTTTTCTATAACATGTCAAAATTTCAGGATTTTTGGAGTTCATTTGTGTATTCAATTTGAATTTCTTCAGAAACTGTGCAAGCCGAAATATTGAAGTTTAATATACTGTGATGTATGGATTATACTGTGTTGTGTGAGATTATTTTGGTATGGAGTTACTAATGAGTTATCTGCCTTTAGATCTCTTCTATGATGTGTCAAATTTTCAGAATTTATTAATGCCATTTACTAATTTTTCTAGAATTTTAATTGGAGGAATGCATTCTGATTTATCCGAAAAATTGATGTGTCTTGAAAAATAAAAGAATTTATCCATGTAATGAAATACTTTGAGTGGTTGATTTTGCTACATATGATGACATGTGGCATGTTATATGGCATGAAATGTTGGTTGAGACCCTTGATATTGTTGCATCAAATGCCATGTTGAGATTGAGATACATGTGTGAATATAAATTGAGATGATGGCAAGACCGTCAGAGGTGTGAGCCGACGATGCCTCGGGAGTGTCGGGATGCCCGGCTGTATTATGATACATGCTCGGATGTCCTCGGGAGTTTTGAGATGCCCGATGGTATACGGTACGTAATGTCTGGGGGGAAATGCCTGGTGGTATGGCGGTACGTAATTCTGAAAGCCCTGAAGGTGTGTGCTAGGGAGGCGGGGATTTCTTGTGATGCCAGTTGAGGTACGAGATGCCCGGAGGTGTGTGCCAGAGGCTCTTCGCGATGCTAGGTTGGGTGCGAGCAATATATTGTGGGATGCAAACATTGGTCCTTGGGAAGAAAAATGATGAGATCCTTGTGAAAGATAAAAATTGAAATTGAATCATGTGCATGGGTGTATGCATATGTCATGATGCGTGATCTGCTTATGAAAATAAATTGATGCTATTTGACATTGAGAATGCGATCATGAAGGCTTGAATGGATCTCATGGTGATGTATGCTTGATAGCATGGATGATATGAGTGCATGGTGGTATATGCACATTGTATGGTGATATATGCATGACTGCTTGATGATATGAGTACAAGTGCATGGTGGTAAATGCATGTTGCATGGTGATATATGCATGGCTGTAAGGTGAGGTATGCTCGAATGCATGAATGATATGTGTTTTATTCATGATACATTGATTGTTCTGTTTGATGCATTGTGTAGTTTGGTGGATCTTTACTACTGAGTGGTTGTACTCACCCTATATGGGGACTAACATTTCAGACTAGATAAGATACACTTGCTGCCACTGCCACCGGTAGATGGATCAAGTGGTTGGATATGACCGCGAGGAGAAGAATAGCAAAGGAAGGAACTTTTAGACGCCGATACTGATCGATGGACTTTAAGTATACAACTGTTGGAGGAGATGTCGGTCATCTTTTGAAGTATAGCCGAGTATAGAAGATGATGGCATTTTGATGTACCGATGAATGATGTCCATTTGGTTTAAGTAAATAAAAGTGTTTGGCTTTTACCTATACATGTTTAGTGGGTGTGCATCGTTTTCTGAGTATAGGGAAGGGAGTTGTTGGATGTGCTTCCATATATGAACTGCGCAAGGGACAGATCAAAAAGATGTAAACCCCCATGGTTGTATGGACCCGCTGCAATTGAAATGGTATCAGAGTGACTTGTTATTAGGGAAAGTGAAAGGTAAGCGAACTGTGGTGACCCTAACAGATCGGGGGCAGTTGAGGGGTGCCACAACTAGGCTTTTCCGGCCTAAGTTGCATTTATTGGTATTTATTAATTAATTTTGGTAATTATTTAATTAATTATTATTTTATGGAAATTAGACCGGGATAGCCGGTGACCAGAATTTCATGCTAATTGCAATGGTGTGTTTGGTTTATTTAATTGAATCCTAGTTTG
This sequence comes from Eucalyptus rudis, assembly GCA_019915205.1. Classification (NCBI taxonomy): domain Eukaryota; kingdom Viridiplantae; phylum Streptophyta; class Magnoliopsida; order Myrtales; family Myrtaceae; genus Eucalyptus; species Eucalyptus rudis. The sequence goes on along the minus strand of JAHMTN010000021.1, from coordinate 802,448 downwards.
TGCAATTTGAGTGTGAATTGTAATTTTGGGGTATTTATCCCAAAAATTAATAATTTCAGTATTTAATTAGAAAATCATTGGGCATCGGTTTACAACGCAAAAAATGTTTTTATCCACCATATAATTAGTGGGATTCTAGAAACTAAAGGCATTATATTTTTTGCTAAGACCGACCGTATACCCACACCCGATTATTTTTATCGCGTATGATAGAAGTGGTGAAATTGTTGGTTGAGTAGAATGGTATACTATATCAGCCTAAAGGCTTTGATATATCAACTTAGAGTGAGCAGTATACCTTAAGTATCGCATAGCTTTGGTGATCAATTAAGTATTGCATAGCTTTTTTGAGCATTAGCAGTATACTATATCAGCTTGCGGGTTTGGTTATATCAGCTTAGGGTGAGCAGTATATGCTGTTATTAGCTTTTGGTGAGCATTTCTATCTATCTTTAGCTTAGGGTGAGCAATCCTTGATGTGATCGAACTTTATAGATAGTATTGAATGAGTTGATTGAGAGGTGGTCTTGATGGTATGGAATCGATTAGGTTGATTGATCGATGACTCTATCTGATTTGATGCTTGAATATGCTGAAGTGATTTGTTGAATTTATAAATTACACTATTTTGCAGGAAGGAATGGAGGCAAAGGTAAGTCCTCTGACTCATCTTATGCTTAGGTAGCCCTTGGGGGCGTATTTTCTTCATACTCGGGACTTAGGGAGTGAACTTGCTAAGACATTGTCTCATCCCGTTGTGGGAGAACATTTTCAGGTAGATGGCAGCTCCTCTCGAGCATTTTGGCCAACCAAAGAAGGTCATTGAGCAAAGGTGTTATATTTCGCTTCATGGGAATCGGAGGGGATGGGTCTATTAACTCGTGAGGTCTGTGGTCTGGGTTGATGCGGGTCTACCCCATAAGGTACCCCATCAATACAGATCATGGTACCCCATAAGGTATGTGGTTTGGGTTGATGCGGGTCTCCCAAAGTTCAGCCACTTTCTTTAGAACTTAGAAGTTGCTTTGTCCATTAGAACACTAAAAGAGTCAATTAGAATGTGGCATCCCAGAAATTCAAAGCCGAGCCTTAAGGTGTGTTAAAATCTTTAATTAGGTGATAGAATTTCTTTTGGCTTATGCCTTAGCCAATTTGTCTTTTAATTTGATGATTTGTGTATTTAAATTTAATAGATTAATAATCTATGCTTGGCCATATGATTTAAATTTCAATGAGCAAAAATATCCTAAGACTTTGGCCAAGATTAAAAATTGAAATTTAGAAATATTTATAGAAATGATTAAAAAAAAAAAGAAGGAAAAAGAGGGTTATTTTTGGAATGGGCCTTGGACCCATTGGCCTAAGCCTAGTGGGCCGAATGGCCAGCCCGAATGGAAGCCAAGGGGAGGATTTCGACCAGCCCAAGGGAGTGGCCGGATGGGCCTAAGCCCAAGCCCATTCAAATTCAAAAATAAAAATTACATGTGGCACAAAGGAGAGCATGCATTGGTTGGACATTAGGTGAATCAATCATTACTAATCATGGGCTTTAGGGGATATAAAAAGAGAGAGAGAAGAGGAGTGGCCAGTTCTTCTTGATCATTTGGCCGAGAAAGGGTGAGAGAGAGAGAGGGTGTTCGAGAGAAAGGGAGAGAGAGGAGGCGGAGCCGAGAGGGAGGTGCCGCCGTGCGCTCGCCGTTCGACCGCCTTGTCCGACCACTGTACGCCGTCGTTCATCGCCGTTTGCTCACCTTAGAGGCAAGTGGAGTCCGTAACTTCTCTTGCATGTTTGTTGTGGTGTTTGCATGTTAGATTTTAGGTGTGATTTGTGCGAAAAACCGAGGTAAGAGTGGGTTATTTGTAAACCGTGTGACTGTTCTTGTTCGGTTTGTTGAAGTCAGTAGCTTGTTCGAGTTTTCATGTGTGTTTGGAGTTCGATTTTGGCTTCGGTGTCTTCATGAAAGTTGAAGCTAACGTCTTTTACTATGACATACTAAAATTTCGTAGAAAACGATGGAGATTTGAGGGGTCAAAAGTTCTATTGTACGGAGACTTTAGATCTGCGAAATTTTCACTGACCTCTTGCTAGATTCTTATTTGCATGTTGATGTCTGTTGAAGATCTCACTTTTTTGTATTCTTGAAAGTTGTAGGAAACACATTAAGCTACAACATACTCAAATTTGAAGTAAAAAGAACAAGTATAGCTCGGTGAATCGGTTAGATCTTGAAAATGATGGTTCTGGTTAAGTATCTCGAGACACCCGAGAATTCATGGACTAAAATGGTGACCATAATCTGGTTATTTGGCCTAGATCTCTTCATGAACCTTGTAAAGGACACCTTGGTACATAACATACTCAAATTTCAGAGGAAACGAAAGAGATTTGATGGGTGAGATCTACAAATTTCGGAGAAGTGTGTTCTGGACGTCGCGGTCGTGGTTCCAGTAGCTTCGTAGGGTTGTAGAAATTAATCCAAAAATAATTTGGCTTAGGGTTCTGCATGAAAATTTCACGAAAATGTGTTGGATATCACCCTGTAAAATTTCGTAATTTTTGAAGGCCATATGAGTATTTTAATCGAAATTATTTGGAAACTGTGCAAGTCTGGCCATTACCCGAATATAAGGTGCTATTTCATGGAAATTGTGAAATTTATGAGAAATTCAATTTGGCCATGAATTTTATATGAAATTGTAACCCTATTAGTGATTGTTTGAATATTTTTATTTTGGGAAAATCATAGATATTAAATATTTATTTATGAAAATAAATAAATATAATAATAATATAATAAAATAATAAAAAAAATAATAAAAAAATAATAATGGATTATTTTATTGGCCATAGATTCCATTTGATTAATTCATGATATTATGTGATAAAGTCTTGGTATGTGTATGACATGGAATTGAAATGTATGTACGTATTCAATGTTGAACATGATCTTGAATTGTCATCACATCATATGTCATGATGAATTGAATCATAATAATGTGAATTGAGAAGACCGTCGGAGGTGAGCCGACGATGCCCCGGGAGTATCGGGATGCCTGGCTAGAAGGGTACGGCCGGTTGCCCGGTGGTCATGAGTGGCCGAATGCCAGAGGGTCCTCGGGAGACCGAGTGGTGTCGAGATGCCCGGAGAGTGGGGGAGCCGGAAGCTCGGCATGGTAATTATGTCGAGGGATACCTCGCGACGCCAGATTGGGTGCGAGATGCCTGGCCTGAAGGGTGCGGCCGGTTGCCCGGTGGCCTTAAATGGCTGGATACCGGAGGGTCCTCGTGATGCCAATTGGGGTACGAGATGCCCGGAGAGTGGGGGAGCCGGATGATCTGAAATTGTATCTTGATGCATGGGGGACGCAAACATTGGTCCCGGGAATGAGAAATATGATGGTCCAAGATGAAATTGGAATTAAATCATGCATGATAATACATGATGACATGCATGATGATATGCATGATGATAATGACATATGCATGATGATGTGTATGATGAGGATGATATATGCATGATGATATGCATGATGATAATGACATATGCATGATGATGTGTATGATGAGGATGATATATGCATGATGATATGCATGATGATAATGACATATGCATGATGATGTGCATGATGAGGATGATATATGCATGATGATATGCCTGATGATACATGATGGTATGCGCATGGTTACAAGGTAAGTAACACCTGCAATGCATGTATGAATTGTATGGTGCATTGAGTTGTTATTGGATTTCCTTATTTGCTGAGTAGTTGTACTCACCCCTTTTAGGGATAACATTTCAGATTAGAAAGATGCCGCTTCCTACCGTCATGCGAGGCACCTTCTATGGTCTCCCGTCAGATGTAGAAGTAGATTGTACGGAGATCGACTGCGTCACTATCCCTGGACTGACATTTGTGTGAGTGCGTGTGCTGGTCATGTACGACGTGGGCCTGGCTGAGGGCCCAGTCATCCAGGAGTTTTTGTCTGTTCATGTCCGCCGAGACGGAGTGTTTAGGGGAATGTTGCTGCCACCACTACCTGATGCACCTGGATGGGTGTGATGGTTGCGTGAAGGGTAGAGAGCTGGTGTCATCTTTTTGGGGAGTAGCCGCCACTGTTGGATGGGGGATGTCATGTGATTTTCTTTAGGGGTTGTAGTATCTTTTTGGGATGAGGCCGAATGTGGCTAAAAATCTTGGTCTCCTTTTGTTGTATCGACCCGTGAAAAACCCATCATGATAATATGTAAATAAAAGTGGCATGGCTTATCTTTTAAATCCTGATGATTAGTGGTGTGTATTTGTATCATGGATTGGTAGGGAGATAGATGGTGATGTCTAATTTTGCTTCTGCTATGAGTCGCGTTGGGACCGATTCGTTTTAAAAAAAAAAAAATGCATGTGATTAACGACACTTGTTTTAAGTACAAGATAGAAAGAGGAAAGAAAGTGTAACATCGGCGCTGGTGACGACCCTAGAAGGGTTCGGGGTGTCACATAGAACTTTAGAAGTGGACCCCTTTTGCAAAGAAAGCCTATTTAGCCTATAAATTTCTTTCAACTTTGTTTCCAAAATACTCCCCAGTAGAGTTAAGGGAACATATCTTTTGAAAAACATTCCTCATATCTTAATTCCTCACGGAGAGGAATTTATTCAAGTGATGATTTGAGAAGTTAGAAAAGGATTGTTAAATATGCCAAATGGCAGTGCCTAAGATGATGAGAAGCAAGCTTTTGACCAAACACGTCTTTATACACACCTTGAGAGAATTGAGTGAAAAGAATCATGTTTTAGGGCATATGATTTAGTCACAGTGATTACATGGATTGAAATGATAAAGGCATTTCTTTTTCAATCCCAAATATTATTCATATCCCTTGCAAACTACATTGAGCCAAATAGGGAGCATTTCCAAAATAACCCCTTCAAGAACAACCCAATATTGGGGCCAAATAGGAGGGGTATTGGTTGAAAACTATGGAGCAAAAGATCAATAAAGTTTTTATTGCCTTTACTTGCATCAATGTTCTTATGACAGCTTTAGGTGATTTCTTATGGAAGCTTGAAGCATCCCAAAGTGACAAAAAGCATTTTGTTCACTACCCCAAACACAATTACCTTTTGCTTAGCCAATTTGAGCCTTATGCAACTTTTTGAAACCCCAAGTAATGACTATCTCCCAACACTAGTGCAAGGCATGAGATTTACTATAAACCAACTCGAGAGTCCTAGGTACTCAAAAGAGAGTGAAAACTAGAGTGCATGAAAAAGTAGTGTGCTTGGTAAAAACAAGGCCAATGCTCGTGAAAAATTCAAAGAAAACCAAGACCAATGATCATGCAAGAGACCATTCATTAGAAAAACAAGAAATTTTTTGCAAAGCGCATGTGTTGCAAGCAATGTCATAAGAAAAGAGAGCAAAGCTCTCATGTTTAAAACAAAATAGTCAAAAGGACTCTCGAGATAGGTTAAATTTCAAGAGTAATCACTTCTGAAAAGAGTAATCAATTCAAGCCTTTGAAAGCCTCACCTAAACCAACATTATAACCTTATCTTCAGTCTCTTCTGATTGGGATGGTTTAAATTGAAATGAGAATTTCACATGGTAGCTGCTACTAGAAGGAGTGGAAGCAATTCTATCTTATTTTATCTTCAAGGTTCTTGAATTGTAAACCTGATGAAGATATTAATTCAATATTTTTTCTTGGCCTCAAAGTACACACCCTTTGTGTAAGCCCATGACCAAGCCATCATTATGGTCTTTTTATAAGACCTTTTGATCAATGAAATTGTATTCACCGTGAACGCTTCTGAAAACCTTAGATATAGGTTGCGTGAGACCTCTCTAGTGAGATTAAACAATTTTCCTACATTAAAGGATGGGAACAAAACCCTTTTCAATAGCTGGTATAAAGACCTTTATGATTAGGTTATTTCTAGTTTGACATATTTTATTTAACCCTTAAATGGTTAATCAAGCTTTTTTTTTTTTTTTAAATTCACTCTAAGGGAATTTGACGATCGGTATCATTTACCAAGACGTGTTTAAATGATTTCATTGGCTCTCAAGCAATCTCGAAATTCCTTTTGAAAATATATAATCCCCAGTGAATCGGTTTTTGCTAAGCCTAATCCATACTCTTTGTTTTAGGTTTTTGGTTAACCTAAACCATAACCTCTGTTTTCGATTTTTGGTCCGCATAAACCATACCCCTTTGTCTGTGGTTATTGGTTAGCCTAAACCATACCCTTGTTCTAGGTTTCTAGTAAAACTCAAACCTCATCTCTTAGGTTATGGTAAACCTTAAACCTCATCTCTTAGATTCCTAGTAAACCTTAAACCTGGATTCCCAAGTTCCTGGTAAACTTTAAGTCTCATACTTTAGGTTCTAGGTTACCCTCATAAACCTTGTCTTTAGATTCTAGGTTATCCTCATAAATCTTGACTTTAAGTTATAGGTTATCATCATAAAACTTGAATTTAGATTCTAAGTTATTCTCATAAATCTTGACTTTAGGGTCTAGGTTATTATCATAAATCTTGTCCTTAAGTTAGTGGTTATCCTTAAACCATTCATTTTCCCTAACAACTTCATTTCCTTCATTACATTCCACGAGAGAGAGAGATGGACAAAAAGACACCAAGCATGAGTCCAAACAACCCAATGAACAAAGGTAAGTATACAAGCATGTCCCTAACCTAATGTCATTTCCCTTTATTATTTTATTGTGACACCCCTCGACAGCCCCCGATACGATTTGGGTCGCCACAGTTTGCTTACCACTTAATTTCTTAATAACATGTCACTCTGATACCATTTCAATTACAGCAGGTCCATAAAACTTGGGGGTTTACATTTTTTTTTTTTATTCGATCGGTCCCTTGCGCAATTTATATGCGGAAGCTCATCCAACAACTCCCTTCCTTATATTCAAAAACAATGCACACCTACTAAACATTTATAGGTAAAAGCCGTACACTTTTTATTTACTTAAATCAGATGGACATCGTTCATCGGTACATCAAAATGCCATAGTCTTCTATATTTGGCTACACTCCAAAAGACGACCGATGTTTCCTCAAACAGTCATACACTTTAAGTCCATCGATCAGTGTTGGCATCCAAAAGCTTCTTCCCTTGCTATCCTCCTCCTCACGGTCATATCCAACCGTTCAAACCATCTACTAATCTGAAATGTTGGTCCCCAAAAAGGGGTGAGTACAACCACTCAGCAGGTAAAGGAATCCAATAACAACTCGATGCATCATACAAATCGTACATGCATTGCAGGCGTAACTTACCTTGCAGCCATGCACAATACTATCATGCATTACCATGCCTTATCATCATGCATATCATATCATCATATGTCATCATCATAATCATCATCATGGCATCATTATGTCATACATGTCATCCTTATCATGACATCATCACATCACATATTATTATCATCATCATCATGCATATCATACCATGAGTGATCATCATATCACATCATATATCATCATGCATATCATATCATGGGTGATCATCATATCATATCACATATCATCACCATCATCATGCATATCATACCATGGGTGATCATCATATCACATCACATATCATCATCATCATCATGCATATCATTATGCATATCATACCATGGGTGATCATCATATCACATCACATATCATCACCATCATCATGCATATCATCATGCATATCATACCATATCATGCCATGAGTTAATTTTCATCTTTATCTTTAAATTTGATCACCACATCACCCTTCCTCAATTCATCAATATCATCCCATATTTTACACTCGCATCCCATGCGAGAAAAACCTCCGGGCATGTATCCAAGATACAACCAGGCATCCGGCCCCCCACATTCCGGGCATCTCGCATCCCAACTAGCATCACGAGGAACCTCCGAGCATGTATCCAAGATACAACCGGACTTCTGGCCTTTACCCTTCTAGCCAGGCATCTCGCACCCAAATCCTGGCATCGCGAGGCATTCCCTTCGGGCAAAGACCTCCAACAGGGCTTCCGGCCCCCCACATTCCGGGCATCCTGAATCTCCCAGGGAATCTCTGGAATTACGCCACCAGGCCACCAGACAACATCCTCCACCACAACCTCATTCTCATCCACAATTATCCTTTTATCTCAATTTAACATGGCAATTGGCATGGCATCAAAGAAATCACACTTGCATTTCAATTCACATGTCATACACATGCCAAAGCTTAATCACATATGTATTTCAATTCACATGTACAAAGACCTCATCACACAAGTGCCACACAAATGAAGTTGAATCCATGGCCAAATAAAAATCCATTTTATTTTATTTTATTATTTTATTATTTTATTATTTTATTATTATATTATTATTATATTATTATTTATTTCCATAAATATTAAATTTAATATCTATGATTTTTCCCAAAATCATGATACTCAAAAATCATTAAGCAAACAAATAGAATCACAATTTCATACAAAATTTGTGGCCGAATTGAATTTCTTATAATTTCACAATTTTCACAAAATAGCACCTTATATTCGGATAATGGACAGACTTGCACAGTTTCCAAATAAATTCGATTAAAATACTCATATGGCCTCCAAAAATTACGAAATTTTACAGGGTTATAGACAACACATTTTCGTGCATTTCTCATGAAGAAATCTAAGCCAAATTATTTTGAGATTAATTTCTACAACCCTACGAAGCTTCTGAAATCACGACCGCGTCGTCCAGAACACACTTCTCCGAAATTTTTAGATTTCACCCATCTATTCTCTTTCTTTTCTTCTGAAATTTGAGTATGTTATGTAACAATGTGTCCTTTAAAAGTTTCATGAAGAGATCTAGGCCAAATAACCAGATTATGGTCACCATTTTAGTCCATTAAGTCTCGGGTCTCGAGATACTTCACCAGAACCATTATTTCCAAGATCTAGCCGATTCACCAATCTACACTTGTTATTTTTGCTTCAAATTTTAGTATGTTGTATTTTAAGGTGTTTCCTACAACTTTCAAGAAGACAACAAAGTGATATCTCCAACAGAAATCAACATGCAATCAAGAAATCAACAAGAGGTCAGTGAAAATTTCGCAGATCTAAAGTCTCCGTACAATAGAACTTTTGACCCCTCAAATCTCCATCGTTTTCTACGAATTTTTAGTATGTCATAGTACAAGACGTTAGCTTCAACTTTCATGAAGACACCAAAGCCAAAATCGAACCCCAAACACACATGCAAACTCGAACAAGCTACTGACTCCAACAAACCGAACAAGAACAGTCACACGGTTTGCAAATAACCAACTCTTACCTCGGTTTTTCGCACAAATCATACCTAAGATCTAACATGCAAACACCACAACAAACATGCAAGAGAAGTTACGGACTCCACTTGCCTTAAAGGTGAACAAACGACGACGAACGGCGACGATTGGACGGCGAACGAACGGCGCACCCCTCCGGCTCCGCCTCCTTCCCTCTCGGTTTCTCTCCCTTTCTCTCAAACTCTCTCTCTTTCTCACCCTCTCTTTGGACGAATTGAACAAAGAACCGGCCACTCACATTTCTCTCTCTCTTTTTATACCCCCATCTTCTCATGATTAGTAATCATTGCTTGCCACCTAAATGGACCAATGCATGGCATCCTAGTCTAGGCCAATGCATGCCCTTCTTTGCGCCACTTGTCTTGATCCATGCAAGATGGGCCGGCCATCATTCTTTTGGGCCTCTAATGGGCCGGTCGAATCCCCCCCCCTTGGGCCGACTAGCTTGGCCCACCAAGCTTTAGGCCAAATGGGTCCAAGGCCCATTCGAATTTAATCCCCTTTTTCTCTTTTTTTTTTTTTGAATTCCTTCTATAAATATTTTTAAATTCCAATTTTCATCTTGGCCAAAGTCTTTGGGCATTTTTGTTCATTGAAATTTAATTTATAAATCTTATGGCCAAGCATAGATTATTAATCTATTAAATTTAAATTTCCACAATCACAAGCACAAATCATCAAATTTAAAAGACTAATGGCTAAAACATGAGCCATGGAAATTCTACCACCTAATTAGGAACTGTAACACATCTCATGGCTTGGCTTTGAATTTTTGGGATGCCACATTTATTCTCCCCCAAAATGGAGTCGACTAACAAATTGCATGTATCAATTTTGTCTTTGAATGGAAACTCTTCAAACTCCTACTCAAAGATGGATAGCTGTTGAAACCTGATTTTTAGTCAACGCATCAAAAAGGAAAAAAAAAATCAAGATTTGAGTTTCCAATTGCAACCAAACCCATTTCTCATCCAAAAAATGTCAATTTTTGTATTTTTTTTCTTCTGCATTGTTACTTTTAGGCATTTTCTTATTTATTTTTAAGAAAAACTAAAAGTCAAACAATTGACTTTCGAGTTGATCTTTTAGTCAACTCCTTGATTAAAAGTCAACCTTGAGTCAAAATTGACTTTTACTCAAAAAGATGCAATTTAACTTTAATTTCACTTTTCTCAAGTTAATTTCTAAAAAATCCAATGATTTGGCTCAAAATCAACATTTTAGAAAAAGTTAACTAAAGGTTGACTTTTGGTCAAACCTTTGATAATTTTTTAAAAAATAAAATAAAAAACCCACTAAAACATTTCTTTTAGTGTCAATTTCATTATTATGTGGAAAATTTCACAAAATTTGATTAAGAACCTTGTTTTGCAAGTTTCTTCTTTGACATTTGGTTTATGGACTATTCTAAATCTGCTTGTATGGTCAATTTCGCAAATTGCCATATGGAAAGACAAATTGCTATTTTAAGCCCTAATTAAGGGATCAAAATCGATTCTTCATAATCTATGAACGGATGATTGTTTTGCACTTGTTTTCCCAAGATAAGTCCAAATCCAAGGTCGATTTTGGGAAATTCATGTTTGAACCTTTTGATTTGAGGGATTTAACTTTATGAAGGTAAGAAAACCAAGCCGTCGTGCTGGTCTTTTGTAGTTTGTGCAGCCTTTTGTCTTGTGCCGCGTCTTGTTTGTTTTACATCCCGACTTCCTTCCACTCATTTTGAATCTCTCATCTTGAGTGTAATTTTGGGTGCCGTGATCTTTTTGTACATTTGGCCTTTCCGCCAATATAATTATTACCTTTTCACCAAAAAAAAAAAAAAACCAAGCTGTCGTGCTTCAATTGGAGAAATTTGAGCTGACCCATTCAAGATTAAAGTTCAATTGCATGAATGTAGGTCCAATTTTAAGATTAAACCCCGATTTGTTTTTGACCTAAGTTTTAGCGCTTCAATTCAAGGTCAATTTAAATTCATTAGTATAGCGACCACTTTTTTCTCATGAGGGGGAAAGGAAGAGGTTTATGGGTATTGCCTAAAAAGGTGGACCAATGACCCAAGATTAGGCATAGGCTCTCCCAAGCTTATACCTCATACGACATTGGATTTCATATTTCAGTTCTTAACAATCTAAATATTTTTAGAAGTTGCCACTAGCCTATTGAGATCGGCTAGAAACCAATTAGGACATGAAAGTATCATCTTGATTCTTACACAACTAGAGATTTCTAGGAATGAGAACTTGTTTACGTTAATATCTCTATTAGCGCCCTTGTGATACCACCGACTTGGAGGGTTGTTTATCTAAATGGCCACACAATCTTGATTGTCAATTATAATCCTTTTGGAACCACTAAATGTCTATGCAAATTTTTTTGTATGTTTGTTTTCCTTAATATCTAGACTAATCCTAACCTAATTTAGAAAGGAATTTACACTCAAATTATTGAAAAGCGGTGCGGTAAGTAAACTTCCAAGAAATTGCAATGACTTGAAAATAAACGTAAAAACCGAAAACCTGATAAAAGTTAGGCAAATAATATTACATGGCCTTATTTTCATGCCCCGAGACAAGACCCTCATGAGCGAAATGAGAATTTATATATGCATGAAATTACTCTAAATGCATAAAACTACTCTAAATTATTTTAATCTACACAATATGGATTATTTACAAAAATGATTATAAAATACCAAAATAGCACTAAATAAGGAACAATGACCTCATAAAATTAAGAAAATTTCATAGATGTCATTTTCGCCTTAATTTGATACAATTTATCATTTATTTATGTTTTTTGAAATTTCTGGATTTTCATTTATTTTTATTTGAAAATAATTCCCTAAATTGATCTATGCTTGATTTACACTAATATGGAATAGCCCATTACATGGATATCACAAGAACTAAGCTCAAATCGATTGTTTCAAGATTGAAACTTGGTTCATGCATTTCATTGAACATTTGGTGGGCATCAAACCATCTCGAGCAGTTGCCTCGAGCCATATTCGTTGCCTTCAATCTTCACTCATAAATGGTCTCATGTGGAGCTAAAATATTAGGGTTATACTACTACGTGCAAAGAACACAACCTAAAACGCTCAAGAACCAAACTGAAATAGATCTCTAATATGTGGGTTTGAGTTGATTTTGCAAATCTGGATTTGAATTACGTCAAGCAAACATGTTGCATGGCCAGATTCAACCCCCAACACTCATCACATGCAAGATCTATGGGAAAAATCACTTGATCAAAATGAATGTAGGCAACATAGACCTTCAAACGCAATAAACATCACAAAGAATGATCAACCGAACACATCAAAACAATCTCTCCAAGAAGCATACACGCATGGTCCAAACTGACCAGCCACGAATCAATGGATAGGTTTTTTCTTTTTTTTTGGGCTCAAGTAATAGACAATCTCATGGTTCACACGGGAATTTAAAGACCAAACTAAGTTGATCTCAGCACCATTTATACTCCCATATAACATTCATCAAGCTCATGAAGATAGAAAAACATGCAAATGGGAGTAGCAAGTCAAGCACGTAGGCCTCTTGATTAGGCTTCAAACACTTAGAAAAATTCCAGCCCTAGAAATCAGTTTTCCAGGCTGGTTTTGCTCTTGATTTTTATGATTAAACATGTTCATACTTGAACAAAAATACATCTAGGATGCTTACCTTGTATCCTAGTTCATTTTTGAAGTGGTTTTTAGCCTAGAAAACCAAGAAACTCTCCTCTGGAGGCATATGTAAGTTGGCCCTTTCAACTGAAAAATGAGATTTGCAAAGAAATAACTGACAATGAAGGGTTTTGCCGGTTTCCAAAACTAGAAACTAGAGGCTATTTTGTTGACAAATCCAATCCAAACTAAACTATATGTATTTTAGTTTACATGTCTTTTTTTTCCTCAGTCATTCCTCATTTTGTTTTTTTTTTCTAAAAAAACGCTCACTTTCCTTCACCCTTGACTAATAGGTTCAAACACTTAGAATTTTTTTTTTCTGATTTCCTTAACCTGTCAGGAGGGTACTTTCTCAGAGGACTTCAAGAGAACTTCTCAATCTCGACTTGGGATGTGCGATCTATGATGAGTGAAGTTTCACTCTCTAGTTGAAGGCTTTGGCTAATTTTTGCTACAAGTTTGTGAAAATTTCACTTTTCTCTCCAAGGATTGGTTTGGAATTTCTAGATTTTTGCTTTTATGGAGTTGCTTCTAAGGGTGTCTTTAGAGAACCATTATAAGCTTCCTCCCCCTTCTTGTCTTCTACCATTCATGCCCTAAAAGAGCCTGATTCAAAGATTTTCTCCATTGAATTAAGCCACCTTTTGGTTGGTCCTTACCCCACCTACCAAGCCTGCTAATTGAGCTAGTTCACCAACTTTCTGACATGGCCAAACTTTTCAACCTTTGCAGCTTGTTGAGTGTAACACCCTTGATTCCGACCTCGTAAGGATTGGTCATAAGGTCCTGAATGGATCAATCATGGGCCATTGGCCATGGGATCAATCAGTTCAATTGGTAAGGAATCAAGGATTAGTCATGGACCAACTGACCGACCGACCACGAACTGGTTGAGGTGTCGGTTGTGAATTGTCTACTGACCATACTAATGGGATCATATCACTAGTTCATAAGATGACTTTTGGATCACGAGGATTGGTCACGAGATGATTTTGGATCGGCGGATGGTTAGGGGTTGATCCAACTAGTCATAATATTGACCGCGGGTGATTTTGCCCAGCTATGCACCGGTACATGAACGATCCAACTTGATCAAATGTGATCGTCTTCTAACCAAAAAGGTATCATTTTCTATTTAATTCTTAGTGATCAGAAAGTAATCTTGAATTGATGATGTCCGATCGTGTGATATCCAGATTTCGCCAGACCTCGAATACGCAATGGTCCGTGACACGTCGACAAGTTACCGTCAGACTATGTCCTCGGCACCACTTGTGGCTGCCATTTCATCACTACCATCACAGAAATGAGACGTTACGTTTCTTCATGTTCTTGCGGCGTACCCTTATCATCACGCCTTCTCCGCATCATGACGATTCGATTGCCGTTTAGCCCATCACCTCACTTAAATTTTCTTCATGCAAAGCCACACGCGAGACTAACAATCATTCGCATTCGTACCTGGCTAAGTGAACCTTTCATGCAAGTCATTTTTGACCCCATGTGTACATGAGATTGACGAAGAAAAGTGTTGAGGATTTCCACCATGCAGTCACGCAAGCATGAAGTTGTTTCTTTTCGTTGACTGCCACTAAAGGTTTCATTTAGTTGACTCAAGTAGTCAACTAAATGAAAAACACGTCCGTGCATGAAAGGGAGGAGGTGGCAGCCGAAGATTTCAGTGGATGGCCACGTTTCCCCCCAGCCGTCTTCGTCCAAACGCCACCGAGGGCCTTAAAGAGTTGACCGGAGTAGTCAATAGTGGAGAGAACGAGGGAGCTACCTTTTTCTTCCCCTGCTTAGCCGCTGTTCCACTTTCCTCAACAGCAAAATCTCTAGCTGATCTTCACCCAATTCCTGCGCCGCTCCGCTTGTGCCTTGCCACCAACCGCCAACCACTGCACATCGCTAGCTCCTCACCATCTCGCCTCAGCCCGCTACCAACCAGGAGAGCTCGCGTGTGCCGTCCTTAGCCATGTAGTTTGTCGCCAGTAGCTTCACAGTGCGTTGTCGTTGCCTCGCCTCGCCACAGTCGCGCCCGCCACTCACATTCTAAGGACCCGAGGCAAGTGGTGGTTATGTCATGCTATATTGCATATCGACACCTTACTCGCATGTCCGGTTTAGGATCATCTAGGGTCCGAGTCCGAATATGGCAGGTTACTCGGGATTACGTTTGTTTGATTGTCAATTGGGGTCGAATTGGAAGACAGGTGTGTACGGGTTGTCGGGTGTGGGGTGACCCTTACTGGTTGCATGGTGGCGAAGTTAGATGTAGACCATCGGGTAGATGAGATAGAATTAGCATCGATCGATTTCTGTAGGCAGTCTGGTATGAGTGTGTTGCTGTTCAAGCTTGAAATGATGCGACGTCTAGGCGATATGGGAGTAAATGGATCTATGCTAGGCAAGTTGAGTCGAAGGCATGGTTGAATTACCTTGTGATGCGTGTGACAATCGTCGACACGGTCGACACTAGTTCGGATGTGGATCCGTGAGCTTAGATGATCGTAGAATGGATCGTATCGGTTCTTTTAGAGTTGAGTCATCGCTAGTTAGCCTGGCTTCGTCATTGTTGCACGTGATGACCATCGGCACGGTTGGTGTCACGCCCCGATCCTCCGAGCGCGTGCCCATCCCTCTATTGTCGATTAAATAGTGATGTCCTAGAACACATCGCCGATCCATTCATTTTAATGCACATGCAGAAGTAATACAAAAATCCCAGACAACAACGATATGGGATAGGAAAGTAGGGCCATAATTTTTGGAAAGCCAACAACATTCTTATATATACATATCCCAACCGATTATATACAATACAAACTAATATATATATATATATATATATAATTTCTACAAAATAGGGGGTTTCAAATACCTATTAGTCCTTGTCCTCCTCGCCATCTGCCTCCACACTCCAACTGGAGCCTTCAGCAGAATACACTGGACTTTCAGGGTCTTCAAGATTTGGGTCTACTGCGTCTATGATCGAACCTTGAGAAGGATATCATGTGCCTTTCCCAAAAGCAACCTCCAACACATGCAGAGGTATCCCAGATTTCGGTATAGTACCCTCTCTCTAGCCATTCTGAGCCTGGCAGTACCATGATCTGTATCGGTGGGGTACCTTTTTGGATAGGCCCGCATCAACCCAGACTATGGACCTTGTCAGCTCATAAGTCCAGTCCCTAGGGCTCCCATGCAACGGAATGTAAGATGTCTGTTATGTGACCTTCTTAGGTTGTCTAAAATGCTCTAGAGGAGTTGCCATCTATGGACCTGAAATGTTATCCCACAACGAGGTGAGACGACATCTCAGCGAGTTCAACCCCCTAAGACCTGACTAGGAAGAAAATATGCCATAAGGGTTGCCTAAGCACAAACACAAGTCAGATGACTTACCTTAGCCTCAGTTCCTTCCTAACAATTAATATCATTCAAATAACCATCCAATCATTTCAATCAATCAAAGCATCACAATCGATCGAATCATCGATCAATCGACTTGGTCGATTACATGTCATCACGACCTTCCCGTGGTCGGCCCATTCAATACTATCTATAAGGTCCTATCACTGCTCACCCTAAGCCAAAGATAGATAGTATAGCTCACCCAAAGCTGATAATAGAGTATCTTGCTTGCCCAAAGCTGATAAATTATTGCTCACCCAAAGTTGATAATAGAGTATATTACTTGCCCAAAGCTGATAATAAATAATTGCTCACCTAAAGTTGACCAAATAACCATTTTCATCATACCTGATAAAAATTATTGTCTGTGAGTACACGGTCGGCCTTAGCCAAAATATAATATTTTCACTTTTGAACATCCCACTAGTTTTAGTAGTCCCAAGATATATTTTTGACGGTGTAGACCGACGCCTAGTAATTTTCCAATTAAATACCAAGATTATCAATTTTTGGGATAATTACCCACAATCACAAATCACACTCAATTTGCACAAAATAATAGTCAATTAAATAAACAGATCACACCATTGCAATCAACATAAAAATCCAGTCACCGGCTATCTCGGTCTAATTTCCAGAAAATAAAAAAATAATTAAATAATTACAAAAATAATTATTAAATGCAAATAAATAGAACTTAGGCGTGGAAGAGAATTCTCCATCTTAGGTCTGAATTTCGGCTATCTTTTCTCTGGAGGGTTGGAGACGGCCATTCTATCTCTTTCTAGTATGACCATTGGCACCCGAGAGGTCCCCTCAACCTTTTATTTTATGACTCTTTGATTTATACTTCGGGCTTACCCATACATGCTACGATGGCTGATATTTTTCACCGGCTGGTCAGTCCATGCGAGCAGTGTTAGAATCTTCAGAGCAGCCCCTTCCGTTATTATCTCAATTACCGGATCATTTTACTTGGTTAGGTAGTGCTTCCGATTTATTCTCGATTACTTCAGCGTGGCACCTTATAAGGAAGAAGAAGCCTCAGGTCAATTGGGCTTCCTTGATCTAGAATAATGCTATATCTCCAAGATATCAGTTCAACCTCTGGCTTATCACCAAGAACCGCCTTCCTACTCAGGCCATGCTTTTGTCTCATGGCAGGATTGCGGATGCAATGTGTGCCTTTTGCAAGTCGACGCCAGATTATATTGATCATTTGTTTTTTGGATGTAGCATTACAGCCAGGTTAGCATTCCTGTGGGCGGCTAGATGTAACCTCCCTTTGCGTAACAGGACTTGGGCCGACAACCTTAGATGGGCTCTGAAGTTTCTTCCCAATAAGGATTTCTATCACTCCACTGCCGGATTTTCCTTTGGAGCTCTCTGCCACCTTATTTGGAAATCCAGGAATGAGATTATGTTTAGAAATTACACCTTCACGGTTCCGGCTCCGAGGAATCACTTGATTAAAGTGGTTAAGGATAAGGCGTTGACTTTCACTAATGTTGAAGAAAATCCAAGAAATAGGAGGCTTCAACACACATGGGGGATTGACCCTTGTATTTTCTATTCCTCTTTAGTACTTCCTTAGCATTCTCACTGTCCAGTTTTTTGTTGCTAGGTGGGCCTTTGCTGTGCTTTGTTGCTACCGTGGAGTCTCTCATTGCCGCTTGTGGACGGGGCTCTTTAATCCCGGGTTTTAGGCTTCGGTTGCCTCGGTTTGGCTGGCTGGTCGCCTTCTTTTGTATTGGTCCTACTGTTGGTTGTGACCGTCGTTGTGTGACCGTGCCTTCTTACTCTTCTGCCTTGTAGGCTTTTGTCTTTTCTTCCTTCGGTACCCTTTCACTCAGTATGCCTCGTTCATTTGAGTGTAAGCTTTGGTGCCGTTTGCTTGTACATATTGGTAAAGCTTAATACAATTACCTTTCACAAAAAAAAAAAAAAGAACTTAGGCTCGAAAAGCCTAATTAAAAGCCGAGACGGGTCCGAAAAATTTCCGAACCACTCTAGATAAATACAAGAGCTTGTCTAAACTCTAATTACACTTACTCTAACCACTTAACATGCAATAACAATTAATTAAATTGCTAATCTAATCTAACTTTCCACCTAATCCATACTTAGTCTAAACTAAACAACCCTTAAATGTCATTAACTTACTAAGCAATGATTAGTGAGTTAATCTCACTTGATTAATGATCTGCTCGAATCAAAATGACAGGGACGCGGCGGGGCTCGAGAGACTCCAAAGCAAGACCACCTTTCGGGGTTGGGAAAGCCACAAAAACGGGCCTAACAGTAGCTGCAAGACCCACTACTGTTTGGTTCTGCTCTTGGCCGAAGAAGCTGGCCGGTGGTGAGGATGAGGCGGAGACGAGCAAGGGAAGGACGGAGGGGCTGAACCGGGTCCTGGCGGAGGTAGGCGGTGGCTTTGGCGGTCATGACGGTGACAGACGACGTCCTGATGACCCGCTAGACATACGAACTGGGCAGGACGGCACAGCTAGAGACGCGAGCAGGCAGGGCGATCACGGAGGCATGCGGGCGAGCGAGCGGCTGCGAGGAGCGGTTCGGCGGCTTGGCAGGCGGTTGCGACGACGAGGGGGCTATAGTTCAGTTTCTTCTAGGTTTGTTGAGCTTCAAAACACAAGAAGAAGGAGGAGAGGGGGAGGATCGACGAGCAGAAGAGGGGGAGGGGGAATCGGCTACTATGAGGGTCCCTCCTTGGTCTCTTCCTCATTCTTTAGTCTCCTCACTTGGCCCCCACCACCAGCTAGCTTGCACAGCACATTTCTAGCAACCACGGTTTCCTTTTAGAAGCTTGAAGTAGTCCAAAAGGTCTAAGGGGGCATACGAATTTGCATTGATTCTCATCCAATTGAATGTCAAATTCTCCTTGAATCAATTCAAATCGGCTCCTAAAAATTCAATTACTGATTCTTTGATCAAATTGGTATTTTTCCTCACTAATTGAACCTACTTGCATCCCAAATTCACGATAAAAAATGGTCCTCTGCATTTTCTGGTCGAAAACAGCCCTATGACGACTTTTTCCGCCAAAAGCTCGGTTTGTAGAAAAATCTTCGAAGACTGAGTCAACGTTCCTAAAATGACTCCTGACATGACAAAACTTTCAATTTCTGAAATCAGATTCAAATTTGTGGTTAATTTCAATCTTGCGCGATTTTAGTGTGACCTAGGCTACCGAGTAGCTTTTAGAAATTTTTAGTGCAAATGAGCCGTGGTCGATTTTCTTTGAGCCACAATGAACCGCTTTGACACATTGACGACTCTCGATTGTCATGAAAACCAATTGGCGGCCTCTTCACCCATGTTTAACCACACATCTCAGTCAAACTGACCTATCTCTGATTTTTAATCGATTTTACTGTGTCGAAATGATCTCTGTAGATGAGCATGATCGAGTAGTCAATTCCTAGTCAAATCCTCAAGTCTATTGCATTAAAATTTCTTAATGACTTCCCCAGATAGTCTAGTGATCTTACAAGTGATGGGCTCTTAGAATAGCACTATAGGCACGTCGATGAATGACCCGATTAATTTAATGAAAAACATAATTGAAAATTCAAGATGTCACAGCTGGCCCTAGTTGGGTGTGAAACCGTGAGTCCTAGAGAGAGTGTAGGACCATTGTGCCGACTCTTAGTAAATCCAAATTGTTGCTTGTCAGTTTGACTAGATTTTTGTTTTGCTCGGGTTCCAGGACAAATGTGAAAGTATTAAAATATCATGGCAATTAGACGCGTATCACTTAGGGTCCGGAGGCTAGAAGACCTTAAGCGAGTGTTGCAATCAAGTCGAATATAAAATAGTATGAACCTCAATTGGATGGTCGATTTTGATGTAAGTGCCTATAGTAGTGCGGGTTAGACGTGCATGATGACATTAATAAAACTTGTTAGGTGCTGCGCCGTGGATGGAACTGATATTGATGCCGTTGAGCCCCTGTGGCGACGATGCCCTGAGTGTCGGGATGCCTGGAGGGTCATGAAAATGATGCCTCTGGATGCCTGGGGACAATGATGAGCCTCGGAGGTACCCCAGGTGTCGGGATGCTTGGAGGGTCATGAAAATGATGCCTCTGGATGCCTGGGGACAATGATGAGCCCCAGAGGTACCCCTGGTGTCGGGATGCCTGGAAGGGTGATGTAACACATTCCGGATGCCTAGGGATAGTGTTGAGCCCCGGAGGTCTTCGTGATGCTAGGTAGGGTGCGAGATACTTGGAGGTGCGACGTAACACACTCTAGATGCCCGGGGACTAAAATATGGAACCAGAGGTCCTCGAGACGCCAGGTAGGATGCGCGATGCTTGGAGGGATGCAAACACGGGTCTCTCTAGAAGATGGCTGCAGTTATAATTAAAGTCAAGTTGATTATCGAAATCATTTGAAGTGTTGATTCAGGTTCTAGCATGTCATATTGCATCATCCTTTTTGAATCATGATTATACGAATTTTGTCATTCTTGCTATATTGCATATTTAGAACGTTGTAGGTTGAGTAGCGGTAGACTTGTGTAATATGGTCTAGTAGGCTTCCATATGCTGAGTAGTCGTACTCACCCCTCGTGGGACTATCATATTTCAGAGACGTAGCCATGTCGCTCCAACTCGCATCTTCTGGCATGTTCTATGGCATTCCCATCGACCTAAAGTGGGACCAGGTGTAGCATGTCGACCTTGACTTTTCAGATGTCACATTTATCCAGATTACGGTGATCCTCACAGTGGACGCTGGTCTCACCATGGGCCCCGTGTTTATGGGGTTCATCGTCTTGTGTGCTCGAGTCAATGGGCGTATGGTGAGGCCACTACTGCTTTCGGAGGATGATGACGACGGCTCAAGTGGGGTCAAGTAGGTGGAGGACCCGAGGAGGTTGACAGCATTTTTTTGGACGCCAAGACGTGATACCAAGACAATAGTGTAGATAGACTGCTGGTTGGTCAGAAAAATTTTGGTCTAGCAGAAATAGGAATTTTGGCCTATATGTACCGACGGGAGTCATCTTGAAATATAAATAAATAAAAGTGTCTGGTTTATATATTGTGTGCATCATTTTAAATTAAGATGGAGTTGGATACTCGCTTCGGCAATGAAATAGCACAAGGACCAATGAACGGCATGGCGGACCTTAAGGGCCGAGGGTCGCTGAAGAAGGTCGTCACGAGTGCCACATAATTATGACTAAAATAAAAGTAATTTTATTTTTGGTCGATTTAGAACTTAAAAACGAAAAAATCGGAAAACAAGGTTCTTAATCGAGTTTTGTGAAATTTTCGACATAAGAGTCAAATTGACATTAAAAGAATTTTTTTGTGCATTTTTTTTTATTTTTTCCTATTTTTTTGGTCAAATATTTGACTAAAAACCATTTAGTTGATTTTTCCTAAAATGTTGATTTCTTAGTCAAATCTTTGAATTTTTGAATAATTGACTTAGACAAAAGTGAAATTAAAATTAAATGGCATCTTTTTTAGTAAAAAGCCAAATTTTGATTTGGGGTTGACTTTTGATGAATGGGCTGAAAAATCAACCCGAAAGTCAACCATTTAACTTTTAAGATTTTTTCTTAAAAATGAACTAGAATTTGCTTAAAAACAACAATGTAAAAGAAAGAAACGGAAAAACAACACTTTTTGGCCGAGAAATGGGGCTTCGTCATGATCAGAAATTCAAATCTCAATTATTTACCTTTTGATGACGTGTCAACTAAAAATCAAGTGTCAACAGCCACAGAGTAGGGCCAGATTTCAAATACTCTCATTTATCCATCACTGTTAGAAATTTCCAAAAAATAGCAAAAATTATGAAAATCTCTTGAAAACACCCAAAACGTAGAAACTTCCATGCCCACGCGAGCCGTGAAAACAAAAATTTTAATCGGAGATCAGGTTAAGTTGTACAAGCCGTTTGAAGTTAGCACATCTATGAATGACAATTTTCAGATTTTACATATTCGACTAGCTAACTTTGGACCTTATAACTTCTTTGCTAGAATTTCATTTTGGATAGATCAGGTGTGTACAACAACATAAGCGGTAATGAATATGAACAATCAATTAAGTAAATGACAAAAGGTTGGGATTTGGGACCAACCATTGCCTGCCGTGATTTCATTTAACAAAACTCATGCGCTAAATAAAAACAACTAAATAAGTGCATATTTTGCAATATGAAAGATTGATGTTTGCAGCAGCTTGTGAAAGACAAAGCAAAAAGATAAACCTGCGGATGATGGAAGAAGAGCAGTGGAGTTTCAGCAGGGAGTTACAATTTTCGGTTTTGGATAATATTTTTTGTAGGTGAAAAGCTTAGGTAAAATGCATTAAGTATAATGCATACAGAAATTCAAGACACACCAAAAAGAGGGGGCCCAGACGGTTTCACCTTTCTTGGAACCAAACGTGTAGGAAATCTTACTTTACCTGTGTATTCCTAAGCGGCGTGGGATTCAGGCCTTGTACGGATGCCTTTTTTTTTTTTTTTCTCTGTTGGGATTGTCAGATTCCCAAAAACCGAATTCGACACTAAATTGAACCCCTAAAACAAATGCGGAAGACGAGCCCGGGAAATTCACATGTATCATTGATCCTAAAGCACACTATGAAATCGAGCGTACCTTGTTAGCCACAGATTAAACACCGACGCCGATAAGAGGAAGAGAAACCGATCCTGTTCGATCCGATGACATTGATTGGCCTTGAATGGAAGAGGGCACCGCCTTTTTCTTCTTGTTTTTTTTTCTTTTGGAGGGAGAGAGGGAGAGGAACGTACATAATGTCAAAAGGTACATTCTCCCTCTCTTTCCTCCCTTATATACGTCCCCTCCAAATAAAGAAACGTACCCCTTCATCCATGGGCCCTAATCTTGTGAGCCGGGCTTTTAGGCCGAACATGGGCGAACGGGCCAACTTAGGCCTATCACATAAAACCATCATCTCCCACTTGCACATGGTGGGCTGAACAGGATTCTCTTTATCTCTCTTTAACATTCATACCGGTGAATAATCCGTGCGACCAGCATACTTTGAGAGCTCGTTGCTATGCATCTGTTAGGAATATATAGCAGCTCACAATGGGCATCACACTTTAAGTAGATTTAGTATGCAGTACCCTAGATCAATCGATCACATTTATATCTTTCTTGATCTCTTTTAAATAATGATATATATTGTATTCACAATTATGATTATCCCAAAAACAGTGATAATTGGTCGACCAGTGAACACAAAACTACAATATGATTCTCCAAATTCGATCTTCCTCTTTCCTACAAACTCTCAATTTCAGTTCAGCTTGCTTTTCTAGAAATGTCCCATTAGATCGAATCAACTCTTGACCGTTGGCAACATCCTAAAATAGCAAACACTAAATAGAAATCTTTGAGAATAAGTAAAAATCATGAGGGCACTAAAATTGAGGAACTCATTTCCTCAAGAATCTCACACGGCATAAAAGTTGAGATCAAACTTTTGCCACTCTTATTGGTCGTCTCCTGCATACATAGTATGAAATACGTATTACGGTATTAACTCATTTCCCATGGAGCGTATGTCTTTTCCTTCAATACCGTACAGATGATAGTTCGGACATACCCAATGTCTAACTTGAGTTCACGTATCTACTCATTCACAAAATTCATCAGAACTCACATCTGGCATCATAGACAGATAAAGTAAAATATGTGGGTTATTTTACTTTCGGACATAGTAAATATTATGTCCTCATCTTAACACTCAGTTAAGGCAACATACGTATTTTAAACTTGAGCTCTCGATTATCACCTAGATAATAAGCTTAAAAACAGTCTCATCTCTATTTATCACACAATAAATAGAGGCGATTACCCGTGTGAGCAGGCTAATCTTATATTTGTCCGAAATACTTTCTCAACTTAAAATAATGCACTAAGCATTAAGATGCATAAAGATCAAACAAAGATTCATAGGCATTAACAATGAAAAACAAAAGTTCATAAATGTGAACAAATCAGGAAATTACAATCCAGTACATCAGACTCTACGCAATCCTAGAGATTTTACATGACCACAAAACACATCTCTAGGTATTGGCTTTGTCATAGGATCTGCTATCATTATATGCGTAGATATGTATTGTAAATTCACATTCTTTCGTGCAACCATATCTTTGACAAAGTTATACTTGGTATCTATATGTTTGGTCTTGCCATGATATTTTGGATCTTTGGTGTACGCTATAGCAGCTTGGCTATCACAGTTAACCAACAATGGATTTGCAGCTTTTTCAATGACACCTAAATGATCCAAAAAACTCTTAAGCCAAACTCCTTCTTGTACCGCTGTTGATAATGCCACGAACTCAGCTTCCATCGTGAACAAGGCTATACATGTTTGCTTCTTACTGCTCCATGATATGGCGCCATTGTTTAGTAAGAAAGCAAATCCAGAGGTAGATTTTCATTCATATAAATCTCCTCCCCAATCAGCATCTGAATAGCCTTCAAGTCGCAAATCCTTTCCTTGGTAATTCAACTTGTAATCAGCAGTTCCCTTCAGATACCTCAGTACTCTCTTAACGGCCTTCCAATGTGCTGGACCTGGATTGGATTGGTATCTACTCACCATTCCAACTGCAAAACATATGTCAAGCCTTGTACACATCATAGCGTACATCAAGCTCCCAACAGCACTAGCATAAGGAACATGTTTCATTTATTGCTTCTCTTGTGGAGTCCTTGGACACAGTCTATGACTCAATCCTTCACCTTTTGCAATAGGAGTGTCTATGGGTTTACAATCTTGCATACAAAATCGTTCAAGAAACTTGTTTATATATGTTTCTTGCGAAAGAGATAACAATCTCTTCGAACGATCTCTTGAAATCTTAACTCCAAGAATGTATACAGCCTCATCCATATCCTTCATCTCAAAGTTGGAAGACAACCAACTCTTAACAGTATTAACAAGCTCCATATTGATTCTGGCAATTAGTATATCATCAACATATAATGATATGATCACAAATTGATCCTTGGATCTTTTGATATATACACAATGATCCTCATCTATCATTGTAAAGTCATATGCCATTATGACATTATGAAAACGTATATACCATTGTCTCGATGGCTGCTTAAGGCCGTATATCGATCTCAAAAGTTGACATACATTTTCTTCTTGGCCTTTCACTATGAAACCAGCAGGTTGTTCCATATATATTACTTCCTCTAAATCTCCATTGAGGAAAGCAGTCTTTACATCCATTTGATGTAACTCAAGATCCATACTAGCCACTATTGCCAGAATAATGCGAATCGAGGTAAATCTCACTACAGGAAAAAATGTATCTTCATAATCAATTCATTCCTGTTAATTATACCCCTTCGCCACAAGGCGAGCCTTATGCCTTTCTATCGAGCCATCGGCCTTTCGCTTTATTTTGAGAACCCACTTGTTCCCAATAGCTTTGCGTCCTTTTGGAAGATCAACCAGTTCCCAAACTTGGTTTGATTTCATTGACTCCATTTCCTCTTCCATTGAATGAATCCATTTCTCCTTACTAGAGCAATTCAGAGCCTCATTAATATTTCTTGGCTCATCCTCATCTTGCAGAGCAATGATAAAAGTTTCCCCTTCAATGTCAAAACGTTGATGGGGAATACTTTGGCGACTTGTTCGCCGTATGGGAGATTGTGCACTTTGCACATCATTCCCTATTATGCTCCCACTTGGATTAGATAATGATGATGTCGTCTCATCATGTGGTTGTAATTGAGAATGAGTTGAATTTAATTCAACACTTCTCATATTACTCCAACTTGGACGAAGTCCACTAATATCATTATCTTGATCCAAGGTTTCAAATAGGGAGTAATCTTCCCCTATTTCGCTCTTCTTAGGAAATTCATCCTCTAAGAATGTGACATCCCGTGATTCAAATTCAGTTATACTCCCACTTTCTTGCTCACCTATGAACACATACCCTTTCGAGTGTTCCGAGTATCTTATGAAAATACTCTTCTTTCCTCTGGGACCCAATTTCCCAAACTTGTGAGAGGACTCATGAGTATAGGCAGCACAACCCCATGGCTTAAGAAAACTTAAGTCCGGTTTTCTACCTATCCATAACTCATATGGAGTGGAAGTAACTGATTTGGAAGGCACCCAGTTAAGTATATAGGCAGCAGTTAACAACGTATCACTCCAAAAAGTGATAGGTAAGTTACCATGCGTCATCATGGACCTAACCATTTCCAGTAGGGTTCTGTTTCTTCTCTCCGCAACACCATTTTGTTGAGGAGTATATGGAATAGACAATTGTCTTTCTATTCATTTTTCATCGCATAATTTTCTGAACTCATCAGATAAATATTCTCGACCTCGATCGGATCTCAATGCTTTTATTTTCTTGTCTAATTGATTTTCTACTAGGTTCATAAACCTTTTGAAACAACTTAATGCTTCAGATTTATGAGAAATCAAATAAACATATCCGAATCGAGTATAATCATCTATAAAAGTGATGAAATAAACAGCCCCATGCCTTCCTCTCACATTCATTGGACCACAGACATCAGAATGGATTAATTGCAGAGGAAATTCAGCTATTTTACCTTTTCCAAATAGTTTCTTTGTCGTTTTCCCTTATAGGCAATGCTTACATATGGGCAAATTGACTTTTCAATGTTGCCCAACAAGCCCTCTTTGGCTAATCTATTCATACGTTGTTGGCCAATATGACTAAGTCTTGCATGGCACACATTCACATCATTATCATACGAATTAGGAGACGTGAGAAGGGAATAACAAACATTTGCATTAACATAGTCAATATCTAATATAATGAAACCATCTAAAAAATAACCACAACCATAGTAATTTGTATCCAAAAACAAATCCACACCTCTATTATGGAAGTTCATATTAAAACCTAATTTAACCAACACTAAAACATACACTAAATTCCGACGAATCTCCAGAGCATACAATACATCATGTAGGAATAAAGTGCGTCCACCATGCATGTTTAGTTGGTAGGTGCCAATTCCTTTCACTTCAGCTCTGGAGTTGTTTCCCACATAGATCCACTTAGTTCTAGTTGGTACTCGTTGGAATTCCACGAAGGATTCTCTATCCTTCACTACATGGTCTGTCGCTCCTGAATCCACAGTCCACAAATGATTAGACTCAGTTAAGAATACAGAACTCGACAAAAAAATAAAGTTCTGAAAAGTACAAGGGGTGTATACCTTCTTTGGCTCACGACAGTCGCGAGCATAGTGACCTTTCTTGTCACAATTGTAACACTTCACCCTTGCAAGCTTCTTCATTCGAGGACGCTTTCCTCTCTCATGTTGGTTAAGTTTAGGCTTCTTCCCTGAAGGACCTGCTTCCTTGCCTTTCCCTTTATCAAACCAGTTAGGACGTTTGCGCTTGGAGCTCGAAGCTCCATGTGAGCCAGAACCAGCATGATAAATTTCAGCTTCCGGCTTAGCTGCCAAGAGGCGGTCCTCTTCCAGCTCAAGATGACGCATTGCATCCTCAAATGTTTTGATATTTCATTATGGGTCAGGTGCACCTTCATATGCTCCCAACTTTGAGGCAAGCAACGAATCACTGCTTGCAGTTGCTGCTCATCTGTCAGGACATGACCAGCATCTTTCAGCTCATTTATCATGTTTGACATCTTTCTAAGATGTTGCTTCATGGTTTGACCATGAGGTTTCTTATAAGAGTCAAACCTAATAGTGGGCTACCTCAGTCTGGTCACCGAAGTATGATCAAATCTTGCTGCCAATGTTTCCCACATTTCCTTGGTGTTCTCAAAACGCATAAACTCTCGCATGACGTCATTTTCCATGTTGCTTAGCAACGTAATGCGAGCAAGAGAGTTCTTTCTTTTCCATGCAGCAAATGCTTCCTTATCTCTCTTGTGCTATGCAGTGTTTCCTTCTTTAGGTTCTACCATGGTCAAGTTAAGAGCTTCTAGTGCCTTTTGCTCTTCCAGCACATATTGGATTTTCATGTGCCATATTTCATAGTTGTCGCCATTGAGCTTTTCACCTTTGTTCAGCTCGGCAACTATGCTCTTTGTGGCTGAAGCCATTGATCTGAACACATCAGACATATATGCACAAATTATTAATGCCTATCATTACCCATCATATTAATGAACAATTTCAAGTAAGGTTTCAGAATCAAAAGGTCACTATGTTTTCAATCATCCTCCAAAAATCCTAACTCAAAACTATCATTAATATAATTGTCTTATGCAAAAATGAATTCTATGAAGCTACAAAAACTTCTATGAACTACCCACAGCAACCAATAATAACATAAAGCAAATAATATTTGACATCCAATAGAATAATAATGCTTTCACATAATTCAACTAACATATCGATTCCTACATCAACAACAATCAGGTAGTAAATAATACATAAGATGTTCACAAAGCACACTTAACAAAGACTAGCCAATACATCTAACACCAAGTTAGTACACGAATTGGAAAAGATCCTCTTTTGTTCAATTTCTTGATCTTTTCCCTTGTAACAATCCAATAATAATCATCTATAAAATCCATCACAATTTTCTTATATGAGGCAGTTTTGTTGACATCCCATATGCGATTCAACACTCCTTGCCATTCTAGTGGAAGGGTATTTATGAAAAATCGCACCATCTCAGACTGTGTCATAGGACGACCATTCCTTATGACCTTTTGAATTTTCCCGTTGACTTCAAGGACGTGATCAATTAAGTCACCACTCTCCCATCGATGATCAGTCAGCTCAGCTATCAACTTAGAAAGCCTTTCATTTTGCTCATCGGTAATTGTGCGAATAGGTGTGCGCAACCTTAGGGGAGGTATTATTCTTGCAACAAATGCAGAACAAATAATGGATCACATATAACCCATATAGACTTAATTGAAAAAGAAACACATTTTTTTTGGGTCAACGGTCAACGGTGAACGATCGTCGGTCAATGGTCAACGGTCGGGTCGTCGGACCGGACAGATTGGTCGGGCCGGTCGGATCGGTCGGGCCGGGTCGAACGAACCGACCCGGCACGTGCCTCGCACGCACGAGCGACCGGCCAGATCTCAGGTCGGGTTGCCGGTCAATGACCGGCCGGCCATCTGTTGCCAGCGATGACGTCATCAATGACGTCATCCCAGTGGTTACTGACTGTTAGGTGACGTCATGGTGACGTCATCACGCGTTGGTTCGCCGATCGGCGCATGCCGGTTCGCCGGCCAGCGCCGTCGCGCACGTGTCGGTTTGCCGATCGGCGTGTGTGGCGCACGCACTAGCTGTGCCAGTGCTTTAGGCGCGTGGCACCCACGCGCAATGGCTTATGGCCGCGCGTGTGAGCGTGTCCGACATCTCCTGGCGACGTTTGACCCGTCGACGGACTTGTCTCGACGAGCTCTTTCACCCTATGCCATCAGAAATCAATTTTGACTTATAGAAACTCAAAAAAATGGATGAACAGTGCTCGGGTGTCGGGATTTTTCGCCCCGATCCATGTCGGCCAATTATTTTCACGAAAAATCAATAAAAAATCATTCATAAACATGAAAGGGGTTGGGAAAGCATGAACTAGGACTCTGATACCAATGTTGGGATTGTCGGATTCCCAAAAACCGGATTCAACACTAAATCGAACCCCAAAAACGAATGCGGAAGACGAGCCCGAGAAATTCACATGTATCACCGATCCTAAAGCACACCATGGAATCGAGCGTACCTTGTTAGCCACAGATTAAACACCGACGCCGATAAGAGGAAGAGAAACCGATCCCGTTCGATCCGATGACATTGATTGGCCTTGAAGGGAAGAGGGCGTCGCCAGGGAGAGGAATGTACGTAATGTCAAAAGGTACGTTCTCCCTCTCTTTCCTCCCTTATATACCTCCCCTCCAAATAAAGAAACGTACCCCTTCATCCATGGGCCCTAATCTTGTGGGCCGGGCTTTTAGGCCCAACATGGGCGGACGGGCCAACTTAGGCCCATCACATAAAACCATCCTTCTCAAAAAAGAATAAACTAGAAATAAATCCTATGAAAGTGGCGAGGCTGACTCACGGGCTTAAGAAATAAAAGTGAAACGCATGCAGAAGCCCAACACACTCTAAAAAGGGAGGTCTAGACGGCCTTACATTCTGCAGAATTAGGCATATATGCAACCTCATTTGTACACATCCAAACGGTAAGGGACTATGATTTTCACGAGTTGGTGTGTGTGATGAAAATTAGTTGAGAAAGGGATATGAAACCGAGCGTATACTTAATATTCTTTTCTTTCGCTTTAGAACTTTATTTTACTTGAGAACAAGTTTGGAATGAAGCTTATTAAGAGCGAGGTAAAACCTGGTTTCCCTTAACGTGTAAAAGATATATCATTCTGATTAACTTTTTATTAGCATCAGGCCAAGAACTTGAGCATTTTATCATGAGGATATTTAATCGATCTTTTTAGCATATGGCTTTTATTTCTGACTTTTTATTATTTTACATTTGAAATTTGACAGATCTAGAAACCACATAGGGACATTGAGGACATTTGCAATTGCAATCATGCCATTTTTCATAATTTTTTGGAAATCAAATTATGCATACTTTTATTTTGATATTGCTCGAATAAGGGAAAAATCAGGGGAAGATTCAAGTATGCACTTACTATTTTCTAAATAAAGTTAACCTAAATTTTGAAGTTTTGGCAAGTAGGGATAAGGATGACATTAGTGCCATAATGATTGTAAGGCACATACTTTGTTGCCAAAATTTTATAAATGATCGTTTTAGTGTAAAATCTTTTTAAAAGTGTCCTTTTAAGTGACCTTAGTGAGCTGCATACATTTTTTTATCGATCACTTAAGTACTGCTTTATAAAAATTGTTGCACATAAATGATCTTTAAAAATTTTTGGTATTTAACATTCCTAAAGTTTTCACTGGGATGTTTCAAAATTGTATGATCTGTAATATATATAAAACAACATTGCTAAACACATCGATCTTTCAAAATTAAGATATTTGGTTAGATTAGTTTCCAAACATTCTTTAATGTTGATCCTCGCAATTAATCAAAGAGAAGTGCATTTCGTTCAGCTCAAGGGACTTCGGTCCTCTAAAATACCTTAGGAAAAGTTAGGGCGTCTAATAAATTTTTTGGAGAGCATTTGGAAGCCAGCATTGGCAAAGCTGAATGTTCAAGGTAGGTGGGGAGCACTTTCAGCATTTTCGCAACATTACCGTGGTGTCTAATGACTTTTTTCCTTCCAATCATGCCCTCACTTATATTTGTGTATCTCATTTTTTCCGTCTTGAAACACTATTTATTTTCTTTCTCATACACTCTCTTTGCTTGATAGTTGCGCTGGTCGCAGAGGTAGAGGTTCACATGAGGTAGTGGAACCTTGGGGACAGGCGGTCGTCTCTTTTTCAGGCTTCACTTGAGGTGCAATCTTCGTCGATTTGTGCTTCCACTTTCGTTCTCTATTTTTCTTTTTAAAAAAAAAAAACAAAAGTCCTTTACAAGTTTTTGGCAAATAGTGCTTTTGCATTTTGTGAAGCCCCTTTAATCTAAGGTTTTTGGCATCTATGCAAAGGTATTTCGCAAAGCTGAACCAAATGCACCGTAATCCATTTCCACAATGCTTGAAGCTTTATTGTTCAATCTAAGAATGGAGCAAGGTCAGAGAAGAAATAAATATGAACTTACCGGAGGTGAAACATTTTTACTTACTATCCTTTAGATGAAACTAGTTTAAGAGAATGTTTGCTCAATGATTTTGCTTTTGAGTCTAACAAAACAAAGAAAAATACTCAAAAGCAAAAAAGTGTCAAAATCAGAATATTTTCTTTGTGATTTTTGCTTTTGGCTCGCTCTAGTTTTTAAAATTTTAGAGCAACAATTTTATGAATCCATTTAATGTTAAAATTGTTCACTTTAGTGCCAATACTTTTTAAAGCAACCATTTAAGTGACTTCAACGAGCCATGCCAAATATTTGGCAAACCAAGTCATCATGATCACTTAGATGATCATTTTTCAAAAATTGTGGCACTTCAAATGATTGTTCAAAAAGATTTAACACTAAAGTGGTGCTTTATAAAAATTGTCAGATTGATGACATCATTTTCGCTCTAGGGAAAAATAAAAACTTATTTTGAGGTTATGAATATATGGGCTTTGAGATTTTCATAGGCTCCTAGTCGCATGCTTCTAGCCTTTATGTGCAATGTTAAGGGTTTAATTAAGGTGACCTAAAGGTGGCGCACCGGTTGTGTCCTTCGTGTGACAGTATGTGGAGGACGAAAAATGTTCAGCTCATAAGAAAACTGTTTAGTGAGTGTTGCACACCACATGCGCAGATATGGACGACAAGTCACAATCATGATGGTCATAAAGCACGTCAGCTGCGCTCTCATGCATTGTTTTATCTTAGCAATGACTTTATTCCAGGATTTAATCCGATATTAGCATCGAGGATAATAATATGCTGGTTGGGAATTGAAGCAATCCACAAAATGCATCGGAATCACTTCAACTTGGACTGAGCATTTAGCACCCACTTTTTGGCCATTTTGCGTGTCTTTACTTGTTATACCAACCCAAGTGGCTTATTTTTATATTCCCCATGGATCATGTTGCGCTAGAGGGGCATACCAGACAAAGCGTTAAGATCACAATGAAACCAGACTTTAACTCTAGGCCTATATTTCAATCTTCTCAATGAAAGCAGATTATAATCATGCTCGTACGAATGCCAGAATCTGATTTTGTCACTTTACTTCATCCTTGCGCAAATGCAGAGAATTGCTTGACAATTATGCATTCAGAAGTGTATCCTAGGTGTTTCCAAAAGCATATTGCTTTTTTCATTCCTGTATTGTTATGTGAGGTGAGTAAGTGCTTTTGTATATGATTCCAATATCAAGTTATTGGTTATAAAGAGTGACTGTTTTGAGAATGTTGCAGAGGTAAATTTAAGGCTAATGCTGTTTTGCCTTGCTTTGTTCTCGCCCTTTATAATCCTACGATTGACTGTCTTTGAGAGAGTGGCCCGATCGTTGCCCCTTTTGGTCCCAACATTGACTTCAACAATGGGATTTTCGCTGCTCCCCACATACACTCGAGAACAGTGGAAAGAGTGGGAGCTGCGGTTTCTTGTCCTCCTCAGCTTGTTTCTCCAATTGACCCTTGTGACTCTGGGCTTTTGGAGGAAATCCATTTACAAGTACTGGATCCGAGTAGTGGTCTGGACGACATATCTATCAGCCGACTCTATCGCGACCCTCACGCTTGGCGTCCTCTCGAACCGCCTGGCCAACATCAAGGAAACGAAGGGGACAATTGATCTGAAGAGCCAGATCACTGCTTTCTGGGCACCATACCTTCTCCTCCACTTGGGTGGGCCTGACACAATCACCGCGTATGCCTTGGAGGACAATGAGCTATGGTCAGGGCAGTTGGCGCGGCTTTGCGTCCAGGTAGGACTAGCTTGTTACATTTACTTCATGGCCTTGTCAGGGTCTACACTATCGATATTAGCAGCTGGCATGATTCTGGTGGGGTTCATCAAATATGTAGAGAGGACACTGTGTTTGTACTTGGCAAGCCAAGATCAACTTCGAGATTCGATGCTTTCACTTCATGATTTTGGTCCCATATACCCCAGGATAATGGATATGTACACTGTGAAGACAGAGGAGGGTTACCTAGTCGGCATTGACGAGGTCATAGAGGTTCCAGCTCCGGAGGACCTCTCAGTGAACAGCAGTCAAACCAGCAACGAAGAGAAAGACACAACTCTGGTCAAAGCCTATGAGTTGTTCAAGATCTTCAAGCTTCTCTTCGTGGGCCTTATCCTCAACTCTGGCGACCTGGAGGCCAGTAAGCGAATGTTCTCGAACAATGCCATAGACTCGGCGAAAGCTTTTAGGATTGTGGAGATTGAGCTCGGGTTCATGTACGATTGGCTCTACACCAAGGGACTGTTGCTGAACCGTGGTTGGGGCATCATTCGTTGGGACATTAATCTCTTGGTGCCGTGTACAGTGTTGGTATTCTTCTCCTTACAGGATAGGAAGGATTACCCCAAAGTTGATATCTGTATCACCTTCTTACTAATTAGTGTGGCTATACTTATAGAGATTTACTCGATTCTTATAACAATTTCATCCGATTGGGTTGACCACTGGCGGCTTCAGAGACCTGGGAGATCCATAATTTCATCAGTCGTGGCTTTTCACCAGTTCTGCCCGAACCAAAGATGGTCGAATTTCGTGGCTCAGTTCAGCCTCTTGGAATTTTCCATGAGGAAAAGAAACAGGATCTTCTGCAAATTTCCAAAGCTCGCCAAGCTAAGCGAGAAGTTGGTGAAGAACTTCTCCATTGATTACAAAGAGTTCAAGAACAACATCAAAGAACGGACCTTCCATCACATGAGGGATACGGTCGCTAATCTGGAGAGTAACCACAGAGTATGAAGCCGGTTGACAAGTCTTGAGCTGGAGGCTAGCGAAGTACTGATGAGGTCAAACAACGGTCACCTGAACTGGAGTGTGAAAGATATGGAGTTCGACCAGAGTATTCTCATCTGGCACATCGCCACTGAGCTCTGCTACTACAATGACCTCCACAAGAGGCAGGAAGAGAGGCCAGAACATGTCACGAATTTCAAGATGAGTAAGTTTATCTCTCGGTACATGCTCTATCTTCTAGTACTCCATCCTTCCATGTTGCCAACAGGGATAGGGCTGCTTCGGTATGAAGATACTTCCATCGATGCTCAGAAGTTCTTCGAGGACAAACTAGCGGTGTTGTCAAAAAAAAAAACCAGCATCAGATTATTCAAGAAACAGAAACATGTCCACACTGGTATTCAAAGCTGCACACAGGCGCACAAGTCATCAGAGTCGTGCCATCTATGCGAAGTCTGCCATCTTCTGCTCCAAGTAGGAACTAACCTGCCCACCGAGAAAATGCGCAGTGGCAACAGTAGGTCGGTGCTGTTTGATGCTTGCCATCTTGCGTCCCAGTTGAATAACATTGGATCAGAAAACTTCGGCAAGAAATGGGACTTGATCAGCAAGGTTTGGGCAAAGTTTCTGATTTACGCGGCTTGCAAAAGCAGAGGCCGTGAACACTCCGAGAGCCTGAGCAGAGGAGGAGAACTTCTGAGCCATATTTGGCTTCTAATGGCACATCTCGGCATAGCAGAGCTAGTACAGACTTCCGAAGCACAATGCATTACCAAACTGATCATGCACTAGTACTTTCAGGTGGAATGTGTCCTTTGGTTAACAATCACTTGAGTAAAATAAGTAAAGCTCATCATCTTGAGATGGTGAGGGAGTTATTTCAATACTTGTTGTACTTGAGGACTCGGGAAATAATGAAACTGTGTATCAGTCGTTCTTCTTCACCAAAGGCATTACCCTGAAGCCAGCCACATTGGGACGGAGAATTCGAGTCCCTCGAAGTGGTTCGTAACTTTCGGCATGTCTCCTCAAAAGTGTCAAGTAACTCTTTCGTGTTGATTTACTCTCCAACTCCTCAACATAATTAATTTGCATCCCGGTTTGCACACTTTTAACTTTGGGAGAGCAAGTAGTATCTATATGTGAGACCCAGACTGGTAATTTTTTTAGAGTGACTCATATGGTTCAATTACAACAAAGAGTAACTTTTTTTACCCAAAAAAAAAAAAAATACCATAAATTAGCAGCTAGCTTGTCTACGTGGTTAATAACATTTTACTTAGAAAAATCCAGTTTGGGGCTGGTTTTTGCCTATTAATCACTTCTAGTTAGGTCTTTCTCTTAAAAATTTAAATAACAATTATTTTAAGATCCGAAAAATAATGAAAAACTCGATATATATTGTTCTACGCGGTAATATGTGAATATTTGGAACGTTTCAAGCATTTCATAATATACAAAAGTCAAAAGCTGCAAAATTCACAGAAAATTAAAAAGTAACTCTTTATTCCTTCAAGTGGTTAGTAAATCTCACGTTCAAATTTTAAACAATTGGATTTTTCTTTTTTGTCTCCACAATATTATGCAGCAACTTCTCCATCTCCACTAATATTTTTAAAGGTAAGTCATGGTTCTCTCTCGCAACAGACATTTCCTTGCTAATTCTTATTTTAGGAAATTTGACGCAACGGTCGTTTATAATCCAATCGGAACCTGAAGACTCACTTGGTAGAACTTCTCAAATAATTTTTTACATGTATTGGAAGTTGCTATAATAATCCATGATAATTTTGTAACGACCCCAACTCCATCTCTAGGGTCCCGAATAGCAAAGGTTATTTTCACGACGTCCTAGGCACGTCGCCGTCTCGTTTCTTTTTATCTTTTCATTAAGCACATGCGGAAGTGTACATATAATACCCAAATGACAACAAGTAGCCATAAAAACAACCATTTGCAAACACACAATTACATAAATTATATTTACAAGCATTTTTATTTATTTATCAGGGGCCATTATTTTACAACCACTATATGTTCTATATTCAAAAGGCCGGAGTAAACTTTAACTCCTCTAGTAAGATTGCAATTCCTCCATACCTACAATTTTGAAAAACAACG
Source organism: Eucalyptus rudis (assembly GCA_019915205.1). Lineage (NCBI taxonomy): Eukaryota > Viridiplantae > Streptophyta > Magnoliopsida > Myrtales > Myrtaceae > Eucalyptus > Eucalyptus rudis. Next base: position 765,365 of record JAHMTN010000021.1, on the reverse strand, counting down.
GGGTGAGTCATGGACTCAGTAAGTAAAACCCCGAATTTTCTACTAGGAGGACATCTCATCATCTAAATTTAGTAGGTACAACACTCGCAATACAATGTTTATGGTAGATCAATGGCAGATATATTCTTATACCTTGACTACATGCAGATGCCCATTACCGCATACTTCAATGCATGCTTACCTTTTAGCATATCAATGAACACATCAACATATCATGCTTATGCATATACCGGCACTCATAACATGATTCTTTTCTCATTGTCCTGGCTTGACTAGGCCCTCTTGGCTCGACCAAGGCTTCTAGCTTCATGCTGGGCAACTTGACTCAACTAGGGCTTTCGGCTCAACCGAGGCATCCTAGCGCTTGCTCACCAAGGCATTTGGGTTCAATCAGGGCATCTTGGGGCTAGCTTACCCAAGGAATCTAAACTCAAACCTAGGCATACTGGCTCAACCAGGGCATCTCGTTCAATGAACAAGACATCGTAGCCAATGCTATATGGCAACAAGCGCTTTTTCCTCTTTAAGTGCATCATACAAGTGCATCACATAAGCCAAATTTTCATCTTTTATCTTAGTCAACGTATGCAAGGCCCAAGGGTGTGCTCATTCAAGTAAGTATGCCATGACTCTTAACATCATACTATATGACATGTCGGGCACGATTCTTGGTTCATGGCTTGAGCCGCACGTCTAAGCTGATGTCTGCACCAAGCAAGACTTGGAACCAACACACTTCAATGCCGATCTAAAGCCTCGTGGCTTGGGCCATCATGACTTGACATCAATTCTAAGTCGAGCGAACCTCGACCTCATCCCAATGCGTGATTACATTGAAACATACAAACATTAGCAAACCATACAAAAGATTATTATGACATGCACATGGATTATGTAACATCTTCGATTTCTGCCTCGTAAGGATCGACCATAAGGTCCTAAAAGGATTGATCATGGGCCATTGGCCATGGATCGATCGATTCGATCGGCAAGGAATTGTGGGTCGGTCATGGTCCGACTAACCAACCGATCGATCAGTCATGAATTGGTGGAGGTGTTGGCCTCGAATTTTCTACCAACCATACTGATGGGATAGGATCACCAGCTCATAAGATGACTTTTTGATAACGAGAATTGGTCATGGGATGATTTTAGATCAGTGGATAGTCATGGGTCGATCCAATCGGTCGCAATTTATGGTCGCAGGTGATTCCACCCAGTTATGCACTGATACACGGATGATCCAAATTGACAAAATGCAATTTCCTTCCAACGAAAAATGCATCATTCCCTATTTGATTCTTAGTGATCGGAATAGAATCTTGAATTGGTGATGTCCGATCGTGGATTGGTAATGCACTGACCATGAACCCTACTAGTGGATTGAGTGCCAATTGGAATGAGCCCAGGGATAGACCCAGCTATTCCGTCACTAGTTCTAAGGTCCGTGAGTGACTTGGCTTAATGCTAGGCCATAGGTAGCCTTAGGATTGGCCTTGAACTGATCAAAGGACAATCGACCCTATTGGCTGACCGATTATCCAAAGGAACGATTTAGGCGAATATGAAACGTAATGGCTGAACTTCGGGTGTACATGATTTGGTTTTTTGAGGTGCACCTAATGATCCCTTTTCTGGCCCCAGAACTAATTTGGATGATAGAATTCTCTAGACCGCCTTCTTGAGGAAGGAAATAATAAAGTAGAGAAAATTCTAGAATACCTTCATTAAATGAAGAAGGATGAGTTGTCCCTTGACCTTTCAAAGGTCATGATTGAGGTCAAAAATATCTTAGAAGTTTTAGAAAAGGTGGCACACCCATGGACGAATCGAAGAACGATACACGGACCCCTCATTAATGACCGAAGATTCTAGATTTGCCAAGTTGGCAACTATGGCATCATTGATGTCAAACTCCATTAAATGTGAGTATAGGTGGACCATTGGAAGAAGGAGGAAGCAAGTCAAGCCTTCTTGAATAGGATAAGAGTGAATTGAATACATTTAGCTTCTAGTTATTAAATACCGAGATGAAATGTCCAAGCTAACCTAGGACCTAGTTGGAAACTTGGGAGATAAGGATGCCAATTAATGCTTCTTGACCAAGTTGGACACCTCCTTTTTCCAACTAAGAATGCTACCTTTAATTTTCGAAATTATTGGACCTCCGCTATTTTTCAATTTTACACAGATTTTTGTGGTACGAATTTCAAGAAACTTCCTTCATGAAAGTTTTTCTAAAAATCTTGATATAAAACATACTTAAATTTCATATTTTTCTAAGTTGAATTGGTAGGGACGAGGGCCCAATCATTCACCATCTGGAACCTGTCCCGTGTAGTGAAAACGGTGACCAAGTTGCATTCTCGAATTTTTATAAAATTTTCCCTTTCAAATTTAACCATTCTTCCTTCATGAAATTTTTAAAGGACATTCATTTCTACAACATATAGAAATTTCAAAGATTTTTATAAAGATTTGGATTTCAAAATGAGTCTTTCTCCGACCGTTGAATCTGCTTGACGGGCAGATTATTGGGTTGTGTTTAATGATTTGTTGCTCTTTCCACAGCACGAATTTGACTTGAATTCCTTCATGAAATTTTTTTAAGGTCTTCTCTACAACATATTAAAATATCATAATCTTTTGATTCCGTCTGATAAGTTAATGACACTAATTTTGAAAATTGTTCAAAACTGTTTTTCTCGCTTAGGAGGTGTGAGTCACGCCCAAGCTTGGACTCAAGTCTTTAAGTACTATGTTGAGGTGTCCCAATCTACCAAGCTAAAGCCCTATCCTACCTTGAGACTTAGTGACTAAGTCACCTTGCATTTAATGCTTCTTGACTTAGTGAGGAAGTCTCGACTTTTAAGGCTTGGAGAACAAGTCAGGATTGCCTATAAATAGGGGAGGGGCATTCCTCCCTCATTCACACAACACACCACTTCCTCTTCCTTCTTCACTCTCTCAACCTCACCCTCACCCTCTCTCACTTTCTTATGGCTGTGTCCCTCTTGCCCGTTTGCTTGGTTGCACATTGTTCGATCACCTAGGCAGTTCCTTGAAGTGTGGTAAGTAAAACTTACTAATATTTTGCTAGGACGTTGTGTTATGCTATTCCAAGCGTGTGATGAGTCCTTGACTAAAGTTGATTGACTTGTTGTTGCTTAAGGTTGGTTGTGACTTTGTTCCTTGATTGAGTTTAGTTCTTGTTTGCTGAGTTTAGCTCGTGCTTTGGCTTGAATTGCTTTGAAAGAAGTATGATTCGTGTACTTGTTTGATATGCTTCAGATATGCTTTGGTTTTTGCTTTGATACAAACCTATTTGAAAAGTGTTTTTGTGAAAGCTTGCTATTTCCTTACGAAACTATTTCTAACCGCTTTCTCAAGTGCATGTTCTAGTTCATGTACCGAGCTCCAAAAAATGGTTTTGTCGGCCTTGACATACGTGGGATCATGACGGATCGGTCCTCTCTTAGTTTTGGTGTGATATCAAGACATATCGTTCCCAAGCCAACTTTGATATTAGGTCAATGAACATATCACGACAAGCCAGTCCTTTCATGGTCTTGGTGCGGTATTGAGGCATATCATTCCCGAGCCAAATCTAGTACTAGGTCGGTGAGCATATCACAACGGGCCGGTCCTATCATGGTCTTGGTGGGATATCGAGGTTTATCATTCCCGAGCCAAGTTAGGTACTAGATCGGTGCTCAAACGTGTCGGATCAAGTCGTGATCATTGATTCGTGCTTGGCATGCTTAACGTCTCGGTTTCGGTAAGTCATTTCACACACTTATGCATGACACGCATTTTGGCCTTTAAACTAAAAGTGAAGATAAGAACTCGATTGTGATGCTTGATGAATGGTCACATGATTGGCTAATTTCTAGCCATTGACCGATGGATTTCGATGGCGTTACCCGATGCACTTATCGTTGGAGGACCACCGCCACCCTTGGATTAGGGGACGTTGCCCAATTAAGTCGGATGCATTGTTGGAGGACCGTCGTCACCCTTGGATTAGGGGACGTTGCTCGATGGATTTCGGATGCCCGATGGATCCAGAAGAGTCGATGGATTTCGGTTGTTAATAGATGAATCTCGTGTGCATGAGTTCCTCACTTTATGAAATGGATTTTGGTTATAATGCATATTATTGAGTGAGGCGTAAGTTCCTCGTATTATGGAATGGATCTTGTTTATGCTTGCATGATATTGAGTGAGGCGTGAGTTCCTCCTGGTGTGGGTGAATATTGGGTTATGCTTGTATATCGTTGATTGAGGATTTATCATGTTTCATCCAAGACAAAGCTTTTATTTTGCTATTGATCTGTCATCGGCTAATGTTTTGGATGAGTTATATGCTTGTTGATAGGTGAGACATCCTCCTACCCGGAAATTAGTGGGTTTTACTTGTTGAGTCTACGACTCACCCCGTTGTTTTTTTAGGATTGTAGGCATTGAGGTCTCCCACTAGTGCTAGAGTTACAGTCTTGTTAGAAGAGATAAGGTTTACCCGGTCTTTGGAGCATAGAAAATATAATGGTTGTAAATATAATGGCCTGTGACAATGGGGCCAGTAAATGTAATTGATATAAAAAGAACAGGACGATGATGTGCCTAGGATGTCGCGAAAATAACCCTTCTTGCTCATGGCCCTAGGGATGGAGTTGGGTTCATGAAAGCTTACACAGGTGAACACACTACGAAACTCGACGACGTAGGCTATTGCCCTAACCAAGAGTTAGAGATTCTACTTACTTGATGAGGTGGTGGTGGTTTGGTCAAGAGAAAGGAAGCTTGAGGGTGTGGCAAGTGAGTGTGGCCGAGAGAGGGATATGAAGAGGGGGAGGTGGTCAATAGATGGTGGTTGGTGGAAATGAGGATGGATGTCCTATTTATAGACCAATCCTCACTTAATAACCCTAACAAGTGGCCCAATCATCTTTCCTCATATGTCCTAGCTAATATGAGAGATGTGGCACCCTAATGTTCTAGTGACATGATTAAGGACAAATGGCATTCTTCTCATTGGTCCATTTGTTCTAATGAGTTATTTAGCATTTATGAAATGGTTAACTTGCCTTCCAAGGTTCATATTAGGGTCATGATGACCTAAGTTTATAGGGACACCTAAGATGTCGAGTCACCCTCTTTCATCAATGACTAGCTTCCAAAGTCATTAATGGCTTAGACTTGTCCTAAAAAAACTTATTCTCTAAGTTAACCACATGAACGTGCGACTCATTCCCCTTTCTTAAGGTGCTAAAATTCCAAAGAACATCAATGACTTCAAGAAGCAAGTCCATTTCTTGCTGCTTGGTATGGTGATGTGGCACCCTTGAAATGGCCCCCGATCCGTTAGGGTCGCCACAGTTCGCTTACCTTTCACTTGACCTGGCAATATAACACCCTGATACCATAGAATTATAATGGGTCCATAAGTCTTGGGGGTTTAAATCATTTTATCGGTCTCGGCGCTGTTCATACAACGGAAACATATTCAAAATCTCCCTATCCCATACTCAAACAAAATAATGCAATGCACACCAACTACACATTTTATATAAGTTAGAGCCGAACACTTTTATTTACATAACTTGATGGACATCATGAGTCGGTACATCAAAAGGCCAAGGCTTTTCTAAGCTCGGCTATAACCAAAAGTACCCGACTCCACAGCAGTCATGTACATCGGTCCATCATTCAATGTTGGCAGTCCAAAAAGCTTCGTCTTCCACCCATCGCACTCAGTCACACCTAGCTCGGTCCGTCAGCTGGTGGTGGTGGCAGCATCCCCAGCATAATCCCATCGCGGCGAATATGCACAGACAAAAACTCCTAAATGACAGGGCCGACGGGTGATCCAACGTCGTACAAAACCAGAACCCGCACATGAACAAAAACTAACCCCCGTATGTCAGGGTGATGATGCTCCGTACCTCGCACTCGACATCAGTCGATATACCATAGAAAGTACTAGGGGTGACTGGTGATAGAGACATACCTCTTAGTCTGAAATGTTAGTCCTTAAAAGGGGTTAGTACAACCACTCAGCAGTAAAAGATCTATCAAACAACACAATGCAACATGCAAGACAACCAAGATTCCATGTGAAATGCACATATCCTCTATGCAATCATGCATATATCTCCATAAGATCCATTTAATGCCTTAATGACCACATTTTCAATGCGAAATAGTACCATCTCAAATTCATGGACAATTTATGCACCATGCCATATGCACACACATGCGCATGTTTCATTTCCCACTTTGATATTCAAAAGGATCTCATATTCCCCGAGGACTAGTATTTGCATCCCTCCGGGCTCTCGCACCCAAATTGGCATCACGAGACCTCTGGCACACACCTTCGGGCATCTCGAAACTCTCGAGGACATCCGGCACACAGCTCAGGGCATCCGGCACACACCTCCAAACATCCCGACACTCCTGGGGCATCATCGACTCAGCCGTCCGACGGTATCATCAACATCACAATATATACATATATGTCTCACTTTGAAAATAACATTTGATGCAATATAATCATAAGTTTCAATGAGTTTACAAAGCCTCATCAATTTAATTTTTGATGTCATATGATATGCTAAATGTCACTACATCCGTTGTATAAATGACGACCCAAGGCATCACAACTTATAGAGCAATTCAATTGTTCTTGAAATAAAACAGTTTTTGGATAAAACAGAATGCACTCCTCTAATTGAAATTTTGGAAAAATTAGTAAACGATCTTAATAAATTCTAAAAATTTAACATGTTATAAAGGAGATCTAGAGAAAATGTTTTTGTGAAGACACCAATTCAATAAAATTTCGTATAAATCGCAATGCTCCATGCATCACAGCCTTAAAACTTCAAACATCACTATTGCACAGTTTTAATAAAAAATTCTGTCAAACCTCTAAATGAACTCAGAAAATTCTGAAATTTTGATATGTTATAGATAAAACCTAGTGATAAAAGTTTTGTGAAGAACTCGAAGTCGGATTCATTATATATCAAGATATATAATCACTATAACTCTCCCTAACCCTCTGTAACACTTTCCAGATTTAACACTTTCAAAGAAAAATCGTTTCACCAACCAATATTTGTCCATTTATTCTCAAATTTTATTATGTTATTCCTTAAGATGTCATCTAAAACTTTCATCAAGGACAAAAAGTCAAATTTCGACTAGCTAATTGTATAAAATTCACGGAATCACCAAAAGTCAAGCTGTTTTTCCACAAAACAGTTTGCTAGCCTAAAGAACTACTTCTATCCTTTCGAAATTCCAACATCCAGCATCAAGATTCAAGCATCTCCAAGATCTATCACACTTCACTAGACAACCACAGCACAGCATAATGTAGATCAATGGAGTTCACTTGCCTTAAGTCCGATGCAACCACAGCATGCAAAACGGCAACTTGAGGACTTCGGGCGCGGCCCAATTGACGGCGAAGCTAGGCGGCGTCGACAGCAACAGCAGGTGCACGCACAACGGGGCTGGTCTCCTTCTTCCTCTCGCCGATGCACCCTCATGAACTCTCTCTTTCTCTCGGACTCTCTCTTTTTCTCTTGGTTACTCTCTCTCTCTCTCTCTCTCTCTCTCTCTCTCTCTCTCTCTCTCTCTCTCGATCACTCCCTCGTTCACTCCGCCCCCTTCTCTTTCTTTTTATTTTTCTTAATTAGCTAGTAATCATGAGATTTGCATGTGAAATCTCTGGTGGAAGCAAGGGGTGGCGACACCTCATGCAGTCCCTCTTGCCACTTGTCAATTTTCTTGCATGGAGGTGGCCTCATTCGGCTTGGCCTTGGTCAACCGAATGAAGAGGAAATGTGGGCTGTCTTGGGTGCTTTGGGCCTTGAGTATCGAGCCCACATTTGCTCCTAATATTCCACTTTAATCCCTGCTTATAATTACATCATCACAAATACTCGCATGGCCATATAATATTACAACATTAATCAAGCGTAATTTGATTCATAGGGTACATGGCCAAGTATAGAAAATTTCTCATCAATTAATCTTTTAGTACACCCTTGGTCACACATGAGCATATGATACATTTCCAACAAAACAATAGTCCAGTCAATGCTCGGCCCTTGCTTAATTGTAATCCATTGGTCTAATGACTATAATATAGTCCGATGATGCTTCCATCACCTATTCATGGGCTGTAGTGTATCTACGAATCGTTATGAAATTTTAGGATGCCACAGGTGAGTCGTTAAGCTCATTAATTACCTAGCTTCCAAAAGCATTTAATGCATTCTTATCTTCAAGTCAAGAAGACTCTAAATTGGCTTGCTTCTCAATTTGAGCTTGTAGCCTCCTTCCCCTTCAAGTTAAGTGTACAGTTCTCCCATTCAAAAGCGAAAACAGTTTTGAGAACCTTTCAAAATTAGTGCCATTACCTTATCAAATGGGTTTGAAAAATTATAAAATTATAATATGTTATATAGAAGACTTACGCAACATTTTTGATGAAGCAATTCCACCTAAAAATTTGCTCGTCTAGCAGATTCAATTGTCAGGAAGAAAGACCCATTTCAAAATCCAAATCTTCCCAAAACTCATTAAATTTTTGATATGTTGTGGACATGGATGTCCTTTAAAATTTCATTGAAGAAGCATATCACAAATTCAAAATGGAAAATTTTATAAGAAATCGAGAAGGCGACTAGCTCATTACTTTTACTACCCTAGGCGGGTTCCAACTGGCAAATGATTGAGCCTTCGTCCCAACCATTTCACCTTAGAAAAATCTGAAATTTAAGTATGTTGTAGATCAAGAGTTTTTGAACAATTTCATGAGGAAGCTTCCCCAAATTCAAAATACAAAACACTCTACAAAATTGGAAACAACGAAGATCTAGAAATATCGAAAAATTGGAAAATCAAAACCTACCCCAGGTGGCAAGTCTATGGAGGAGAGGTGGTGCCCTACTTGGCTTTCAAGATCACTTGTCATCATTCCCTTAGGCCATGAGTCATCCCCTTTCATTAATTACTTGGGATTCATAAGCCTCAACTGTCACGCCCTGATCCTTGAGCGTGTGCCTATCCCTTGGTGGTCGATAAATATGCAACGTTCTAGGACACGTTGCCAACCCATTCATTTTATTACGCATGCGGAAACGAAACAAATCCCATGACAACACATAGCATTGGGATAGGAAAGCAAGAAACCATTCACAACCAAAACAAGCATTTTATAAAAACACAGGTTTATACACAAAAGTCAGTCTACAAAAGATTGGTTCTTAAAAGGGAACTGCCCTATGATAACTAGTCAAACACGTTTGCTGATCCTTTGGACTTTAGAGGCTTCGGGGGCGTCGGGTCCTCCACCACACCATCAGGAGGGTCAATTGCACTCTCACCTAGAATGGTATCAACTACCACAACGGGAATATCAAAACGTCTAAGGGGACCCACCTTGAATCCATTGGGTCCGTAGTGAAACCACACTCTGAATCGATGAGGCATCTTATGAAGTATGTCCACTTCGACCCAGATGGTGGTCACCATAGGTTCATAGATCTAATGACTTCTAAGATCGGGATAACTAAAGACCCGCTCGGTAACCCTTATCCGTTGACCAAAACATTCTAGAGGAACCGCCATCTAAGGACTTGAAAATGTTAAGCCCACGATGGGGTGAGACAATGTCTTAGCAAGTTCACCCCCTAAACTCCCACTAGGAAGGAAATACATCTAAAGGCAGCTATACCAATAAGTCAGAAGACTTACCTCGCCTCAGTTATTTCATACATGTCAGTACAGTTCATAAACTCAACCAATCAATTCCATCAAATCGATCATTCAATCATCTTAATACTATCTATCAATTAGTATTCTCTATCGATCAACACCATCTATCAAATGTTTCATTGATATGATCACTACTCAACCAAGCTGAAGTATAGATAGACGGTAGCTCACCAAAGCTGACATAGATAGATAGTAGCTCACCAAAGCTGATATAAGTAGATAGTAGCTTGCCAAAGTTGATAGAGATAGATAGTAACTTGCCAAAGCTGATATAGATATATACATATATCATTGCTCACCAAAGTTAATGTTTATATTGCTCACTAAAGCTGCTATAGATCTATATTAGTGTTATTGCTCACCGAAACTGCTATAGATCTATATTGCTAACCTAAGCTAATTAATGCTCACCTAAGCTGATGTGGTATTTAAATACCACTTTCGGTGTCAACCCCCAACACCCAGTATTTTTTGATTAAAATACCTAAGTTTCACAAACATCACTCAATTTACAAAACAGCATTCAATTACAGAAACTAAACACATCATTGTGATTAGTATGAAATTCTATCGAGCAGCTCTTTTGGTATAATTTCCAGAAAATAATAACTAATTAAGTAAATTAAATAAATTCCGAAAATTAAGTTTATTTAAATCTAAAATAATATAATTAAATAATATTTAATTTAAATAAATAAAATAATTAATTAAATGTATAATCATGCTTATACTAATCTAATTGCATAATTAAACCTCCAAGCGGCAATACTATTGGAGGCCGGGAAGGGACCTAAAACGGGCCATGAAGACCGAAAGCCCTTGTTGGCTTCAGTTTCTGCTCAAGGTCGAGAAAGGCTGCTCGGCTCAAGGAAATGGGCTTGGTGGGTGGCTAGGGGGTGACGACGGTTCACGCGAAGTTACGATGACTGGACAGTAGCTGAGCGGCAGCTTGAGGTGGCTCAAGACAGCGGGCAAGAGGGTCTAGATGACGAAATGGCGAGCAGAAGGCGAGACAAGTGGACGAGTTGGCGGGGCTCGCGGTTGGGTGCGCGATGGTGAACGACAAGCAAATGGGAGACTCTGGGTGCTGGACGGTGACGTGCGGTGGTTGGCATGGATGGAGAGAGGTAGGGCTTCGTTGGATAGGGGTGTGGGACGATCAAGAACGCGCGAGCAGGCGTGGACGACGGGCGGAGCTCGTGGCTGCAGCGACGGTGCACGATGGGCACGACGGCGCTCGGACGGCCTTCCAGGCTGCTCAGCTAGCTTGTTGCTGGTCGCCTTTGGTTTTCTGGTTCTCTCAAGCTCACTCTACTCCTCAACAATGGAGAAAGCAAGGCTAGATGAGGGAGAAGAAGCTGCTGAAGAGAGGGGGTCCCCAAAGGCTTTTTAGCCTTCAACACTTGGCCAAAACACTTGAGAGCTGCCCCCACTTGGTTAGCCCTTGTCTCTAGCCACTTCTCTCTCCCCAATCTTTCTTAGGAAGATTCCCTTTATGGCTGAAATGTTGCACCCCTCATGGCCTACGAATCTTGGTTTGTAGAAAAATCCTTGGAGGATGAATCGACGTTCCTAAAATGACTTCTGACATGACAAAACTTCTAATTTCTGAAATCGGGTTCAATTTCATTGTTAATTTCAATCTGGCGCAATTTTAGCGCATCCTAACCTACCGGGTAGCTTTTAGGAACTTTTCGTGCAATTGACTCGTGATTGATTTTCAAGCCACAAAGTGCATTTTCGACACATTGGCGATTCTCGATTGTCGTGAAAATCTTGTGGTTTCAAATACGGACATAGGGTACCAAAATGGCAGAGAAATCAGTCTAGTTTTGTGCAATTAGATGGAATTACCCACACTTAATCACATATCTTTGTCGAGTCAACTTATCTCCGGTCTCTAATCAATCTGTGACGTAATGACCCTTGCAGATTAGCATGGTCGAGCAGTCAATTCCTAGTCGAATTCTTAAGTCTATTGCGTTTAGATTCCTTAATGGCTTTACCTGATAGGCTAGTTATCTCGTGAGTGGCTAACTCAGAGAAAATAATTATAGGCGCGTCGATGAAAAGCCCGACTCATTCAATTGAAAATAGAATTGAAAAATCAGGATGTCACAACTTTTCCCCTCTTATAAAAATTTCATCCTCAAAATTTAAACCATTACAAATCCTTAAACAAAAAAGGTGGGGGTACAGTCGTCTGATCGACTCTTCACTTTCCCAAGTTGCTCCTTTAGTGCCGTGGTGTTGCTAGAACACTTTGACCAATGGGATGGTCTTGGTGTGCAGAATTTGTTCTTTCCAATCCATACTCTAAACCGAGTTCTCCATCCACGTATAACACTCTATCGTCCACGTCTAAATCCTCAAAATTCAGCACGTGGGTTTGGTCTAGCTCATACTTCCTTAACATCGACACGTGAAAGACGTCATGCACTTGCGCCAACCTCGGTGGCAATGCAAGACAATATGTTAGGATCCTGATTTTTACAAGAATCTCAAATGGACCTATGTACCTCGAACTCAGCTTTTCCTTATTGCCAAAGTGCGAAATACCGCTCATTGGTGACACCTTCAGAAAAGCATGATCACCAACTTGGAATTCCAAAGGCCTTCAACGCTTATCGACGTAGCTTTTCTGGCGGCTCTGAGCAGTCTTTAATTTGTCTCTAATGATGGTAACTGTATCCACTGATTGCTGGACTAACTCTGGGCCTATGATCTTTCATTTTCCGACCTCATCCCAACACACCAGTGTTCTGCACGCTCTACCATACAACGCTTCGAAAGGAGCCATCTAAATGTTCTGCTAGTAGCTATTGTTGTAGGCAAACTCAACAAGATGAAGCTAATCCTCCCATCTTCCCTTGAAATCCAACACACAAGCTCGCAGCATGTCTTTGAGGGTTTGAATCGTCCTCTCAGTGTGGCATCTGAAAATCCCAACCATACCAATTAAGTAGACATGGAATAAGAGAGGAGTTTGGACATTGGTAAATTAATTTTGTGCCAAAGGGATGGAAGTCAGCCACACGTGAGGCACATGCCTGCTGAAAAATTAACAGTAAAATTTTGAAGAGTGGGACTGCACGTAGGAACTTTGGCTATGCAGTTGTATGTGAAGTAATTGGATTATGAGAATGCAAAATTTATTTCTTTAAGAAAAATAAAGAAATGCTTCAAAATAGTGCAAATATTATGGGTTTATATTCTAAAGTTTGGGGGCCTTTTACTTGGATTTTCTTTTGGCCCCAAGACTTTTGGGTTCGAGCAGCCCATGGAGGCCCATAAGGCCGTCGACCAAAGGGAGGAGGGACCAGATGGAGAAGCCCACGCCACCCTCTCCACTTGTCCCATGAATGAAGCCACATGTCCTTCCTTTGGAACCAAGTGTCCATTGCCATGCAAAACCTCATGATTACTAGCTTATCATGAGGGTAAAAGGAAGAAAAGAGAGAGTTAGGGGCGGAATGGACGAGGCATGCAACCGAGGGACTGTTCATGAGAGAGAGAGAGAGAGAGTCCGAGAGAAAGAGAGAGTGATCGAGACAGAGAGTGAGAAGTGTAATGGATTTTGGAGATGCTTGAGTTGTGATGCTGAATGTTGGAATTTCAAAAGTATAGGAGTAGTTCTTCAAGCTAGTAAACTCTTTCATGGAAAAACAGCTTGACCTTTGGCGATTCTGTGAATTTTCTGTAATTATCTAGCCGAAATTTGACTTTGTGTTCTTGATGAAAGTTGTAGATGACATTTTGAGGAGTAACATACTAAAATTTGAGTATAAACAGACAATATTGGTCGGTGAAACGATTTTTCTCTGAAATGGTTAAATCTGGAAATCGTTACCGAGGGTTAGAATTCTCTGAGTTGATTTAGGGTTTATACCAAATTTGTGAATAAAATTATGCAGTAGTGATGTTTGAAATTTTAAGGCTGTTATGCATGGACCATAGCGATTCGTACAAAGTTCTTTTGACATGGTGTTCTTCATGAAACCTTTTTCTCTAGATCTCGTTTATAACATGTTAAATTTTCAGAATTTATTAAGATCGTTTACTAATTTTTCCAGAATTTTAATTAAAGGAGTGCATTCTGTTTTATCTGAAAATTGTTTTATTTTCAAGAACAAATGAATTGCTTTATGAGATGTGATATCTTGGGTTGTTATTTATACATCATATGTGGTGACATCTAGCATATCATATGGCATCAAAAGTTGATTGAAACCTTTGACATTATTGCATCAAATGCTATTTGAAAGTGAGAGATATGTGAATATACACTGTGATGTTGATGATACCATCGGACCCTTGAGTCGACGATGTCTCAGGAATTTTGGGATGCTTGGAGGTGTGTGCTGGATGCTCGAAGGTGTGTGCTGGATGTCCTCGGGTGTTTCGAGATGCCCGGAGGTGTGTGCCGGATGCCTGGAGGTGTGTGCCGAATGCCCGGAGGTGTGTCCTAGAAGCCTTATGACGCCAGTTTGGGTACAGGATGCCCGGAGGTGTGTGTCGAATGCCCAGAAGTGTGTGCTAGATGTCCTCGGGAGTTTTGAGATGCCCGGAGGTGTGTGCCGGATTTCCTCGGGAGTTTCGACATGCCCGAAGGTGTGTGCCGGATGATCGGAGGTTTGTGCTGGAAGCATTGTGACGCCAGTTGGGGTACAGGATGCTCGGAGGTGTGTGCCGGATGTCCGGAGGTGTGTGCCGGACGTCTCGCGATGCCAGGTTGGGTTCGAGAGTCACGAAAGATGCAAAGATTGGTCCCTGTAGAAAAATGAGATCCTTTTGAATATCAAAGTGGGAAATGAATCATGCGCATGTGTGTGCATATGACAAGGTGCATGAATTGCCTCTGAAATTGAGTTGGTACTATTTAGCATTGAGAATGCGATCATGAAGGCATTAAATGGATCTCATGGGGATATATACATGTATATACATGATTTTTTTTTTGAATATACATGATTGTATGGATGATATAAATCATGCGCATGTGTGTGCATATGGCATGGAACATAAATTATCTTAATGAATGGATCTCATGGAAATATGAGCATGGTTGCATGGATGATATGTGCATTCCACATGAAAGTTTGGTTGTCTTGCTTGTTGCATTTTGTAGTTTGATGGATCTTTTACTGCTGAGTGGTTGTACTCACCCCCTTTGGGGACTAACATTTTAGATTAAGAGATGCCTTTGTCACCTATCACACATGGTACTTTTTATGGCTTACCATCCAATGTTGAGGTCGAGTGCTCGGAGCACCCCTGTGTTGGTGTTCGTGGACTGTGTTTATCCGTGTTCGAGTTTTAGTTATGTATGACGTGGGTCTACGTAATGGCCCCGTAGTCTAAGAGTTCTTGTTCGTGCATGTTCATCGCGATGGGATGATGATGGGGATGCTACCGCCGCCACCGGCCGATGCACTGGGCTGGGTGTGATTGCGCGTGTGACTGGTAGAGGATGACACTTTTTGGATAGCCGACACTGGATGATGGATTGATGTACATGTATGATGTGGGGTCGGGTACTTTTGGATTATAGCCGAGCTTAGTAAAGCCTTGGCCTTTTGTTGTACTGACTCGTGATGTCCATCAAAGTTATGTAAATAAAAGTGTCTGGCTTTAACTTATATGAGATGTGTAGTTGGTGTGTATTGCATTATCCTGTTGAGCATGGGGTAGGGAGATGTCGAATATGCTTCCGTTATATGAATTGCGCTGGGACCGGTTGAGATAATATAAACCCCCAGGACATATGGACCCACTACAATTAAATGGTATCAGAGTGATATGTTATTAGGACTAGTGAAAGGTAAGTGAACTGTGGCGACCCTAGCGGATCGGGGGGGCCGTTCGAGGGGTGCCACAGTGGGTGGTATTAGAGCAATGGTTATATGTAGAGTGATAAGGAGCCTCATTTGGAAATTGAGGAATATGATGACAATGCACACCATTGGATACTAATTGGGATAGTTGACTAACTTTGAACAACGGGTGATGGGTATTCACTCGTAGATCCCTAGCAATTTTTATGAGTTGCTTTTAGGTGCCAATAACATGTTTATGTTACTTATATATAGTTGTAGGTGCTTTTAAATGGATTGAGTCACAAATTATTCTTGAGGCAAATGCTTGGAAACTGCAAGAAAATCATGGTACGAGCTGAAAGTACTCATCCATCGAGGGCTGAAGCCTCTGCTGCAAGGGCTGAACCCCGAATGGAAGACATCTTGTAGGCATTGGCCAATATAGGAAATCTGATGGAAAGACAAGCGCAACAACAATCCGGAGTGGAACTTCGCCCTCAAGGATTGGTGGAACAATTTCTGAAGCTGAAGCCACCTAAGTTTAGTGGAACAGGAAGTCCTGAGGAGGTGGAACAATGAATTGATGGAATGGAACGAATTTTCCGGTTGTTGGACTCTAATGATGCTGAGAGAATAACTTTGGCAAAGTACTAGCTAGAGGGAAATGCAAAGTTTTGGTGGAGAGCTTCAAGAGATACGATCTTTCCACTAGGTACTGATATAAATTGAGATGAGTTCGTTAGAGCTTTCAATAGGAAGCATTTCTCTGATTGCTCTAGGGATAAGAAGATCACTGAATTTGTTCAGTTGGAACGAAGGGAGTTGATAGTGGATCAGTATGAAGCAAAATTTTCTGAATTATCTAGGTATGCTCCCAGGTTGATTAAGGATCGAGAGGAAAAAGCTAAGAGATTCCTAAAAGGGTTGAGATCTGATATCAGGAAGCAACTAGTGCCTCTGAATATAAGGGATTATAATGAGATTTATGAAAGGGCATAGTTGGTAGAGCAGGAATTGGTTCGAGAGCAATCAGAGTCTAAGAGATAGTTGACCTTTAGTGATATTAGACGAGGTAAGAGACCTTATCCTGGTCAAGGTCAGACCTGGGATTCTAAGAAAAATAGTAATTTTGGAAACTTTGGAAAAGCCAGGGATGGCTTGAATATAGGGAAAGCACCTTATCAACATGATGCTTGTCGGAGATGTGATGGGCAACATGGCCCAGGACCTTGTAATGGACGGCTGAAATGTTATGGTTGTGGACAAGTGGGGCACATCAGGAAAGATTGTCCACAAGAGAGGTTGCAGTTGAATGTTAACCCGATGCGACGAGTGCAACAATGTACTAGTGGACCATATCCACAAAGGAATCCACAGAAGCCACCAGCACAAGGAATGGTTTATGCAGTCACCCAAGAGGAAGCGGAAGCTTCCGAGAACGTTATCTCATGTATGATTTTATAAATGGCAAGAAGGCATATGCATTGTTTGACACGGGTACTACGCATTCATTTATATCTGAAAGATATAGGCAATTGAGTAAAATAGAAATTACACCTCTTGAGACGTCTCTTTGTGTTTCCACGCCATTAAAGAACATGGTATTGTCCACGATGGTATGTGCAAAATGTAAGATAAATGTAGAAGGACGAGATATGGAAATAGATCTAGTGGTGATGGCTATGTATGACTTTGATTTTATCATAGGAATGGACTGGCTCCATAAGTATCAGGCTACGGTGGATTGCTATAGGAAAGTGATCCAGTTCATGTTACCTGATCAATCCAGTTTTGAATTTTTCAGAGGTCGAACAAACCCCTCTATAGCCATTATTTCGATGGTAGAAGCTCATGAACTACTTGACGAGGATGTCAAGGATACTTAGCAGTAGTGAGAGATCTTACTAAGAAAGTGGCTAAAATCGATGAGATCCAAATAGTCAGGGAATTTCAGGACGTGTTTCCTGAGGAGTTGCCTGGATTACCATTGGAACGAGAGATTGAGTTTGAAATTGAAATAATGCCTGAAACAGAACCAATATCCAAAGCCTTGTATAGAATGGCCTTGGTGGAGCTGAAAGAGTTGAAGGTGCAACTACAAGAGTTGCCTGATAAGGGATTTATTAGGCCAAGTGCTTCACCTTGGGGTGCACCAGTTCTATTTGTGAAAAAGAATGACAGGTTGGTGCGTATATGTATTGACTATAGATAGCTGAACCAAGTGACTATAAAGAATAAGTATCCCTTGCCTAGAATTGATGATCTCTTTGACCAATTGCAAGGAAGTTCAGTCTTTTCTAAAATTGACTTAAGGTCAGGATACCATCAGTTAAGGATAAAGAAAGAAGACATTTCTAAGACTGCATTTAGGACTCGTTATGGACATTATGAGTTCCTAGTTATGCCTTTTGGACTAACGAATGCACTAGCCGCATTCATGGATTTAATGAATAGAATATTTAAGCCTTATCTGGATCAATTTGTAATTGTCTTCATTGATGATATCCTAATATATTCTAAAGGACCTGAAGAACATGAACGACACCTCGGGATGGCATTGTAAACGCTAAGAGATCATAAGTTATACGTCAAATTCAATAAGTGTGAATTCTGGCTAGACCAAATAATATTTTTAGGGCACGTGGTGTTGGGTAATGGAATTGTAGTAAACCCTGCAAAAGTTGAGATGGTAGTGAACTGGCCGAGACCGACGACGCCAACCGAAATTGTGGCATCCCAGAAATTCAAAGCCGAGCCTTAAGGTGTGTTAAAATCTTTAATTAGGTGATAGAATTTCTTTTGGCTTATGCCTTAGCCAATTTGTCTTTTAATTTGATGATTTGTGTATTTAAATTTAATAGATTAATAATCTATGCTTGGCCATATGATTTAAATTTCAATGAGCAAAAATATCCTAAGACTTTGGCCAAGATTAAAAATTGAAATTTAGAAATATTTATAGAAAGGATTTAAAAAAAAAAAAGGAAAAAGAGGGTTATTTTTGGAATGGGTCTTGGACCCATTGGCCTAAGCCTAGTGGGCCGAATGGCCGGCCCAAATGGATGCCAAGGGGAGGATTTCGACCAGCCCAAGGGAGTGGCCAGATGGGCCTAAGCCCAAGCCCATTCAAATTCAAAAATAAAAATTACATGTGGCACAAAGGAGAGCATGCATTGGTTGGACATTAGGTGAATCAATCATTACTAATCATGGGCTTTAGGGGATATAAAAAGAGAGAGAGAAGAGGAGTGGCCGGTTCTTCTTGATCATTTGGCCGAGAAAGGGTGAGAGAGAGAGAGGGTGTTCGAGAGAAAGGGAGAGAGAGGAGGCGGAGCCGAGAGGGAGGTGCCGCTGTGCGCTCGCCATTCGACCGCCTTGTCCAACCACTGTACGCCGTCGTTCATCGCTGTTTGCTCACCTTAGAGGCAAGTGGAGTCCGTAACTTCTCTTGCATGTTTGTTGTGGTGTTTGCATGTTAGATTTTAGGTGTGATTTGTGCGAAAAACCGAGGTAAGAGTGGGTTATTTGTAAACCGTGTGACTGTTCTTGTTCGGTTTGTTGAAATCAGTAGCTTGTTTGAGTTTGCATGTGTGTTTGGAGTTCGATTTTGGCTTTGGTGTCTTCATGAAAGTTGAATCTAACGTCTTGTACTATGACATACTAAAATTTCGTAGAAAAAGATGGAGATTTGTGGGGTCAAAAGTTCTATTGTACGGAGACTTTAGATCTGCGAAATTTTCACTGACCTCTTGCTAGATTCTTGTTTGTATGTTGATTTCTGTTGAAGATCTCACTTTTTTGTCTTATTGAAAGTTGTAGGAAACATATTAAGCTACCACATACTCAAATTTTAAGCAAAAATAACAAGTATAGCTTGGTGAATCGGTTAGATCTTGAAAATGATGGTTCTGGTTAAGTATCTCGAGACACCCGAGACTTCATGGACTAAAATGGTGACCATAATCTGGTTATTTGGCCTATATCTCTTCATAAAACTTGTAAAGGACACCTTGGTACATAACATACTCAAATTTCAGAGGAAACGAAAGAGATTTGATGGGTGAGATCTACAAATTTCGGAGAAGTGTGTTCTGGACGTCGCGGTCGTGGTTCCAGTAGCTTCGTAGGGTTGTAGAAATTAATATAAAAATAATTTGGCTTAGGGTTCTTCATGAAAAGTTCACGAAAATGTGTTGGCTATCACCCTGTAAAATTTCGTAATTTTTGAAGGCCATATGAGTATTTTAATCGAAATTATTTGGAAACTGTGCAAGTCTGGCCATTACCTGAATATAAGGTGCTATTTCATGGAAATTGTGAAATTTATGAGAAATTCAATTTGGCCATGAATTTTATATGAAATTGTAACCCTATTAGTGATTGTTTGAATATTTTGATTTTGGGAAAATCATAGATATTAAATATTTATTTATGAAAATAAATAAATATAATAATAATATAATAAAATAATAATAAAATAATAATAAAATAATAATAATGGATTATTTTATTGGCCATAGATTCCATTTGATTAATTCATGATATTATGTGATAAATTCTTGGTATGTGTATGACATGGAATTGAAATGTATGTACGTATTCAATGTTGAACATGATCTTGAATTGTCATCGCATCATATGTCATGATAAATTGAATCATAAGAATGTGAATTGAGAAGACCGTCGGAGGTGAGCCGACGATGCCCCGGGAGTATCGGGATGCCTGGCTAGAAGGGTACGGTCGGTTGCCCGGTGGTCATGAGTGGCCGAATGCCGGAGGGTCCTCGGGAGACCGAGTGGTGTCGAGATGCCCGGAGAGTGGGGGAGCCGGAAGCTCGGCATGGTAATTATGTCGAGGGATACCTCGCGACGCCGGATTGGGTGCGAGATGCCTGGCTTGAAGGGTGCGGCCGGTTGCCCGGTGGCCTTAAATGGCTGGATACCGGAGGGTCCTCGTGATGCCAGTTGGGGTACGAGATGCCCGGAGAGTGGGGGAGCCGGATGATCTGAAATTGTATCTTGATGCATGGGGGGACGCAAACATTGGTCCCGGGAATGAGAAATATGATGGTCCAAGATGAAATTGGAATTAAATCATGCATGATAATACATGATGACATGCATGATGATATGCATGATGATAATGACATATGCATGATGATGTGTATGATGAGGATGATATATGCATGATATATGCATGATGATATGCATGATGATAATGACATATGCATGATGATGTGCATGATGAGGATGATATATGCATGATGATATGCCTGATGATACATGATGGTATGCGCATGGTTACAAGGTAAGTAACGCCTGCAATGCATGTATGAATTGTATGGTGCATTGAGTTGTTATTGGATTTCCTTATCTGCTGAGTAGTTGTACTCACCCCTTTTGGGGATAACATTTCAGATTAGAAAGATGCCGCTTCCTACCGTCACGCGAGGCACCTTCTATGGTCTCCCGTCAGATGTAGAAGTAGATTGTACGGAGATCGACCGCGTCACTATCCCTGGACTGACATTTGTGCGAGTGCGTGTGCTGGTCATGTACGACGTGGGCCTGGCTGAGGGCCCAGTCATCCAGGAGTTTTTGTCTGTTCATGTCCGCCGAGACGGAGTGTTTAGGGGAATGTTGCCGCCACCACCACCCGATGCACCTGGATGGGTGTGATGGTTGCGTGAAGGGTAGAGAGCTGGTGTCATCTTTTTGGGGAGTAGCCGCCACTGTTGGATGGGGGATGTCATGTGATTTTCTTTAGGGGTCGTAGTATCTTTTTGGGATGAGGCCGAGTGTGGCTAAAAATCTTGGTCTCCTTTTGTTGTATCGACCCGTGAAAAACCCATCATGATAATATGTAAATAAAAGTGGCATGGCTTATCTTTTAAATCCTGATGATTAGTGGTGTGTATTTGTATCATGGATTGGTAGGGGGATAGATGGTGATGTCTAATTTTGCTTCCGCTATGAGTCGCGTTGGGACCGATTCGTTTTTAAAAAAAAAATGCCTATGATTAACGACACTTGTTTTAAGTACAAGATAGAAAGAGGAAAGAAAGTGTAACATCGGCGCTAGTGACGACCCTAGAAGGGTTTGGGGTGTCACAGAAATACAGAGTTTCATGGGATTGGCTGGCTATTATAGGAGGTTTATTGAAGGATTTTCACAATTGGTAAGCCCTTTAACGAAATTGACTCGGAAAAATGTGAGGTTTGAATGGAGTGGAGAATGTGAAAGAAGCTTTCAGGAGCTAAAAAGAAAGTTGACTACAACTCCAATTCTAACTATACCATCTGGGTCTGATGGATTCTTGGTGTATAGTAATGCATCTCATAAAGGACTGGGATGTGTTTTGATGCAGCATGGCAAGGTCATAGCCTATGCATCGAGGCAGTTGAAACCTCATGACTTAAATTACCCAACCCATGATTTGGAATTGGCAGCTATAGTATTTGCTTTGAAAATATGGAGACATTATCTGTATAGAGAAAAGTTTGAAATCTATATAGATCATAAGAGCTTGAAGTATTTGTTGTCACAAAAAGAGTTGAACATGAGACAGAGAATGTGGATGGAATTACTAAAAGATTATGATTGTGAAATACGATACCATCCAAGGAAGGCAAATAAGGTGGCAGATGCCCTTAGTCGAAAGTCGGCTATGGACATGGCTAGTCTAAGAATAATAGAGTGGAATCTGTTAAAGTCAATTGTGGATTCAAACTTCAAGTTGGAAATAGACCACCTTTCTGGTATGCTCACTGCATTAAGGATTGAGCCCAAAATTATTTAGAAAGTTAAGATTCTACATAAATCTGACCCGGAGATTGGAAATACGAGACGCTGTGTCTTTAGGGAAAAGACTAGAGTTTCAAGTCTCTAAGGATGGAGTAGTAAGATGCCAAGGACGGCTCTGTGTTCCTGACAATGAAGAAGTGAGAAGGGAAATCCTATCAGAAGCTCATAAGAGTAATTATAGTATTCATCCAGGGAGTACAAAAATGTATAGAAATTTACGCCAGCAATTTTAGTGGAATGGCATGAAGAAGGATATAGCTAAACATGTTTCTCAGTGTTTAACATACCAGCAAGTGAAAGCGGAACACTGCAAACCTGCAAGATTATTGAGACCATTGGACGTACCATAATGGAAATAGGAGCATGTGACGATGGACTTTGTGCAAGGACTGCCAAGGACATCAAGTGGTCACGACTCTATTTGGGTGATAGTAGATCGTTTGACTAAGTCTGCTCATTTCCTAGTGGTCTGCGTAGACTACTCAATGAATAAACTTGCTGAGATATATGTAAGCCAAGTAATATGCTTACATGGTATTCCTGTAACAATCATATTTGATCGAGACTCTAGTTTTACTTCAAATTTTTCGCGAAGCCTGCAAAATGCTTTAGGGACAAAGCTTCAATTTAGTACTGCTTTTCATCCTCAAACAGATGGACAAACGGAAAGAGTCATCCAAACTTTGGAAGATATGCTGAGGGCTTGTATTATTGATTTTAAGGGAAGTTGGGATGAAAAATTGCACTTGATAGAGTCTGCCTATAACAATAGTTTTTAGAAAAGTATAGGCATGGCTCCGTATGAAGCATTATATGGAAGAAGGTGCAGGACCCCTATTTGTTGGAATGAAGTAGGTGAAAGGAAATTGACAGGACGTGAATTGGTACAAGTTACTACTGAGGCTGTTGAAATTATCGGGAAAAGACTTAAATATCCCAGAGTAGGTAGAAAGACTACGCAGATAAGCGTAGAAGACCTTTAGATTTTAATGTGGGGGATCATGTGTTCCTTAAAGTATCCCATATGAAAGGAATATCTCGATTTGGAATGAAGGGTAAGTTGAGCCCTAGATTTGTTGGACCTTTTGAGATACTTGAAAAAATAGGAGATGTAGCTTATCGTCTGGCGCTACCTCCTAAATTGGGAAATTTACATGATGTGTTCCATGTCGATGCCAAGGAGATATCAATCGGATCTTGGTCACATACTCGATCATGAACCCATCAAAGTGGATGAGGAAGTGAGGTACATTGAGGAGCCTGTGCAAGTACTAGATCGAAAGGAGCAAATTCTTAGGACTAAGAAAATTCAATTGGTTAAGATATTATGGCGACATCATGATGTGGAGGAAACCACATGGGAAAGTGAAAATGAGATCAGGGAAATGTACCCTCACTTGTTTAAAGAGATAGGTAATGTCTAATTTCGAGGACGAAATTCTCTAAGGAGAGGAGAATTGTGGCATCCGAAAATCACAACCATACCAATTAAGTAGACATGGAATAAGAGGAGTTTGGACATTGGTAAATTAATTTTGTCCCGAAGGGATGGAAGTCGGCCACGCGTGAGGCACACGCCTGCTGAAAAATTAAGAGCAAAATTTTGAAGAGTGGGACTGCACGTGGGAACTTTGGCTATGCAATTGTATGTGAAGCAATTGGATTATGAGAATGCAAAATTTATTTCTTTAAGAAAAATAAAGAAATGCTTCAAAATAGTGCAAAGATTATGGGTTTATATTCTAAAGTTTGGGGGCCTTTTACTTAGATTTTCTTTTGACCCCAAGACTTTTGGGCTTGAGTGGCCCATGGAGGCCCACAAGGCCATCGACTGAAGGGAGGAGGGGCCGGATGGAGAAGCCCACGCCACCCTCTCCACTTGTCCTATGGATGAAGCCACATGTCCTTTCTTTGGAACCAAGTGTCCATTGCTATGCAAAACCTCATGATTACTAGCTAATCATGAGGGTGAAAAGAAGAAAAGAGAGAGAGAGGGGCGGAATGGACGAGGCATGCAACTGAGGGAGTGTTCATGTGAGAGAGAGAGAGAGAGAGTCCGAGAGAAAGAGAGAGTGATTGAGAAAGAGAGAGTGAGACCGAGAGAGTTCGAGTGGGCGAGCAAGCGAGAGAGGAGGGAAAGAAGGAGACCAGCCCCACTGTGCATGCGCCTACTACCGCCGTCGACACCGCCTAGCTTCGACGTTGATCGAGCCGCGCCCGAAGCCCCCAAGTCGTTGTTTGCTTGTTGTGTTTGCGTGAACTTAAGGCAAGTGAGAGTCTATTGATCTACACTTTGCTTGCTGTGGTTCTGTGTGAAGTGTAATGGATTTCAGAGATGCTTAAGTTGTGATGCTGAATGTTGGAATTTCAAAAGTATAGGAGTAGTTCTTCAAGCTAGTAAACTGTTTCATGGAAAAACAGCTTGACCTTTGGCGATTCCATGAATTTTCTGTAATTATCTAGCCAAAATTTGACTTTGTGTTCTTGATGAAAGTTATAGATGACATCTTGTGGAGTAACATACTAAAATTTGAGTAGAAACGGACAAGTATTGGTCGGTGAAACGATTTTTCTCTGAAATCGTTAAATCTGGAAATCGTTACCAAGGGTTAGAATTCCCTGAGTTGATTTAGGGTTTATACCGAATTTGTGAATAAAACTGTGCAATGGTGATGTTTGAAATTTTAAGGCTGTGATGCATGGACCATAGGGACTCGTACGAAGTTCTTTTGACATGGTGTTTTTCATGAAACCTTTTTATCTAGATCTTGTTTACAACATGTTAAATTTTCAGAATTTATTAAGATCGTTTACTAATTTTTCCAGAATTTTAATTAAAGGAGTGCATTCTGTTTTATCCGATTTTTTATTTTTATTTTCAAGAACAAATGAATTGCTTTATGAGATGTGATATCTTGTGTTGTTATTTATACAGCATATGTGGTGACATCTAGCATATCATATGGCATCAAAAGTTGATTGAAACCTTTGACATTGTTGCATCAAATGCTATTTGAAAGTAAGAGATATGTGAATATACACTGTGATGTTGATGATATCGTCGGACCCTTGAGTCGACAATGCCTCGGGAGTTTTGGGATACCCGAAGGTGTGTGCTGGATTCTCGGAGGTGTGTGCTGGATGTGCTTGGGTGTTTCGAGATGCCCGGAGGTGTGTGTCAGAAGCCTTGTGACGCCAGTTGGGGTACATGATGCCTGGAGGTGTGTGCCGGAGGTCTCACGATGCCAGGTTGGGTGCGAGAGTCACGAAAGATGCAAAGATTGGTACCTAGAGAAAAATGAGATCCTTTTGAATATCAAAATGGGAAATGAATCATGCGCTTGTGTGTGCATATGACATGGTGCATGAATTGCCTATGAAATTGAGTGGGTACTATTTGGATTGAGAATGCGATCATGAAGGCATTAAATGGATCTCATGGGGATATATACATGAATATACATGATTGTATGGATGATATAAATCATGCGCATGTGTGTGCATATGGCATGGAACATAAATTGTCTTAATGAATGGATCTCATCGAAATATGAGCATGGTTGCATGGATGATATGTGCATTCCACATGAAAGTTCGGTTGTCTTGCTTGTTGCATTGTGTAGTTTGATGGATTTTTTATTTCTGAGTGGTTGTACTCATTCCCTTTGGGAACTAACATTTCAGATTAAGAGATGCCTATGTCACCTGTCACACGTGGTACTTTTTATGGCTTACCGTCCGATGTTGAGGTCGAGTGCTCGGAGCACCCCTGTGTTGGTGTTCGTGGACTAGTGTTTATCTGTGTTCGAGTTTTAGTTATGTATGACGTGGGTCTACCTGATGGCCCTGTAGTCTAGGAGTTCCTGTCCGTGCATGTTCGTCGCGATGGGATGATGATGGGGATGTTGCCACCGCCACCAGCCGATGCACCTGGCTGGGTGTGATTACGCATGTGACTGGTAGAGGATGACACTTTTTGGATAACCGACATTGGATGATGGATTGATATACATGTATGATGTGGGGTCGAGTACTTTTGGGTTATAGCCGAGCTCAGCAAAGCCTTGGCCTTTTGTTGTACCGACTCGTGATGTCCATCAAAGTTATGTAAATAAAAGTGTCTAGCTTTAACTTATATGAGATGTGTAATTGGTGTATATTGCATTATCCTATGGAGCATGTGGTAGGGAGATGTCGAATATGCTTCTACTATATGAACTACGCTAGGAACGATTGAGATAATATAAACCCCTAGGACATATGGACCCACTACAATTAAATGATATCAGAGTGATATGTTATTAGGACTAGTGAAAGGTAAGGGAACTGTGGTGACCCTAGCAGATCGAGGGGGCCATTCGAGGGGTGCCGCACTTAGACTGGCCATCCGTCTGAGGATGATAAGCCGTACTGTACTGTAGCTTCATTCCTAAAGCGGTTTGTAGGCTTTTCCAAAAGGTTGCTGTGAACCTCGGGTCTCGGTTTGATGTAATCATCACCGGCACTCCATGCAGACAAACGATCTAATGCACGTACAACTCTGTGTGCCTGTCCAAATCAAGGTCCTTTCGTACTGTGATGAAGTGAGCCAACTTTGTCAATCTGTCGACCACTACCCAAATGGAATCATTACCCCTCTGAATCCTTGGTAAGCCTATCACAAAATCCATTGTGATGTGTTCCAATTTCCACATGGGGATCTCATGAGGTTGCAGAAATCCTCCTGGCTTACAGTGCCGTGCCTTCGCTTGCTGACACGTCAGACTCTTGGCGACATGTTTGATGATGTCAGCCTTCATATCGAACCACCAATAGTGTTGACACGAATTTTGATACATTTTCGTACTACTTGGATGATGCTGTAACTGCTACGATGAGCTTCTGACAAGATCTCTTCCTTGAGCGCTGCATCGTAGGGCACACACAATCGTCCTCAGAACCTCAATGTTCCGTCCTCAGAAAATTGAAAGTCAATATTCTTCTTTTCGGTATTCCCCTGCAGGATCTTCTAAATCTATGGGTCTGTCCACTGAAGTGTCTTGATTCTAATTTGCACTTCCGGCTCAATTCTGAGGGTAGCCATAAGATTCGAAAGGTGGCATACCTCAAATTGGAAAACCGAATCTCGAGTTTTCTCAAGTAAAGCCCATTCCTTGAGCACCATCTGAGCCATTGAAGACTTCCGACTCAGCACATCAGAGACCTTATTCGCTTTTCTAGGGTGATAGAAAATATCACAATTGTAATTCTTCAGGAGTTCCATCCAGCGACGCCATCTCATATTCAACTCTTTATGAGAGAATAAGTACTTGAGACTTTGATGGTTAGTGAAGATTTGGAATCTTTCTTCACACAAATAATGTCTCCAAATCTTCAGAGCGAAAATGATTGCTGCGAGTTCCAAGTCTTGCGTCGGGTAATTCAGTTCATGAGGTCTCAACTGACGGAACGTGTATGCAACAACCCTATCATGTTGCATCAACACGCATTTCAATCC
This sequence comes from Eucalyptus rudis, assembly GCA_019915205.1. Taxonomy (NCBI): domain Eukaryota; kingdom Viridiplantae; phylum Streptophyta; class Magnoliopsida; order Myrtales; family Myrtaceae; genus Eucalyptus; species Eucalyptus rudis. Next base: position 737,452 of record JAHMTN010000021.1, on the reverse strand, counting down.
TCTGAATGACGCATTGTGGCACCCCTGAACCACCTAAGGTCGCCACAGTTACCTATCGCTACACCTAAAGAACACTAGTTACATATCTTAGTAGAAGCATCGTAGTTCATAGGCATTTTTTTTTTTTTGAAAATGGTCCCAGCGCAACTTATTAGCGGAAGCATATTTTAATATCAGCATCTCTCCCTCCAACAATCATGATACAATGCACACCACTAAATACCATAGGAAAAGATAAAGCTGAGCCACTTTTATTTACATATTTTCATTATGGATTTTCTCGGGTCGATACAACAAAAGAAAGTCAAGATTTTTAGCTACACTTGGCCACATCCCAAAAGGATATTCTGACCCTTCTAATGATCACGTGTCATTCTCTATCTAACAGTGGCGGCTACTCCCAAAAAGAAACGTCAAGTGGTGGTGGCGGCAACATAACACTCCATCTCAGTGGACATGAACAGACAGAAACTCTTGAATGACAAGGCCCTCGGCCAGGCCTACATCATACATAACTAGCACTCGCACTGGCACAAATGTCAGTCCAGGGACGGTGACACAGTCAATCTCCGTACACTCTACCTCTACATCCGATGGAAGGCCATAAAAGGTGCCCCGCGTGACGCTAGTGAGCGGCATCTTTCTAATCTGAAATGTTGGTCCCCAAAGGGGTGAGTACAGCCACTCAGCAGGTAAAAGATTCAATAAACCACTCAATGCATCACACAATACAATTATAACAATCATAACATAATACATGCTATTCATGCATCCAAGCATAACTTACCTTGCAGCCATGCATATGTCATCATACCATATGTACCTACATCCTCATGTACTCATCACTATCATATCACACACATATCATCATACCATAGGTGATCATCATCATATCATACACATATCATAATGCCATAGGTGATCATCATCATATCATATATGCATGTCATCATGCCATAGGTGATCATCATCATGTCTTACACATATCATCATGCCATAGGTGATCATCATCATATCATATATGCATCATTCAATTTCCACTTTTATCTTTCAATTCGATCACCACATCACTCTTTCTCGGGATCAGTGATTGCATCCCATACTTTATCACTCGCACCCCAACCTGGCATCGCGAGAAAACCTTCGGCACACACCACCGGCCATCTGGCACCCCCACATTCCGGGCATCTCGCATCCCAACTAGCATCACGAGGCATCTCCTCGGGCACAAACCTTCAAGGCTTTCGGCACCCAACCATTCTGGGCATCTCGAAACTCCCGAGGACATCCTGGCATGTATCTCAATACAATCCAGGCATCCGATACACCCCATCCTAGGCATCCTGACACTCCCAAGGCATTATCGGCCACCTCCAACAGTTTCCTCATTTATCATAATTCATGTTCACCAATTTATGTCTCAAAATCAGCATGGCACATGATGTAATGGCAAACAAGATCATTTTCATCATTTTGATTCTTATATGCATTTCCAATCATCATCATAGATGCAGCAAGATACAACCACTAATGACAATACAATCCATGGGGTCCATACAACTTAGAATAGTCCATATATCATGCCTTTTTGAAATTTACCAAATTCCAGCTTACACAATTTTGGAAAACATTTAAATTAATTATCCATATGATCCTCATGTGGCATCCCATAATTCATAACGACCTATACTTACATTAAATTCTATGAATAGGTGATGGAAGCGCCATTAAGTTATTTTATAGCCATTTAATCCATAATTTCCAATAAGATTTATGGCCAAGCTTTTAATGGATAATTATGTGATAGGAAAGAAAATTCTATCATTGGCCATGTGTGGCACCCTCGAAACGGCCCCCGATCCGTTAGGGTCGCCACAGTTACATTCTCTTGTAGCATAATACTCTGATACCAAAGAAATTTTAACATAACTTATAATACCTGCGGGTTTTCATTTGTTTTCTTTACCGGTCCCTGCGCAAATAATATGGCGGAAGCATAATTCAACTACCCTTCATCAAAATATAAAGTGATGCACACCATGCTAAAACTTTCATAATTTAGGCCGATCGCTTTTATTTATATAAGGGATGGACTGTGACAGTTGGTACAACAAAATGCCGAGGTCTTTTTGTGCCTGGCAATTACCCAAAAGAAAACCAACTTCTATCCTTGGATATCATCTGCATACGTCCATCACCCATGTGTCGGCGTCCCAAAAATGCATCTCCTGCTACCCTCGACTCTAGGTCATATCCAGTCAGGTCCGTTGGCCGGTGGTGGTGGTAGCACCCTCAGAAGGCGGCCATCCATACGGACAAGAACTGATATGTACTCCTCGTGAATAGGCCCGGCAGAGAGGCCTACCTCAAAAGTCAGCAAAATCCTTACGCACTCAAATACCAACCCGTGCACCCCAGGAAAACGGTGCTCTGACCACTCCCACTGTAGGTCAATCAAGAGTCCATAAAACATACCAGGAGTCACAGGCAGCAGCGGCATTTTTCTCTTAGTCTGAAATGTTAGTCCCCAAGAGGGGTGAGTACAACCACTCAGTAATAAAAGGTCCATTACACTATATTATGTAGAAACTCCAACCATCCAGATGCATGCAAAACACATATGTCATTTTTATATATATACATGCCATCAAGAGTTTATTTACTTGCACCACATTCATAAAAACAATTCAATGCCATAACGAACGCATTTTCAATACCATATGAAGCCCCCTTCAATTTCATAAACAAATTCTCATATCATGCCACATGCACACACGTGCACTCCTTTAATGTACCAGATTTTAGCATTCAAAGAAAGGTTTCATTCCCCGGGGACCAGTGTTTGCATCCCTCCAAGCTTTCGCACCCAACCTGGCATCGCGAGACCCTCCGGCACATACCTCCGGGCATCCAGAGCGTGTTCCGTCACACCCCTGGGCATCTCGCACCCTAACTGGCATCACGAGGTATATCCAGGGCTCGCCATGAAAATGGTTGCCCCTTCCCTCCGGATTTACGTACAATTCCTACAACCACGCATCCCGAAACTCCCGAGGACCCTCCGGCACAAACCTCCGGGCATCCAACGGCGTCGACTCACTTGACCCTTGGGCATCCCGACACTCCCAGGGCATCGTTGGCTCACACCTCCGACAGTAACATTCGCATCATGATATACATCTCATTACAAAAATACATTTTGATGCAATGACGTCATGGATTCCATGGATCTATAAGACTTTATTAAATTTTCCAATGTCATGCGATATGCTGAATGTCAATGCATCTATCAAGTGAATAACAATTAACAACTCAAGATACAATGACTCTTAAACAAAATGAACAGTTTCATGGTAAAACAGTGTAAAGGCCATAATGCACGCCTTCAATAGAGATTTCGAAATAACCAGCAAATGACCATGAAAAATTCTGAAATTTTAACACGTTATAATTGAGATCTAGACGAAAAAGTTTCATTAAGGACACTAAGCCAGATTCGTTATGTATAATGAGTGGTAGTTCACACAACTCAGTTCAGGATTCTTTTATCACAGAATAAAATTCAACAGAAAGCATTGCATATTAAAAGAAGTTTAAGCCATCGTATTGATTCCGAGAAGTTCTGATAAAAATATATACTCTAGCTCATGCAATTCCTCACAACTTCCATGAAGAAATCGGGATCAAATTCATTTTAGAACTCTTCATAAAATTTCACAAAGTTACAGGGTTACACATGAAATTGCACTGGATTAAGCGAATCCCATGAAATCCCATTCCCACCGTGAATATCTTAATTCCACAAGTCCACTAATAGTCGGTCTTTCATCAATACACCAACAGGATCAAAATGTACACAAAACCAAAGTAATTCCTCAATCTCATGGTCCCGCTCTACTTCGATTACCCACAATTTAACATTCTACTTTCAGAATTCAATTGTTTCCAAGTATATTTCACCTTACTGGAAATAACAGCATCACATTATATAGATTCATGGACTTTCACTTGCCTCGATGTCCTACGATTCCACGGCGTATGGTGAGATGGTGAGGAGTGCGCGGCTCGACGGCAGCGGCAACGTGCACGCATGGCAAGGGCTAATTTCCTTCCTTCCTTTGCCGACTCACTCTCTCGCTGCTCACTCGCAACCTTTCTCTCTCACTCTCTCGATTACCCACTTTCACGAGCACAAAACCACTAGTTTTGCTAAAACCAGTTAAACAAACGAGATGCATGTTTCGGTGGTTGCAAAGGGAACGGACAGCTGGGATGGACGTGTCTTCAGGAGGCCTCCCCATGCATTTCGCTGGCTATCCATACGCCAGCAACGTGGCATCATCCGGCCATGCTTCAGTCAACATCTCTTCCAATTAGTTGACTTAATTGTCGACTATTAAGGGGTCTTCAGATTGTATTGGGTTAGTAAGTCAGTGGATGTCCAGTCCCTCAATGACAAAGCCTAAATAAATAAATAAAAACTGATCCTTAAACTTGCACAAATGTGGAGCATTCTCGGTCCCATGGTCTTGATGTTTCAATTTCTTTTCTTATCTTATGTGCACTCAAGTGGAATAATTGTGTCGAGTCATCAAAAGAAATATATGTCGATAGTCTATTCAATGATCGGACCCTTAATAAATATGAGATATCGGTCCGTTGATGGAATTAAACAATGCTCATGCAAAATACTAATAATACCATTCGGTGATACTTTTATTGATCAGTCACTACCGTCGCACATCATGGTTTGTGAAATTCTCGGGTGCCACACCATGTGTTTTATAAATTGGAATTTATGGATTTGTGACTATAAGTTTAATGGCCTTATTATTTATGCAATTAGATATTTATTTAAATGATGATTAAGATATATATTATATAAATATAAATTAAACTTGGGCCATTTATATAAATATATTATATAAATATAAAGTGGGCCATAAGCCCGGCCCATTGTCAGCGCATGGAGGGGAGGAGTGAGGCGCCGCATGGCCTCCAAGTGTCTTCAACAAAGGAGACACCTGTCTCCTTCTTAGGGACAAGTGTCCCCCATGCAAAGAGGGGGTGCATGCAAATATATATACAACCAAAAAGAGAGAGAGAGAGAGGGAGAGAGAGAGAGAGAGAGTGGCTGGTGGAGAATTCGGCCAAAGGGAGAGAGAGGAGGTTGCGAGAGAGAGAGAGAGAGAGAGAGAGAGAGAGAGAGAAAGGGTCGTCGAGAGGGAGAGAGGAACCGAGGAAGAAGGAGCCATCACCGCCCGTTTGCCGCCCGTGTGCCGTTGTTCTCTTGAGTTTAGAGGCAAGTTGGGACTGATTTCCACCCTTACATGTGTGCCTTGCATGTATGATTTGTTTGTGGTAGGTTTCGGAGCATAGGGAAGGCAAAAATCGGAGCTAGAATGTGGCTGTTCTTGACCTTGCATGCTGATTTCGTGAGATCCGCCTGAGACAGAATGTTGTGAGAGCTTGCATGCATGTTTAGAGTCAGATTTTGGCTTTGATTTCTTCATGAAAGTTGTAGCTAACATTTTGAACTACAACATACTAAAATTTCGTGGAAAATGATGGATATTTGAGGGGTTCAACTCTCATCCTACGGAGACCTCAGATCTGGAAAGATTTCACTGACCTTTTGATGGATTTGTGGTTGCATGTTGATTTGTGCTAAGAATATTTCTTCAATCTCTTCATGAAAGTTGTAGGGGACATCTTAAAATATAACATACTCAAATTTGAAGTGAAATGAACAAGTATAGCCTAGTAAATCGACTAGATCTTGAAGACGGTAATTCTGGAGATGTATTACAGGACACCCGAGACTTCATGGACTTAAATGACGACTATAATATGGTTATTTGACTTATATCTCTTCATGAAACTTGTATAGGAAATCTTTATGTATAACATATCCAAATTTCAGAGGAAACGAAAGAGAATAGGTAGGTAAAAACCCAGTATTTCGGAGAAGCATGCACTGGAAGATGCGGTAATGGATCCAGAAGCTTCGTGTGACTGTAGAAAATAATCTGAAAAGAATCTGACTTAGAAGTCTTCATGAAAAATGTACTTTAGTATCTTGGCTATAACGTGGTAAAATTTCGTAATTTTTGGAGGTCGTATGGATATTTTAATCAAATTATTTCGGAGACTGTGCATTCTGATTTCATCCGAAAATTATATGCTGTTTTGTGTGAATTATGGATTTGTGTTGAATTCTATTTGGCCACGTATTTTGCATGAAATCATTATCCTATTTTATTTTTTATTACTTGCCCTAATTTTTATGATTTTTGAGAATGATATAGATATTAAATTTAATATTTTTGAAAATGGCACAAGCTGAAATTTAAATAAATGTAAAAAGGGGCATGATAAATGGATTATTTTAATTGGCATAAATTCCATAAATTTTATTTCATAAATAATTGTACTATGTAGCATGTATGATGGGGTCTTGATGTATGCATGACAATAAATTGAGATGCATGTATGAATTGCATGCTGAATATGACTCTGTTTGTCATCACATCATATACCATGCTAAATTAAGACCGAAATTTGTGAACATGAATAATGTTCAATGAGGAGATTGATGTGGCAGATGATAATTCCCCGAGAGTGTCGGGATGCTCGGTGGTATACGGTACGTAATTCCAGGGGAGGCTTGGTGGTATGTCGGTACATAATTCCGGAAGCCCTGTCGGAGGTTTTTGCCCGAAGGGAATGCCTCGCGATGCCAGGATTGGGGTGCGGGATGCCCAGCCAGGGAGTGTAAATGCCGGAAGCCCTGTCGGAGGTCTTTGCCCGAGGGGAATGCCTCGTGATGCCAATTGAGATACGAGATGCCCGGAATGTGGGGGGCCGGATGCCTGGTGGCCTGGAATGGCTGAATGTCGGAGGTTTTTCTCGCATGGGATGCGAGGGTATAATATGAGATGAAATTGATGATCCGAGGAAGGATGATGTGGTGATCAAATTGAAAGTTAAAAGTGGAAATCAAAGCATGATGATGATGATATATGATATGGCATGATGATGATGATGATGATGATGATGATGATGATGATGATGATGATATATGATATGGCGAGATGATATGCATGATGATGATGATGATGATGATGATGATATATGATATGGCATGATGATATGCATGATGATGATGATGATGATATATGATATGGCATGGTGACATGTGTGATATGATGATGCCATGATGATGGTGACATGTGTGATATGATGATGCCATGATGATGGTGACATGTGTGATATGATGATGCCATGATGATGATCACATGTGTAACATGATGATGCCATTATGATGATGACATGTGTGATGTGATGATGTCATGATGATGATGACATGTATATGATTATGATAATGATGCATGATAGTACGCGCATGGCTTCAAGGTAAGTAACGCCTGCAATGCATGTATAATTTGCATGATGCATTGAGTGATTGTTGGATTCCTTTACCTGCTGAGTGATTTTACTAACCCCTTTTGGGGAATAACATTTCAAACTAGATAAGATGCGTCTGCTGCCACTGCTACTAGTAGACGAATCGAGTGATTGGATATGATCGTGAGGAGGAGGATAGCAAAGGAAGGAGTTTTTGGACGCCGACACTAATCGATGGACTTTAAGTATTCGACTGTTAGAAGAGATGTCGGTCATCTTTTGAAGTATAGCCGAGTATAGAAACATTGGCATTTCGATGTACCGACTAAATATGTCCATCTGCCTTATGTAAATAAACGTGTTCGGCTTTAACTTATATAAGATATTTAGTAGATGTGCATCGTTTTCTGAATATAGGGAAGGGAGTTTGTTGGATGTGCTTCCGTATATGAATTGCGCAAGGGACCTATAAAAAAAAGTGTGAACCCCCTATGTTGTATGGACCCACTGCAATTGAAATGGTATAAGAGTGACATGTTAATAAGGAAAATGAAAGGTAAGCGAACTGTGGCGACTCTAATGGATTGGGGGCCATCAAAGGGCGCCACACCCCAAAAATCACAAAATCAAAGCATGTAATAGACAAGACATAAAGGTAACAATTTCATGAAGAACACATGCCCAAAAGAGCTTCACACCAAAAAGATATAGCTCACACATTACAACATGCAAAATTCGGACAAAGTCAGATTGCGCACTTTTTGAAATATTTCAATTAAAATACCTTAATGACCTCCAAAAATTCTGAACTTTTACCAGGTTATATTCAAGACACTAAGGTAGATTTTTCATGCAAACATCTAGGCCAGATTCGTTCTAGATAATTTTCTACAGACGTTCGAAGTCCCTGTTTCTAGTACCGAACAGTCCAGTTTAGCTATCTCTGAAATATCGAGGTTTCGCCTACTTATCTTTCCTCGTTTCCTCTGAAATTTTGATATGTTTTTCTTCAAGAGGTCCCCTAAAACTTTAATTAAGGGATCTAAGTGACATTCTCAAAGAATAGTCACCATATAGGTCTAAGAAGAGTCGGGAGTCCAGTACCGTATTTCCAGATTTACCGTCTTCAAAAGAAAATTGTTTCACTAGGCTACACTTTCTCATTTTATCTAAAATTTGATTATGTTAGTCTTTAGGATGTTCTCTACAACTTTCATGAAGAAGTCAAAGTGAGATTCTCGGTAAAAAGCAACATGCAACACACGAAACCATCAAGAGGTCGACAAAGTAGTACCAGATCTAGCGTCTTCGTAGGAGAAGGGTTTCACCTCTTAAAACTCAACCATTTGTCTCAAATTTTAGTATGTTATAATTTGAGATGTTTTCTAAAACTTTCATGCAGATATTGAAGTCAAAATCCAACTCAAAACATGCATACAATCCTCTACAATATTCTGGGTCAGGCAGTATACACGAAAACAGCAAGCTATTTCAAAAACAAAACACACTAGATTCGGTTTCTCACTCCTAAACACCCGAAACTCAGCACCATTTCAAACACACATGCAAGAGTAGAAAATGGATCCTAACTTGCCTCCAAAATCAAGCAAACGAGGCACACGATCGGCGACGGACGGACGGACGGCGAGTAGGCGAGCAGCTCCTTTCTCCTCTCTCGGTTCCTCTCTCTCTCTCTCTCTCTCTCTCTCTCTCTCTCTCTCTCTCTCTCTCTCTCTCGGCTTGGGTGACAGCCCCTCAACCGGCCACTCTCCCTCTTTTGTTTCCCCTAAACCCCATCATTAGTCATGATTAGTAGCCTCCCCCAATGGCCAATGCATGGGGTCTTCTTTTTGCCATTTGGCAAGACATGCAAGATGGGCTTGGGAGTGGGCTTGGAAGAATTTGGGCCGGCCTCTCCCTTGTGGCCGACGACAGCCCATCCGTGGGCTTCAATGGGCCAGCCATTTTGGCCCATCAAAGGTCCATGCTCTTGGGCCTAAAACCCAAGTCTAATTAAATCCCAATTTTACTTTTAATAATTCACTTTTAATCTTTCTTTTATAGATTCCAAATTTTCAATTTCATATGGCCATAACCTTGTAACATTTAATCTATAGGGATCAAATTTATGAGGTGCATAGCCAAGAATAAATTCTTCTTATTAATTTATCCTATAATACTAATTTTAAAAACTCATGAACACAAGCATATAACACTTAGTCTTAAGAGAAAACCAATGGCTAAAACATAAACCTTAGGAAATTTCATTACCTAATTATGGGCTTTAATACATCTTAAAGGTCGTCTTGAATTTTTTTGGGATGCCACATGCATCATTGTAGATCTTGTATTCTTGAGGACCAGACGGAATTGTCAGCATAGGTGTGGTAGTGAGCTTCTGCTTAAACTCTTGGAAACTACACTCGAAACTTGTCTGTCCATACGAACTTCTCTTCATTCTTTAGTAGTCAAGTCAACGGCGACGCTAACATGGAAAACCCCTCTATGAACCTTCTATAGTACCCTGCTAAACCTAAGAAACTTCTGATGTTTGTCACGGTAGTTAGTTTTGGCTAGTTGATCACTACTTCAATCTTGGCTGGATCCATGGAGATTCTTTCACTTGAAATCACGTGATCTAGGAATGCCACACAAGTCAACCAAAACACGCACTTACTAAACTTGGTGTATAGTTCATGATTCCTCAGGGTCTAGAGTACCATTCTCAAACGTCTTTCGTGCTCCTCAGGACTTCTCAAATACACCGGGATGTCATCGATGAACACGATCACAAACTGATCCAAGTACTCCTTAAACACACAGTTAATCAGATCCATGAAAGTAGCTGGGGCATTCGTCAAACTGAACGGCATTATAGAGAACTCATAATGGCCGTATCGAGTACAAAACGCTGACTTCGGTATATCCTCCTTTCTAATCCTCAGCTAACGATACCCTGTCCTCAAGTCGATCTTTGAAAATATCAACGCTCCTTGCAACTGATCAAACAAGTCATTGATCCTTAGTAGTGGATACTTGTTCTTGATCGTCACTTGATTAAGTTGACGATAGTTGATGCACAGACGAAACGAACCATCTTTCTTTTTCACGAAAAGAACTGGTGCTCCCTAAGGCGATGCACTGGGACGTATTAATCCCTTATCCAACAACTCCTGCATCTGCACTTTTAGTTCTTTCAATTCTGATAACGCTATCCGGTAAGGAGCCTTTGAGATTGGCTCGGTCCCGGGTGCTAACTTAATCACAAACTCCATCTCTCTTTCTAGCGTCAGACCTGGCAATTCTTTAGGAAACATATCCAAAAACTCTTAAATTACTGAGATGTCCTCGATCTTCAGCTCCTCAACGGTTGTATCTACGACAGTCGCTAAGTAACCTTGGCAACCCCCGTTTAACAAACGGGTTGCCTCAAGCGACGAGATTAAGGTAATTCAGGGTCCTCCTAGACTCCTAATAAACTCGAAGCTTTCACCCCCTAATGGGTTAAACTGAATCGCCTTGCGATAGTAGTCCATCTTAGCTCATTGCTTGGTGAGCCAGTCCATGCCAATTATCACATTGAAATCATATATGGCTAGGACTATCAAGTCTATCCTCCCCTCTCGCTCACCAATCACTAACTTGCAACCAGGACAACTCACTATAGCTAAAACCTTATCCTTTAATGGTGTAGATATACTAATTACTGACTCCAACAACTCAGGACTCAATCCTACTAGCTTAACAAACTGCTCGGCTATAAAGGAATGAGTGGCGTGAGGGTCAAATAAAGCATATACAACATGGTCGTTCAACGAGACCGTACTTGTAATCACATTAGGTGCATCCTCAGCCTGTCCTCTCATGATAGCATACGTCATTCCTTGAGCTGGAGGTTTGTTCAGTCCACCTGTGGTGCAATCTGCGGCATAAATCCTCTATTCTGACCCAATGGTGGTGGCGGTGGTAACTGTTGTGGTCCCCTAGGCTTTCTAGGACAATCTTTGGCCAAGTGACCGTGTTGGCCACACTCAAAGCAAGCATCTATCCTTAAATGGCATGGGGCTGATCCATGTCGCCTTCCACAAAAGTGATACATGCCATTCTAAATCGGTGTTGACTTTCCAACTCCACCTTTCCTATTGGGCAGGACATGGTACCTTCCTCTGGTCATTGGCTTCTTTTCGAACCGGTTACCATCTTTGTTCGAACTGAACCGCGACCCAGATGCGGCGGCTCATTCATTTTGGACTTTCTCTATCAGCTGGGCCCATTCATAAAGGTCGTTGTAGTCCTTCAGGTTTAATGGCACCAGCGGGCTTCTCACTTCCGGTCTGAGCTCATCTCTAAACCTTCTAGCCGGGTCTAGTGGATTCTCGACCAATTTGGGGGCATACTGCAACAGCTCAGTGAACTTCGCTTTGTACTAATCCACTGTCATTGTACCTAGGCAAAGGCGTTGAAATTCTACCATCTTAGTTCTCTGGCACTGTTAGAGAAGTACTTGTTGTTGAAGACTTCGACGAAGGCGTTCCACTCCGGGACTACACCTTCAGGGAATACTATTCCTTTGGTGGCTCTCCACCAAGTACTCGCAATTCCCTACAACTGATAGGCTGTAAGGACTACCTTCTCCGCCTCGGTGCACATAAGTAGTGCAAAGGCCTTCTTCAAGCCCTGGATCCAAAGTGCTGTAGCTTCGGGGTCTCCTACCCAATGAACTTTGATAGGTTCAACTTCAGAAATTGTTCCACCAGCTTGTGCATCGGTCTCCCAGTGACCATGTTCCCTGGTGGAACTTCAGTAGGTGCAGCAATAGGTGCGGTGACAACTACGGCAGCAACAGCGGGATTAGCAACAACATTAGCGGAATTGGTAGCGGCAGCACTAGCAGCTTGATTCTGGGTCTATTGCTCCATTCGATTTCCCATCGTTTCTAGCGCCTGCATGATCCCTTCGATCCTGGGATCACCAAGGGCTGCTACCCCAGCACTAACCGGCAATGGTGCTACTCCACTTGCGCTGGCCTCAGCCTGCGCTCTACTTTAGGCACCTCGGGTACCGACTCTTGTTAGCGTCCTACCCCAAGCAACAGGGCGTACTGCCCTTCTCCTAGGAGTCCTCTGCTCCTGATAACTTATATACAGGCTCTTTATAGGCACCTATTTTCCAATTCCAATACCATATTAGAATTTGAGTGATCCGCACCACACAAGCTATCAAATAGTTATCACTCACTTATATAAAGGTCAATCTTACTTACTATCCCAAGAACCTATCGCATCTTATCACTCAAACTATCGACCAATTCTTATACCACTTCGGGCAGGGATGTCACGCCCCAATCCTCGAGCTTGTGCCCATCCCTCGGGGGTCGATAAATATGTGATGTCCCAGACGCGTCGACGACCCATTCATTTTATTACGCATGCAAAAGCGAAACAAATCCCCTGACAACACATAGCAATGGGATAGGAAAGCAGGAAACCATTCACAACCAAAACAAGCCTTTTATAAACACATAGGTTTATACACCAAAACCAGTCTACAAAAGATTGGTTCTCAAAAGGGAACTGTTCTATGACCACTAGTTAGACACGTTCACCGATCCTTTAGACTCCAGAGGCTCCGGGGACGTCGGGTCCTCCACCACACCATTGGGAAGGTCAGCTGCACTCTCACCTAGAATGGTATCAACTAGCACATCAGGAACATCAAAACCCTTAAGGGGACCCACCCTGAATCCATTGGGTCCGTAGCGAAACCACGCTCTGAATTGATGAGGCACCCTATGAAGTATGTCCTCTTCGACCTAGACAATGGTTACCATAAGTTCATAGACCCAATGACTTCCAAGATCAAGATAACTAAAAACCCGCTCGATAACACTCATTGGTCGACAAAAACATTTTGAAGGAACCGCGATCAAAGGACCTAAAAATGTTAAGCCCACGACGAGGTGAGACAATGTCTCAGCAAGTTCACCCCTTAAACTCCGATTAGGAAGGAAATACGCCTAGAGGCAGCTATACAAATAAGTCCGAAGACTTACCTTGCCTCAGTTCCTTCCTGTATGTCAGTACAGTTCATGAACTCAACCAATCAATTCCATCAAATTGATCATTCAATCCACTCAATACTATCTATCAATTAATACTATCATCGATCAACACCATCTATCAATTGTTTCATCGATACGATCACTACTCGCTCAAGTTGAAATATAGATAGACGTTAGCTCACCAAAGCTAATATAGATAAATAGTAGCTCGCCAAAGCTGATAGAGATAGATGGTAGCTCGCCAAAGCTGATATAGATATATACATATATCATTGTTCACCAAAGTTGATGTCTATATTGCTCGCCTAAGCTGATTAATGCTTACCTAAGCTGATGTGGTACTTAAAAACCACTTTCGGTGTCAACCCCCGACACCCAGTATTTTCTTATCAAAATACCTATGTTTCACAAACATCACTGAATTTCACAAAACAACATTCAATTATAGAAACTAAACACATCACTACGATTAGTATAGAATTCTATTGAGCGGCTCTCTCGGTATAATTTCCGGAAAAAAAAAATTAAACAAATTAAATAAATTCCGAAAATTAAATTTATTTAAATCTAAAATAATATAATTAAATAAAAGTATAATCATGCTTATACTAATCTAATTGCATAATTAGACTAATTAATCCATCCATTAAACTAATCATGCACATAATCTAATTAGCTCTTAATTAAGCTAATCTAACCACCTAAACATGCTTAACCTAATCTAAACACCCCTTAAGCATAATTAACTCCCTAAGTAGAGTTTAGTGAGTAAACTCATCGGATTAACATTCTGATGAGTCTACAGTGGTAGCAACGTCAAGGCGAGCGATAAACCTCCTAGCGGCGATACCAATGGTGTGGCACCCCTCAACGGCCCCCAATCCGTTAGGGCCGCCACAGTTCGCTTACCTTTCACTTTCCCTAATAGCATGTCACTCTGATACCATTTCAATTGTAGCGAGTCCATACAACCTAGGGGTTTACATTTTTTTTTATCGGTCCCTTGCGCAATTCATATAGCGGAAGCACATCCATCAACTCCCTTCCCTATATTCAGAAAACGATGCACACACACTAAACATTTATAGGTAAAAGTCGAACACTTTTATTTACTTAAACCAGATGGACATCATTCATCGGTACATCAAAATGCCATGGTTTTCTATACTTGACTATACTTCAAAAGATGACCGACATCTCCTCCAACAGTTGTATACTTAAAGTCCATCAATCAATGTAAGCGTCCAAAAGTTCATTCATTTGCTATCCTCCTTCTCGTGGTCATATCCAACCACTTGATCCATCTACCGGTGGCAGTGGCAGCAAAGGTATCTTATCTAGTCTGAAATGTTAATCCCCAAAAGGGGTAAGTACAACCACTCAGCAGTAAAGATCCACCAAACTACTCATTGCATGACACAAAACACTCAAGGCATCATAACAAAGCACGTATCATTCATGCATTCAAGCATAACTTACCTCGCAGCCATGCATATGTCATCATACCATATGTGCATATATCATCATGCACTCATCATCAAGCATTCATGCATATATCACCATGCCATCGTGCATATACCACCATGATTCATATCATCCATGCTATCAAACATACATCACCATGAGATCAATTCATGCATTTATGATCACATTTTCAATATCAAATAACATTAATTTACTTTCATAAGCAGATCATGCATCATGCCATATGCATACACCCATGTACTTGATTCATTTTCAATTCTTATCTTTCACAATGATCTCATCAGTTTTTCTTTCCAAGGACCAATGTTTGCATCCCACAATTTATCGCTCGCATCCAACTAGGCATCGCGAGGAACCTCCAGGCATGTATTCAAAATACAACCGGGCATCCGACACCCCCACTTTCCGGGCATCTCGCATCCCAACTAGCATCACGAGGAATCCCCTTGGCACACACCTCCGGGGCTTTCGTGATTACGTACCGACATACCACTAGGCATTCCCCCTGGAATTACGTACCGTATACCACCGGGCATCTCGAAACTCCCGAGGACCCTCCGGAATTACGCCACTAGGCCACCGGGCATCTGGCACCCCCACATTCTGGGCATCCCGACACTCCCGGGGCATCGTCGGCTCACACCTCCGACGGTCTTGTTACCATCTCAATTCACATTTATACATGTATCTCAATTTCAACATGCATTTGATGCAACAATATCAAAGATCTCAACCAACTTTTCATGCCAATTAACATGCCATATGCCATCATATATACAGCAAAATCAACCACTCAAAGTATTTCATCACATGGAGATTTTCATTTATTTTTCAAAACACATCAGTTTTTCGAATAATCAGAATGCATTCCTCTAATTAAAACTCTAGAAAAATTAGTAAATGACATTAATAAATTCTGAAAACTTGGCACATTATAGACGAGACCTAAAAGCAGATATCTCATGAAGAACACAACACCACCAGAATTTCATACAAAACAGAATAGTCCATGCATCACAGCTTTTGAAATTTGCACAATCCAGCTAGCACGGTTTTAGAAAACATTTTCATTAAATACCCAAATGACATTAAAAATTATGAAATTCGAACATGTGATATTCAAGACATAAAGGCAGACACTTCATGAAGAACACTACACCAAAAGATCCCTATATAGTTCAATACAGACCACGCATCACAGCACTACTAATTCTGTCCGTTCCGCTTGCACAGTTTTTAAAACATTTTTTGTTAAATAGGAAAATGAACTTCAAAAATCACGGGATTTCAATATGTTGTAGGCAAGACATAAATAAATGTATTTCATGCAGAACACTTTTCCAAAAGAATCTCGTACAAAACGGTGTAGACCACGAATTTCAACATTACCAAGTCCAAACACATCAGATCGCACAGTTTTAAATTTTTTTTAATTAAATATCCAAATGACATTTAAAAATTATGAAATTCGACTATGTGATAGCCAAGACTATAAGGTAAATACTTCATGAAGAAATCGAAGTCAGATTTGTCCTAGGTAATTAAATATATGAGGTTAAAACTTCTGTTCCTAGTACCGAAATTTCCAGATCTAACGACCTTCGAAAGACCACGATTTCACCTACTTACTCTTGTTTGTTTTCTCTAAATTTTTTATATGTTCTACCTCAAGCAGTACACTACAAATTTCACTAAGAGATCAAGGTGAGATTTTCACAAGAAGGTTACTTTACAGACCACGAAACCACTGAAGGCCATCACGACGAATTCCAGATCTAGTCTCTCCAAAGAAAAATAATTTTACTAACCATTTCTTGTTATTTTTGCCTCAAAGTTTAGTACGTTGTTCTTCAAAGTGTTCTCTACAACTTTCATGAAGAGGTAGAATTGAAATTCCAAATAAAAAGTCACATGCAGCACACGAACTCACCAAGAGGTCAACAAAACAGTTTCCTGATCTAATGTTTTCGTAGAAAAAGGGTTTCACCCCTCAATACTTGCCCATTTTGTCTACAATTTTATTATTTTATACATTAAAAGCTTGGCCATAAATCTTGAAATCATAAATCAATAAACTCCTACTTATAAAACACATGGCCATTAGTTATTTTTGGGATGCCACAAATGGAGGCCTGGAAGGGACCTAAAACGGGCAATGAAGACTAAAAGCCCTTGCTGGCTTCGGTTTTTGCTCAAGGCCAAGAAAGGTTGCTCGGCTTGAGGAAAGGGGCTTGGCGAGTGGCTAAGGGGTGATGGCGGTCCAAGCGGAGCTACGGCGACTGGACAGTGGCTGAACGGCAGCCTGATGTGGCTCGGGAAAGCAGGCAAGAGGGTCTGGATGATGGAACGGTGAGCAGAAGGCGAGACAGGTGGATGAGCTGACGCGGCTCGCGGTTGGGCGCACGACGGTGAACGACGAGCAAACGGGCGACTATGGGTGCTGGACGGAGATGTGTGGCAGTTGGCACAGACGAAGGGAGGCAGGGCTTCATCGGACAGGGTTGCGGGACGGTCAGGAACGTGCGAGCAGGTGCGAACAACGGGCGGAGCTTGCGACTGCAGTGACGGCACATGATGGGCACGGCGATGCCTAGACGGCCTTGCAGGCTGCTCGGCTAACTTGCTACTGGTTTCCTCTGGTTTTCTGATTCTCTCAAGCTCACTCTACTCCACAACAATGGAGAAAGCAAGGCTGGATGAGGGAGAAGAAGTTGCTAAAGAGAGGGAGTCCCAAAGGTTTCTTAGCCTTCAACACTTGGCCAAAACACTTGAGAGTTGCTCCCACTTGCTCAACCCTTGGCTCCAGCCACTTCTCTCTCCTCAACCTTCCTTAGGAAATTTCCCTTCATGGTTGAATTGTTGCACCCCTCATGGTGTCACGCCCCGATCCTCGGGCGCACTTCCATCCCTACATGGTCGACTAAATAAGAATGTCCCAAGACATATTGCCGACCCATTTATTTTAATACGCATGCGGAAGCAGTTAAACAATCCCCAAATAATAAAACAATGAGATAGAAAAGTAGGGCCATATTTTTCACAATTGAAAAGTCCAACCACACTTTTATACAAGCAAACCTCATAGTATATAATAAAATACTATTCACAGAAGTCTAATCTATCATACAATAGTTCACAACCCGGGGTTACAAAACAGGGTGAGGTCTTAGTTCTTATCTAGGTCATACTCGAGATCATCCTCTGGATCCTCTTTCGGCTCCTCCTCCGGTTCTTCATCAGAGTCCTCCTTAGGTTCCTCTTTAGGCTCTTCTTTAGGTTCTTCTTCTTCAGGTTCCTCCTTTGCAGGTTCCTCCTCTGGCTCTTCCCACTCCCGATCCTCCTTCGGTTCCTCCTCTTGCTCAACTATCTCCCCTTCCTCTTCACTCCAGTTAGCACCCCCAGCTGAGTATATTGGTGACTCACGATCGCCCTCGAGCTTGGGATTCTTGGCATCCACTACCGACCCATCCTTAGGATTTACCGTCCCATCCTGAATGCCGCCTCCAACACGTATAGAGGCACATCACCTTCAGGGATGGGACCCTCTCTTCGTCCATCATGGTAGTGACGATACCATGATCGATACTCATGGGGCACAAGGTCGTCTCTATTCACATCAACCCAGATCTTGGACTCTACCAACACATACTCTAGCCCTTTTGGGTGGGGGTGTATCAAGAAGTGATATTCTATCTTGGTCATTACATGAGGAATACCAAAATGTATAGGAGGACGAGGAGGTGGAGGTGCTACCATCTAGGGACCTAAAATGTTGTCCCAAAATGAGGTGAGACTACGTCTCAGCGAGTTCTACCCTCCTAAGACCCGATTAGAAAGCCAATATGCCATAACGGCTGCCTATGCACAATCACGGGTCAAAGGACTTACCTTGGCCTCAAATTCCACCTGCAAATCAACACAGTTTGAATAGGCACCCTAGCAATCACCACAGATCGAAACAACCATCAATCGACCTAGTCAATTACATGTCAATTAGACCATTCTCCAGTCATTCCATTCCATTCTGTCCATTCTCCAAGATAACCTACCAAGTTACCGAGCCAGTATATTATTATATCCAATCTCCATATGACATATCGAGCCATCGAGTGAGTATGCATAACGTTTTGTTTCCGAGACGACACATAGAGTCATCAAGCCGTTATAACATACCTGTGCATAACATTCCATCTCCAAGACAACATATAAAGTCATTGAGCCGTTATAACACACCGTTGGATCATACCGTCCTATCTCCAAAATGACATATAGAGTCACCGAGCCGGTATACGTGCATTTCTTTCTCAAAATGACTTGAAAGTCATCGAGCTATTAAATCATACCGTCCTATCTCCAAGATGAAATATAGAGTCACCGAGCCGATATACATGCATTTCTTTCTCAAAATGACTTGAAAGTAATCGGGCTATTAAATCATACCGTCCTATCTCCTAGATGACATATAGAGTCACCGAGCCGTCATACATGCATTTCTTTCTCAAAATGACCTGAAAGTCATCGAACTGTTAAATCATACCGTCCTATCTCCAAGATGACATATAAAGTCACCGAGCTAGTATACATGCATTTCTTTCTCAAAATGACCTGAAAGTCATCGAGCCATAATAGTATAATGTCCATTCTCTGGATGACATACGAATCATCGAGTCGTTATAGTATTTTTGTTTCGAAGAGACAATCGATTTTACCCTATTTATCATACTTGATAAAGATACATATGTGTGGGTACACGGCCGGCCTTAACCAAAATACAAGGTTTTCACTGTTGAATCTCCCACTTTTAGTAGTCCCAAAAAGGATTTGTGGCGCAATAGACCGATGCCTGGTAATTTTTCCATTAATTACCAAACCTTATTCATTTTCGGAATAAAATACCCATCGACACAATTCCACTCAATTAGCACAAGCAGGTACTCAATTAAATAAATAGAGAGCACCACTGCATTCTGCATGAAATTCCAGTCACCAGCTATCCCGGTCTAATTTTCAGAAAATAAATAATCAATTAAATAATTACAAAAATTAATTATTAAATAGCAATAAATCCAACTTAGGCCTGTAATGCCTAATTGGAAGCCGAAACGGACCCAGAAAAATTCCGAGGTTCGTGCAATAAATATTAGGACCTATCTACTCGCTAAGTACACTAACCATTTACCTAACATGCACAGGTAAATTCTTAATTTAATTATCCTAATCTAATCTATCCACCTAAGTGCACTTAATTAAATCTAATAAACCCCTAAGTATCATTATCAAACTAAGTGAGGATTAGTGAGTTAAACTCACTTATTTATCAAACCGTTTAGTTCAATTCGACGGGAACGCGACGGGGGCTAACTTTCTCCAAAGCGGGCCTAGGTTTTGAAGCTCAAAACCACCTCAAATCGGGCCCGAAAGGTTGCTGGAATAGAAGGAAAACAAGCTTGGTTTAGGTGGGGATTGATGGAGGGACAGTGCAAGGGCCAAACCCAGCCTTGGCACTGATAGAGGAACGACGAAGCACAACTCTAGCTAAGCTCGGCCAAGGGCTAGGATGCACGGGTAGAAGGCTGGGATGCTAGTGAGGCATGGTAAGGCGTGACGGTGTGCGTGCATGTGAGGAGGGCGAACGGTAGTGACAATGGCGTTGTGTGACTTCGGCACGACAGCGAGGCTGCTCGGCTAGCTTCGGTCTCTTCTTTAGCTGTTGCAGGGTTCAAACGGCAAGGAGGGGGAGGAAATGGACTTGGTCACTGGTTGCTAAGGGAGAGAGAGGAAAGAGATGAGGTTGGAGGGACCCTTTTTGCCTTATTTTTCCACCTATTTATCCCCTTTGACTCAAACTCAGCCAAGTATGGCTTCCTTGGCTCTCCTTAAGCCAACAAGGCTCATCCATGGACACTTGAAATAGTCAAAATTGGCTAGGGGAAGGGGGGCATACGAATTTGACACAAATCTCTTTCAATTGGACCACAAATGCTCCTCAATTCAATTCGATTCGGTCTCAATAAATTCAATCGACACCTCAATTATCAAATTGATATTTTTCCTCACCAATTGATCCATCTTGCATCCCAAATGCGCGATCGAAAATGGTCCCGGCCTTTTTCTGGACAAAAACGACCCTAGGATGACTTTTTCCCAAAAAGTCTCGAGTTGCAGAAAAATCTTCTGAGACTGAGTTAACATTCCTAGAATTTATTGTGACATGAAAAAAACTTCAATTTCTGAAATCAGAATCGAATTCGCGATTAATTTCCATTCGGCGTGTTTTTAGCGTGACCTAGGCTATCGGGTAACTTTCAGAAATTTTTTCGGTGCAAATGACCTGTGGTTGATTTTCTTTGAGCCATAATGAACGCACTCGACACATTGGCGACTCTCGATTGCCATGAAAATCTCGAGGATTCAAATACAGACACAAGGTACCAAAACAATAAGAAAATCAGTCTAGTGTCGGTCGACGAGAATTTTTCAATTTAGTGGTGTCACCCACAACTAGCCACACATCTCTATTGAACCGACCTATCTCTGATCTCAAATCGATTTTTAACAGTGCCGTAATGGTCTTTGAGGATAGATATGGTCGAGCAGCCAATTCCTAGTTGAATTCTCAAGTTTATTGCCTTAAAATTCCTTAATGGTTTCTCGAGATAGTCTAGTTATCTCAAGAGTGATCATCTCTGAGAATAGCCCCATAGGCACGTTAATGAAATGCTCAATTTATTTAGTATAAAATAGGACTGAAAATCTGGGATGTCATAACTCTTCATCTCTTATAAAAATTTCGTTCTCGAAATTTAAACCGTTACACAACTTAAGGTAAAAGGTGGGGGTACAATTATCTCATCGACTCTTTAGTCTCCCATGTCACTTCTTCAGTACCGTGGTGTTGCTAGACCACTTTGACCAATGGGATGGTCTTTGTATGTAGTACTTGTTCTTTTATGTCCACGATTTGAATTGGGCTTTCAACGTATGACACTTGGTCATCCACGTCCAATTCCTCAAAATTGAACACGTGAGTCGGTCAAGCTCGTACTTCCTTAACATCGACACGTAAAAGACATCGTGCACTTGCGCCAGTCTCGGCGGTAACGCAAGACAATACGCTAGAATCCCAATTCTCTCAAGAATCTCGAATGGACCTACGTACCTCGGACTCGGTTTTCCTTTCTTTCCAAAACGTGAAGTTCCCTTCATTGGTGACACTTTCAGAAAAAACGTGATCACCAATTTGGAATTCCAACAATCTCCGGCGCTTATTTGCGTAACTTTTCTGTCTACTCTGTGCGGTCTTTAATTTGCCTCTGATTATCGCCATGGCTTCCACTAATTGCTGGACCAACTCTGGGCCTGTAATCCTTCTTTCCCCAACTTCATCCCAACACACTGGTGTTCTGCACACTCTACGATACAATGCTTCGAATGAAGCTATCTAAATACTCTGTTGATAACTGTTGTTGTAGGCAAATTCCATCAGGTGAAGCTGATCTTCCCAACTTCCTTTGAAGTCTAGTAGACAAGCTCTCAGCATTTTCTCAAGAGTCTAAATCGTCCTCTCAGACTGGCCATCCGTCTGAGGATGATATGCTGTACTGTACTGAAACTTTGTACCTAAAGCACTTTCCAAGCTCTTCCAAAAAGCGGCGGTAAATCTCGAGTCTTTATTTGAGGTTATCGTAACTGGCACTCCATGCTTTCGAACTACCTAACGCACATATAGGTCTACATGCCTATCTAGACTGAGGTCCTTTTGAACTGCAATGAAGTGAGCTAACTTTGTCAATTTGTCGACTACAACCCAAATAGAATAATTTCCTCTCTGACTCCTTGGTAGTCCGGTCACGAAATCCATCGTGATATGCTCCCATTTCCATTCTGAGATAGCGAGAGGTTGCAGAAGTCCTCCCGACTTGCAATGCTGAGCTTTTACCTGCTGACATGTCAAAAACTTGGCGACATGTTTGGTGATGTCTGCTTCATACTTGACCACCAATAGTGTTGACGCAGATTCTGGTACATCTTGGTACTACCAGAATGAATGTTGTAACTACTATGATGTGCTTTAGATAAAATATCTTCTCTAAGCTCCACATCATCAGGTACAACCAAACGTCCTTAGAACCTCAGTGTTATATCATTAGAGATATGAAAGTTAGCCTTTCTTTGCTTGGTGTCCTCCTGAAGAATTTTTTGTACTCAAAGCATCGGTGACCTTATTCACCTTCCCTAGGTGATATAGAATATCACAATCGTAGTCTTTCAGCAACTTCATCCATATGCGTTATCTCGTGTTCAACTCCTTCTGAGAGAATAGGTACTTGAGACTCTGATGGTCCGTGAAGATCTGGAATCTTTCCTCGCATAGATAATGTCTCCAAATCTTCAGGGCAAGAATAATTGCCGCGAGCTCTAAGTCATGTGTCGGATAGTTCTGTTCATGAGGTCTCAACTGTCGGGAGGCGTATACAACCCTACCATGTTGCATCAGCACACAACCCAACCCTCTGAATGATGCATCACTATAGATCTCGAATCCTCCAGGACTAGATGGAATAGTTAGCACAGGTGTGGTAATCAGCTTTTCCTTCAGCTCTTGGAAACTACACTCGCACTTGTCTGTCCACACAAATTTTTCTTCCTTCTTCAGGAGTTTTGTCAATGGCAATACTAAAGATGAGAACCCTTCCACAAACCGTTTGTAATAACCTGCCAAACCCAAAAAACTTTTGATTTATGTCATTGTAGTCAGTCTTGGCCAATTGATCATGGCTTCTATCTTGCTTGGGTCAATCAAAACTCGCACTTGTTAAACTTATCATACAACTAGTGGACTCTCAACTTTTGCAGTACTAATCTCAAGTGACTTTCGTGCTCTTCATCACTTCTTGAATATACTAGAATATCATTGATGAACACTATCACAAACTGATACAGATATTCCTTGAATACTTTGTTCATCAAATCCATGAAGGTAGCTGGAGCATTCGTCAACCCGAATAGCATCACTGTGAATTCATAATGACCATACTGAGTATGAAATGCTGACTTAGGAATATCCTTCTTCCTAATTCTTAGCTGATGCTGACTTAGGAATATCGTTCTTCCTAATTCTCAGCTGATGATATCTTGTTCTCAAGTGAATCTTCGAGAATATTGACGCTCTTTGCAACTAATCGAACAAATCATCGATCTTAGGGAGTGGATACTTATGCTTGATCATTATCTGATTGAGTTGCTGATAGTCGATGCACAGGCACAATGAACCATCCTTTTTCTTTACAAGCAGAACTGGTGCTCCCCAAGGTGATGCACTGGGACAAATAAATCATTTATCCAATAACTCTTGCATTTGCACTTTCAGTTCCTTCAACTCAGATAATGCCATTCGATAAGGAGCCTTGGAGATTGGCTCTGTCCCGGGTGTTAGCTCAATCACAAACTCTATTTCCCTTTCTGGCGCTAATTCTGGCAATTCCTTTGGAAAGACATCTGGAAATTCTTGCACAACTAAAATGTCTACCATCTTTAGCTCCTCAACTGTTGTATCCACGACAGTTACCAGGTAACCTTGACAACCCTCGTTTAACAGACGAGTTGCCTCTGGCAATGAGATCAAGGCAATTAAGGGTCCTCCTTGATTCCCTACAAACTCGAAGCTCTCACCCTCTATCGAGTCAAACTGAATCGCCTTGCGATAGTAGTCCATTTTAGCTTGTTGCTTGGTGAGCCAGTCCATGCCAATTATTAAATCAAATTCATACATGACTAGGACTAATAGATCAATTTTCCTCACTCGCTCACCAATCTCTAACTTGTAACCAGAATAACCCAAATCAGCTATTACTTTATCCTTCAATGGTGTAGATATGCAAATTGCCGACTCCAATAATATAGGACTCAATCCTAACAAATTAACATATTGCTTGGCAATGAAGGAATGGGTTGCTCCTTGATCAAACAAAGCGTAAGCAGGATGGTCATTAAGTGAAACCATACCCATGATCACGTCAAGTGCAGCTTTTGCTTAACCTTGTGTAATAGCATACACATTGCCTTTAACCGAAGGTCTCAGCTATCTTCCCTGTGGCACATTATGAGGGGCATACCGTTTGATCTGACCCCTCTGTGGCGGCGGCAGTAGTTGTGGTTGTCCTCTCAGCCTTCTTGGATAGTCTTTGGCCAGGTGGCCCTGCTAACCACATTCATAACAAGTGCCCTTTCTTCGAGGGCACTGGTTCGGTCCATGTCACCTTCCACAAGCGCGACACAAATCATTCCTAGTTGGCGCTGGCTTGCCAACTCCACCTCTCCTATTAGGTGGGACTTGGAATCTACCTCCAGGCATAGGCCTCTTTCCTTGGCAGATTCCTTCTCTATGAGAATTAAACCTATGATGGGACTGGTTCGTTCAGACTCCTTTCGAGCAACTGTGCTCGACGATAAATCTCTTGATAGTCGATCAAATCGAATGGCACCAACGGCTGTCTCAATTCTTGTCGAAGGCCATTTTTGAATCTCCGAGCTTTCTCTTCTAGATCTTCAATCAGCCTTGGAGCGTACTGAGATAGCTTCGCAAACTTGACCCCATACTGGTGGACGGTCATCGTCCCCTGACGAAGATGCTGAAACTCTTCTAATTTCTATTCTCTGGTGCTCCTCGAGAAATACTGGTTGTTGAACGCCCTAAGGAAAGCATCCCACCGTGGGACTACATCTCCTGGAAATATAGTCTCTTTGGCGGCTCTCCACCAGGTGTTGACATTGCCTTGCAACTGATATACTGCCAGGGTTGCCTTCTTTGTCTTAGTGCACATCAGGAGTGCAGCAATACTCGTAAACCTCGGCGGTTTTAGTTTCAAAAATTGTTCTACTAGTTTGTAGATCAGTCTATCTCTACCCAAGTCTAAGTTCCCAGCTGGAACATCAGCATGTGTGGCGGTAGGTGCAGCAACAGGTGTGGTGGCGGGCAGCAATGGCAGCATTGGTAGCGATAGTGGTGGTAGCTTGATCTTGGGCCTGCAGCCCCATCATCTCTTGCATGGCATCTAAGGCTTGGGTGATCCCTATGTTTCCTTGATCACCCGGGCAGCTACCCTAGCACTGACAAGAGGTGGTGCTTCGCCACTAACGCTAGCTTGTGCTGGCGCTTTACCTCTACCTCCTCGGGTATTGACCTTGGTCGGCGCTCTACCCCGAATCACGGCCCTACTAGCCCTTTTAGCAAGAGATGTTACCTCTTAGTCACTCATGACTCAGCTTTATCTACTGAAGCCTGCTTCCAATTCCACACCGAATTAGAAACAGAGTGACCCAAACAACGAGAAATTTTACCAATCATCTAACACAAACATGCACCAGCATGAATTTAAAGGTCTTTCTTACTACTATCCCATAGGTCATTGCACCTTATCACTCCAATACCTAAACATTGCTCTGATACCAAAAAAGGGGGATGTCATGCATCAATCCTCGGGGGTGCACCCATCCCTGCATGGTCGATTAAATAGCAATGTCCTAGGATGCATCGACGACCCATTTATTTTAATCACATGCAGAAGTAGTTAAACAATCTCCAGACAATAAAACAATGGGATAGAAAAGTAGGGTCATTTTTTTCACAACTGAAAAATCCAACTACACTTTTACACAAGTAAAAGTCATAGTATATAATACAATACTATTCACAGAAGTCTGATCTATCATACAATAGTTCACAACTCGGGGTTACAAAACAGGGTGAGGTCTCATTCCTCATCCGAGCATACTCGGGATCATCCTCTAGATACTCTTCCGGCTCCTCCCCCGATTCTTCATCAGAGTCCTCCTCCTCAGGTTCCTCTTCAGGCT
Source organism: Eucalyptus rudis (assembly GCA_019915205.1). Lineage (NCBI taxonomy): Eukaryota > Viridiplantae > Streptophyta > Magnoliopsida > Myrtales > Myrtaceae > Eucalyptus > Eucalyptus rudis. Next base: position 710,643 of record JAHMTN010000021.1, on the reverse strand, counting down.
CTTCTTCAGGTTCTTCTTCTTCAGGTTCCTCCTTTACAGGTTCCTCCTCTAGCTCTTCCCACTAGCGATCCTCCTCCGATTCCTCCTCTTGCTCGACTATCTCCCCTTCCTCTTCACTCCAGTTAGCACCCTCGGCTAAGTATACTAGTGACTCAGGATCACCCTCGAGCTTGGGATCCTTGGCATCCACTACCAACCCATACTTAGGGTTTGTCGTCCCCATCCCCAATGCTGCCTCCGGCACATATAGAGGCACATCACCTTTAGGGATGGGACCCTCTCTTCATCCATCATGGTAGTGACGATACCATGATCGATACTCATGGGGCACATGGTCGTCTCTATTCACATCGACCCAGACCTTGTACTCTACCAACACATACTCTAGCCCTTATGGGTGGGGGTGTATAGGGAAGTGATACTCTATCTCGGTCATCTCCTGGGGAATACCAAAATGCATAGGAGGACGAGAAGGTGGAGGTGTTGCCATCTAGGGATCTGAAATGTTGACCCAAAACGAGACTACGTCTCATTGAGTTCTACCCTCCTAAGACTCGATTAGAAAGCCAATATGCCATAACGGCTGCTTATGCACAATCATGGGTCAGAGGGCTTACCTTGGCCTCAGATTCCACCTGCAAATCAACACAGTTTGAATAGGCACCCTAGCAATCACCACAGATTGAAACAATGATCAATCGACCAAGTCAATTACATGTCAATCAGACCATTCCCCGGTCATTCCATGCCATACTGTCCATTCTCCAAGATAACCTACCAAGTTACCGAGCCAGTATAATATTATTTTATCCAATCTCCAGATGACATATAGAGCCATCAAGGGAGTATGCTTAATGTTTTGTTTCCGAGACAACATATAGAGTCATTGAGCTATTATAACATACCCGTGCATAACGTTCTATTTCCAAGATGACATATAAAGTCATCGAGTCGTTATAACACACCGTTGGATCATACCGTCCTATCTCCAAAATGACATATAGAGTCATCGAGCCGGTATACATGCATTTCTTTCTTAAAATGACTTGAAAGTCATCGAGCTGTTAAATCATACTGTCTTATTTCCAAGATGACATATAGAGTAACCAAGCCATGCATTTCTTTCTCAAAATGACCTGAAAGTCATCAAGCTATTAAATCATACCGTCCTATCTCCAAGATGACATATAGAGTCACCGAGCCGATATACATGCGTTTCTTTCTAAAAATGACCTGAAAGTCATCGAACTGTTAAATCATACCGTCCTATCTCTAAGATGACATATTGAGTCACTGAGCCAGTATACATGCATTTCTTTCTCAAAAATGACCTGAAAGTCATCGAGCCATAATAGTATAATGTCCATTCTCCAGATGACATACGATTAATCGAGTCGTTATAGTATTTTTGTTCCGAAGACACAATATATTTTACCCTTTTTATCATACTTGATAAAGATACATTTGTATGGGTACACGGCCGGCCTTAGCAAAATACAAGGTTTTCACTTTTGAATCTCCCACTATTTTCAGTAGTCCAAAAATAGATTTTTGGCGCAATAGACCGATGCTCGGTAATTTTCCCATTAATTATCAAAACTCATTCTTTTTTGGAATAAAATACCCACCGACACAATTCCACTAAATTAGCACAATCAGGTACTCAATTAAATAAACGAGAGCACCATTGCAATCAGCACGAAATTTCGGTCACCAACTATGCCGGTCTAATTTCTGTAAAATAAATAAATAAATAAATAAATAAATAACTACGAAAATTAATTATTAAATAGCAATAAATCCAACTTAGGCTTGAATGCCTAATTGGAAGCCGAAATAGACCTGGAAAAATTTCGAGGTTCGTTCAATAAATATTAGGACCTATCTACTCACTAAGTATACTAACCATTTGCCTAACATGCATACGTAAATTCCTAATTTAATTATCTTAATCTAATCTATCCACCTAAGTGCACTTAATTAAATCTAATCAACCCCTAAGCATCATTAGCAAACTAAGCAAGGACTAGAGAGTTAAACTCACTTGTTTATCGAACCGTTCGGCTCAATTTGACGGGAACGTGACAAGGGTTGACTTTCTCCAAAGCGGGCCTAGGTTTTGAGGCTCAAAACCACCTCAAATCGGGCCCGAAAGGTTGCTAGAAACCCACTTCTATTATGTTATTTTCTTCATGAAATAGAAGGGAAACAAGCTTGGTTTAGGCGGGGAATGATGGAGGGAGAGTGCAAGGGCCAAACCGGGCCTTGGTAAGGGCTTACCGACGGAGGAACGATGAAGCACAACTCTAGATGAGCTCGGCCAAGGGCTGGGATGCACGGGTAGAAGGCTGGGATGGTGGTGAGGCACGGTAAGGTGCGACGGCGTGCGTGTGCGCGCGCGAGGAGGGCGAACGGTAGCGACGGTGGCGTTGTGCGACTTCGGCACGACGGCGAGGCTGCTCAACTGGCTTCGATCTCTTCTTTAGCTGTTGCAGGGTTCAAATAGCAAGGAGGGGGAGGAAATGGAGTTGGTCACCTATTGCTAAGGGAGAGAGAGGGAAGAGATGAGGTTGGAGGGACCCTTTTTGCCTTATTTTTCCACCTATTTGTCCCCTTTGACTCAAACTCAGCCAAGTATGACTTCCTTGGCTCTCCTTAAGCTAACAAGGCTCATCCATGGACACTTGAAATGCTCCAAATTGGCTAGGGGAAGGGGGGCATACGAATTTGACACAAATCTCTTTCAATTAGACCACAAATCCTCCTCAATTCAATTCGATTCGGTCTCAATAAATTCAATCGACACCTCAAGTTGCAGAAAAATCTTCTGAGACTGAGTCGACGTTCCTAAAATTTATTATGACATGAAAAAAAACTTCAATTTTTGAAATCGGACTTGAACTCGCGGTTAATTTTCATTCCGCACGTTTTTAGCATGAACTAGGCTACCGAGTAACTTTCAGAAATTTTTTCAATGCAAATGACCCATGATCGATTTTCATCGAGATATAATGAACCCACTCGACACATTGGCGACTCTTGGTTGTCGTGAAAATCTCAAGGATTCAAATACGAACACAAGGTACCAAAATAATAAGAAAATCAGTTTAATGTTGGTCTACGAGAATTTTACAATTTAGTGATGTCACCCATGATTAGCCACACATCTCCATCGAATCGACCTATCTCTGATCTCAAATCAATTTTTAACTGTGCCGTAATGGTCTCTAAGGATAGACACGGTCGAGCAGTCGATTCCTGATCGAATTCTCAAGTTTATTGTCTTAAAATTCCTTAATGGTTTCTCGAGATAGTCTAGTTATCTCAAGAGTGATCAGTTTTGAGAAGATCCCTATAGGCGCGTTAATGAAATGCTCAATTTATTCAATAAAAAATAGAACTGAAAATCTGGGATGTCACACATGGCCTACGAATTTCCTGATCCAAAATACCCTTACTTTGGATTTTTCGCCGAAAATCTTGGTTTGTAGAAAAATCTTTAGAGTATGAGTCGATGTTCGTAAAATGACTTATGACATCAAAGAGCTTCCAATTTTTGAAATCGGTTTCAATTTTGTAGTTAATGTGGCATCCGAGAATTCCTTGCCAGTCATTAGGGGTGCTCAAATCAATGTCTTGTATTAAGGACTATGGCCAAATTTAATGGATAAATTTTGGAAAATGATGATCTATCTTTGGCCATATGTATTGTGAATTAGAATTTATGGACTTGTGATTTCAAGTGTATAGTTATTTAATTTTTACACTATAGTACTTTGGTTCAATAAGGATTTAATTAGTATTTAAAAAGGGGTTAAAATTTGATTTAATTAGGCTTGGGTCTTAGGCCCAAGAGTGTGGACCTTTGATGGGCCAAAAGGCCTGCCCATGAAGCCCGTGGAGAGGGCTGCTGTCGACCAAGGAGAGGGGGAGTGGCTGGCCCACTTCCAAGCCCATTATGCATGGGTTTTGCCAAGTGGCAAAAAGGGGACTCCATCCATTGGCCACTTTGGGTTGCTCTTAATCATTGCAAATGATGGTATTGAGGCAGGAATAAAAGGAAGAGTAGCCAGTTTAGGGGGCTGTGCCCAAGCCAAGTGAGAGAGAGAGAAAGGGTTGCCAAGAGAGTGAGGAACCGAGAGAGAAAGGGAGAAGCCGCGCGAAGGAGGAGGTCCGATCGTCCGTCTCCCGTCCGTCCGCTCGTCCGTCGCCATCTGGGTGCCATTGTTTGCTTGGTACAAAGGCAAGTTGGGACCCATATTCTGCTCTTGCATGTTATCTCTTGCATGTGTGTTTGAATGGTGATAAATCTCGGACGTTTAGGGTATGAGAAACCGAAGCTAGAGTGTGTTGTTTTTTTGAAATAGCATGCTGTTTTCGAGTGTGTCACCTGACCCAGAATGTTGTAGAGGCTTGCATGTGGGTTTTGAGTCGGATTTTGGCTTCGACTTCTTCATGAAAGTTGTAGAAAACATCTCAAAGTATAACATACTAGACTTTGGGACAAAATGGCGGAGTTTTAAGGGGTGAAACCTTTCCTCTACGAAAACACCAGATCTGAAACTGTTTTGTCGACCTCTTGGTGGTTTTGTGTGCTACATGTCACATTTTACTGAGAATTTCACTTCGACTTCTTCACAAAAGTTGTATAGAACATCCTGAAGATTAACATACTAAAATTTGAGGTAAAGTGAGCAAGTATAGCCTAGTGAAACGATTTTCTTTTGGAGACGGCAGATCTGGAAGTATGGTACTGGACTCCCGAGACATCGTGGACTATATGATGACTATCCTTTGAGAATCTCACCTAGATTCCCGTATGAAAGTTTTAGTGGACCTCTTGAGGTAAAACATATCAAAATTTCAGAGGAAATGAAGAAAGATAAGTAGGCGAAACCTTGATTTTTTTCGGAGACAGCTAAACTGGACTGTTCGGTACTAGGAACAGGAGCTTCGACCGTCTATATTTAATTATCTAGAGTGAATATGGCTTATATGTCTCTATCAAAACTCTACCTTAGGGTCTTGACTATAACCTGGTACAATTTCATAATTTTTGGAGGTCATTCGGGTATTTTAATCGAAATATTTCAAGAACTGCACAATCTGATTTTATTCGAATTTTGCATGCTGTATTGTGTGAGCTATATCTTCTTGTGTGAAGCTCTTTTGGGCATGTGTTCTTCATGAAATTTCTACCTTTATGTCTTGTCTATTACATACTCTGATTGTATAATTTTTGAAGATCATATGGATATTTAATTTATATGTTTTCCGAAATTGGGTTAGCTAGAATTTGGTAAATTTCAAAAAGTCATGATGTATGGATTATTCTAAGTTGTATGGACCCCATGGATTGTATTGTCATAAGTGGTTGTATCTTGCTGCATGTATGATGATGATTGGAAATGCATATAAGAATCAAATGATGAAAATGGTCTTGTTTGCCATCACATCATATGCCATGTTGAAATTGAGCTATAATTGAAAATGTGAACTAAGATAAGTGAGAAGGCTGTCGGAGGTGTTTGCCGACGATACCCCAGGAGTGTCGGGATGCCTAGCCAGAGAGTGTAAATGCCGGATGCCCGGTGGCCTTAAATGGCTGAATGCCTGAGGGTCCTCGGGAGTTTCGAGATGCCCGGAGAGTGGGGGAGCCGGAAGCCCGGAGGTTTAAGCTGAGGGATACCTCGTGATGCCAGTTGGGGTACGAGATGCCCGACGAGTGTGTGCCGGATGCCCGGAGGTTTGTGCCGGAGGTTCCTCACGATGCCAGGTGGGGTGCGAGCGATAAATGTGGGATGCAAATACTGGTCCCGGGAAAAAGAGAAATGTGGCGGTTCAAAATGAAAGAATAAAATTTGGAAATTGAAATTGAATCATGCATGGTATGGCCATATGTATGCATGGATGCATGATGATGGTAAGTGCATGGATGTATGTGCACCTATGGCATGATGGTATATGTGACATGTTGATGGTAAGTGCATGAATGTATGTGCACCTATGGCATGATGGTATGTGTGACATGATGATGGTAAGTGCACGGATGTATGTGCATGGCATGATGGTATATGTGACATGTTGATGGTAAGTGCATGAATGTATGTGCACCTATGGCATGATGGTATGTGTGACATGATGATGGTAAGTGCACGGATGTATGTGCACCTATGGCATGATGGTATGTGTGACATGATGATGGTAAGTGCACGGATGTATGTGCACCTATGGCATGATGGTATGTGTGACATGATGATGGTAAGTGCACGGATGTATGTGCACCTATGGCATGATGGTATATGTGACAGGATGCTGGTAAGTGCATGGATGTATGTGCACCAATGGCATGATGGTACATGTATGATATGTTGGTGATGATTACATGAGGATGTGTGTACATGTGGTATGATGACATATGCATGGCTCCAAGGTAAATTATGCATGGATGCTTGTATGATATGTCTTATGCTATGATTGTTATGATTGTATTGTGTGATGCATTTAGTGGTTTATTGGGTCATTTACCTGCTGAGTGGCTGTACTCACCACCAACATTTCAGATTAGAAAGATGCCGCTCCATGCTGTCACGCGAGGTGTCTTTTACGGCCTTCCTTCAGATGTGGAGGTCGAGTGTGTGGAGATCGACTGTCCCACCATCCCTGGTTTGACGTTCATTCGAGTTCGCGCATTAGTGATGTATGACGTGGGCCTGGCTGAGGGCCCTGTCATTCAGGAGTTCATATCTGTTCACGTTCGTCAAGACGGAGTGATGCGGGGGGTGTTGCCGCCACCACCGCCTAACGCACCGGCATGGGGTGTGACTGCACGCACGCGAGAAGTAGGAGCTGCAACTTTTTGGACAATAGCCGACACTAGTAGAAGGAGGATTTTGTATGATCGACATAGAGGGTCGAGTTGTCTCTTTTTGAGGTTGTGGCCGAGTGTAGTCAAAAGTCTTGGCCTTTCTTTTGTTGTACCGACCCGAGAAAATCCATCATGAAAATATGTAAATAAAAGTGTCTTGGCTTTATCTTTTCTTATGATGTTCAGTGGTGTGCAATTGTATCATGGTTATTGAAGGGGGAATTAGTAAGACTCGATTATGCTTCCACAAATAAGATGCGCTGGGACCGTTTTTTTTTTTTTTTTAAAGAAGAAATGCCTAGGAACTAAGGTACTTCTTTTGGTAATATGTGGTGACCTTGGGCATTTCGAGGTGCCACAGCCGCCGTTTTTGGTATCAGAGCAAAATGGTTATAGGTGGAGTGATAAGGAGCCTCATTTGGAAATTGAGGAACATGATGGCAATGCACACCATAGGATTAAAACGGAATAATTGATTAACTTTGAATAACTGGTGATGAGTATTCACTCGTAGATCCCTAGTATTTTATTTTGAGTTGTCTTTAGGTACTAGTAACATGTATATGTTACTTATGTAGTTGTAGTAGTTGATTTGAATGGAGACAGTGAGTCTCAGATTATTCTTGAGGCAATGCTTGGAAATTGCAGGAAAGTCATGGTGCGAGCTGGAAGTGCTCATCCATCGAGGGCTGAAGCCTCTGCTGCAAGGGCTGAACCCCGAATGGAAGACATCCTACGGGTATTGGCCAATATTGGAAATCTGATGGAAAGACAGGCGCAACAATAACCTGGAGCAGAACGCCGTACTCAAGGATAGGTAGAACAATTTTTGAAGCTAAAGCCACCTAAGTTTAGTGGAATGAGACTGAGGAGGCGGAACATTGGATTGATGGAATTGAACAAATTTTCAGGTTGTTGGACTGCAATGATGCTGAGAAAATAACCTTGGCAGAGTACCAATTGGAGGTAAATGCAAAGTTTTGGTGGAGAGCTTCGAGGGACACAATCTTCCCACCTGGTACTGATGTTAACTGGGAAGAGTTTGTGAGAGCTTTCAATAGAGAGCATTTTTTTGACTGTGCTAAGGATAAGAAAATTACAGAATTTGTTCAACTAGAACAAAAGGGGCTGACAGTAGACCAATATGAGGCTAGATTTTCTGAACTGTCTAGATATGCTCTTATGCTAATTGAGGATCAATAAGAGAAAGCTAAGAGATTTCTTAAAGGGTTGATGACTGATTTTAGGAAACAACTGGTGCCTTTGAACATAAGAGATTATAATGAGATCTATGAAAGGGCATAATTAGTAGAGCAGGAGTTGGTAAGGGAACATTCGGAGAATAAGAAACCATTGTCTTTTGGTGACGTGAGACGGGGTAAGAGACCCTATACAGGTCAAGGTCAGACCTGGAAGTCTAAGAAGAAGGGAAATTTCAGGAACTTTGAAAGGGCAAGGGTAGTTTGAATTTGGAAAGGACACCTTATCGAAATGAGGAGTGTCAAAGGTGTAATGGGCGACATGGCCCAGGACCTTGCAATGGGCAACCGAAATGTTATAGTTGTGGACAAATAGGTCATCTTAAGAGAAACTGCCCACAGGAAAGGTCGCACGTGAGTATTGGCTCGGTGCAACAGTTACAGCGGAATGCTATTAGGCCAAACTTACCAAGGAATCCTCAAAGGCCACCAGCACAAGGAAGGGTGTATGCGATCACCTAAGAGGAAGCAGAAGCTTCCAAAAATGTTATCTCATGTACGATCCTCATAAATGATAAAAAGGCATATGCATTGTTTGATACAGGTGCTACGCATTCATTTATATCCGAAAGATATAGACAGTTGAATAAGATAGAAGCTACGCCTCTTGAGACGCCTCTTTGTGTTTCTACGCCTTTAAAGAAAATGATATTGTCTACACTGGTGTGTGGAAATTGCAAGATAACAATGGGAGGAAAGGATATGGAAATAGACTTAGTCGTAATGGCCATGTATGATTTTGATGTTATCATAGGAATGGATTGGCTTCATAAGTATCGGGCCAAGATGGATTGTTATAGGAAAGTGATCCAATTTACCTTACCTGATCAGTCTAGTTGTGAATTTCTGGGAGGTCAAACCCACCTACCTGTACCACTTATTTCAGCAATAGAAGCCCGTGCGTTACTTGACAAAGGATGTCAAGGACCCCATGTATTGTATTGTCATAAGTGGTTGTCATGCGGGGCGTCTTTTACGGCCTTCCTTCGGATGTGGAGGTCGAGTGTGTGGAGATCGACTGTCCCACCATCCCTGGTTTGGCGTTCATTCGAGTTCGCGCGTTAGTGATGTATGACGTGGGCCTGGTTGAGGGCCCTGTCATTTAGGAGTTCATATATGTTCACGTTCGTCGAGACGGAGTGATGCGGGGGGATGTTGCCACCGCCACTGCCTGACGCACCGGCATGGGTGTGACTACACGCACGCGAGAAGTAGGAGCTGCAACTTTTTGGACAATAGCCAACACTAGTAGATGGAGGATTTTGCATGATTGACATAGAGGGTCGAGTTGTCTCTTTTTGAGGTTGTGGCTGAGTGTAGTCAAAAGTCTTGGCCTTTCGTTTGTTGTACCGACCCGAGAAAATCCATCATGAAAATATGTAAATAAAAGTGTCTTGGCTTTATCTTTTCTTATGATGTTTAGTGGTGTGCAATTGTATCATGGTTGTTGAAGGGGGAATTTGTAAGACTCGATTATGCTTCCACAAATAAGATGCGCTCGGAGCGTTTAAAAAAAAAAAAAAAAGAAGAAATGCCTAGGAACTAAGGTACTTCTTTTGGTAATATGTAGTGACCTTGGGTGCTTCGAGGTGCCACAGTTAATTTCAATATGGCGCGATTTTAGCGTGTCCTAATCTACCGGGTAGCTGTTAGGAACTTTTGGTACAATTGACCCGTGGTTGATTATTTTCAAGTCACAACGTGCATCTTCGACACATTGGCAACTCTTAGTTATCGTGAAAATCTCGAGATTTCAAATACGGACACAAGGTACCAAAACGACAGAGAAATCGTTCTAGTGCCGATTGACAAGAATTGTGCAATTAGATGGAATTACCTACACTTAATCAAATACTTTTGTCGAGTTGACCTATCTCTGGTCTCTAATTGGTATATGCTGTAATGACCCTTGCAGATTAGCACAGTCAAGTTGTCGATTTCTAGTCGAATTATCAAGTCTATTGCGTTTAGATTCTTAACAACTTCACCTGATAGGCTAGTTATCTCGTGAGTGACCAACTCAGAGAAAAGAACTGTAGGCGCGTCAATGAAAAGCCCGACTCATTCAATTGAAAACAGAATTGGAAAATCATGATGTCACATCAATACTCATTATCTTTTTTTTAATGCATTTGACTCTTACTCTTCAAGAAGATTGGCCTATCTAGCTTAGCCTCCTAGTTAGGACCAAAATATGGGTTGAAATCGATGATGTTACAAATTTTTCCAAGTGAATTATTGTCCTTAATAGTAATTGTCATGCTGGCCTACCCCTGGCAAGCATGATAGCTCCTTTCGACCTAAATCGTCTTTCCAAAATTTTTAAAAATAAATAAATCAGCGGAAGCTGAATAGACAGTAAAGGAAAGAAATCAAGCATAAAACTAGGAGCAACCAACAAGATTTGTTTCTTTCCTATGTAGATTTATTTATATACAGAGAGTTCAATCATGTTTATCAAAAAAAAAAAAAACAAAAGACGTGAGCTTTTCAAAAAAAAAAAAAATTTAGTGACCTAGCGTCTACACTATTGCTCTCCATTGGCCTCGTCTTGTAGAACTCTCTCTCAAGCTATCTACCTATCATGCCGTCTATCCACCTCCATCCTAGCTTCTGGCTGCCCCATCCCTAGCCTGCCTGCCAAGCAAGATTGCCTCCATCGTGGTCACCATTATGTAGTGGGAGAGGTCTCATTAAGCATCCACCGACACAACCGTATATGGCCATGAATCCGAGAGCGACGAGGCCTATAGGTACCTCTATGTCCACGATCATCCAGCAGGCAACTCGGAGGAAAGTAGCTTCAAGCACATGAGGGTCTTCCACCTCGTCACAGTACCAAGAGAAATCCATAGGCGTGCCATACAAAATCTAATAGGAGGTAGGTGGAATCGACATGGCTCAACCAGGAAAAATGTAAAATCAACTGGAATGAGTAAAACTCATCAAGCAAATGATCCACTAACTAGGATACAAGCATAAAGCCACTAAGTAAGAGGATGTCATAGCTTGCTTGAGAACTTTTCTACAAGCATGATCAATAAGGGACCCTCTAACTATTGACTCATCTTGACATTAGAAACTCAGTAGTCACAACGTGCTTGAGAACCTTTCAACCTACAAGGATGGCCTCTACTAGGCTCTCATAAACGATGACGTATGCCATTCATATCATCTCATTACCAAAAAGGTACTACATGTACAGGCAATATCACAAGTAGTAATACAAATCACTATGTGCACATGTCATCATATATGCCACCACAAATTGTAGTATAATAGTGTATGCACATGATCAAGCGTAGACAGCCATTGCCCTCACAACTACATATGTGACTCCTTGAAGAGTCCAACAACCACCATCTTCCGAAAAGGTCAGGGCATAATCCATCTAGGCATCTCGTCCCCAACCTAGCATTGCGAGCCAGTCCCTAGGGAAAATCACATCTTGTTCCCCTGCTTCTAGAGAGCACTTAGTTCCTCCCTCACTTATTAGCCTCATCAGGCATCTTGCACCTAGGGCATTCGATAAGAATCGAATTCTTCATTGAGCAACTGAAGGGCACCACGTTACCCCCTCCAGGCATCTTGCACCTAACCTGGCATCACAAGGAACCCCTAATAGTCCTTCAGCACCCACCCTCACACTTCTAAAGGGCATTATGTTACCCCTCTAGGCATCTTGCACCCAAGGCATTGTCGTCACAAAGACCGACAACAATTGATTATACCATTACCAATGTGCAACAATTCAATAATATAATGTCTAATACAATAGTGCAATACTATTTGCAAGGAAAATGAACAAGCCAACTGGTCCATGCATTAGTTTACTTAACTAACCTATCGGCACTTTCCAACCTAACGTCCATAGTCTTAACAGGGAGTCTTGCCCGTGGTTAACAAAAAGCCTACATAACCTTACGTCGCAATCAAAAGACCATAAGTCCTAAGACACACAATAAGGCACCTGAATAATACCACAAATCCTAAGTTCCAACGAGCTCAATAATGAGGCGATGTGACCAGTGTCTCTCCACACCTTCATTTTCCTAATTCTATCATTCCACCTCCTAGACTAACTAATACAAGTTCATGTATAAAGCTGAAATTAAGACTGCACCACCTAGAACTCATCCGAGAGACATGGACTAAGATTTGTCGTCACTTCCTAGACCAAATTTAACTCGATGTGCCGCAAACAAAATAAATGGAAGTTAAGAAGTTCTCAACCTAACTTGGGACCATTTAGTACGAGCAAGGTGAGAGTGCTAGTATGAACACCTAGAGGGGGGAAAATAGGTGTTTAAACTAAACCTTGGCAAATATATTCGAAATAAAATAGATTTCAAGTAAAAGAAAGGAGTTAAGGAAGAGAATAAGAACACAAGGTTTATAGTGGTTAGGCTTAATCCAAGCCTACGTCCACTCTCCCACGCTAACAGCCTTCTTGGCTGGATTCCACTATGCAATCAACAAGAGATTACAACTTTGAGTGCAAACACTTAGTAGTAGATCACACTATCTCACTAAGTCACTCTTTTGGTATTTCTCTCATGATCACAAACATTTAAGCTCTCCAAAGACAAGTGTATGATCGAAGGTCACTCAGACTTTGGAATTATAAATTCTACACTCCGTCTCTTACTTGCTCATCGGTCCTTCATCTCCTTAAATACTCCTCCACTTCCAAACTAGCCGTTGGACAGTATCTTAGAGGATCGTCTTCCAATCTACCCATTGGACAGATCTGTATCTAGAAGAATTGGTAGCCGTTGAGTGACAAAGGTAGAATCCCAAATTGATTCCGATCGCCCATACAAACAGAATCTTGGTTTCCATAAGTAGAGCTTCTTCGTATAGAAAGTTCTCGTCTTCAATATCCAATCGTTAATCAATTAGATTGAGTCAATCAAATCAATCTTGATGTGGAATCCAAACCAGATCACTAGCCATTATATGATTGGGCTTGTGTTACGTTCTGTCGAATCTCGATTGAAAGTCTGAGAGCAATAGACTTTACAATCTGAGTTTGAACATATTCTGCTTCTGAACAGATTTAGCTTTAAGGTCTGAACACAGTCTGAATAAGTTCAACTTCAGCATATAATCTGTTTTCTGGTTCAACTTCAGCATAGAGTCTATCTTCTGGTTCTTCATTCACGTTCAGTCTGGATCAAAATGAGCAGACTTCTGATGTAGAACAAACTTTGGCACTAAAGTCTGGCAGTCTCCGGACTTTGACACAGAAGTTTGGAAATCTTCATAATAGACTTTGGACAATATCCTTTACATGTTCTATCATCTGCATAGTCTATTACTTAACCATCAAACATGTTAGTAGCCTTTGATTTATTTTGTCATCTTCAAAACATCATAAGGGATTTCCCTAACAATCTCCCCCTTTTTTATGATGACAAAACAATATCTGAATATGCAAATGTGTAATCACACTTTCTAAAATAATGATAAATCAATCATCAAATTAGATTTTCAAAAAATGTGATTTGAATCAAAAGACAGCAAATAGATTGAGTATAACAATATATAGAAAAAATAATTGCAGCTCAATATTATAATATCAACCAATCAACATATATGCATATTTATATTCTCTCCCCCTTTTTGTCATAATCAAAAAGCGATGAAAAGTATCACGTAGAGAATATAAAATGATAACAAATATGTCTTGCATAATTTCCAAAAATAAGCTTTTATAAAGTAAATCGAATATTAAAGATATGCAATATAGCTCACTTCGGTCATATACATCAGCAAATATCCAATAAAAATCACGGATACATTATAAAATTCACTTTACCCATTTTGTCATAATAAAACGATAATGTAAATAAGAGATTTGTTAATTACAAAATGTAATAAAAGATGCACTAACCGGATTTTGACAAATTCTGACACATTTACCTTTTCTTCTTTCCATAATAATCAAGATTATGATCGATTCAAAAAGATTTTTCCATAATTGATCAATGCTCCCCCTCAATTTGTTGCCTTTTGAGATGATCACGATTCTTTTCTTTCTTTTAGATTCACGTTCTCACCCTGTCATCATGACAATATTTGCGAATAGAAATAATTGTTGCCTGTGCACGTTGAACAGAATATTTTTCCAGTATTTCCTTTGTAGCAACAACATCTGCAACGATCACTTGCATTTTGAAATTCGAGGCAAAAATTTATTTTCTTTAACCAAGCTCATCTCGAATTCAACCTGCATAAACTTAACAAACTTTTTCCACAAATAAGCTTTAATAATATTCATGTAATATATAATGCACTTTCTTCAAATAAATAAATTGAATAGGATATGTAAAATTAAAATTCAGAACTACTCAACCTTTCGTACAACACATAAGAGATTTCCTCAATAAGCAAAAATTTTGCACAAGGAAGGGAATTTTCGATCTTCCAAAAGATAGTATAGAATATTCATAATTTTCAGATCAAGCTTTCCAAAATCCATATGAAAGATTATATTGCCACCTGCAAAATCTTGTATAATAGATAATAATCATTGCAAAAAAAAAAAAAAAGTCACGTAATATCTTGCTTTGATTTGCGGATCAAACTTGCTAGATATAATATATCTTTTATGAATATAGCAAGAATATCCATGAATATGCAGTAATATCTTTCGAGATCAAAGAGATTTCCTTGAGCATAAATTTCATATGTGCATTTTGCAAAAGGAAAATAGATATTTCTGTCACGTGCCAAAATTGCAATACCTTATAGTTATAACAAAATATATTCGCAATATAATAAACAATCATCCAAAATCATGATAAATGCACATACAAATTTGTAAGGCGGGATGATAAAAAATATTCTCTTACCCATGGCATATGTTTGCAATATACCATTGAAAAAGAAAAATCATTACCAATATTCGCATGAGATACATTTCTGATTGCATCATGATTTGCATAGATTTGCGATCATTCTTCCCTTAAAGAATTTCCTGCAATCAACTCATTTCCCTTTTTGGTATCCATCGATTTGGATCTTTCCTTGACGTTAGAGCAAAATATAAAATCTCCATAATCAAATATTCTTTCTTAATTCATCATAACAACGTATTCAAAGAAAGAATATTATGTACAATGATATTTTTAAAATTAAATTCTCACTTAGTGAAAACACAATAAAATCAGGGAGAATGAAATCCTTAAGTATCTAGGAATATTTTGCATAATTAACATCACGTAGAATCAGATTTTTAATTTGTTAAATATGACAAAATATGAGAATATAAAATCAAACCAAATAAATTCATTTGTCTTTAAACAAAATGATCACACGTATTATATCAAATCTCAACGCGTGAATAATAAATCACACGATTCTTTCTTCAATAAAACAAATCAAAGAATAAAATCTCAATCAACCAAGGATATATCGAATATCAAGTATAATGAGAAATTTTAAATTGTGCACTCAAACCAAATTGAGAATAAAAACATATACATTCCTTACCAAACTCTCCTTCTTCCCTTCCTTTATTTCCTGCAAAAATAACTCATGTTTTCTTTGGTACCCATTTTTCTTGAGTCCATGAGAGTTAGTAGAATATGTTGTTTTTACACAATTTTTCTTAATAGGTCTCCAGACTTTAGGACATTCTTTCTCAAAGTGTTTCGAGTCTCCACAATTTAAACACTTGAAGACATTTCGACCAATAGGTTTTACAAACACTTTTTGAAAATGATTTTTGTAAAATTCCTTTAAAGGTTTTTGTCTAAGTCTCTCTTTTACTTATGACATTTCAATCAATTAAAGAATTATTTTCCTTATTGAAACCAAGTCCCGACTTATTATAGTAAGGAACTTGTATGGAAAGAATATGCTCTCAAGTTTTTGAACCATTTGAGAATCTTGTTGAAATATTTAAAAATTCATTTTTTAAAGAATCATTTTCTTGGATAAGTAAATCTCGACTTTCTTTTGTTTGTAGAAAATCTTTTTGCAAAATTTCAAATTTTCTTTTTGAGAAAGATCTTGTTGCCTAAGCCGAGAATTCTCCTTTTTTAGTTCGGAGATCCTTTTAAGAGAAGATTTGAGATTTGAGCAAAGCTCATTTATATACTTTAAAACTTTGAGAGGAATTTTTGAATGGCTTACCTCGATTCCCTCATCGAATTTTGAGTCTGTGTCTAAGTCAGACTCTGATTCTGAGTCTATGTCTGAGTCAGACTCTGATTCTGTGTCTGTGTCTGTGTCTGAGTCAGACTCTGATTCTGAATGTGCCATCAAGCATATATTTCCTTGCTCATCATCTTCTTTCATTGTTCTTTTCTTCCCATTCTGGTTGTATTGTCTTCTTCCACTAAATTTGCTTCATTTTCTACTCAACCTTTTGAATTTCTTGATCATAAAAGCAAGTTCTTTGTCGTCCAAGTCATTTTCTGAGACTGTTTCATCAAAAACAGCGTTAGATACTAAAGTAATGGACTTCTTACCTTCAGGATCTTCATCGTTGAGTTGTTTTACTTCATAGGATTGAAGAGTGCCGATTAATTCATCAACGGAGAGTGGCATAATCCTCTGAGTTTCACGGATTGAGGTCTTGACATGGTTCCAGTCTTTTGAGAGACCTTGCAAGAGTTTGTTGACCTTCATTGGGGAAGAAATTGGATGACCTTGATATGCCAAACCGTTTTCAATTTCTGTAAAACGATCAACCTTATCTCCAATTGACTCTCCTTGCTTCATCTTAAAGGATTCATATTTACCAAGCAGGAAGTTTACTTTTGTCTCTTTTACACAATCGGTCCCTTCATATGTAACATGAAGTCTATCCCAAACTTCTTTTGCCGTTTCACATGAAGAGATTCTGTTATATTCAACAAGAGACAAGGCACAATATAAAGAATAAATAGCTTTTGCATCAAGCGCTTCTCTTTTGGATAACTCCGTCCGAGACATAAGAGCTGGGGGTTTGGTTTCTTTGTCTTTGGCATTCTTATTTGATGTAGACCTAGCAATGGGCTTGATTCCTCTTTCCACAACATCCCATTGCAAGGGATCTCTAGATCTTAGGAATGCCTTCATTTTGTTCTTCCACACGTTGTATTCTTTTCCATCAAAATATGGTGGCCTTGTGTTGCTTTGTCCCTCCATAAGTTCTAGTGCCAAGATACTAGCCATAAAAGATCTTTAGCTCAAAAGTAAAAACACTTTTATAAAATGAGCACTTGGCTCTGATACCAATTGAGAGTGCTAGTATGAACATCTAGAGGGGAGTGAATAGGTGTTTAAATTAAACCTTGACAAATATATGCGGAATAAAATAAATTTCAAGTAAAAGAAAGGAGTTAAGGAAGATAATAAGAACACAAGGTTTATTGTGGTTCGGTTTAATCCAAGCCTACGTCCACTCTCCCACGCTAATAGCCTTCTTGGTTGGATTCCACTATGCAATCAACAAGAGATTACAACTTTGAGTGCAAACACTTAGTAGTATATCACACTATCTTACTAAGTCACTCTTTTGGCATTTCTCTCACGATCATAGACATTTAAGCTTTCCAAAGACAAGTATATGATCGAAGGTCACTCAGACTTTGGAATTATAAATTCTACGCTCTGTCTCTTACTTGCTCATCGGTCCTTCATCTCCTTAAATACTCCTCCACTTCCAAACTAGCCGTTGGACAATATCTTATAGGATCGTCTTCCAATCTACCCATTGGACAGATCTGTATCTAGAAGATTTGGTAGCCGTTGAGTGACAAGGGTAGAATCCCAAATTGATTCCGATCGCCCATACATACAGAATCTTGGTTTCCATAAGTAGAGCTTCTTTGTATAGAAATTTCTTTTCTTCAATATCCAATCGTCAATCAATTAGATTGAGTCAATCAAATCAATCTTAATGTGGAATCCAAACCAGATCACTAGCCGTTATATGATTGGGCTTGTGTTACGTGAGAGCAATAGACTTTACAATCTGAGTCTAAACATATTCTGCTTCTGAACAGATTTAGCTTTAAGGTCTGAACACAGTCTGAATAAGTTCAGCGTTAGCATAGAATTTGTTTTTTGGTTCAGCTTCAGCATAGAGTCTATCTTTTGGGTCTTCATTCACGTTCAGTTTGGAATTTGTCAGAATGAGCAAACTTCTGATATAGAACAGACTTTGGCACTAAAGTCTGGCAGTCTTCGAACTTTGACACAGAAGTTTGGAAATCTTCAAAATAGACTTTAGACAATATCCTTTACATGTTCTATCATATGCGTAGTCTATTACTTAACCATCAAACATGTTAGTAACCTTTGATTTATTTTGTCATCTTCAAAACATCATAAGGGATTTCCCTAACACAAGGTGGTTGTCCCAATGATTGGAAAACTTGGGATAACCCAAACATGGCTTCAGCATCCCCTCGGCCTCCATTTGTGTGGAATCCCAGAGTTCCATTGCTGCTAAGGCTCACTTAGCAACGCCAAGCTTTAGTCGCACACGAAACTATCATGACCAGGAATTTGGCTCAAGGCCGGATAGGGTTTCGGTGCTTCCTGAGCCTCTCAATCTCCCCGACCCATATATCCGAAGTCGAGATTGAATATAACATAACCTAACAACAAAACCAGAGTCTATGGGCTATCGACCAAGCAATTCTCGACACCCATAACTCACCAACGCTAGGCAGCTGCACCAGAGGTCTACTTAGCCCAAGAATGGGCAATTCGGCACCTAGTTTTAGATTTAGCAATGACGGAAGTCCATGGATTGCATATGCAAAGCCACCGGAGCTTGATTGTGTGCCCTAGACCCCAAGGACAACTTCACAGTAGCATCTAAACAGTAGAGAGCCCAATCGTCCTCGATCCAACTTTGGACAAAGTTTTAACACTCAACTCATGCACCTAAATCGCAAAATCGAGCCCCAATTTCCACATGCATAGCTAAGTGGAGCTAATCTGTGTACTCAAGACCCTAACGGTAGCTCTAGACTTGTATAAAGTTAGGAAAAACTCCACTTGCCTGGCTAAAGAAGACATTCTACCATACTTATTAACAATACTAGTATGAATATGAGGAGCAATGTGGTAGTCTTTAGGTAAGCCTAGTTTGAACTTTTTTGGATGTATGAGGTGAAGCTCCCCGTTGAGTGTGGTGTATGGTTTTGCTAATGGAAATAGTGGAGTATAAGATATGATTCTGATATGTTTTATTAGTAAAGTTGGTGAACTTTGCCAATTCTATTTCTACCAATATCTACTCATAAAATGCAAGGGTTTTATTTGTATTTTGTGGTTTCAAAAACAAGTTTTTTGAAAATATGTTTTTGGCCAATTTGATTGAATCTTTGTAAAAAAAAAAAAAAAATCCATCTTCTACAATTATTATTTGGAAAGATTTTTTTTTTTTAAAGAAATGTGATTTTTGAGTTTGAGGGGTTGTCTATGACTAATCACCACCTTATTCGAAATTGTTTTTTATTTTGCTTATCTTTGGGCCACAAGTGGTGAAGGATTGTTGCTTATCTAGATGGAACTAGATGCCTCTTTCTTCACTATTTTTTGTAGAGAATGAGCAATGGTTCTAGTAGTTCTTTAAGTAGTTTGGCAGTTAGTTGTGCTAAAGTAGGTTAGGGCTCTTCCTTTTGGGAAGTGGTATTTGGCATGGGTTTATTTTCTATTATGTCAAGCCATGACTTGATTGGTGTGAGGAAAGTTTTAGCAGGGGCTTTGCCTTTGCCTTTCTTTTTGGGTTTTGCTGGCATCCCTGTAAAAACTCTCTTGTGAGAAAATCTAGTAAGGAGTTTGAAGAACCATTTATAAATTCAATATCAAAGTCAAATATTGATAATATGGCTTGCCACTTAACAAAAAATTGTTTTGATGCAGTGTTCAAGACGTCTTTTTGTAAAATTTCTTTGGCTGATTTACAATTAATTGTTAAAAGGAATTTTTGATTTAATAAATCTCTGTCGCGACCTAAATTTCGGGTGCACCACCTAAAACTAGGTTAATGGACTACTGAGCTTTTTTAAACTTAGCTCAAGCTCTCCCAAGCCCATACCAAATCGTGACTTAATGTTCAATTATTTAACATGCAAATGATTAATATTTAGGAGTCGCCACTAATCGGTTTATGATAGGTCGATTAGACACCTAAGTAAAATAAATGGTGATTTATTTTACTCTTACGAACCAGAGACTGAGGTTACACTAGATTTCTCTAATGCCCTTTCGGTACCATTTCATTTTAATTTTTTTAAAATGTTTTTTGTAAGCAGCTGATTTATTTTAACCTAAATTACTATCATGCAAATGTGGTGACCACACGGTGCTCATCCGTTATTAAAGCAATCAAATAAATAAATTGCATCACACAAAGCAAGCAATCATTCTTTGGGTTTTCTTAAAAATTAGAATTATTTTATGAAAATGCATTTTTAAACCAAATGACTTAATCTTATTAATATGCAAATTTTAATTAAATGGGCCTATTATGCAAACTAATTATTATGCACCTCATGACCTAACTTCACTAATTAACAAGTTCTGATTAAATAATCCTATTATGCAAACTAGTTAACATGCACCTAGTATTTTTTGGATTTTTTTATTGAAATTCATAATTTATAAAGATCCTAATCAATCTATCTAAAAATGGGTAATTTTCTAATCTATTCTAGGGATTAATTTGACTTAAACCCTATCCTATCCTAGAAAACTATTTTTTGGGAAAATGAGATAATTAGAATATGTGAACAATATGTAAAACCCTAAAAAATATTTAGGTTCAACCCTAACTTATTCCTAAAAATGCAATCCTAAAAATGTAATCCAAAGAAAATTCTAATTTGTTAAACCTACATACTTGATTTACTAAACTTATATGCTCATGCGGAATTTTGATTTTTTTTTTATCTTATGATTTTTTTAGTTTTTTTTAAGAGATAAGTAATTATTAAATCTAAACTATCAACAAAATCAAGCAAGAAGGGATTAAAATAATCGAAAAAATAACCTGTTGTCTCACAGGTCAAATTAACGGTTATTCTAACCCTAATTATCACAGCAAAGAGATCGAAATAATTATAAATCTGATCCGAAATCTTACGGACCAAATTAAATAATTATTGTGATTTAACAATTAAAATCTCACTAAAAATCTCAACAATTAAAATAATTAAAAAAATGATCCAATGTCTCTTGGATCAAATTAATAATTATAATAATTCCAGACAAAATCCCTGCGGATAATGCATACTAAGTTCACAAATATTAACATCAAATATTACAACTTAAATAGATAAACTAAAATGAGATAAAATAGAACAAAATAAATAAAAGAAAAAGCTAAACCACCTAAAGAAAGAGGGGCTTGCTGCAGCGTTGATGGGCGCCGAACGGATGGTGGCCGGCGTCGGATACTGCAGGTCAGTGACGGCAAGGTGGCGCAGGAGGTACAGGCACGGGCGTCGGGTCGAGCAGCGAGAGGGCTCGCGGGCGTTGCGAGTCGCAGGTTGCTGCACAGCGATGCTCGCGGGTGCTGGTGCACGGAGCAAGGGTGGATGTCGAGGCAAAGATCGGCGGAGGGCGATTTGCAGAAGTGGGTCGCGTACGGATCGGGACTTGCTGCCTTCGGGGGGCCGCGATGTCAAGCATGACGAGAACAAGGAGATCGCCGAGCAGAAGGGTCGCAGGTCGTAGCGGTGGTGGTGAGCAATGGTGTTGGGGCGAGCTCGCGGGTGCAGAGGCGCGGCGGCGTCGGTTGCTGCAGAGGCGGAGTCGCGCTAACTGAGGCGCGGTGAGTGCCGGGCAGTCTGAGACCTGGTCGTCGGACTGCTGGCGTTGAGTGCACAGATCACGGAGGTGCTCATGCGGAGGTGCGGTGGCCTTCGGAGTGAGGCGGTTTTGGTGCAGCGACTGGTGCAACTCAGTGGATGGCGGAGCGGCGGGTTGCAAGGAGCGTCGGTGAGCGAGGCGTGGCGTCAGGTCGTTGCGGCGAGCTTCATGGGGAGACCGACGAAGCGGCCGTGGTGGAGGCGTTACAGTGGAGATGTTGCGCGGGGGACAGTCACAATAGCGGAGCTTCAGATGGCTACCGAGCAGTGCAGGCGCTGGTGTGGCGAGACGATGGCGTCCGGCGAGCAGAGGGCGAAACCCAGGTGGACGACAGCAAGCACCGCTGGAGAAAAAGAAGTTTTCTTCTGCTTTAATTATTTCTCTCCTCCAATCAGCCTCACTTTTCCTTTTCTGACCTAATCTCTTTTCCCTCTGCCTTACTGCACATACGTCCACTCTTTTGCAGAAGCAAAGACTTTTTCCTCTTCCCCAAAAAGCTTTCTTTTTTCAAAGGAAACGAATAGAGACTTCTCCTTTTCGTGTTGAAATCTTTTTTTTTTTTTTTTTACTTCAAACTCCAGAGAAAAATCCCCTTCTTCGACCTCCGTACGCACTCTTTTATAGGCCGAAACAAAATGTAATCTTCTTATCAATATTTCATCTAACAAAAGATTGCCGATAACCTCTTGATCACAAAAATATTTTATTCTCCTTATCTCCTAAATATTTTCTATTGATTTTTAAAGATAAGATCATAACCCCGATTTTCTTAAATTCCGAAAATCCTCATTTCAAATCTCAATTTCAGAAAATGGGCTTGAGCCAATTTGTACTCTTCATGGGCTTAGTCCGGCCTGTTAATTTAAAACTCAAAAACACCAATTCGACCCATCTGCCACCGGTCCAGTAAATAAAATGCAAAATATGCAAACTAAATGTAGTTATGCAATTAATATTTTTTTTTTCAGGGATAAAATTAACCCCTAATTTTTTATGCAATAAATGACTAAATGGATCGCCAAAATTTAGGTGTCAATAGTTGCCCATCTTTGAAGGTGAGCTCGAAGAGGTTGCCTTCAAAGACAAATTGAGATCTAAATTTTGACCATGCAAATGCACTGAATGATTTTTTTTTTTTGTCGGAAAATGAATTCCATTTTTTAATGCAATTTATATGATGCATGGAAATACTAATGCAAATGCATGATGTCAAAGGAAAGAACGTACCTACAATTACTTCCCAATTAGTGTGGTAAAGCATCTTGAGGTACATGATAAATCCCTATTTACTCCACAAGTACCCAACTCTCACTCGAAAAGTGTAATAGGCAATAGATTGAGACATCCAGATCCAGACTGAGATGTCAAGATTTTTTAAAAACTCAAAATACCTAGATCCAGACTAAGTATAATGAGAAAAGTCGAAAAAGCATTCACATCCAAAGTGAAATATTTAACGAAGAGAATTGACACATCCAGATCCAGACTAAGATGTCAAAATTTTGGAATGCAATTTGTATGCAAATGGTAAAGGAACCTACCTGGAATATCTTACCTTCAAGGAGGGTAGAGTGATTCAAGATAGTTGGTGTTACATGTTCAGGACCCGTACCTTTCTACGGTCGCCTAAAATAATAACGAAGAGACTGCTTTCCTAGGACCCGTACCTTTCTACGGTGTGACACCCCTCGACGGCCCCCGATCCGATTTGGGTCGCCACAGTTTGCTTACCACTTAATTTCTTAATAACATGTCACTCTGATACCATTTCAATTACAGCGGGTCCATACAACTTGGGGGTTTACATTTTTTTTTATTCGATCGGTCCCTTGCGCAATTTATATGCGGAAGCTCGTCCAACAACTCCCTTCCTTATATTCAAAAACAATGCACACCTACTAAACATTTATAGGTAAAAGCCGTACACTTTTTATTTACTTAAATCAAATGGACATCGTTCATCGGTACATCAAAATGCCATAGTCTTCTATATTTGGCTACACTCCAAAAGATTACCGATGTTTCCTCAAACAGTCATACACTTTAAGTCCATCGATCAGTGTTGGCGTCCAAAAGCTTCTTCCCTTGCTATCCTCCTCCTCACGGTCATATCCAACCGTTCAAACCATCTACTAATCTGAAATGTTGGTCCCCAAAAAAAGGGTGAGTACAACCACTTAGCAGATAAAGGAATCCAATAACAACTCGATGCATCATACAAATCATACATGCATTGCAGGCGTAACTTACCTTGCAGCCATGCACAATACTATCATGCATTACCATGCCTTATCATCATGCATATCATATCATCATATGTCATCATCATAATCATCATCATGGCATCATTATGTCATACATGTCATCCTTATCATGACATCATCACATCACATATTATTATCATCATCATCATGCATATCATCATGCATATCATACCATGAGTGATCATCATATCACATCACATATCATCATGCATATCATATCATGGGTGATCATCATATCATATCACATATCATCACCATCATCATGCATATCATACCATGGGTGATCATCATATCACATCACATATCATCATCATCATCATGCATATCATTATGCATATCATACCATGGGTGATCATCATATCACATCACATATCATCACCATCATCATGCATATGATCATGCATATCATACCATATCATGCCATGATATCATATCACATATCATCACCATCATCATGCATATCATCATGCATATCATACCATATCATGCCATGATATCATATCACATATCATCACCATCATCATGCATATCATCATGCATATCATACCATATCATGCCATGAGTTAATTTTCATCTTTATCTTTAAATTTGATCACCACATCACCCTTCCTCAATTCATCAATATCATCCCATATTTTACACTCACATCCCATGCGAGAAAAACCTCCGGGCATGTATCCAAGATACAACTGGGCATCCGGCCCCCCACTTTCCGGGCATCTCGCATCCCAACTAGCATCACGAGGAACCTCCGAGCATGTATCCAAGATACAACCGGACTTCTGGCCTTTACCCTTCTAGCCAGGCATCTCGCACCCAAATCCTGGCATCGCGAGGCATTCCCTTCGGGCAAAGACCTCCAACAGGGCTTCCGGCCCCCCACATTCCGGGCATCCTGAATCTCCCAGGGAATCTCTGGAATTACGCCACCAGGCCACCAGACAACATCCTCCACCACAACCTCATTCTCATCCACAATTATCCTTTTATCTCAATTTAACATGGCAATTGGCATGGCATCAAAGAAATCACACTTGCATTTCAATTCACATGTCATACACATGCCAAAGCTTAATCACATATGTATTTCAATTCACTTGTACAAAGACCTCATCACACAAGTGCCACACAAATGAAGTTGAATCCATGGCCAAATAAAAATCCATTTTATTTTATTTTATTATTTTATTATTTTATTATTTTATTATTATATTATTATTTATTTCCATAAATATTAAATTTAATATCTATGATTTTTCCCAAAATCATGATACTCAAAAATCATTAAGCAAACAAATAGAATCACAATTTCATACTTGTGGCCGAATTGAATTTCTTATAATTTCACAATTTTCACAAAATAGCACCTTATATTCGGATAATGGCCAGACTTGCACAGTTTCAAAATAAATTCGATTAAAATACTCATATGGCCTCCAAAAATTACAAAATTTTCCAGGGTGATAGCCAACACATTTTCGTGCATTTCTCATGAAGAAATCTAAGCCAAATTATTTTTAGATTAATTTCTACAACCCTACGAAGCTTCTGGAATCACGACCGCGTCGTCCAGAACACACTTCTCCGAAATTTTTAGATTTCACCCATCTATTCTCTTTAGTTTCTTCGGAAATTTGAGTATGTTATGTACCAAGGTGTCCTTTACAAGTTTCATGAAGAGATCTAGGCCAAATAACCAGATTATGGTCACCATTTTAGTCCATTAAGTCTCGGGTGTCTCGAGATACTTCACCAGAACCATTATTTCCAAGATCTAGCCGATTCACCAATCTAAAATTGTTATTTTTGCTTCAAATTTTAGTATGTTGTAGTTTAAGGTGTTTCCTAAAACTTTTAAGAAGACAACAAAGTGAGATCTCCAACAGAAATCAACATGCAATCAAGAAATCAACAAGAGGTCAGTGAAAATTTCGCAGATCTAAAGTCTCCGTACAATAGAACTTTTGACCCCTCAAATCTCCATCGTTTTCTACGAATTTTTAGTATATCATAGTACAAGACGTTAGCTTCAACTTTAATGAAGACACAGAAGCCAAAATCGAACCCCAAACACACATGCAAACTCGAACAAGCTACTGACTCCAACAAACCGAACAAGAACAGTCACACGGTTTGCAAATAACCAACTCTTACCTCGGTTTTTTTCACACAAATCATACCTAAGATCTAACATGCAAACACCACAAGAAACATGCAAG
Source organism: Eucalyptus rudis (assembly GCA_019915205.1). Lineage (NCBI taxonomy): Eukaryota > Viridiplantae > Streptophyta > Magnoliopsida > Myrtales > Myrtaceae > Eucalyptus > Eucalyptus rudis. The sequence continues at coordinate 684,209 of JAHMTN010000021.1, read as the reverse complement.
AGAAGTTACGGACTCCACTTGCCTTAAAGGTGAACAAACGACGACGAACGGCGACGATCGAATGGCGCACCCCTCCGGCTCCGCCTCCTTCCCTCTCGGTTTCTCACCCTCTCTTTGGACGAATTGAACAAAGAACCGGCCACTCACATTTCTCTCTCTCTTTTTATACCCCCATCTTCTCATGATTAGTAATCATTGCTTGCCACCTAAATGGACCAATGCATGCCCTTCTTTGCGCCACTTGTCTTGATCCATGCAAGATGGGCCGGCCATCATTCTTTTGGGCCTCTAATGGGCCGGTCGAATCCTCCCCCCCTTGGGCCGACTAGCTTGGCCCACCAAGCTTTAGGCCAAATGGGTCCAAGGCCCATTCGAATTTAATCCCCTTTTTCTCTTTTTTTTTTTTTGAATTCCTTCTATAAATATTTTTAAATTCCAATTTTCATCTTGGCCAAAGTCTTTGGGCATTTTTGTTCATTGAAATTTAATTTATAAATCTTATGGCCAAGCATAGATTATTAATCTATTAAATTTAAATTTCCACAATCACAAGCACAAATCATCAAATTTAAAAGACTAATGGCTAAAACATGAGCCATGGAAATTCTACCACCTAATTAGGAACTGTAACACATCTCATGGCTTGGCTTTGAATTTTTGGGATGCCACATACGGTCGCCTAAAATAGTAACGAAGAGACTACTTTCCTAGGACCCGTACCTTTCTACGGTCGCCTAGTAGGGCAGCAAGGTTTTGTAAGGAAACTACTTTCCTAGGACTCGTACCTTTCTACGGTCGCCTAGTAGGGCAGTGTTTGGTTGTGTCTAGGACCCATACCTTTCTACGATCGCCTAAACAGGGATTTACCTTCCAGGACCCGTAACATTCTACGGTCGCCTGAATAAGGAAATAGATGTTGTCTAGGACCCATACCATTCTACAGTTGCCTAAACGGGGATTTACCTTCCAGGACCCGTACCATTCTACGATCACCTGAATAGGGAAATAGGTTTTGTCTAGGACCCCTACCATTCTACGGTCGCCTAAACGGGGTTTTGCTTGGCTAGGACCCGAACCATTCTTCGATCGCCCAGCCTTGCAATAGAGATCAACTAACTAGGACCCGTACCATTCTTCGGTCGCCTTAATTAGATTGAATCTAGAGGAAAATCTTTGGTGGACAACTTAGTCAAGTGTCAACTAAAAGGGACTTTGGGCTACAAAAGCACGCCAGGTCGATATAAAGGATACCGGGCTACAAAAGCACGCCGGGTCAATGAAAGAGACTCTAGGCTACGAAAGCACGCCAGGTCAAGAACTCTGGGCTACGGAAGCACGCCAAGTCTATTAAAGGCGACATCGGGCTACGGAAGCACGCCGAGTCTATTAAAAGGGACACTAGGCTATGAAAGCATGCCAGGTCAAGAAAGGGACATCGGGCTACAGAAGCACGCCGAGTCAATAAAAATGACTCTAGGCTACGAAAGCACACCGAGTCGATATAACTGGACAGCTTGACCAAGTCAAGTGTTGATGCACTTGAGAGAGAATACCTGCACAATGACAAGTATTTTAGAGTATGGTAGAGATATACTTACCTGGTGATATCTCTAATTCTTTGGGATATGTCTTTTGGAATTTAGATATCCTGTGGAGGTCTTTCACCTCCTGGTGAAGGTTTCTCATATTCTAATATCATGAAACATTCTGCAAGGAACTTGAATTACCTGTCAGACGTGATTTAGAGCAAAAACTGATATGCATTCATCAAAGAGATAGACAATCTAAACTACTCTAGAATGCACATTTCAAAATTCAATGAGGTTTTCATCAACTCAATCAGGGTTTATGCATAATGACCTTTGCATCACCCAAATTTCCACTAGAGAGAATTATCATTCAAGACAACCTTCACTCATGACATGGATTTCTTAAGAATACTAAATGAGAGACTTTCAGTTAGAAAGGACTTTCACTCACTCTCATTTAGAATGTCTATTTTACGCGAATCACTCAATTTCATCATATCGACATGGGTCCGAGTATTCTCGCAAGCGGTACAATCTTACCAATCTGAGAGGTCTTTGATAAGGACCATAATGTGGGCTTGGTCAACAGCTTAACAAATGGACTCTTTAATCAAGGCTATTGAATGAACAGTCTTGTAATCATCTCCAGGTTTACAAGTCAAGAACCCTACAAAATGAAAAAGAAATAATCTTGCTCGCACTTCTTTGAGCGATGCTTATAAACATATGAACTCCTACGTTAATTCAAATGCCCTAATCTGAAGAGACTTTGTAAGGGACGTAACGTAGGTTGGGTTCATGGGTTGAGAAATGAAAGGATCATTAGGCTCAAAATGTGTGTAAAATGTAAGAGTTGATGATCATCTTGGCATTGCCACCAGTTTTCTTTTTCACCATCGGGGATTGTCTTCATGAAGTGCCCCATTGATTGTAAAAACTCATCATTTGAGTTCTTTGACTATTGCTCCATTGGGATTCGATTCTTGTAATTGACAGTCACTTATCTTGACTCTTTTTTTTCATCTATGGGCATTGGCCTTGCTTTTACTAGGCACACCGCTTTTTTATGCCCCCTAGCTTTCATTCACTTTTTTCACTTCTTTTCATGGGCATTGGCCTTGCTTGTACCAGGCACACTGCTTTTTCATGCCCTTTAGTTCTATTTTGAATTCAATTCTTGTGCATAATGCATTCATCAAGCAATTACACATTGAAAGACACTTGAACTTTTCGGGAGTCTTCATCTGCCTTTTGTCTTGCCCCAGTGTGGGGGATGATCATCAACTGGGTTTAAAAGAAATGAAATTGTAGGCTCAAGTGGGCTATGCAAAGGATATAAGTGTATGGGATAAAGAAATAAATGCTCTTCATCATCCTAAGGCACTTAAATTAACACATGAATTCAATGTAATAGCATGACTTGAAGATTGATGCAAGTGAGAGCAAGAAAATTTCAATCCATTTTCCTCACCTCATGATGCCATTTGATCTCTTAGTTGCCCCGATGTGGGGTGATTCTTGACAGGGGTGATTTGAAAAGAATATCCATAAGTGTATGGACTCAAAAGGGTTAAGCAATGGATCACCTGTAGTGTTTGGGATAGAGATATGAATTGCCTCTCATCATTTCGACCGCCGTATCTTTTGCGAGAGAACTCTTTACCCTATGGATATGAACCTTCCTACACTCATCTCACAAGTGTATGAATATGGGACTATGTATAGGATAAGGTTTGCCTTTCATCATCTCGACTCGTCTCATTTAGTATGCTCAATCAATTCCACATCATTCATTAAATTAGTCCATCATAATGTTCTTTAGTGGAATTGGTGGATAAAACATGTAAGAGTCATCATGCAAAACCTTTTTTTTAAAAGAACTCAACAGCTCTAAGCTTGTCAACTTCAAACAGTTTTCTATACTGCAAAATGGTTTTAAGCATTCATTCAAGGATTCCTCTACAATGGGGATTGCCTCAGCAGTTGATGTCTTTGGATTGTCCCTATCATTCAAGACTGAAAACCCACTTTTACCCCTGTCATCCCCCCAATTTGTCAACTCTTCCACCAGGGAATGATGGTCCTCTTTTACTTGCCCCAAATCTGTTTTTTTTTTTTTTTTTTACTGCAAGTGCGCTCTAAGCCCGTTGATCACAAGTCAAGTTTATGATCATTGAAACTTGATACGCTATTTTCAGATGTCCCTTGTCAAGTTATAGAATTATGCACTGAGACAAGAAGCAAATGAGTCAGACAAACAAACAGGTTTAATCTGCTACAAGCTTTAGGAAAAAAATTTTGTTCTTTTTTTTTTTAGCATTGAAATGCTTTTGTTTTCAAAAAAGTTTTGGGGAGGAAGCATGAGAAAGTCCAGCCCTCAGGATTTCTCCGAGGATGATATTTTTCTTTTTTATGGTTGGATATCGTCATTGGACTGGTTTGGAATACTCCATCATGTCCTCAAAATTGAAAATAAAATTGTAATTTCATTGAATAGAATCAAATGAATTACATTATTGGAATGAAAAATGCAAACAAGCCAAAACCTAAAAGCAAAAGCGATAATTGAAATTTCAAAAAGCAGAGAATCCTAAACAAAACTTGAAATCCCAGGAGATAAGAACTTCTTCACTCAGTGACAGCGTTTGCGCCATCATCATGGTTGGGCAGAGGATTTTTCTGATTACTGCTGAAAGAGAACGCCTTTGTATCCAAGAGGTCTTGGACCTTATGCTTCAAAACATAGCAATCATCAATGGAGTGACCAATCTCTCCCATGTGATAGTCACAATTCTCGGAGGGATTATATGCAGGATAACGCTCAGGATTTGGTCGCTTCGGCTCAGTAGAGAGTAATCCCTTCTTTTGGAGAACAGGAAAAAACTTTGGATAGGGGTCTAGGAAGAGATGTAAGCTGCCTCCTAGCATTACGTCGTTGACCCGAGAACTGATATCCTCCACCTTGTTGCTCAGTAAAAATCTTAATTACCGGAGCGCGATTGGATGTATCACGATTCAGTTGAGAGTAGGCTATATTAATCTCAGCTTTAGGGTCCCTCTCCTTCTTGGTAGAAAACCTCTTGTTAGATGGCTCAATAAACCACCCTTCTCTTATCCCCATCTCGATTTGTTCTCCTACAAGAATAAGCTGATTGAAGCTTTCGACGTATGTACTGGCCATTCTGTTACGAAACTCGGACGGAAGGGTTTTCACAAACAACTTCATCAGCTCTTTGTTGGTAGGCTCAGAGAGTAATTTGAGCCGCTGGGTTTCTCCATCTCACAGCATATTCCTTAAATGATTCGCTCCTTTTCTTTTCCATCCGCTCCAAGTCTTCTCGAGAAGGTGCGATGTCCATGTTGAACTTGTATTGTTTGAGGAACGCGTCAGCCACTTCGTTCCAATTGTCGAGGAGGTTCACATTCTTCATCACATACCAATTCAGAGCGGGCCCAGTCAAACTTGCATGAAAGGATTGGATCATGAGAGGCTCATTCTTGACATACTGGGCCATGCGTACGTGGTACATCTGCAAATGAGCCTTTGGGCAGGAAGTACCGTCATATTTCTCAAACTCCGGCATCTTAAACTTTTTCGGCATCTTGACTTTCTCGTAAACTAACAAGTCAAATGGAAGTGAACTTCGCGGCTCTTGCAATTGTTTCAGTTTCTCTTCAAGTTTGGTGAAGCGTTCATCTTGCTCCGCCTTCGGGACATTTTCGATAGTGACAAACAGTGGGTCATCCTCCAGTTCAGGCATGTCGTCATCATCAATTTAAGTCTTGTTCGTCTACTTTGGGACTACAATCTTGGGGAGAGCGGGTGCAAGGGTCTGATTCACTTGGAGAGATTGCATTTGAGTTGTCATAAGTTGCATAGAGGTGAGCAACTGTTTGAGTTGGTCTTCCACGACAGACATACGATCTCGCATTTCGGCTTGGTCGGCCATTTTTGCTCTCGATCGTGTAATGATGGGCGAACGTGGAGGATCCGTTATCACCTAAGGAAAATGAATGGAAATATGTAAGCACAAGGTCTAAATAGAGAAACAATCCATGACAATGATCTAATCAATTTTTCATTTTCCTTTTTTTTTTTAATGAAAAGTTTATGCAAGAAGGGAACTTCCTAAAAATAACTAGAAAAATAAAAATAGGACACCCTAGCAAAAACTAAATTTCCTAAATACGAATTAGGAAAGGCCAAAATTTAAAACTCCCTAGTGAGAATAATAAAGACATGAATTGAAAATAAACTTTCTAAAGTTTTTTTGTTATTTTCCAAATGATTCATTACACAGCAATTTCCTCATTTCATTTCTAACTGACAAATGAATTAAATCAATGATTAACCTAGATTACCATGGACCGACCCAAAGTATGATAAAATAAATTGCATGATATAGAGATAGAAGACTTACTTCACCAAGGAAAATCAATGACAATCACATAGACACACGCATGAAATGTGAGGCTCGATTTCTACCTAGACGGCTTAACAAAGTGGAGCTCAGAGGATGGTCTGACCGTTGCAGTCTCGCATTAACGTGTTAGGTCCTCCTAACCCCGGCTCAGTAGAATGGAATACCCAATAATCACGCAGTCTCGCGGATATGGACAAACACATTCGACACCATGAAAGAAATTTTGGGGAAGAGAATGTCAACCTCTACATAGCAATCTCGCTTTAGAGGAAGTCTCCTTCTCAACACCATCCTAGAAGTCCTATCGCAGCCCAGGTCCGACCGCAGGTTGTGTGTGCAAATAGTGTGGTGCTAAAGCAATAAAGCATGCATAACAGTTTAAATGCAAACAACACTTCTAATCAAGAAAAATTAATCATTAATCTTAACACCTCCCTGCAAGACAAGGGTTAGCAAAGACTACTCCCCTTATATCTCCCATCTGCAAGAACATTTAACACCTTAGAAATGTCAGGGACATACTTGAGATCCTCGCTGCCAAACAAAAACATTTAAAAAAAAGAAAAAAGAAAAATTGGCCTAAGTCCACTAAGTATTTTAACACTTCTTCTTCCCCAGCGGACTCGCCAAGCTATCGCGACCTAAATTTCGGGTGCACCACCTAAAACTAGGTTAATGGACTACTGAGCTTTTTTAAACTTAGCTCAGGCTCTCCCAAGCCCATACCAAATCGTGACTTAATGTTCAATTATTTAACATGCAAATGATTAATATTTAGGAGTCGCCACTAATCGGTTTATGGTAGGTCGATTAGACACCTAAGTAAAATAAAGGGAGATTTATTTTACTCCTACGAACCAGAGACTAAGGGTACGAGGACTTGGTTACACTAGATTTCTCTAATGCCCTTTCGGTACCATTTCATTTTAATTTTTTAAAAATGTTTTTTGCAAGCAGCTGATTTATTTTAACCTAAATTACTATCATGCAAATGTAGTGACCACACGGTGCTCATCCGTTATTAAAGCAATCAAATAAATAAATTGCATCACACAAAGCAAGCAATCATTTTTTTGGGTTTTCTTAAACATTGGAATTATTTTATGAAAATGCATTTTTAAACCAAATGACTTAATATTATTAATATGCAAATTTTAATTAAATGGGCCTATTATGCAAACTAATTATTATGCACCTCATGACCTAGCTTCACTAATTAACAAGTTCTGATTACATAATCCTATTATGCAAACTAGTTAACATGCACCTAGTATTTTTTGGAATTTTTTTTATTGAAATTCATAATTTATAAAGATCCTAATTAATCTATCTAAAAATGGATAATTTTCTAATCTATTCTAGGGATTAATCTGACTTAAACCCTATCCTATCCTAGAAAACTATTTTTTGGGAAAATGAGATAATTAGAATATGCGAACATTATCTAAAACCCTAAAAAATATTTAGGTTCAACCCTAACTTATTCCTAAAAATGCAATCCTAAAAATGTAATCCTAAGAAAATTCTAATTTGTTAAACCTACATGCTTGATTTACTAAACCTATATGCTCATGCGGAATTTTGATTTTTTTTTATCTTATGAATTTTTTTAGTTTTTTTTAAGAGATAAGTAATTATTAAATCCAAACTATCAACAAAATCAAGCAATGAGGGATTAAAATATTCGAAAAAATAACCCGTTGTCTCACGGGTCAAATTAACGGTTATTCTAACCCAAATTATCACAGCAAAGAGATCAAAATAATTACAAATCTGATTCGAAGTCTTACGAACCAAATTAAATAATTATTGTGATTTAACAATTAAAATTTCACTAAAAAGCCCAACAATTAGAATAATTAAAAAAATGATCCAATGTCTCTCGGATCAAATTAATAATTATAATAATTCCAGACAAAATCCCTGTGGATAATGCATACTAAGTTCACAAATATTAACATCAAATATTACAACTTAAATAGATAAACTAAAATGAAATAAAATAGAACAAAATAAATAAAAGAAAAAGCTAAACCACCTAAAGAAAGAGGGGCTTGCTGCAGCGTTGATGGGCGCCGAACGAATGGTGGCCAGCGTCGGATACTGCAGGTCAGTGACGGCAAGGTGGCGCGGGAGGTGTAGGCACGGGCGTCAGGTCGAGCAGCGAGAGGGCTCGCGGGCGTTGCAAGTCACAGGTTGCTGCACAGCAAAGCTCGCGGGTGCTGGTGCGCAAAGCAGAGGCGGATGTCGAGGTAGAGACCGGCGGAGGGCGATTTGCAGAGGTGGGTCGCGTACAGATCGGGACCTGCTGTCTTCGGGGGGCTGCGGCGTCGAGCACGGCGAGAACAAGGAGATCGGCGAGCAGCAGGGTCGTGGGTCGCAACGGTGGTGGTGAGCAGTGGCGTCGGGGTGAGCTCGCGGGTGCAGAGGCGTGGCGGTGTCGGTTGCTGCAGAGGCGGAGTCGCGCTGACTGAGGTGCGGCGAGTGCCGGGCAGTCTGAGACCTAGTCGTCGGACTGCTGGCATTGAGTCCGTAGATCACGGTGGTGCTTGTGCGGAGGTGCGGTGGCCTTCAGAGTGAGGCGGTTCTGGTGCGACAGCCGGTGCAGCTCAGTGGATGGAGGAGCAACAGTAGCCGGACCGGCGGGTTGCAAGGAGCGTCGGTGAGCGAGGCGTGGCGTCAAGTCGTCGCGGCGAGCTTCGTGGGGAGACCGACGAAGCGGTCGTGGCGGAGGCGTTACAGTGGAGATGTTGCGCGGGGGACAGTAATGACAGCGGAGCTTCAGACGGCTACCGAGCAGTGCAGGCGCCGGTGTGGCGAGACAACGGCGTCCGGCTAGCAGAGGGCGAAACCCAGGTGGACGGCAGCAAGCACTGCTAGAGAAAAAGAAGTTTTCTTTTGCTTTACTTCTTTCTCTCCTCCAATCAGCCTCACTTTTCCTTTTCTGACCTAATCTCTTTTCCCTCTGCCCTACTGCAGATACGTCCACTCTTTTGCAGAAGCAAAGACTTTTTCCTCTTCCCCAAAAAGCTTTCTTTTTTCAAAGGAAACAAATAGAGACTTCTCCTTTTCGTGTTGAAATCTTTTTTTTTACTTCAAACTCCAAAGAAAAAACCCCCTTCTTCGACCTCCTTACGCACTCTTTTATAGGCCAAAACAAAATGTAATCTTCTTATCAATATTTCATGTAACAAAAGATTGCCAATAACCTCTTGATCACAAAAATATTTTATTCTCCTTATCTCCTAAATAATTTCAACTGATTTTTAAAGATAAGATCATAACCCCGATTTTCTTAAATTCCGAAAATCCTCATTTCAAATGTCAATTTCAGAAAATGGGCTTGGGCCAATTTGTACTCTTCATGGGCTTAGTCCGACCTGTTAATTTAAAACTCAAAAACACCAATTTGACCCATCTGCCACCGGTCCAGTAAATAAAATGCAAAATATGCAAACTAAATGTAGTTATGCAATTAATATTTTTTTTTTCAGGGATAAAATTAACCCCTAATTTTTTATGCAATAAATGACTAAATGGATCGCCAAAATTGAGGTGTCAACAATCTCCTTGAAATTTCAAAATAGATATAACTATAGCTAATATCTCCTTTTTAATTGCAGAATAATTTTACTGAGTTTGGTTTCAATGTTTTGAAACAAATTGGACAAATTGTTCTTTGCCATTTTTGACCTGTTTAAGAATACTGTCATATCCTAGTTCTGAAGCATCTATCTCAACTATTTTGAAAGCAAATGGATTTGCTAAATGTCCATGGTGGGGGATCCTTTTGTAATCTTTGATATAATGGTTTACAAAGTATGTTAATATTGGGAAAAAAATCTAGAATCTTTGTAATTGAGTTTTGTCAGTAAATGAGATTGATCTTTCGATGGGGATAATGGTACCTAAATGGATATGATGACCTAGAAATTTGATTTTGGTATGGAAGAGTGATATCTTTGTAGGAGATACTACTGAGCCATTTTGTATAACTATTTTAATAAAAGTAGATATATGTTTAAAGTGTTGTTCTGCATTGGCAAAGAATATCAAAACATCACCTATATATTTTGTGATATATTCAGAATATGGATTGAAGATTTCATTCATTATCCTCTGAAATTTTGAAGGGACATTTTTAATGTCAAATGGCATAACATTCCATTCATATTGACCAAAAGGCACCAAGAAAGCTATTTTGTATTTATATTTTTCATTAATTTTGTATTTGCCAAAATCCTTTCATATTCAAATTTGAAAATATCTTTGACCTAGATAACCTATTTTATAAATCTTTTTTATTGAGTAAGGGATATCTTATCCATTTGAGAGCTGTATTTAGAGGTTTGTAATTAATGACTAATGAGTGCAGGACACTTGGAGTGCCATAACTTGGCACGCCGGGACACTTAAGTGCCATAACTTTAAAATGGTACACTTAAGTGCCATCATCGGAGTAAAATGGGACACTTAAGTGCCACTCCGGTGAAAATCCGGCCAAATGGCTGACGTGGCAATTTTCCGGTGAGTTTAGTCCAAAACGGCGTCGTTTTGCACGCTGACGTGGTAGAGAAAACGCAAAAACGACGCCGTTTCGTGTCTACGTGTAAATAATAATATAAAAATTAATTAAATTATAAAGTATTCAAAAATTTTAAAAAAAAATTTAAAAAATTTAAAAAATTAAGAAAAATTTAAAAATTAAGAAAAATTCAAAAGTTTTAAAAAATTAAGAAAATTAATAAAAAGGGGGAGGGGGGGGGAGGTCGAACGGGCGGCTGAGGGCTGAGCCCTCGCCGCCGCCGCCTCCCTGCCGTCGCCGGGAAGGGCCGGCGACGGAGGGGGGAGGGTCGGCCGAGGTCGCCGGCCCCCGGCCGACTGACGGCGAGGGCTGCGAGCCCTCGCCGCCTCCCCGCCGCCGCCGGGATGGGCCGGCGACGGAGTGGGGAGGGTCGGCTGGGGTCACCGGGCCCTGGCCAGGGGCCGGCGACCCCGGCCGACTGGCGGCGAGGGCCCGCGAGCCCTCGCCCAGATCTGGGGCAAGGGTCGCGGCCCTCGCCGCGATCCGGCGAGGGCTCGCAGCCCTCGCCGTCGGTCGACCGGGGACCGGCGACCCCGGCCGACCCTCCCCCCTCCGTCGCCGGCCCTTCCCGGCGACGGCGGGGAGGCGGCGGCGGCGAGGGCTCAGCCCTCAGCCGCCCGTTCGAACTCCCCCCTCCCCCCCATTTTTTTAAATTTTCTTATTTTTTAAATTTTTAAAATTTTTTAAAATTAAAATTTTTAAAATTTTCTTTTTTTTAAAAAAAAAAATTTTAAAATTAAAATTTTTAGAATTTTCTTTTTTTTTTATTTTTAAAATTTTTATGCTGATTTGGAGCTCCGGCGAGCCACGTAGGCAAAAAATAATAATAAAATATTGCCAGGTAGGATTTCCGGCAAGGGTCGCCGGAGGTGGCACTTAAGTGTCCCACTCGAAAAAAAATGTGGCACTTAAGTGTACCGTTTTGAAGTTATGGCACTTAAGTGTCCCGGCGTGCCAAGTTATGGCACTTGTGGTGGACTTCTGCCTACGACTAATCTAGATACTCTTCTTTCTAATTTAGCATTTTATTTACATAGAAAGCGGAATAACTCCATGGTGATGGGCTTTTTCTAATGAGTTTCTTATCTAAAAGATCTTGGATATCTGCTTGGTAAAATTTCAAGACTTCTTCATTTATTTATGTAGGACGAGCTTTTGTAGATATTCTATTTTCCGAGAAATTTTGTTCATATGGAAATTCAACAATATGTTTCTTTATTTCCCAAAAGGCATTGGGTAAGGTGGAGCATATGGTTTTTTCTATGTGTTTTTGTAGAGAAACTATGTTATTTTTGACATATGATTTTATAAGGTTTTCTTCTATTGCTTTGAATTCAAGATCTTCTTTTAACTATTCAAGTTGGTTTTCTTTATCTTTTATGAGACAATTTATTTTTGAAATAGAATGCTCTTATAAGATATTTAGACTTCGTTTTTGTGGTTTGTCATGAAGTCAAAAGTGATTTTTATTTATTTAAGGCTTGAGTTTCAATTCCTTCATTTGTTACTATGAGAGGTTGGATTAATTGTATGAAAGGTGTTTGTGACATCCTCAATCTGACCCTTATCTATAGAATAGAATTATGTCGGTAATTGACAGAATACGAAAAAGTTAGGAATGATCACCTTAGGATGAAAATTCAAACTTTCATCGATGAACCATAAATTTTCGGAGAAGTGAAAATGGGCTGCAAATGAGGAGCCACAAGGGCCCAAGCCATAAGCAAGCCTAATTGGCCCGAGGGGGCCCACCAAGCCATCCAAGCCCACTTTGGTTTTTTTGGAAGCATGCACATTAAATTTGTCCATTTGCATGAATAGTAATTGGACTATAGTTTGATTTATTTTCTAAATTGCCCCTTCTAGAAGCTACTTAGCCTAATGAGGAAATTTTGTTGTCATCCAAGGGGGAAAGTGGTGCCCACTAAAGAAGGAAACAAAAGGAGGCTAACTTGGTTGGCTTTTCTAGTTCATTCCTAATTTTGGTACATGCTTGATATCTTGCCATTAATGAACTTGGATAGAAAGGATGTCATGAAGCAATTGTGGCCATGCAAAGGCTTGGCCAAGAAAGAATTGGGGAGATTGTACCCAAGCTAATTAATGCTTCGATAAGGGAAAATCTTGAATGAGCTCTAATTAATGCTTCGAAAAGGGAAAATCTTGAATGAGCTCTCAACCTCACTCATTTCTCTCTCTCTCTCTCTCTCTCTCTCTCTCTCTCTCTCTCTCTCTTAACCAAAACCCATCCCCTCTCTTGGCACCCTCATCTCTCTCCCCGTCTTTCTCTTTTTCTCTTGGTCCCTCACCGTGAATCGCCATCCACCACCCCTTGTCCTCTCTTGTAGAGCCACCCTCACAATCGAGCAATCGCTATCACGCCATCCCCTCATCGTGAGTTCTCACCACCATTATGGTGAGTTGTTGTCGCCTCACAATCATCCGCCCTTTCATTAATAACCATCACTGACTATTGCAACCTGATCTCATTGCCACATGTTTGACTAAACATGGGTGATTCCACCAAATTGCAAAATTCTCGTCGACCGATACTAGATTGATTTTTCTGTCATTTTGGTACCCTGTGTCCATATTCGAAATCTCGAGATCTTCATGACCACCGGGAGTCGCCAATGTGTCAAAGAGGTTCATTATGGCTCAAAGAAAATCAATCACAGGTCATTTACACTAAAACTTTCTGAGAGCTACCCAATAGGTTAGGTCATGCTAGAATCGCGTTAGATTGAAATTCACTTTGAATTTGAATCCGATTTCAGAAATTGAAAGTTCTATCATGTCACGAGTCATTTTAGGGACGTTGACTCATCCTCCGAAGATTTTTCTGCAAACTGAGATTTTTGGCGAAAAGTCAAGATAGGGCCGTTTTTGTCCAGAAAATTCAGGGGACCATTTTTTATCACGTTTTTTGGATGCAAGTTGGTTCTATTGACGAGGAAAAATGTCAATTTGATCGAGGACACCATGGTGGATTTTATAGGACTGAAATTGACTTCAATTGGAGAGAGAATGAATCCAATTTGGGAGGAAATTGCTTCAAATTCGTAGCCCCATGGTCCATGACCTTTTGGACCTCTTCAATGGCTTCTAAGGCAAGCTTTGGTAGCTGGAATTAGGCTGAGGAAGACAACAAACCGGTGGGGCCTCTTTAAAGGGGGACAAAGGGATAGGAAGGAGCATGAGGAACCCCCCAAGCTTTGTTGTTCCCTCCTTTCTTCTCCATTTGGTCGACTCCCCCATTTCTAGACCTAATCCAAAAATTGCAGAGAAGGAAACCAGCATCCTCCCCTAGTTGTCGAGCAACCCATCGAATTGCCAACACGCCGTCGTCGCGTGCCTGAGCCTGTCGCTGCCTCTCTCGCTCGCGCGTTTGAACCCGTGCGTCACCGCCGTCCCAACTGCATCATTCGCTCATGCCCACCAGTCCAGCAGGTTCCCTGGCCGTCGTGGTGGTCGTCGGAGCTCGTCTCACCATTGTCTAACAGCCACCTCCAGTAACCGCCTCCACCCACCTGGCCCTATCTCGCTGTTTCTAGCTAACCGAGCCATCGATTCTACTTCCTCAACCAACAAGCAGAATAGAAATTTCAACAAGGGTTTTGGAGTTTCAAGGCTTATTTCCGAGCCTTTCTCGACCCCGCTTGATGCCCTCGCTTTGGAGTTTGTGGCCCGTCCTCGCATCTCTGTTGAAGTGAACTCACTGGCTGGCAAATCTAGTGACTTTACTCACTAATCTTCACTTAGGGAGTTAATTATGCTTAAGGGTTGATTAGTTTAAGTTAAGTATGGATTAAGTAGTTAGTTAGAATGGATTAGCAATTTAATTGATCGTTATTGCATGTTAGGTGGTTAGAGTAACGTAATTAGAGACTAGATAAGCTATAGTATTTATCTAGATAGGTTTGAAAATTTTTTGAGCCTGTTTCAGTATTTAATTAGGCTTTTCCGGCCTAAGTTGCATTTATTGGTATTTATTAATTAATTTTGGTAATTATTTAATTAATTGTTATTTTCCAAAAATTAGACTGGGATAGTCATTGATCGAAATTTCGTGCTGATTGTAATGGTGTGATTAGTTTATTTAATTGAGTGTTGGTTTGTGCAATTTAAGTGTGAATTGTAATTTTGGGGTATTTACCCCAAAATTTAATAATTACGGTATTTAATTAGAAAATACTGAACATCAATTTTCAATGCTAAAAATGTGTTTGTAGACTATTGGAATTAGTGGGATTTTCAAAAGGGAAAATATTGTATTTTGATTAAGGCCGACCGTATACCCACACACGATTATTTTTATCGGGAATGATAAAGTAGTGAAATTGTCGAATGATCATGATGGTATACTATATCAACCTACGAGTTTGATATGTCAGCTTAGGGTGAGCAGTATACCGGTATACTATATCAGCCTACAGGCTTTGATATATCAGCTTCTAGTGAGCATCGTCAATATACTATATCAGCCTGAGGGTCTTGATATATCAACTTAGAGTGAGCAATATACTTTATCAGCTTAGAGTGAGCTATACTATCTATTTTTAGCTTAGGGTGAGCAGTCCTTAATGTGATAGGACTTTATAGATAGTATTGAATGAGTTGACCAAGAGATGGTCTTGATGACATGGAATCGACTGGATCGATTGACCGATGGTTCGATCTGATTTGACGATCTGATTGGTTGATGTTATTTGTTGATTATATGAATCATACTAACTTGCAAGAAGGAACAAGGGCAAAGGTAATTTTCTTTCTAGTAGGGACTCAGGGGGTGAACTTGCCGAGACGTCGTCTCACCCCGTTGTGGGATAACATTTTCAGGTCCTTAGATGGTAGCTCCTCTAGAACATTTTGGCTAATCGAAGAAGGTCACCGAGTAGAGGTGTTATATTTCGCTTCATAGGAACCCAAGGGGATGGGTCTATGAACTCGTGAGGTCTGTGGTCTGGGTTGATGCGGGTCTACTCCATAAGGTACCCCATCAATACAGATCATGGTATCGTCATGAGCGAAATGTATAGAATGAGGGTCCCATACCGAAGTCTGAGGTCCCTATGTCGGTGCTAGAGGTTGCTTTTGGAAAATGCATGACAGATCCTTCTAGTGGTTCAATGGTGGACTCGAGCCTTTCAGATCCAAAGTCCCCGGAGTATTCAGTAGAGGACTCGAACGTTTAGAGGACCTGTAGCACTCAAAACCCCCCATTTTGCAAACCTTGTAAATATATCCACTAAGATTGTATATGACATAGTTTGACATGTGTATAAAGGTGTGATGTGATTTGGTTTTCAAAAGAAAATTACGGCCCTGCTTTTCTATCCCATCTTGTTGTTGTTTGGGGATTTATTTATTCGCTTCCGCATGCGCATTAAAATGAATGGGTCGGCCACGCGTCATGGGACATTGCTATTTAATCGACCATCGATGGATGGGCACGCACTCAGAGGATCGAGGCGTGACAACCAAGGATGGAGGTGGCGCTACTCCACCTGCGCTGGCCTCAGCCTGCGCTCTACTCTGAGTACCTCGGGTACCGACTCTTGTCAACGTCCTACCTTGAGTCACAAGGCCTACTGCCCTCTTCCTAGGAGTCCTCTACTCCTGGTCACTCATGCTACATGATCTTTATAAAAACCTATTTTTCAATTCCAACACCAGATTAGAATTTGAGTGACCACACAAACTAGCTACCAATCAGCTATCAATCCCATGCATCAGTATATAAAAACGGCCTTTCCTACTAACTATCCCATGACCCATCGCACCTTATCGCTCCATACACAGACCAGCTTTGATACCACTAAATGGGGATATCAAGCCCCATACCTTGAGCGTGCGCACATCCCTTGGTGGTCGATACAAATATGACGTTCCTAGGACGCATCGCCGACCCAATCAAATAAGCACATGTAGAAGCGAAACAACAAACCCCTGACAGCAAACAGCATGGGATAGAAAAGCGGGGCAACAATTCACAAAAGCCATACTTTTATAAACAACTAGGTTTAGGTACAAAAGATCGGTCCCAAAAAGAAGATGTCCTACGACCTACTGGTTGGACACATTCGCTGATCCTTTGGACTTCCCCTCCACACGCTTCGGGGACTTCAGGTCCTCCACAACCACCCTTTAAGGACCTGAAAAGTTAAGCCCACGATGAGGTGAGACAATGTCTCAGCAAGTTCACCCCTTAAACCCTTATTAGGAAGGAAATACATCCAAGGGCGGCCTAGCCACATAATACAAAGGACTTACCTCGCCTCAGTTCCCTCCTACACGTCAGCACAGTTCATATACACATTGCATAAAATCGATGCACACAACAATTGAAACGCTCACTCAACTCAATCGAGCACAGGGGTCCCGAGCCAAACCATTATGACACGTCCCATATCATGCCACGCAATTTTGTCCCATAATCAGGCGCATCTAGCTCAATCAAGCGTTCCAATTGTTGAACTCGCCCCTTTAGGGCACAGCCTACTCCATGTCTAGTAGTCTACTGGCGTAGCTAGGTATCGTCACCCCACTGAGCACGGCTTCATCAATACGTCGACGGCGTTCCTGAAAGAGCATCAATCCAGAATCTACTGCGACCGACATCCGTTGTGTGGGCATCCCATATAGGGGCAACGTCCAGCGTAAACGCTCGTGATGGGTTCTCATAATCAGCACACAACCAATCAATCACGGCCAAGACATCGTGCATTGCACTTAAATGTCTCAATTAAGATAATGCACTTGGCCCATTTTTTTTTCATATTAAAAACATCCAAAAAAATAGGCGTGTGTGGGTACACGATCAGATCGAATCTTAAAAAATAATATTCTTTCATTTTAAAGTCCCACTATTTGATATGGTATCTAAAACATTTTTCGGTGTCCAAACCCGACACCCAGTATTTTCTAATTAAATCAACTTTTCCAACCACCACACAATTGCACAATTTATCAATCAATTGTACAATCCAACAATCAATTGCATAAACTAACCACACCACAGCAATCGGCACGAAATTCTAACAACTAGCTATCCCGGTATAATTTCCGGAAAATAATAAGTAATTAAATATATTCCGAAAATTAAATTAAATAATATTAAATTAATTAAATGTAATATAGATTAATATAAATTAATAAAATAAATTCGAAATAATTAATTAATACAAAATAATTAATTAAGAGCCTAATTAAGCTTACACTAATTTAATTGCCTAATTAGCTTTAATTAATTATCCATTAAACTAATCAAGCAACATAATCTAATTAGCTTCTACTAAACTAATCTAACCACCTAAACCATACTTAGCCTAATTTAAACAACCCTTAAGCATAATTAACTTCCTAAGCAAGGTTTAGTGAGTGAACTCACCGGATTTACGAGCCGGTGAGTCCACAGCGACGGCAACACTGAGGTAGATGACGAACCTCCTAGTGGCGACACCAAACAAGGCTAGGAAGGGCTCGAAAATAGGCCACAAAGCCTCACGGCTTGCTGCTAGCTTCGCTGCTGCTTGCTGGTCGAGGGAGCTAGACCGAGCAACAACAGTGGCTAGAAAAAGGCCACGTGGGACAACATCGGCTTCAGCAAGTCTAAGCGGTGGTTCCAGTGGCTTGGACGGACGATGGAGGAGCTCAAGTGGCTGGATGGCAACTAGGGTGGATGGCAGACCAGCGACCAGACGCAAAACGTGAGCAGGAGGCGAAACCGACATTGGTGGCTTGAGCGATAGTGGCTGAACGAACAAGTGACAAGAGGGCCAGACGATCGACAAGCTAGCTCGTGCTGCAGTCAACGGTGGTGGACGAAGCAGCTAGAGTGGCACACAGCTTTTGGCTAGTGAGCACACGAGTTGGAGGCGGACGATGCTGGCTTAGCGCGCAGGTGACAGCGACAGGCGTGGGGTCTACTCAACCGGCTTGGAGGTTTAGTTGGCTGGTTCCTGTGGTTCTTTGAGCTCTCAAGATAGCAATAATGGAGAAAGTAGGGCTAAGGAAGAAGGAGAAGAGGTTTGCTGAAGCTTGAGGGGACAAGAGCCTTCAATGCTCTCCCTAAGGTCTTCAAACACTTGAGTGTTGCCCCCACCTTGCTCAGCCCTATCCTCAACCACTTTCTCTCTCACAAAACTTCATCAAGAAGCTTCCCATGTGTCCCAAATGTTGCACCCCACCATGGCCTACGAATTTGCACATTTGCTTCTTCAATTTCATTCAAATCCTCCTTCATTTGAGCTCAATTGGTGACCAAAAATTTCAGCCAATGTACCCACATCAAATCCACAATTTTCCTTGCCAATTAATCCATCTTGGATTCCAAAAGTATACTAAAAATGGTCCTCTAATTTTCTCGGTCCAATTCCATCAATTCTTGATTTTTCGCCGAAAATCCGAACTTGTCGAAAAATCTTTGGAGGATGAGTCAACGTTCCTAAAATAAATTATGACGCGCCACAACTTTCAATTTTTAGAACCGAGTTCAATTTCGTGGTTAATTTCAACCGAACGCGATTTTAGCATGACCTAATCTATTGGGTAGCTTTTAGGAATTTTAGTGCATTTGACTTGTGGTCGATTATTTTTTATCCACAATGTGCATCTTCGACTCATAGGCGACTCTCGGTTGTCATAAAAATCTCAAGATCTCAAGTACGAACACATGATACAAAATTGACAGAAAGTCAGTCTAGTGCCATTCAATACAAATTTTGCAATTATGTGAAATCACCCACTCATAATTACATGCCTCTATCGAATTGACCTATCTCCGATCTCTAATCAATTTCAATGGTGTCATATTGACCCTACCCTTGCAGATTAGTACGGTCAAGTAGTCGGTTTCTAGTCAAATTCTCAAGTCAGTTGCATTTATATTCCTTAAACGGCTTCACCTAATAGACTAGTTATCTCGTGAGTAGCCAACTCAGAGAAAAATGCCATAGGCACGTCGATGAAAAGCCCATTTCATCTCATCGAAAACAAACTTGAAAATCAGGATGTCACAGCTATGCCATCAATAGTTTTCCTTATGATCCATATTTGATTGCTCTCAAATTATTTTTGGGCATCATTTGAACTCATTAACCTTTGACGTATTCCTTTTTGTTAAATGTATGTGATTGTGTTCGGCACTTGATGATTGAGTTAGTGATCCATTGTTGGCTCACTAAAATTGCTTTTTGACTGATTGAAAACCAAGGCCTAGTGGCTTGCTTGCATGTTTACTTTCAACTATGCATGTGATTTTTAAATGTATGCATAGGTGGGATGCATAACCTCATAGGGTATCTTTGAATCACACTTAGAACCTATTTTAGGGACTTTTTTTTAGCATTGATTACCACGCGAGAACACAAATGGTGACCAATAGCTATAAGTCATAAAATTAAATGGATTGGGTAGGTGTCTTAGGTGGATCATTGCATGGATCACAAAGATCAATCTCGAGGTCAAACTTGATCAATTATGCATACTGTCTTAGTTTCTTGATTGTTCTTGTTTGTTCAGTGATTGTGATTGTTTTTGTATGTTTGAAATGGTGATTGTTTCTTTCACTTTGTAAGTACCTAGTCTTAGGATTGGTTAGATTTAGAAAGATCCACGGAGGTGGTGGCCCCTCAAGACATGAAGATAATGGGTGATTGATGTCCAATCTAACCTTGTTTTTGTAATGTTCCCTGATATATGTTTCGGGTTGCCTCATATTGTATAAATGCCTGATGAGTTATGGGTTCCTTTCATTCGATTTACTTTTTGTTTAGGTTTGGGGTTAGATTTACTGCTTTCCATTGAATTGTTTTTGGGTGTTTATTTACTGCGCACCTTCTTTAAATTTCAATTGATTGTTTCCTTTCTTTTTCTCTTATCATAGAAATAGAACCGCATGAAATTGACCATCCATGCATGATCACCTAGTTAGTTTCATTCATTGGCGTGAAAAAGTAAAAAGACACGCATCGACATCAAAGGAAACACGACAAACTATTAAGTACTAAATGGGCCCTAATAAAGGTATTAGCATAGCCTAGATCCCTGAACCTTAGAATCTTTAGTTGCGTAAATATCGATGGACCACTCCCAACTCTTGATTGGGCTTTTTAGCCGACCCCCCCAAAAAAGGACTATTGGCAACTCCTAATCTTCGTCTAGGTTTTATTAAACAACTCATAGATAATGAATCAATTTGTGGTAAAAGGTATGGATCTTGACAAGACTTACCGTGATGTAACATACTCGACGTAGGATGAAATGATGCCATTCTTATGGGTGAAAGTACCATCGAGAGGACTACCGTGATAAGAGACCCCTAAATTCGTTATTCACACCTGATCTCCTTTTAAAGGTGTATCGTATGTGTAAAAGCAAATCACAATAATTCCTATTATCACATGGGTACGAGCTTAAAAGAGCTCACGACCATGATCGAGTGAACTCACATGGTCGATCCGGAAAGATGAAATGGCGACATCTTTTGGGACATAAACCGTGAGGGAGCTCCCACAATCAAGTACCCCTAAACCTGACTATTTTTCCTCCACTAAGAACACAAGGTCAGGTCTTAACAAAGGGTCCACCGTTTTTTGAGTATGTGGAAATATGACAAAGCCGAAAAACATCAAGGGAAAAGTATGAGGAATTGAGATTAAGGAAATATTGCTCGAGGAAAGTGTATGGCATGGAGTTGGATTTTCCCTTGAGAACAACTCTAATTTGGTTAAAGGGAACATTCAATAATTGGATCAAGAGAGAGACCGGATTTTCATCAATAAGGGGTATGGCAAAGCCAAGGGAACCCTTACCCAATCCAATGGCTATCTCAAACTCCTTAATTATAGGGGTCAACTCATTTCTATTAAACACAAAGGTAAAAATTGTGGGATTCCAAAAATGGACCAAAGCTTTGACCATTGCAATTCGAGGTTTGACCTTTAGCAAGGTCAGGAGGTAGCCAATCCATTTTTCCACGTAATCTCAATGTATCGGGTTGAGGTCTTCCCATATAATCTTGAGGCTCCTCAGCACAGGGATGATGTTGATCTTGGGCTTGCCCATCTAAACCCTAAGCCTAGTGGGGCATTCGAGATTGAGAATTCATCATTGTTGCAAATAGAAAGTGCGGATTTAAAATTTGAAAAATTAGAAAGCATAGCATCAATAAAACAAAAACGATTCTTACCAACCAAACCATGGCAAGCATAACCACACATCACATGAGGACTTATGAGGTATTGACACCTAAGGATAGGGATGCTAAAGGCTTAAGGCTCCCATCTCAACCAACAAAAGTAGTTTACTTGACGCTACTATCGTTGAACAGTATAACTTTTATTGATTGGGATGAGCAGGTTAATGGAAATATGTACCACAAGCATTCACTCATGGATTCCACCCATAAACCCTCATAATGGTGCTAATTGGGGTGATCGGTGTTTTAGACCATGGTTGTGTATGTGGTGTCATCCTAAAGCTTTTAAACATGTGTCATGACCTACCTCTTGAGGGAAGGAATAGGTTTAAGGGTATTGCCTAAAAGATAGGCTTACAGCCCATGATTAGGCATGAACTCTCTCAAGCTCATATCTCATGTGACATTAGGGTATTCCTAAGAATTTTCTAATGGGGAGTTGCTATTAGCTTATTAGGGTTGGCTAGAAACCAAGTAAGATATGGGAGTGTACCTCACTTCCTACGCAACCAAAAAATCTAGGATCAAGGACTTGATTATACCTCATTGTGTTCATTTAAAAAAAAAAAAAGATTTTTGTTAGGTAGTCTGGATTAATTTTAGACTAATCCACTAACATGCGAAGTGACCATGCGGGTGTGCAATTAGTAATATAACAATCGGCGACCAGAGTCACATGAAATAAATTGCACTAGGAGAGTAAGAATCTGCCATTATCAAATAAGGAGAATGCCATTGCTAACTAAGGTAAAGGGAAATCATCAACATACAAAAAGTGCACAATCATAGGCATTCGTCTCTACGGACAATTGAAATCGTAAGATAGAACTCTAAGGGCTTGGTCAACCTTGAGCATAATTCTAAATTGAGAAACTTCCATCTTTTAGGAGAAAATAACCCAAAAGATTAATTTTAACCATTTCGAGGAATTTTATTTTTTTAGAATTATTTTCGAAATTTTCAAAACTTTTATTAAAAAATCAAATGCTTTTGAAAAAAATTGAATTTCATAATTTTCCAAAAAATTCTGGATTTTATATTTTTTTTTTTGAAAATTTTCTAATTTTTAAAATATTTTCTGAAATTTTTTGGAATTTTCGAAATGGTATTGGATTTCCTAATTTTCTAATTACTACTAAAATTTTAAACATTTTCCAACTTTTAGAATTTTCTTAAAAAATTTCGATGTTTTCTTTTTAAATATTTTTGAATTTTTTAAATATTTTTTAAAAATTCTGAATTCCTAAAAATTTTCTGAAATTTTTTTAAAATTTTTTGAAATTTATGAAAATTTTAATATTTTTTGAATTTTAAATCTTTCTGAAAACTTTTGAATTTTTGAAATTTTTAAACCTATTACAAGATTTTTATTATTATTTAATACTCTTTTGTTTTCTTTTTAATTTTTTAATTTTTAATGTTATCGTGTTCGGGAAAAAAGGGGTTCGGACCGGCTAAATCCAATCATTTGTTAAATTAGATCTAAAAATTGAAAAAAAATCTCTCAAATTCTCTCTCTTCTCTCCCTTTCCCACCAATTCTCTCTCTCGGTCTCCCTCTCGTCATGCACAGCCGCCTCTTCGTTGCCGACTCCGGCCCCCTTTATAGGTAGTCCACTGTGTCGCGCTGCCATCCCTGACCTACCTTTCTCTCTCTCCTCATGCCAGTCGCAAGTTAGATGAGCTACACGCAACCCCCTAATCTCCCCAATCAGCTGTATTTTCGTCGAAGTTGGAAGATCAGAGGTTGAGCTAGCCTTCAAGCCAATCAGCTTATTCTTGCTGATCGGTGGCCGGCAATTGCTCAGCGGCGATCTAATCTAGTTTGACCTTATCCCCTGCGTGTCCCCAGCCATCCCAAGGTCGAGGATTGGCAGATCAACTATCGGACAACCTCCGGTGGTCCTCTTTCCTTCCCGGCAATCCAAGGTTGGCGATCATAATGACAGTCCAACTGCCCCGAGCCAACCCTTTGGTGATCCGATCTAGTCCTCCGAAGCTCCTCAAGATTTCAATTGAGATCCGATGACTTGTATTTTGTCCGGTCGCACTTAAACCTGAAGAAAATTGCACAAGGTAAACGTTCTAATCTTGAATCCAATGAAGCAAGATCGACTTAATCGATCGGGGCTAGGGTTTAACCTTAAATTTTCATGATATGCTTAGATCTGAGATTGATGATGTTATTGGATGATTTGTTGTGGATTAATGTTCATTGAAGATGAACTTGAGGTTGATTGAACTTAGTTTGTCTTAATTTGCAATTTCATACCTCTGTGATGGACTTATTTTTTTGGCTAAAATGAGGTAGTAGATGAGGGTTTCTGGCCTCGAGCCTTTCATAGAAAATAGACTTCTCAAGCTTCGATGTGATAGATCGCATGTCCTTAGCAAATGTTATTTGGTCATCGAAAAACACTTTCAAAGATCATTGATTTTGTTGCAGTTTGGATGTTGATTTGCTGCTTTGGTTTAGCGCGATTTTCTGTCTTTCCATTTTTTTTACTGATTTTTGTGTATGGATTATGAAAAAACCTTTTTCATAATATTTGCACAAAATTGTCTTTTTTATCACATATTTTTTCCAGATTTTTTTAGACTGATTTGTTAGGTAAAATCGTTAAAATTTATCATAATGTTTGAAATTAAGGTTTTACATGAGTCCATTTGACTATGCATTCTTCATGAAACTTGTAATACACGTTATAAATGTTCTGAAGAGGTATCATTTGCACGATTTGAGTATTGTTTGATATGTCAATTGCATGCACGAACGTGTTTAGGTGCTATTGTAATTAGTTCATTTCACAACATGACTCTGTTTAGTCAGTTCTGGGTAGGCTCATGTGAGCCGAATTGAGTTTAGATGTCTGCATATGAAATGCTTTTCATGTTGTATTCTCCACATTGAATTTTTCATAAGATTTTGTGCATGATTAGATCATCAAAATTAACTATGTTTTGTGATATTTATATTGCATTATAGGCTTATCATGAGCCTACATAAACCCCTTTGTTTGGGTCTCTTAAAGATCAAATCATGCATTGATGTCTTCTTGACATTTGAAGCGTGTGTTACAAGCTTCGTATCCATATACGGCATGTTGCATTTGAACCTCATTTGGTATGCGAACATCACACATCAATTTGACCAATTGCATTTGAAATTCATTGAACATATCATTCTTAGCTCTAAGTCACTTTGCAATGTTAACGGCTTGTATGACTCCTTTGCATTCCGATTTATGGTTAAATATTTTGCCCAAATCTTTGTCGCATTTAACCTTTTGTTGTGTGCGAGTTTCATACTTTTCATGCATTGTTTAAGTGGACTTATGAACTATTAAGCATGCATCATGTGCTGTTTTGCTTATGGCTGACATGAGTGACTTCATGAACATCAATTTTTTACAATCAAACTGACCTCAATTGGATTTGAACCCTCTTAGGAAGTCTTAGGACTCATCTAGATCTTTCCAATGCCGCTGGTTTTGTGCGATTTACTTACCATCCTTTTCCATTTTTGTCACGTTAGGTTAGAAATCTGGCTTAGGTAAAATTCGGAACCTCTATTTTACCCTTGTTAAATCTGGCTTTTCTTATTTTTGCGTGATTTTTTCATTAGAGATTCTCAGCTTGGACCCCTATTGAACTTTGTTAGTCACTCTTTTGCTTGTGTTGTGGTAAAAGTTCGCATTTTTTAGACTTTGTTTACAAGGTCAAACCTTTGTTGACATGTCATAATAACCAGCTGTTTTGCTGAATTTCTGATGCGATTTTGAATTTTGTTTAATTTTTATAAATGATTACGTAACTTTTTTCAGAAAACTTTCTTAAAGAAGCTTGTTTCTCATGATGTCATGAATGTTGTGTAATTTTTTTGGAACAAATTATCATTGGTTCTGTTGTCAATTGTGTTGATTTCGTCTGCCCTGTTCAATGATGTGTCGTTACAACTTTCTGCTATGTTTTTCTTTTAGAATTTTTTAAGTCAACTTGCGTATTGAATTTGCTTTACATGTCTTCATAAACTTTGTTCCTCACCTTTTGAACTTCGCACGCGAAAATTTTCAGAAATTTATAAGCATTTTAGTGTGATTTCCAGACCCTTTGAACATAATAAACTCGTCTGAATTTTTCTGTTCTTGTTGATTTGAACCTGATTTTAGTTTAAATGTGCTGAATGGATAGATGATCCAAGGTTAGCTCACTAGAATTGTTTGATCGTTTGAGAAATAAGGCTCAAGGGCTTGCCTGCATGTTTATTTCTTACAATGCACGTGGATTTTAGATGTATGCTTAGGTTCAATCCATGATCTCGTGGGTAGACCTTGGGATTCACTTAGAACATGTTTGAAAAGTTTATAAGCGTTGATCGCCATGCGAGAACACAAGTAGTGGCCAATGGTTGTAAACAATATATATATATATATATATATATATATATATATATATATATATATATATATATATTGGGATAGGTATCCAGAGGGACCGACGCATGAATTGCAAAGGTTGACCCCGATGCCCAACTTGATTTTGTTTCAATTGCTTGATTCTTTTTGTTTGTTTCATGATTGCAATTGTTTTTGGCATGAATGATTGTTTCTTTCCTATTGTATGTACCTAGTCCTAGTTCTAGATTAGAATTAGATTAGGTCTTCGGAGATAGAGATCTTTTAAGACTTGAAGACGATGGAAGGTTGATGTCCTATCTGACTGTATTTTTGTATCATTTGTCCTCAATATATGTTTTGGGTTGTTTCATGTTGTATGAACACCCCATGAGGTGCAGATTTTATTTCTTTCATTTTATTTTTGTTAGTCATTAGGGTTGCAAGTTAGAATTTGCCGTTTTCCCTAAACTGCTTACTTGATTGTTTACTTGCCGCCTTGTCTTTAAATTTCAAGTATGTGCTTCCTTTTCTCTTTCACAAAAATAGAATTGTATGAAATCAATAATCCCTGAATAATCACTTAATGTTATCCACGCAAAAAAGTAGAAAAAAATGCATGGACACCTTAGGAAATACGATATACTATTAGGTACCGAAAGGGTATCAATAGAAATATTAACATTACTCAAGTCCCCGAATCTAGAATCTCTAGTTGCATAGAAATTGAGGGACCACTTGTGACATCCCAATCAGTAACATAGAAATTGAGGGACCACTTGTGACATCCTAGTAGCGTCACTTTTTACGTTCAAATACAAACATGAAAACAAACCTCTGATAGGTCCCGAAAATGAATGGAAAATAAGCCACACACGGTTCCAGCCAAAAATAGGCGTTCATAGCCGAATTCGCCACAACCATGCCATTCTTTCAAAAATTTTAACCATGCACGCTGGTAGAATTACGATCTCAATTTCACCTATTAGCACATAATTGAAAAGTACAAGATGGAGAAAAGGGTGCTTTTATATCTTTCCATGAGATAGCGATTTGAGACACGTGTTACTTACAAGCTTGTTTTCACCTGCATGCATATATATGTACATCATTTACAGTTACTCAAATACAAAAAAAAAAAAAAAATGCAGAGAATTGTTTGGGAATGAGGGTTCAAACAGTGTCCTATCTCCTCTATTCAAAGTCATTCCATGTTGATACAAAAGCCACCCTTCATGAGCCTAACTACCTACACCATAGGTCGGGCCTACCAAGATCCCATTTTGGTTCAAGAACCAAGATACAAACCACCTGGGAAACCAAGTGGGGGTGGCCATCGTAGAACTAGAATGTGGTCTAGTAGTAGGTGAAGGTGCAGCATAAGTTGACGTCATAAACATCATGAAAGGAAGTCTCCACGTGCGCTAGGGCTCCATGTGTGGCTACTGGGGGAATGTCCATCACTAGTTTTCTGAAAAGGATTAAGGAGTGAGTTGTGCCCGGTAGAGGAAATAAATCACATAATATAGTGTAAAATCCATTCATAACTCAGAAGACTATCCAGTCCATAACCCAGAACACATTAAACTTAATCCATAGGGCCTGTCGTATATAAGAAAGCATTATATGAAGTTGCCAAGTTAGTCTTAGAAATGAAAGCAAGATGATGCAACATAGTTGAAACAACCCACTAAAATATAACCCGAGCATTCAAAGCATTAATATAAGGCGTCTTTTGAGTTATCAGCACCCCTTTTTGGCCCAATCACAGCTGTCTATTTTCATATCTCAGTTCCGTTCTTAAGCTCACAAACTAATACCAGCTCGCTGGCCATAGGCATCTCACTCCGAAGCATCTCTGATCCAGGGGTCGCTGGCCTTGAGATTTAAACTGAGTCATCCCAAACACACAGCAGGGTATCCCCACTCCCTAGGGGCATCATCAGGTCGCTAGACGATGGGTAACTATCAGAATTATTTCATTTCACAGTGAACTCAAATTCCACATCAACATATCGAGCACAATAAAAACTTACCACAACACATAAAGTCAATACCCGTAGCAATTTACAACCATAGCAAATCACAAGTCGAGTTATGCACCTCATAAAGCTCATAATCCAAACCATATGCTCATATTGTGCTCTGAATCTCCCTATGTACATCAGCATCACAATAATCTCTAGCATGTGCCTAAGAATAGCAAAATGAGTGCAGTTCTCGATGTTCACACACACTGTCTCAAACAAGCCGCACTCATTGCACTCAGGAGACACAAATTGCAATTGCTCGAATTGTTCACACTTTGAATATGGAAGAGACATGTTTATGCACTAATTAACCAAGATTGAGAGACCAGTAGACTCCCCAAAAGCCACAACATATACACCAAAAGGGTTACCATCTAATGCACAATCTCGAATCAAGACAGAACATGGGCTGTTTCGAATAGTTTCAAATACAGAAGCAAAAAGTGCATAAAATCTCATCTAAAATTTATGAAATTTTAATATATTATAGAAGAGACATAGATTAACATTTTCCATGAAGAAACCTAAGTCTATTTCTAACTGTAAAAAGAACAGAAACTTGCTGTCTTTACCCCTAAAATTCTGCAGCGACTTTCCAGATTAATTCCGTACCGAAGAAAAATCATTTCACTACCCAAATCTAAACCGTTTATTCTCGAATTTTGATATGTTGTTCCCGTAGACGTTTTCTACAATGTTCACGAAGGGTTTAAGGTCCAATTATGTCTAGAAAAATGTAGAAAATTCGTAGAGTAACCTAAGGTTCTGCTGGTTCATACAAGTCAGTAGAGTAACCTAAGGTTCTGCTGGTTCATACAAGTCAGTTTGCGGTTCTAAGGAAAGGAAGTTCGCAGAAGTTAATTCACCCAAGAAAACTCTAATAACCAGTACGTCAAAACCTCAAATCATTGTGCGCTTTTAAGAAAATTAGTTCCTTTCAATGACATCACGTTTTAAAACCCAAAAGTAACGAATAAACGAGCAACTACCGCCCTTATTTCTCCCGAACAGAACATCCCAGACCCTTACCTCGAAATAGAGCTACTACAAGCGGTTTTAGTTGGTCTACGACTGCTGTGAAGGCCTCAACATTGCTCCTACAGAACCTAAAAGTAATCTCGACTACCCGTAAACTTCGCACAACTAACCTGTGGTCCAATCCGAACCCGAACTCACCTCTCGACCACTCAAAACAAACATGCAGCACTCAACTACCCTCGAGCAGTTGTCTGCTCCACCATCTCGACCAACACAGCTCCCTCGTGCACGATTCTTCGCCTAGCCGAACCCAATCATCACATGCAAAAACCAACAGCTCCATTTGAGCTCTCATCTAATCCATTCCAGCCCAAAACAGAAACATCAACATCCAAAAGCTAACCCAAAAACCACTCCTCTCATCCTTCAAGCCTAGCTCAGCTTCCAAGCGACACACGCAAGAGTATTTCGAGCCTCGACCTGACACCGCGAGCCCGTCCAAAGCTAAGTTCAAGCTGATTCGTCATCCTGAGTTTCGAAGGATTTTCAACACCCTAAAACATGATAATTTCCCCCACTTTCGAAGCCGTGGACATTCTTCCACCTCGTATTCAGCCTCGGCGCAAATACTTGAGCTTCCTCAGCCTTGCTAGAACAACAACAGCAAGGAAAAAGAAAGGTGATTGCTGCCGAGAGAAGAAAAGAAGGGAGAGGTGTGGTTCAGGTGAGAGGGACAATGGTGAGAGAAGAGGAAATGAAAATGTGAGTCTTGTGAATAAATGAGGAAAAATCGGCGAAGCAAATGAGGATGTTTTTCTTCCCCCTCTTAATTTTAATAACCCAATTAAATTAAATAAAAGAACTCAACAAAACGTAGTTTAGAGAGAAACAAGACCAAGTGCATATATCTACCCATGCATGTTCCAAAATCCTCAAAATAATTGCGCAACTTTTGCATCGATGATTATCACGACACCCGACCAACAAAAGTCACCCTAAT
The DNA here is from genome assembly GCA_019915205.1 of Eucalyptus rudis. Taxonomy (NCBI): domain Eukaryota; kingdom Viridiplantae; phylum Streptophyta; class Magnoliopsida; order Myrtales; family Myrtaceae; genus Eucalyptus; species Eucalyptus rudis. Next base: position 654,070 of record JAHMTN010000021.1, on the reverse strand, counting down.
ATCTTCGTAGCACATATCACCTCTCGCAGTCCGAAATCTCGCATCTCCCGGCATCCGTAAAACTAAAATTTCCTTTTAAACTAAACAAGCAAGTAAAGTATCTTACTTCTTCACGTGGGCCTAAGTGACGCTAAAAATTAAAGCCCGTGTCAACTTGTGCGGTCCCAACCCCCGCTAACAAAACTGGGCGTTAAGGCCCACAAACCCAAACAAACTCCAATTCAAACTCATAATGTTAATTTGGCCCGTTCTTGTGGCCCAACTTGACTCATGAGCCCAACTTAATTTAATTTATCGAGCGGCCCGCGAATAAAATTTTAGGGCCTAACTCCACAAGTTGACCCCAACCCGTGGCCCAACTCAGCCCACTACAATCCCTCCAGCTTTGCATTTATTCACCTAATGATTTTCAAGGCTGGAAAATTCGAGGTATCACACTACTCTTGACCCTCGATTGGGTTTTTTAGCCGACCCTAAAAAACAAAGCTAGTGGCGACTCCTATTTTTAGGTTGTTTTAAACAACTAAATAACAATTAACCGGTTGTGAGGGGTATGGTCTCGATGAGGCTCACCATAATTTAGCATACCTACTGTGGAAAATTTTTAATGGATGAAGTAATGACATCACGACATCCATGGGGAGGGAGTTTTATTAGGAGAGCTATTATGGTAAAAGTACCATTAAATTTGATATCCACACTCGACCTCCTCCTTCGAGGTGTGTCACCCTTGTGGATATGAGCCACAACACCTTTTGCTGTCACGCGAGATATGAGGTTGGGAGGGTTTATGACCATGAATGAGGAAACTCACAATGGTTCATCCCGAAAGGCGAGGTGATAATATTTTTTTGGAACGCAAACTGTAAAAGAACTCTCATAGTCAATTACCCCTAAACCCAACATTTTCATCCCCGTCCAATGGACTCGAGGGGGTTGGGTCGCTACACATGGTTTTGATTTTTCACAGAATTTTGGATAAGAAATTTGGATGAGTGTTCTTCATGAAAGTTGTAGATTGCATCTTAAACTATAACGTATAATTTATACATGGTTTCTAGAACTTAAACCTGCGAAAATGTCTCTTTTGCGTCTGTTCCAGTTTTGCAATTCCGCACTTTATTTCGGCCCGGTTTATTTAAACTGTTGAGGGTCTTACAAGCCAAACTGGGCTTCAAGTTCTTCAAGAGAAATATAACTCTGGGTCTCGTCCACGTCATTTGTAATGTCCTTAGACCCAGAGTGGAAGGCATCATATTGTCCCCTCTCTCATCTTGGAATCTGGACTTTAGTAAATTCCAAATCTTAATTGGCTTATTAATTGTTTAACCTATCAACGACGAAAGCACCGGATAGTTTCTCGTCCCTCAGTCAAGATTTGGCCTAGTAAAGAATCGATCAGAAGAAGAGGCAACCCGTTTGAAGAAAATCATACAAAAAAAATAAAAAATGAACAAAATGTAAACCAACAAAACATAGAAAACACATCCTAGACACCCTAATGGCAACACTTATACGATATAATATCTAATATGTGATAATGTCGTAATAATGACGTACTTTGCATGAGCGCCTCATTTGAAACGAATAATGACATCATATTAATTGTTCTCTTCAAGAAAGTGTGTTTATGGGTAAGTTGGTGATGTGTGCAGAAGACCAGGCTTCACTTGTTCCCTAAGTATATCAAAGTGTAGCCGATATATGAGGTGTAATTGAATCATGAAATTCATAAAATTATATAATTAAATCCAAAAACATTTAAACATTGGTATCTCCATCAATTTGAAGGCCAAGTTTTTAATTTCAGAAACCCAGAAGAAATGTAAATATTTTTTTATGTTGATTTTAATTTTTTATTTTAGATAAGATAAGCGGATGAATGTTTTGATTTGATAGCAATAGATTATGGAAAGAAGATATATTGATCACCTGTGGAAATTTAACTTTTTACTAATTTCCCGTTGATACAATAAATTGATGGGTCTTATTTTTTGCTTGAAGTGAGAAGCTTAACGGGGGATCCTCTCTATTTACCGGAGAAACTCTTCTTTGCAATGAAGACTTGACATATAGTTGGCTGGCATGATTTCGATTATCGAATTAGTTGATTAGGTGTTTTCGTCCAGTGCGTGTTTGATACGTCATACGAGCTATTGCGCCTGCACGACACTAAATTTTTAAGGTGGGTGGAATTCCATTAAAATATTAAATTCTTGATGGGCTACTTTTTATTTGGGTTACTACCACCAAAAACCTCAAAATGGTACATTGGTGACACAATGATCCCAAACTAGTCTTTGTGTCACAAAAACTCCCGAATTGATATATTCATGCCATATTTACTTCAAACTAGTACACCCTTGCCATATTTATCCTATATTATTATATGTCACAAAAAATCCCAAACGGATACCCTTTCCATATTCACCCTTAAACTATAGTGCACCCATGTCACTTTTGCTCTAAAAAGTCCTAGAGTCATGATAAGGGTGTATCGGTTTAGGAATTTTTGTGATACAAAATTTAATTTGGGACAAATATATCATAGGTGTACTAATTTGGAAGTTTTTATGACGACAATTACTTTGGGGTGAATGTTGTAAGGATGTACCACTTTGTGATTTTTAGTGATATTAATCATTTTTACTATCTTTGTAACTCCTAATCCAACTGCAACGATCGAATTAATTATTTTCACGCTTGAGAGCCAAGAAGGAATACTAAGGGATCCGATATATTCCACAAGCAAAGAACTTTACTCGACATCATTTTCATGCTTGAGAGCGAAGAAGGAATGTGAAGGGATCCGATGAATTTCACAAGCAAATAACTTTATTCGACTAGTTCTATTTTTGTCATAATTATTCTGACAGCTACTTTCTCTTCACGGCCATGTATCGCACAATCAAAGAATTTACAAAGCTTGTTGTAGACAAGAGAGGCCACACCAGAAAAAGCATAAGAAAACGAAGAATATATAGTAGAGACGGAATAATATGGCCCCACAGCGCCATAAGCTAATTCAATCCAAGCCAACGTACACATCCGACCTTTCTCGAAACAAACGTACCGACCAGCCATGGCTGCTTCCGGCACAAGAAGCTACACGATGGCTGCTGAAGCTGCAGCCGGGATTGTGTCACAGAAACTGGAGATCCTTCTCTCTCCCCCAGAGTGGATTGGGTGCTTAGCGATGGAAACTGTCGTGAACGACGCCAAGGCAAAGCTGGCCATGATCCAAAAGTTCCTTTCCACACGAGACAGTCCGTTCGAAAGCAAGGAGTGGTTACGGCGGCTCCTCCAAACCATGTACAACGCTGAGGATATCCTCGACAAGTTCCACCTCAAAGTGGCCCGCGGGAGGCATGAGGCCCTGCATGTTGCCACGAGGCCGCTCGTTGTGCTCTTCCACAAGTACATGCTGTGGAGGGACTTGTCCAATCTGGTGAAGGTCATGAAGGAGTTGTGTCAAGATCAGTACATGACAGACAAGAAGGTGGCCGGGGGCACGAATGAAAAGGAACCTGCTGGTTCCTCCTCCCATGATAGTACTCCATGGGAAGGCCACAAATTGGCGAGGCTAACTAGTTTGGGGGACTGGCGTGTGTCGATGAATTTTGTATGTCGAGAGGCCGAGAAAAAGCGCATAAAGGAGTGGATTAGGATAAAGAGAGAGGGCGTCCGTGCGATTTGTGCGATTTCAATCTGGGGCGAGCAAGGCACCGGCAAGACGTTCCTCGCGAGATGGATCTACAGGGAAGCAATGTACCTGGGCTTTGATACGCGAGCTTGGGTCCACGTCTCGGCCAGAATGGACCAGCAGGAGTTCTTTTTCGAGATACTGAAGCAAGTGGAAAAGCGAGCAAGGGGCATGATGAATATTGACGAGATAAAGAAAATGCTGGCACAGAAACTGGCCAATACAAAGAAGTTGCTCACAGTGTTGGATGACATGTGCCCGACTAATGAGGAACTCTTCGCAGGGTTAACGATGATCATCCAACCTTCCTCTTCGCAGGGCCACATAATTATCACAAATAAAGACGGTGCAATAGCCCGTAACATGTCGGACGATTCAGAGGCAATAGAGCTGAAAACGTTACGCAATGAAGAAAGTAGGAGGATGCTTGCAATGATGTTGCACAGAGGATTCCATGTTCCGAGCCTCACGGACAAGTATAAAATTCTAAACCGGATTCCTCCCTTGCCACTCTGTATATCCTTACTCAGTGGATTACTGTCGAATGCTAAAAAGCAAGTACTCACAGCGTTGATGAATGATAAATCTAAGCTGTCAGTATCAGATCTACCAGAATTGAGTTACCATAGACTGCCGTTCCATCTAAAACCGTGTTTCATCTACATGGCTTTGTTCCCCGTGGCATTTCCGATTCCAACAAGAAGGTTAGTGAGGCTTGTTAGATATATGCCCTAAATTAATTAATTGATTAATTAAAGTGGAAATGGTCAGCAATTTTTGCTGACCACTTCACACAAATACGTGCACATGCACGCGCGAATTCGTGCATGATGGTCAGCGGTTGTTGACCATCATACACAATTTTGTTCGTGCATGGATGGTCAACAACCGCTGACCATCGTGCACGAAATTGTGCATAAACGGTCAGCAGTTGCTACCGTTCCATTCATGCTCGATCGTGCATGAGAATGAGGATCAGCAACGATTGCTGATCCCACGATCGGCAACCGTTGCTGATTCGTGTATAAATATTAAAAAGAAAGGCTGCAAAAGGTTGCAACATAGAGAGATTTTCTGTGGGCGTGCGCTGTTTGGTTTTTAGAGAATAAATGGGTTGCTAAAAATCAAGAGAAATGTGTGTGTTCTTGTATTCTTCGAGAGACGAGAAAGTATAGTGTTTTCTCATTCGGGTCGTGACTATAATACATCGAGGATACGGTGGATTATTTCCATGTGATTGCTAGCGCAATCGAAGTTGTGAATATTCGAAAGTTCTCTCTTCCATTCAACGTTCGTTGTTGGTGTGTCTGAACTAGAGGTCCGACACTTGTGGGACTCAAACTATAGAACATCCGAACCGACTTATTTAAATCGCGCTTCGAGAGGTATTTCGTTTAACTCCCTTTTATGTTTAGATTTTTGATTGAAACACACGAACAACGCCTTAGGAGAATCATGTGTAAAATATATCTTTGTTTCCGCTGCGTTTATTTCGTTGATTTTTCTTATACATGATTCATGAAACCCCAACAGTGGTATCAGAGCCAACCTTAGGCGTTTTTTCGTGCGTTTAATTGATTTGTAGTTCAAATATATTTTTGCGTTCTAATGGCCAATTTATTTTTGTTAGGAGAATTGGTTCTCTTACCTTTTATGTGGCCTATAGAAGTTGATTAATTTATGTGATAAATTTAATCAACTAAGCAAAAATTAGAACTAAATCAATTTTGAATCAAAAATCCATAACTTGTTATACTTTGTGTTTATATTCTACAAATGATATGCAGAATTTTATGCATGCCTTCCAGAGCTTTAAATTTTGAATTTATGGCTCGTAAGGAAGGGTGGTGATCATGGAAAAATCCCTAATTGTTGTGTTTGTTGTATGGATGAATGTATGATGATTACAGGTATTCTTTTTGGGGATGTAATTATTAAATGGAGGCTGCGTCCTTCTTTTTATATTTATTTTTATGAAATGTAATTTAAGTATAGTGTAGTATTTCAATTATTGATGTAAATACTACAAGAGAGGAGGAGCCATTGGAGGAGCCATTAAACCGGTGAGCTCTCTGGGCCCGGTCTTTGAAGAGTTCAAAGATTGAAGAAAAAGTGAAGAGCAAGTCCATATTATTAAAATATTAAAATGGCTAAATGGGTCTTTTTGGCTCGAGACCCATTGAACCATAATTCCATGATCACCACATAGGATAGATATTATGTGATATCTATTTATTTATTGTGTTTATGGTATCGTGCATGTTAAACTGGTTAATGTGCAAAGTGAGACCGTTAATAACGACCAAAATCTCCTTACAAAGAATATTAAGTCGAAACGGGTTTCGGACTCGTGGCATTCCATCGTCGTGGTTTGATCCAATATTATAGTGGTTAATTAACCGGTTATGGATACATAGGGGTTAATTACCATTTATAATATTGGACCACTCCATTATGCATATGATGCTGTGAGGTTGGAGCCAAATGATTTCCAATAACTGTTAGGTGAGGGAATTATTTGTGTTTTCAATACTTGCATGAGACGATGGGCTAGACTTAACTATGATCATGATGCCAATAACTGTTAGGTGAGGCTTTCATGGTCTAGAGGCCGAAGTTATGATTGGGACTCGCATATGATGCGTTGAACAAGCTGGTTCACTCACTAAGTTCATAGGACACCAATAACTATTAGATGAGGTGAACTTTGGGCTAGTGGGACTCCAATCCCCACTAGTAATCTTTACCCAACAAAGATTACCGCTTCCCATCTTAAGGAGTATGGGATTCGAATATAAATTTAGTGGGAGGATCTATTTCATTTAAAGGCCAAAATGAAATAGTTACTTTGAAAGATACAACGGCTAACAATTTATTTTCTACAACAGATATATTATTACTCTGAAAATGGTGACCACAAACCCACTCGCTTCTATAGTTGACAATAATTGTTTGACTTGACCCAATTTCACTGACTGGGTGAGGAATTTGAGAATTGTTCTCAATTTAGAAAAAATTGGGTATGTGCTTGATGAAATGATGCCAACCTCCTTTCCTGAGGGTGGGACCTTAGAGGAGCATGTCACTTATGATAAGTGGCGTGATGATGACTTAAAAGTTAGGTCATATATGCTTGCTTCTATGAATAATGAATTACAGAAGAAGTATGAATCTATGGAAGATGCTGGGTCGATCATTTTGCACTTAAAGGAATACTTTGATGAGAATGGTCGAACCTCTAGATATGAGATATCTAAGGCATTGTACCATATGAGGATGGCTGAAGGATCATCTGTTAATGATCATGCTTTGAAAATGATCTGGCACGATGAAGAATTGGCTAGGCTGAATCTCGTTATGGACAATGAGTTAGCTGTGGATTTGATCCTCCAATCTTTACTCGATTCCTTCTCTGGTTTTGTCCAAAACTTCCACATGCATAAGATGGAGAAAACTCTTGCTGAGTTACATAGCATGCTGGTAGTTTATGAGAAGGAAATGCATAACACGAGGCCAAATGTAGTAGCTATGGCTAAGGCTTCTTCTTCAAAGGGTAAGACTGTTTTAAAGAAGAATAAATGGAAGAGGCCTGCCAAATCTGTTGTGCAACCAAAACCCATGATTGATAAAGGGAAATGTCATTACTGTGGTGTCAAAGGGCACTGGAGGAGGAACTGTAAGAGGTACCTCGCGAGCTTGAAGGTCAAGCCCAAGAACCAACCTTATGAAGGTATGGTGTCTATGCTTATTGAAACCAATCTTATGGTTAGTGCTGAATCCAGCTCATGGGTTCTAGATTCTGCTGCAACTTCACATATTTGTATGTCTTTGCAGAATCTGGAAATAAGCAGGATGCTAAGGCGAAATGAGATTGTCCTGACGTTTGCCAATGGAGCAAGAGTTGCTGCATTAACTATAGGGACTTTTCATTTATGTTTGCCTTCTGGACATGTAATGTTTTTAAAGAACTGTTTGCATTATAAGAATGCTGTTAGGAACATCATCTCTATACCTCGTTTGGGTAAAGAGAATTATGAATTTTCTTTTGCTGATGATGTATGTTCTATTTATCATAATAGAATATGTGTTGGTTCTAGCTTATTAACCAACAATCTTTATACCATTACAATGTCCGGTAATGCGATTACCAATGTCAATAAGCAAAATAGAATTGATATAAATGCCATAACTAATAAACGCCCTAGAGACGGTCCAAATAAAAAGTATGTTTGGCATCTCCGATTAGGTCATATTGGAGAAGACAGAATTAACAAGTTGAGTAATGATGGATACATTGATCCTTCAAATTTTGAGTCATACTCAACTTGTGAGGCATGTCTTCTAGGAAAAATGACCAAAGCGCCTTTTGTGGGACAAAGTGCGCGAGCTGCTGACATATTAGAATTAATACATACAGATGTATGTGGACCAATTAATGAAACTGCTAGAGGTGGTTATAATTACTTCATTACCTTCACCGATGATCAGTCACGGTATGGTTATTTATACCTCATGAAGTATAAATCTGAATCCTTTGAAAAGTTCAAGGAATTCAAGGCTGAAGTTGAGAAACAAACAGGAAAATGTATTAAGGCTCTTCGATCGGATCGAGGAGGTGAATACCTTAGTATTGAATTCCTGGACTATCTTAAAGAGAATGGCATTTTATCACAATGGACACCTCCTGGAACTCCAGAACATAATGGTGTATCTGAACGAAGAAATCGTACTTTATTAGATATGGTACGGTCTATGATGAGTTACACCGATTTGTCAATATCCCTTTGGGAATATGCCTTTGAGATTGCTGTATATATACTGAATAGAGTGCCGTCCAAATCTGTTCCAACTACGCCCTATGAGATATGGCATAGTAGGAAACCTAGTCTTAATCATATTAAGATTTTGGGTTGTCCAACTTTTGTGAAAAAGCTGAAAATGGAAAAATTGGAGGCAAGATCTGAACAAGGTCGCTTCATTGGATATCCAAAGGAAACTCTTGGATATTATTTCTATTTTCATTCAAACCAAAGAATTTTGGTATGCAAGCACGCTTCTTTTTTGGAGAATCAGTTCGTCCAAGAAAGTGGTGCTGGGCGGAAAATAGTCTTACAAGAAGAAAATAATGAAATGCCAAACAACCGAGTTCATATACTAATCTCTGATTCAGTGGGAGCTTCTGATACACAACCTCTTAGGAGAAGTGCGAGAACGTCTCGCCCACCTGCTCGTTATAGACACTCGGTTGATCATATTGAACCATTATTCATTGTGAATGATAGTGATCAACCCGGTGATCCTAAAACCTATGAGGAGGCGATGTTGGACATCGATTCTGGTAAATGGCTAGAGGCCATGAAATCCGAAATGGATTCAATGTATTCCAATGAGGTTTGGACCTTGACTGACCTGCCTGATGGTATTGTACCAATTGGCTGTAAATGGATCTTCAAGAGGAAGATGAATGTTGAAGGTCAAATTGGAATTTACAAAGCACGGCTGGTGGTAAAAGGATATCGTCAAAAAGAAGGAATTGATTATGACGAAACTTTCTCACCTGTGGCCATGCTAAAATCCATTCGGATTATGTTGGCTATAGCTGCACACCTTGATTATGAGATATTCCAGATGGATATCAAAACGGCTTTTCTAAATGGTTTTCTCGATGAGGACATCTATATGGAACAGCCACAGGGTTTTGAATCCAATAGTGAAAAACAGAAGGTGTGTAAGCTTAAGAGATCCATTTATGGACTCAAACAAGCCTCCAGAAGTTGGAACATTCGTTTTGATGAGGTAGTCAAATCGTTTGGCTTCATAAAAAATCCGGATGAACCTTGTGTATATAAGAAGATCAGTGGGAGTGCAATTGCATTTCTGGTTTTGTATGTCGATGATATACTTTTGATTGGAAATGATGTACCAATGATATCATCGATAAAACTATTCTTGTCACAGAAATTCTCCATGAAAGATTTAGGAGAGGCAACCTACATTTTAGGTATCAAGATCTATAGAGATAGATCAAGATGATTGATTGGCCTCTCACAATCTACGTACATAGACAAAGTGTTAACACGGTTTAACATGCAATGTTCCAAGAGAGGATTATTGCCTTTTAGGCAAGGGATCCGACTTTCTAAGGAGATGTGTCCCAACACTCCTAAAGAAAGAGAGCAGATGGCAAAGATACCATATGCATCCGCTATTGGAAGCATAATGTATGCTATGCTATGTACTAGACCTGATATTGTGCATGCTGTAAGTATTACTAGCAGATATCAGTCTGATCCAGGAGAAGAGCACTGGATAGCAGTCAAGAATATTCTTAAGTACTTGCGAAGGACTAAAGATTTATTCTTGATATATGGAGAAGGAGAATTTAAAGTTGTAGCTTATACTGATTTCGATTTTCAATTGGATCCTAATGATTATAAGTCTACGTCTGGGTTTGTATTTACATTCAATGGTGGTGCAGTTAGTTGGAAAAGTTCCAAACAAAGCATAACTGCCGATTCCACCAATGAGGCAGAGTATGTAGGAAGCCGCTTGGATGAAGAAGTTTATTTCTGAACTTGGAGTCGTTCCTTCAATTGAGCAACTGATCACATTGTTTTGTGACAACAATGGGGCGATAGCTCAAGCTAAGGAAGCAAGGTCTCACTAGAAGTCCAAGCACATTGAGCGACGCTTCCATCTCATCAGAGAAATTGTTGGGAGATGTGATATCGCCTTGCAAAAAATTGCCTCAGCAAAAAACGTGGCAGATCCCTTCACTAAGGCCTTACCTCAGTCTTCTTTTGAAAGACATATTGACAAAATGAGTTTGAGGTACCAGACAAGTTGGCTTTAGTGCAACTGGGAAATTGTTGGATGTATGCCCTAAAGCTACTATGTAATAGTTACATATTAGGGATTTCAGTTGTACTTTCATTATTATTATTTAATTAATGGCAACGACGTATTCATTCATTTGTCCAATTATTTTATATTGATGAATGATTCCATAAGATCAGTTGCAACTAGACCTATTCTTGAGACGTCAAGAATATATGTGACGGGTTCATAGTTAGACTGAATCTTTAAATTGTTCCCGGTCGATGGATTATTAAGTGGGTATTAATAATCCTGTTGAGACCGGTGTGTTCTTAACTTCGCCATTAAGTATTGGATACTTAAGGGAATGATGAGTCATATGCCATTGGGTATTATGATGCCTGAGTTAGAATACAGGTGTTTGTATTAGACAAATTCACTGAACGTGACGCATATGGAAACGATTAGCGACATGGAAGCTTTTAGTGTGGTCAATGTCTAATTGTTCATGCTTTGGTCTTGTGTAAATAATCCTTAGACCTGAGGCACAGTGTTAACTTGTGTATCGAACAACTATGGTTCACGGGTGCACATAATGCCGGGTCATCGATCCGTCTTTATACTTGATGGTCATAGTTTGTTCATATACGAAGTTACACGTGTGCGCAATATGGAATCTGTCTCCTTGTTATATGCAAGGTATGATAATGATGTCCTATGCGATCTAATTGTGACACTGCATTGAAATCCTCGGCCGGGGTTGTAACCGAGAATAAATTGTTTATGTCTCGAATAAAATGCATGTCAATTAGATTTGTGCATATGATCAAATTAATGACTTGACAAATATTCCATGGTCTTTGTTTGATCGGGACATAGTAAGATAGAGGGATTGAATTACACTGTAGCCAAAGCTGACAGGTTCATTATGTTCTTGAAATATTCACACTATCTGGGTAGCCATGACATATTGCTAGATGTCAATCATGGCTTGTAAAACCCAAAGATTAATCGGGACAATTAATTCTTTTGGAAGTACTAATGTGTTAGTACAAGTCTTACTACCAGCTTAGTGATGAACCTAGGAATGTCACACACCATAAACAATTAGGATGACGTGGAACAACAGAGAAATATTATTGCAAATGTGTTTGCAATTACTGCAATCGAATTGAGTCGATTTGAAATTAAATTAAATGAGATTTAATTTAATTTGTATTATAGTCACGAGCCTACTTGCACATGATGCACACGCATGCCCAAAGTGGATATATGTTAACATACCCCAATTGTGTACTTTCATTATTATTATTTAATTAATGTCAATGAATTGACCAAATGGGTTTGAGGTACCAAACAAGTTGGCTTTAGTGCAAGTGGGAGATTGTTAGATATATGCCCTAAATTAATTAATTGATTAATTAAAGTGGAAATGGTCAGCAATTTTTGCTGACCACTTCACACAAATACGTGCACATGCACGCGCGAATTCATGCATGATGGTCAGCGGTTGCTGACCATCATACACGAATTTTGTTCGTGCATGGATGGTCAACAACCCTGACCATCGTGCACGAAATCGTGCATAAACGGTCAGCAGTTGCTGACCGTTCCATTCATGCTCGATTGTGCATGAGAATGAGGATCAGCAACGGTTGCTGATCCCACGATCGGCAACCGTTGCTGATTCGTGTATAAATATTAAAAAGAAAGGCTGCAAAAGGTTGCAACATAGAGAGATTTTCTGTGGGCGTGCGCTGTTTGGTTTTTAGAGAATAAATGGGTTGCTAAAAATCAAGAGAAATGTGTGTGTTCTTGTATTCTTCGAGAGACGAGAAAGTATAGTGTTTTCTCATTCGGGCCGTGACTATAATACATCGAGGATACGGTGGATTATTTCCATGTGATTGCTAGCGCAATCGAAGTGGTGACTATCTGAAAGTTCTCTCTTCCGTTCAACGTTCGTTGTTGGTGTGTCTGAACTAGAGGTCCGACACTTGTGGGACTCGAACTATAGAACATCCGAACCGACTTATTTAAAGCGCGCTTCGAGAGGTAATTCGTTTAACTCCCTTTTATGTTTAGATTTTTTATTGAAACGCACGAACAACGCCTTAGGAGAATCATGTGTAAAATATATCTTTGTTTCCGCTGCGTTTATTTCGTTGATTTTTCTTATACATGATTCGTGAAACCCCAACAAGGCTGTGGTTGGCCAAGGGCTTATTGGTTTCGCCATGTTCTGATGGAGAAAGGAAAATGACGCCTGAAAAAGTAGGAGAGATTTTCATTCTGGAGCTCGTGGATAGGAATGTGATTGATGTGGTGAGCTGGAGGGCGGATGGATCCCCCAAAGCTTGCCAAATGCTCACCTCTCTGTATGAATTGATCTGCCTGACCACGATAAGCACAGGGTTCCTCCATGTACATAACAATAGCAGGAACGACCACAACCCATCAGACCAGCAAGAACAGCCACCGGACGCACTGCAAGAGCAAACCAAGGTCCGGTGGCTTGCGGAGCACACAAAAATAGTCAGAGAAGACCGCAGAAGCAGCTACCCCAATTTGAACCTCAGCCATATCCGCTCGTTTCTGTCATTTTACCTGAGGAGAGGCATGCTCACCAGGGACATCCGCACATTCCTTTGGAACATCACCTCTGATGTTGACTACAGCTTGCTAAGGGTGCTTGATTTGGAGGGTGTGTATAAGCCATCCTTGCAAGGTGTGCTCTCCAAGTTGGTGCTCCTAAGGTACCTAGGATTGAGATCCACGGTATTGGACTTGATCCCAAGCGAGGTTGCAGATTTGCACTATCTCGAGACTCTTGACATAAAGCACACCAATGTCGCTTCCTTGCCGAATTCTTTGTGGAAGGCAAGGAACATGAGGCACCTGCATCTCAACTGGTTCTACATCGACTTGAAGAAGATCCTCAAGATTTATGGCGACAATTATATGGCCTTGAATAAAATCCAAACCTTAAGCGGGCTGGTTATTTCTGAAGTGAAGGAGAATTTTATAAGGGGCCACATGAACAGCTTGACCAAGCTCACCACGCTCAAGCTTTTCTTGCAACACTCCGGTGAGGACACCTCAGGCGCTGCTGGAGAAACAGTAACGCGTTGGATTAGCTCCAGCCTCACCAATCTCCAGTCTTTGACCTTTGGGGTGATCCAAGAAGCCAAGGCCGTGGGAGAAGACAAGCCTCCAACATCGCAGATAGGCCTATTACCGGGATTGGGACTGGCTCAACATCACAAACTGTTTGAGCTGTACTTGCTGGGCCAACTCAACAAACCCATCTGGAGACATCTCTTGTCTGTCTCGCTGCGGGTTCTGACTCTGTCTGGTTCGAATGTGGAACCCAACATGATGCCCGAGTTGGGCAGTCTCCTGAAAAACCTGAGGACATTCAGGCTGTTGGCCAATTCTTTCCTAGACACGAGTCTGAAGTTCGTCAAAGATGGGTTTCAGAGCCTCATGATCTTGATAATATGGAACCTGCCGCATCTTAAGGAGGTGATTATTGAACCAGGAGCAATCCCACATCTCAAAGAACTCGAGTTTAGGCAAATCAAGGGGTTGGAAACTGTCAGAGGGATCAACGAGTGCGAGGAATTGGAGAATATATGTGTGATATACCAGAGCGATGTTCTTGTTAAACAACTCGAGGGCGGCATAGGGAAGAATACGAATCTGTGTGTTGTAAAAGACACAACAGGCCCGGATCCACAGGTGATGACGAAGACTGACGGGTATGGGACAATATTAAAGTTCAAACATGTTTTTTACGCATGGCGATGAAAATGTTTTTATAAATTGATAATTTCATTAATTAGCTATTAGTTATTAAGAAAAATGATAAAAAATCAGGGACGGAAAGGGGAAGATGATGCACCCGTTGTGTGAAAAGGACACCACGAGGCCTGGATCTGCGGATGACAACCACGGGTATGGAACAAGTTCTTTACACACGGTAATGAAAATGTTTTCATAGACTTGTTCTCATTAGTGATTAAAAACAATGATTATGATTTTTATCGGACAAGAATTACGTCGCATCATTTCACCATACCAAGTCAATACGTGTTGGGAAATTATGAAGGCTATAGGAAGTCCCACTAAATAATACAAAATCACATTGTCGGTATCACTTAACCATTGTGGAACCAAATGTTGGATTCAAAAGTAACCTTTGGAACCAACCTCTCTCTGCCTACATAGATCGAGTGAGCCTTTCACCAAGCTCACATACAAGACACTGAAGAAGAGATAACGAGATTCTTTTACAGTAGTTAAGACCTCTCCTTTACTTACTGTATCATAGTTCAAAAAATGAAGCTCTCACGTAGGACCAAAATCTACAAAGCTAATGTTTTGACTGTAGAGTTGTTGAGAATGTAAATTGTCTTTAGTGTGAAGTTGATAAGACTTTCGTGCGTGTAAAGTTTGAAGTTGGTGTGATTTCGCGACAGTCCTTTCTTTTCTTCTTATTGTTTTTTTTTTAATAATAATAGCATTAGTGTACAATAGAGAATCATTTTCTAGGGTGATATGATCCTTTTGCCTGTAATATGCCGAATAAGTTAATGCATGAACTTCTTTTTTTGATTAGTTCTACTATAAATCAAACTGGGTTTTCTTACTCTGAAACTATGAGTTAGAAAACCTCAGGGCTGCTTTAATTTTGGCTAAACGAGTCATAAAATTGCCAGGAAGTTATGGGGTTGGTTGGGGAGGGGAAGAAGCTGAGGGAGGGACTTCAATAGAGGACACTGGCAGCATGTGCATCGAGGATATATTGGAACATGAACCATGGAAAGCGAAAGAGAACAAGGACATTATCTGATGGTTGGAGCTTGATGAGCTTGATATTGACGATGACATGTTCTTATTTCTCGATTTACCTGCTAAATTTCCTGTTGGCGTTAACTACATTCGTTCAGAATTAAATGATACTAGTGTAATTGGAACCTTGAGAATTGCCAGTTCATACTTGATTATGTGTGTGTTGTACAATCTCATCTTCCATAACTATGGTATAAAAACTCTATCGTGTTTTATTTATAGACTGAGAATTAACATCACCAAGTTTTTGATAGGCAAAAAATATTCGTTGAATTATTGATTTAGAATGTTTGAAGGTGAAAATACTCACACAACTCAGAGAGGAGACTAATAGACTTTTTGATATTTCACTCTATTTCACCTTATCAGAAGCGATTACAAGACTTGCCTTTAATAGTCTTGATAATAGTCTTGATACATAACTCCTACTCTTAATGACTCGTTAAATATATTTAGCATTCCAAGGAGATAATTTCCTGGAAATTTACAAAATATTAAACTAGACATGGAGACAAACTCTTGAAAATGAGATTACAGTAAAGTGGACGACCAATTGACAACCATTAAAATCACCAATTTGTTTTGTGAATCAATAACCTCTTTGCTTAATTAGCAATTGCTAGTGAGTTTGGTTTAATTAATAACACTTGCCCATTAACCAAATTCTCTTCCATCAATTCAAGTAGACTCTTGAACTTCTGAAAATGCGTCGATTTTGAGAGGTTTAGTAAAAAAGATCTGCTACTTGATCTTTTGTCTTCACATGTGACACTTCAATTTCCTTCTCTCTCACATGTTCTCGAATGAAGTGATATCGAACATCAATATGTTTGCTTCATTCATGCAAAAATTGATCTTTTGCCAAAGCAATAGCAAAATTATTATCGACAAAAATCTCTGTTGCTTACTTTTGCCGCATATGAATTTCTTTTAGTAGTCTTCTCAACCATATTGCATGACAAATGCATGAAGATGCTGCCAAATATTCAACTTCACAAGTCGAAAGAGTTATGTTGGGTTGCTTTTTTTTATAACCACGTAAAAGCAGTGTGGCTAAAGAAAAATACAAAACTTGTAGTGCTTTTTCGATTGTCAATATCTCCATCATAATTACTATTTGAATAAGCTTAAAGCTAGAAGGATTTAGACTAATAATAGTGTAAGCTATGAGCAGCAGTACCTTTGACGTATTGTAGCTTCAAGATGTGCTGACTTTGGTTTCTCCATTTATTGACTCAAAATTCCAACACTTTACATGATATCCGATCTACTACATGTCAAATATCTCAAGCTTCTATAGTACGTTGAATCAACAGTGACACCATCATCAAACTTAAAAAGCTTGGTGTCCCACTCCATTGGTGTATTGACAGGTGTATAAATCTTCATTTTGAAATTTTCAAGTATGCTTTATGCATAGCCTTTTTGGGAAATAAAAGTCCCGCCTACACTTTGCTTCACTTCCATGCCAAGTAAATAATTTATGAGACCATTATTGGTCATTTCAAATTCCTTCACCATGGATGCCTTAAAAGCATCGATCATTATGGATTATTTCCTATAAAATCAGGTCATTGAACATAAATAAGCCAATAAAACATTACATTTTTCTTGCTTCAAATAAAGTGCAAGTTCATACGGACATTGAGAGAAACCATTTCCCATGAAATATGCATCAATTCTAAAGCTCAATGCTCTTGGTACTTGTTTAAGCTCATATAGATCTTTTTTCAACTTCAACACTTCGTCTTCATGACTTTTCATGGTAAACCCCATGGGTTGCTCAACATAAATCTTCTTAAAAAGAATGCCATTAAAAAATGCTGATTTGACATCCATTGGATAATTTTGCCAAACATTTTGAGTTGTAACAAATATGATTAATCTAATAGTTTCCATGCAAACAATAGGGACAAAAACTTCATCATGATTGATCCCGGCCTTTCGCTTGTACCCCTTTGCAACTAATCCAGCCTTATATTTTATCACTTCACCTTTCTAGTTTTTTTTGGCCTTGTACACCCATTTGACATCGATCTCTTTCTTGTCCTTGTTGCAACCCGCCTCCCTTGGTCCCTTGGTGGGGAAAAGGTCGAGTTTAAGGATACTTGATAATGAGAGTTCCCTCATAGTTCGTGTCCCAAAAGATGTCATCACCTTGTCTTTTGGGATGAACCATTATGAATTTGCTCATTCACGAACGTGAGCTCTCCCAAGTGTTGGAGAAAACTTCCTTATTTATTTTGAAGCTGACAAAACGTTTCCATCAGTCTAGTTTGAAGACTTGCAACTCTTTCATCAAAGCTTGAAGATCACCAGATCGCCAGACTCAAGATTTAAAGTCTACATCATTGACAGTTTCTAGACCGTCGAAGAAGACTTATCCATAATCAAGTATTTCTTTAAGGATTTGATTCAAGCGGCTAAAGAAGATCTCATAGTTGGAGATATCATCTCAAGAACTATTATTCATTTTGAATTTAATTCGAGTAATTCGGATCTGTTGATTGGCGAAGTATACTTGGAAAGTTCTACTTATGGAAACCTAGATCCTGATTGTATGGGCGAGCAGGATTGGTGGGCTATCATCAAATTCCTTAAGTAACTCGAGATCTCTCTAATTGATTATGTCCAATGGGTAGATTGGAAGAACTCTTTTAGAAGGTGCCAACGGTTATAAAGGCATGGAGGAGTATATAAGGAAGATGCTTTAGTTATTCGAGTGTGTGCACGATAGATAAATTCCAAAGTCTGAAGCTCCTTGTTCTTTGCTGATTCAATTATTGAGCGTAAATTTGTACTCAAAAGAGAGTTTAGACATTTGTGAGGCATTGAGGAAGTGTAGCAGAGTCTCTACATTGTGGAATCAAGGACGTGAGACTATAACGACTCTTTTGATTCATAGTGAAATCCAGCTAGTGGGCTGTCAGTGCGGGAGAGTGGGCGTAGGCTTGGATTAAGTTGAACCACTATAAACCTTGTGTTCTTATTCTCTTCCCTAAACTCTTTTACTTTGTTTGTAACTCTATTTAATTGTTAAAGTTTGATTCTCTCTGCAAAGTCTATTGTCAACCAGACCCAGGTTAAAAGGAAAAATTTTATACTATATTTTGCAAAATTTGTTTTTGCACCTATTCAGCCCCCTCTAGGTGCTCATACTAGCTTTTTCAATTGGTATCAGAGCCTATGTAATCATTCAAATTGAAGTGTTTTTACTTCAGAGTTAACAATCCATGGCTAGTATGTTGGCTCCATGTTTGGTTGAAGGGCAAAGCAACACCAGACCGCCTTATTTTGATAGAAAGGAATATAGTATATGGAAAAACAGGATGAAGACATTCCTAAGATCAAAAGATCATTTGGAATGGGATGTAATAGATAAAAGAATCATTCCTAAAGCTACAATAGTATCAGAAAGAGGAAAAGAAGTTGTTGAGGCTAGTAAGATGACTCAAGAAGATATAACCAAGAGACAAGCTCTTGATGCAAAAACAATTTATTCCTTATATTGTGCATTATCTCCTATTGAATATAATAGAATATCTTCTCGTGAAATAGCTAAAGAAGTCTGGGATAGGGTGCACATCACCTATGAAGGAACCTATCGAGTGAAAGAAACCAGAATCAATATTCTGCTTGGTCAATATGAAACCTTCAAGATAAAACTAGGAGAAACTATCACTGACATATTTAGTCGTTTTACAGAAATCGTGAATGGTCTTGAGTATTAAGGTCAACCAATCTCTGGACCCATGAAGGTTAACAAATTGCCGCGTGGACTTTCAAAAGATTGGAATCACGTAAAGATCTCAAGAAGGGAGACACAAAGGATCATGCCACTCTCCGTTGATGAATTGGTTGGCACTCTTCAGTCTTATGAAGTGGAGCAAATCAATGAAGATGAAGATCCCAAAGGTAAAAAGATTCATTGCTTTAAAATCTAATGATGATTATGATGTTACAGATTTTGAAGACGATATGGACGATTAAGAGCTTGCTCTCATGAAAAGAAGGTTTAGAAAACTGAACAAAAAGGGAAAAAGATTCAATTGGAAGAAACAAAGCTCTCAAAAGCTTCAAAATAAATCAGCTAAGGACGATGAATCCAATAAAGATGTGATTTGTTTTGAATGTAAGAAAAAGGGACACATCAGACCCAATTGCCCCATTGCTGAAGAAAAAGAAAGGAAAAGCTGAGAAATACAGAAAGGCACTCAAAGCAGAAACTTGGAGTGATACCGAATGCGAAGAGAGTGATGATGATTATGCTAATATTTGTCTAATGGCACAATCAGAATCAGATTCAAACTCCGAGACAGATAGAGACTCAGACTCAAATAGTGAAATTGAGGTAAGTAATTTAAAAATTCATACTAAAGTCTCTAAATATATTGATGAACAGTGTCTTAGTCTCAAAACCTCCCTCAAAAGGATTTTCGAGCTAAGAAGGGAAAATTCTGCACCGAAGTAACAAGAGATTATTTGGAAAGAAAAGGTCGAAAATTTATATAAAAGTATTATTACCCTTGAAAGAAAATGTAGACTCTCTTTAAAAAAAAAAAAAACACACTTTTGAAAAATGATATTTCAAATATTACAAAAAGGTTTTCTATAGGATCTGAGAAATTGAAAAATATTATTTTAGCACAAAGACCTTACTTTAACAAATCAGGATTGGGAATGACTTCTGAAACCATTCCTCTAATTGATTTTCCAAAAGTAAAGGAAAGAATCAAACAAAGACCTATAAAAAGACTTTTATAGAAATCTTTTTCAAAAAATCTTTGTTAAACCTATTGGCCGTAGTGCTCTTAAATGTTCTAAGTGCAACAACTCAAAACACTTTGAGAAAGAATGTCCTATGGTTTGGAGACCTATTAAGAAGGATTGGGCAAAGATTGTATATTGCACTAACTCCATTAGATCCAAGAAAGTATGGGTACCAAAGAAAGCTTGAGTTTCTTTTTTAAATGCAGGTCACTATCAAGAAAAATGTCAAATGGTACCTGGATAGTGGATGCTCAAGACATATGACAAGAGACTCAAGTTGTTTCATAAAGCTATGCAAGTTAATGGTGGAAAAGTTTCTTTTGGTGGAAATAGTAAAGGAAGAATTGTCAGATGCGGAACAGTAAAGATTGGAAGTCTCACAATCAACAACGTTTCCTTAGTGGAAGGACTCAACTACAACTTGCTGAGTATCAGCCAATTGTGTGATACAGGTTTCAAAATCAACTTTCAAGAAGCAATATGTTCGAGAACCAGTAAAGACTTCTCTCAGACTTTCACGGGACGAAAACATGGGAACATCTATCTATTGGACATCAAACCAGAAAAATCTCAATGTCTAATTTCAATTCAAGAGGAAGCTAATCTCTGACATCGAACACTTTGCCATATCAAGATGAAGCAAATAGCCAAGATCTCTGCAAAGAAGCTTATTTGTGGACTACCCAACCTGACATACCAAAAATTTAAATTATGCACACCATGTGTGTTGGGAAAACATGTTAGAAGCTCTTTCAAACCAATAAATCAAGTTTCTACTAATCGTGTACTGCAACTCCAACATATGGATCTCTTTGGACCAACTAGGACTCAGAGCATTGGTAGAAAGAAATATTGCCTAGTAATAGTTGATGATTACTCATGATTTACTTGGGTATATTTCCTGTCAAGTAAGTCTGAAACTTTTTCTTATTTTATAAAGTTTGCTAAGAAAGTACAGAATGAGAAAGGATATGTTATCTCAAATATACGGACAGACCATGGAGGTGAGTTTGAAAATCAAGACTTTGCTAAACTCTGTGATGAATATGGTTTTCAACATGTGTTCTCCTCACCATACACTCCATAACAAAATGGAGTTGTGGAAAGGAAGAATAGATCGTTGCAAGAGATGGCTAGAACACTTTTAATTGAAAGCAACATTTCTTCTTGTTTTTTGGGCTGAAGTAGTTTCTACAACATGTTATATTATTAATAGAGTCTTCTTAAAGTCTATTATGTAGAAAACTTTCTATGAGTTATTGAAAAGAAATAAGCCAATTGTTTCCTATTTTCATGTGTTTGGTTGCAAATGTTTTATATTGAAAAATGCAAATGATCGAATTGGTAAGTTTGAAGAAAAATCAGACAAAGGTATTTTCCTTGGATATTCAACTACTAGCAAAGCTTACAGAGTATACAACAAAAAGACTCAATCTATGGATGATTCGATGAATGTCAAATTTCAAGACCTTATACAAAATCAATCGATCCAAACTTAACCTGAAGAATCTGAACCTGCTCCAGACTCTACAAAGTCTAAATCTCCAGAAGCAGCTCAGACTTTAGAAGGACAACAACGAATGAATGTTGAAGAATCAAATGAAGAAAAAGATCAACGGTCTATTAGACTAACCAGCAACTAGAAGCACAAGTCTAGTCATCCCAAAGAACTCATTATTGGTGAAATTAATGAAGGGATTCATACAAGATCCAAAAGGCGTGAAGAGTCTAGCGCTGTGGCTCTTATTTCCGAAATAGAACCCAAAAGCATAAAAAAGCTTTAACTGATGAAAGCTGGATTGAAGCTATGCAAGAAGACCTCAGGCAATTCAATACTAACGATGTATGGGAATTGACTCCTAAACCAAAAAGTAAATATGTTATTGGAGCTAAATGGGTTTTCAGGAATAAGATGGACGAGAAAGGAAAAGTTATAATGAACAAAGCAAGACTCGTAGCCAAATGATATACGCAAGAAGAAGGGATAGACTATGATGAGACTTACGCACCAGTAGCAAGGTTAGAAACAATTAGATTATTACTTGCTTTTGCTTGTTATAAGAATTTCAGGTTATTCCAAATGGACGTCAAAAGTGCATTCCTAAATGGATTTATCAAAGAGGAAGTCTATGTGGAACAACCTCCCGGTTTTGTAGACCCAAGGAAATCAGACTTTATATTCAAACTGAAAAAGATGCTATATGGTTTAAAGCAAGCACCTCGAGCTTGGTATGACAGGTTAAGTAAGTTTTTAATCCAAAATGGCTTTGTTAAAGGTAAAGTAGACACTACACTATTTATTAAAATAGAAAGTATAAACTTTTTAATTTTTCAAATCTATGTTGATGATATTATTTTTGGATCACCTAATGAAAGTCTGTGCAAGAAATTCTCTAAGTATATGCAAGATGAATTCGAGATGAGCATGATGGGTGAACTATCATTCTTTCTCGGACTACAAGTAAAACAATTGAAGGAAGGGACTTTCATTCACCCAGAAAAATATGCTAAAAAACTTGTTAAAAAGTTCAGTTTGGAGAATTGCAAAAAGACTGATATACCAATGTCAAGTTCTTCGAAGCTGGACAAAGATGAAGGAGGAAAGAAAGTTGACCAGAAGCTATATAGGAGTATTATTGGTTCACTTCTTTATCTTACTGCTTCTAGACTTGACATTTTGTTTAGTGTTTGCATTTGTGCCAGATTTCAATCAGATCCCAAAGAATCTCATCTAAGTGCTGCGAAACGCATCATCATATACGTTGCAACAACCTCTAAGTTAGGTCTATGGTATCCTAAAGAATGAGACTTTACTCTCTTTGGATATTCAGACGCAGATCTAGCAGGATGCAGAGTTGATAGAAAGAGCACCTCAGACACTTGTCAATTGCTTGGTAACAGGACAGTATTTTGGTTTTCAAGGAAGCAAAGTACTTTAGCTCTCTCAACAGCAGAAGCAGAGTATATGACTCTTGGAAATTGTTGTTCTCAAACCTTATGGATAAAATAACAACTAAGAGACTTTGGAATCGAAAATGTGGCATCCCGAAATTCAAAGTCAAGCTCTAAGGTGTATTAAAGCTCGTGATTAGGTAATGAAATTTCCTATGGCTTATGCTTTAGTCATTAGACTTTTTAAGATTAGGTGATTTGTGCTTGTGTTTATGAGATTTTAAATTAGGTAGATTAATGATGATAATTTATGCTTGGCCATGCATCTTATAGACTAAATTTCTATAAATAAAATGTCATAAGACTTTGGCCATGTGGAATTTAAAATTTAAAATTTATAGAAGAAAGTAAAAAAAAAAAGGAAATTTTAATTTTTAATTAGATTGGGCCTTAGGCCCATTGGCCAAAGCCTTGATGGGCCGAATGGCTGGCCCAATAGAAGCCCATGGAAGGAGGCTGTCGCCGGCCCAAAAGGAGGCCCAAGAAGAGGGGGCCCAAGCCCATGCATGAGCTTTGCCAAGTGGCAAAGGGGAGCTCATGCATTGGCCAAATTGAAAGGCAAACTAATCATTTGCAATGATTAGGAAATGGGGGAATAAAAAGGGAAGAGGAGAGAGAGAGGTGGCCAATTAGCCATTCGCCCAAGAGAGAGAGAGAGATTGTGCGAGAAGAGAGGGAGAGTGAGGCCGAGAGGAAGGAGTCGCCGTCTGACCGTCGCCGCCGTGTGCCGCCGTGATCGCTGCCGTGTGCCGTCGTTCGTCCGGTCTAGAGGAAAGTTGGAGTCCTCTTGCTGCTCTTGCATGTGTGTGTGTTACATGTATGTCGAATTTTGGGTGATTAGGGAAGGAAAACCAAAGCTTGGATGACTTGTTTTTGAGTAAGGTTGCTGTTTTCGTTTGAATCCGCTCGAGTCAGAATGTTGGGAGAGTTTGCATGCATGTTTAGAGTTCTATTTTGGCTTTGATCTCTTCACAAAAGTTGTAGCCAACATCTTAAACGAGAACATATGCAAATTTTCTGTAAAATGATGGAGATTTGTGGGGTCAAACTCTCATCCTACGGAGATGCTAGATCTGGAATGTTTTCGCTTGAAACCGTATGAGTCAGAACTTTGTGTGAGCTTGCATGCATGTTTAGAGTTCGATTTTGCCTTCAATTTCTTCAGGAGAGTTGTATCTAACACCTTAAACTACAACATAATAAAATTTCGTGGAAAATGAGGGAGATTTAGGAGGTTAAACTCTCATCCTACAGAGACCTCAGATCTGGAACGATTTCACTGACCTCTTGATGGATTTATGGTTACATGTTGATTTGTGCTAAGAATCTCTCTTCGATTTCTTCATGAAAGTTGTAGGGGACATCTTAAAATACAACATACTCAAATTTTAAGTGAAATGAACAAGTATAACCTAGTAAATCGACTAGATCTTGAAGACGGTAATTCTGGAGATGTATTACAAGACACCCGAGACTTCATGGACCTAAATGACGACTATAATCTGGGTATTTGACTTAGATCTCTTCATGAAACTTGTAGAGAACATCTTGATGTAAAACATATCCAAATTTCAGAGGAAATGAAGAAGCATAGGTAGGTGAAAACTCAGTATTTCGGAGAAGCATGTACTGGACGATTCGGTGTTGGATCCAGAAGCTTCGTGTGACTGTAGAAAATAATCTAAAACGAATATGAATTGGAAGTCTGCATGAAAAATGTACTTTAATGTCTTGGCTATAACTTGGTAAAATTTCGTAATTTTGGGAGGTCGTATGGATATTTTAATCGAATTTCTTCGGAGACTGTGCATTCTGATTTCATCCGAAAATTATATGTTGTTTTGTGTGAGTTATGGATTTGTGTGGAATTCTATTTGGCCATGTATTTTGCATGAAATCATTATCCTATTGTCTTGATTACCACTTGCCTTAATTTTTATGATTCTTGAGAATTTTATAGATATTGAATTTAATATTTTTGAAAGTGGCATAAGCTGGAATTTAAATAAATGTAAATAGGGCATGATAAATGGATTATTTTAATTTGCATAAATTCCATAAATTTTATTTTATGAATAATTGTACCATGTTGCATGTATGATGTGGTCTGATGTATGCATTGAGATGCATGTGTGAATTCAATGCTAAATATGACTTGTTTGCCATCACATCATATGACATGCTAAATTAAGACGGAAATTGGTGAACATGGATAATGTTAAATGAGGAGATTGTTGTGGCGGATGATAATGCCCGGAGTATATAGAGATACATTGCCGGATGTCGCTGGGAGTTTCAGGATGCCCGTAATGTAAGGGTTCGGAAGCCCTGGAGGTTTGTGCCCAGGGGGATGCCTCGCGATGCTAGTAGGGGTGCGGGATGCCCGGCCAGGGAGTGTAAATGCGGGAAGCCTCGTCGGAGGTGTTTGCCCGAGAGGATGCCTCGTGATGCCAGTTGGGATGCGAGATGCCTAGAATGTGGGGGGGGGGGCGGATGCTCGATGGCCTTGAATGGCTGAATGTCGGAGGTTTTTTTCTCGCATGGGATGCGAGTGTTAAATATGAGATGAAATTGATGATGCGAGGAAGGGTGATGCGGTGATCAAATTGAAAGTTAAAAGTGGAAATTGAACCATGCATGATATGATATGATATGGCATGATGATGATCACCCATGGCATGATGATATGGATGATGATGATGATATATGATATAGCATGATGACATGCATATATGTTGTGATATGATGATGTCATGATGATGATGACATGTGTGATATGATGATGCCATGATGATGATGACATGTGTGATATGATGATGTCATGATGATGATGACCTGTGTGATATGATGATGCCATGATGATGATGACATGTGTATGGTATGATGGTGTCATGTATATGATGAGGATGACATGTGTGTGATATAATAATGTCATGATGACGATAATATGAGTATGACATGATGATACACATGTATGTGTTATGATTGTGGTGATGATGCGTGAGAGTATATGCATGGCTTCAAAGTAAGTGACGCCTGCGATGCATATATGAATTGTATGATGCAATAAGTGGTTATTGGATTCCTTTACCTGCTGAGTGGTTGTACTCACCCCTTTTGGGGACCAACATTTCAGATTAGCAATATGCCGCTTCCTGCCGTTACGCGGGGTGTGTTTTATGGTCTACCTTCCGATGTAGAGGTCGAGTGCGCGGAGATTGACTATCCCTCTGTTCCTAGATTGACTTTTATTTGACTGCGATGTCTAGTTATGTATGATGTGGGCCTGGCTGGGGGCCCTGTTGTCCAGGAGTTCATATCCGTTAATGTTCGTCGAGACGGAGCGATGCGTGGGATGCCGCTGCCGCCACCGCCTGATGCACCGAGATGGGCGTGAGTGCCGTGCGTGACGAGTAGGAGCTGGATCTTTTTGGGATAGTTAGCCGACACTGATGATGGGGATTTAGCACGTGAGTTGTAGCGGGTCGAGGGTTTCTTTTTGAGGTTTTAGGCTGGGCGTGGCTGAGTCCTGGCGTTTCCTTTTGATGTATCGACCCAAAGAAATTCCATCTTGAAAATATATGTAAATAAAGTGTCGCGGCTTGTCTATTAATCATGGTGATTAGTGGTATGTATTTGTATCATGGTTGGTAGGGAGAGAGATGGTGATATTTTATTTTGCTTCCGCTAATGAGTCGCGCTGGGACCGTTTAAAAAAAAATGTCTATGAATTATGACGCTTCTTCTATAGAGAGGTAGTAAGGTGTAATGTTGGTGCCTGTGACGACCTTTGGGGGTCCGAGGTGTCACAGCGCCCCTTTTTGGTATCAAAGCGAGTGATTATAGGTGGAGTGATAAGGAGCCTCATTTGGAAATTGAGGAACATGATAACAATGCACATCATAGGATATAAAATGAAATAATTGAATAACGGGTGATGAGTGTTCACTCGTAGATCCCTAGTAGTTAATTTTGAGTTGCCTTTAGGTACTAGTAACATGTATATGTTACTTATGTAATAGTAGTAGTTACTTTGAATAGAGGCAATGAGTCTCAGATTATTCCTGAGGCAATGCTTGGAAATTGCAGGAAAGTCATGGTGCGAGCTGGAAGTGCTCATCCATTGAGGGCTGAAGCCTCTGCTGCAAGGGCTGAACCCCGAATGGAAGACATCCTGCAGGCATTGGCCAATATTGGAAATCTGATGGAAAGGCAGGCGCAGCAACAACCCGGAGTAGAACGCCGTACTCAAGGACTGGTGGAGCAGTTTCTAAAGTTGAAGTCACATAAGTTCAATGGAATGGGAAGTCCTGAGGAGGCGGAGCAATGGATTGATGGGATGGAACGAATTTTCCAGTTGTTGGACTGCACTGATGCTGAGAAAATAGTTTTAACAGAGTACTAGCTGGAGGGAAATGCAAAGTTTTGGTGGAGAGCTTCGAAGGACATAATCTTTCCACCAGGTACTGATGTTAACTGGGAGGAGTTTGTTAGAGCTTTTAATTGGAAGCATTTTTCTGACAGTGCTAAGGATAGGAAGATTAAAGAATTTGTTCAATTAGAACAAAAGGAGCTGACAGTAGACCAGTATGAGGCTAGATTTTCTGAATTGTCTAGATATGCTCCTAGATTGATTGAGGATCAGGAGGAAAAGGCTAAGAGGTTTTTGAAAGGGCTGAGGACTAACATCAGAAATCAACTAGTGCCTTTGAACATAAGAGATTATAATGAGATTTACGAAAGGGCACAGCTAGTGGAACAGGAACTGTTGAGAGAGCGATTGGAGTTTAAGAAACCGCTGAATCTTAATGATGTGAGAAGGGGAAATAAACCCTATTCTGGTCAGGGTCAGACTTGGAATATGAAGAAGAAGAGTAATTTTGGAAATTTTGGGGGAGCAAGAAGTGGTCTGAATCTAGGGAAAGCGCCCTATCAGCCTGGTGTTTGTCAAAAGTGTAATGGGCGACATGGCCCAGGATCTTGTAATAGACAACTGAAATGTTTTGGTTGTGGACAAGTGGGTCATCTTAGGAGAAATTGCCCACAAGAGAGGTCGCAAGTGAGTGTTAGCTCGGTGCGACAGGGATATCAGAGTGCTGTTAGATCGAACTTACAAGGAAATCCTCAGAGGCCACCAGCACAAGGAAGGGTGTATGCGGTCACCCAAGAGGAAGCGGAAGCTTCCAAAAATGTTATCTCAGGTACGATCCTTATCAATGGTGAAATGGCATATGCATTGTTTGATACGGGTGCACCGCATTCATTTGTGTCTGAAAGATATAGATGTTTGAATAAGATAGAAGTTATGCCTCTTGAGACGCCTCTTTGTGTTTCCACGCCTTTAAAGGATATGGTATTGTCTATGCTGGTGTGTGGAAATTGTAAGATATCAATGGGAGGAAAAGATATGGGAATAGACTTGGTTGTAATGGCTATGTATGATTTTGACGTTATTATAGGAATGGACTGGCTTCGTAAGTATCAGGCTAGAATGGATTGTTATAGAAGAGTGGTCCAATTTGTTTTACATGATTAGTCTAGCTGTGAATTTTTAGGAGGTCAGACCCATCTTCCTGTAGCACTTATTTCGACAATAGAAGCCTGTAAGTTACTTGACAAAGGATGTCAAGGATACCTGGCCATAGTTACTTGAGGAAGTTCGAGTAGTTAAATAATTTCAAGATGTATTTCCTGAGGAATTGCTTGGATTGCCACTAGAGCGGGAAGTTGAATTTGAAATTGAGTTAATGCCTGGAATAGGACCAATATCAAAAGCCCCATATAGGATGGCCTTAGTCGAATTGAAGGAATTGAAAGTGCAATTACAGGAGTTGCTTGACAAAGGATTCATTAGACCAAGTGCTTCACCTTGGGGTGCACCGGTCTTGTTTGTGAAAAAGAAAGATGGATCGATGCGCTTGTGCATTGATTATAGGCAGCTGAACCAAGTGACCATTAAGAATAAGTATCCTTTGCCTAGAATTGATGACCTATTTGACCAACTCCAGGGAAGTTCGGTCTTCTCTAAGATTGACTTGAGGTCGGGATACCATCAGTTGAGAATTAAGAAAGTGGACATTCCTAAGACCGCCTTTTGGACTCGTTATGGACACTACGAGTTCCTTGTTATGCCATTTGGATTGACTAACGCGCCGACTGCATTTATGGATTTGATGAATAGAATATTTCAGCCATATTTAGACCAGTTTGTGATTGTCTTTATTGATGATATTTTGGTATATTCAAAAGGGCCTAAAGAGCATGAGCAAGATTTGAGGATAGTTTTGCAGACCTTGAGAGAGCATAAGTTGTATGCTAAGTTTAGTAAGTGTGAGTTTTGGCTGGACCATATAATATTTTTAGGGCATGTGGTATCAGGAGAAGGAATTGCAGTAGACCTGGCTAAAGTTGAGATGGTAATAAATTGGCCGAGACCGACGGCACCTACTGAAATACGAAGTTTCTTAGGACTGGCTGGTTATTATAGGAGGTTCATTGAAGGATTTTCAAGGTTGGCAGGACCTTTAACTAAGTTGACCCGAAAGAATGTGAGATTTGAATGGAATGGGGAATGTGAAAGGAGTTTCCAGGAGCTTAAAAGAAAATTGACCTCAGCTCCAATTATGACTATATCGACTGGACTTGATGGTTTTACAGTGTATAGTGATGCATCTCACAAAGGACTGGGATGTGTTTTGATGCAACATGGCAAGGTCGTAGCCTATGCATCTAGACAATTGAAACCCCATGAGCTGAATTACCCGACGTATGATTTAGAGCTAGCAGCTAAGTGTTTGCCTTGAAGATATGGAGACACTATTTGTATGGGGAGAAGTTTGAAATTTATACGGATCATAAGAGCTTGAAGTATCTGTTCTCACAAAAGGAGTTGAACATGAGACAATGGAGGTGGATGGAGTTGTTAAAGGATTATGATTGTGAGATAAGATATCATCCAGGGAAAGTGAATAGGGTAGCAGATGCTCTTAGTCGTAAGTCGACTATGGAAATGGCCAGTTTAAGGATGCCAGAATGGGAATTGCTAAAGTCTGTAGCAAACTCAGAATTTAAATTGGAAATGGATTGTCTTACTGGTATGCTTAGTGCATTAAGGATAGAACCGGAGATTATTAAGAAAATTAAAATCTTGCAAGGATCTGACCCAGAGATTTTGAAAATAAAAGACACAGTATCTTTAGGAAAAAGATCGGAATTTCAAGTCTCTGATGATGGAATAGTAAGATGTCAAGGACGACTTTGTGTTCCCGACAATGAGGAATTAAGGAAGGAAATTCTGTCGGAGGCACACAAGAGTATTTATAGTATCCATCCAGGTAGTACAAAGATGTACAGGAATTTGCGTCAGCATTTTTGGTGGAATGGTATGAAGGCAGATACGGCTAAGCATGTTTCTCAATGTTTGACGTGCCAGCAAGTAAAAGCGGAGCATCGTAAACCTGCAGGGCTCTTGAGACCATTAGACATACCAAAATGGAAGTGGAAGCATACATAGATGGACTTTGTGCAAGGATTGCTAAGGACATCAAGTGGGCATGATTCTATCTGGGTAATAGTGGATCGTTTGACTAAATCGGCTCACTTCTTAGCGATTCGCATGGACTACCCAATAGATAAGTATGCGGACATGTATGTAAGTCAAGTGGTACGCTTACATGGTGTTCCAGTGACTATTACTTCAGATCGGGATTTAAGGTTTACTTCGAACTTTTGGCGAAGTCTTCAAATTGCATTAGGGACTAAGCTTCAGTTCAGTACTGCTTTTCATCCCCAGACAAATGGTCAATCAGAAAGAGTAATCCAGACATTAGAGGATATGTTGAGAGCTTGTGTAATTGACTTCAAAGGAAATTGGGATGAAAGATTGCATTTGGTAGAGTTTGCCTATAATAATAGTGTTCAGAAAAGTATAGGCATGGCTCCCTATGAAGCATTATATGGAAGGAGATGTAGGACTCTTGTCTGTTGGAACGAAGTAGGTGAGAGGAAATTGACTGGACCTGAACTGGTGCAAGTTACCACTGAGGCTGTTGAAATTATTAGAGAAAGACTTAAAACAGCTCAGAGTAGGCAGAAAGACTATGCAAATAGACGTAGAAGGCCTTTGGAATTTAGTGTAGGAGATCATGTATTCCTCAAGGTATCTCCAATGAAAGGGATATCTCGATTTGGAATGAAGGGTAAGTTAAGCCCTAGGTTTGTTGGACCTTTTGAAATATTTGAAAGTATAGGGGATGTAGCTTATCGCTTAGCGCTACCTCCTAAGTAACGAAATCTGCACGATGTATTTCATGTATCGATGTTGAGGAAGTACTAGCCGGATCCTGGTCACATACTCGATCATGAAGCCATCAAAGTGGATGAGAAAGTGAGGTACATTGAAGAGCCTATGCAGATATTGAATCGAAATGAGCAAATTCTTAGGACTAAGAAGATTCCTCTGGTTAAGGTATTATAGCGACATCATGATATGGAGGAAGCCACATGGGAAAGTGAGGATCAGATGAAGGAAAAGTACCCTTATTTGTTTCAAGAAGGCACGAGTGGTGTCTAATTTCGAGGAAGAAATTCTCTAAGGAGGGGAGAATTGTGGCATCCCGAAATTCAAAGTCAAGCTATTAAAGCTCGTAATTAGGTAATGAAATTTCCTATGGCTTATGCTTTAGCCATTAGTCTTTTTAAGATTAGGTGATTTGTGCTTGTGTTTATGAGATTTTAAATTAGATAGATTAATGATGATAATTTATGCTTGGCCATGCATCTTATAGACTAAATTTCTATAAATAAAATGTCATAAGACTTTGGCCATGTGGAATTTAAAATTCAAAATTTATTGAAGAAAGTATAAAAAAAAGGAAATTTTAATTTTTAATTAGATTGGGCCTTAGGCCCATCGGCCAAAGCCTTGATGGGCCGAATGGCCGGCCTAATAGAAGCCCATGGAAGGGGGCTGTCGCCGGCCCAAAAGGAGGCCCAAGAAGAGGGGGCCCAAGCCCATGCATGAGCTTTGCCAAGTGGCAAAGGGGAGCTCATGCATTGGCCAAATTGAAAGGCAAACTAATCATTGCAAATGATTAGGAAATGGGGGAATAAAAAGGGAAGAGGAGAGAGAGAGGTGGCCGATTAGCCATTCGCCCAAGAGAGAGAGAGAGAGAGATTGTGCGAGAAGAGAGGGAGAGTGAGGCCAAGAGGGAGGAGAAGCCGAGAGGAAGGAGTCGCCGTCCGACCGTCGCCGCCGTGTGCCGTCGTCCGTCCGGTCTAGAGGCAAGTTGGAGTTCTCATGCTGCTCTTGCATGTGTGTGTGTTACATGTATGTCGAATTTTGGGTGATTAGGAGAGGAAAACCAAAGCTTGGATGACTTGTTTTTTAGTAAGGTTGCTGTTTTCGTTTGAATCCGCTCGAGTCAGAATGTTGGGAGAGTTTGCATGCATGTTTAGAGTTTGATTTTGGCTTTGATCTCTTCACAAACGTTGTAGCCAACATCTTAAAATACAACATACTCAAATTTGGTGTAAAATGATGGAGATTTTAGGGGTCAAAGTCTCATCCTACGGAGATGCTAGATCTGGAATGTTTTCGCTTGAATCCGTATGAGTCAGAACTTTGTGTGAGCTTGTATGCATGTTTAGAGTTCGATTTTGGCTTTGATTTCTTCATGAAAGTTGTAGACAACATCTTCAGCTACAACATAATAAAATTTGATGGATAATTATGGAGATGTAAGAGGTTAAACTCTCATCGTACAGAGACCTCAGATCTGGAACGATTTCACTGACCTCTTGATGGATTTGTGGTTGCATGTTGATTTTTGCTAAGTATCTCTCTTCAATTTCTTCATGAAAGTTGTAGGGGACATCCTAAAATACAACATACTCAAATTTGAAGTGAAATTAACAAGCATAACATAGTAAATCGACTAGATCTTGAAGACGGTAATTCTGGAGATGTATTACAGGACACCCGATATTTCATGGACCTAAATGACGACTATACTCTGGGTATTTGACTTAGATCTCTTCATAAAAATTGTAGAGAACATCTTTATGTAAAACATATCCAAATTTCAGAGGAAATGAAGAAGCATAGTAGGTGAAAACTCAGTATTTCGGAGAAGCATGTACTGGACGATTCGGTGTTGGATCCAGAAGCTTCGTGTGACTGTATAAAATAATATAAAACGAATCTGAATTGGAAGTCTGCATGAAAAATGTACTTTAATGTCTTGGCTATAACTTGGTAAAATTTCGTAATTTTTGGAGGTCGTATGGATATTTTAATTGAATTTCTTCGGAGACTGTGCATTCTGATTTCATCCGAAAATTATATGCTGTTTTGTGTGAATTATGGATTTGTGTGGAATTCTATTTGGCCATGTATTTTGCATGAAATCATTATCCTATTGTCTTGATTATCACTTGCCTTAATTTTTATGATTTTTGAGAATTTTATAGATATTGAATTTAATATTTTTGAAAGTGGCATAAGCTGGAATTTAAATAAATGTAAAAAGCGCATGATAAATGGATTATTTTAATTTGCATAAATTCCATAAATTTTATTTTATGAATAATTGTACCATGTTGCATGTATGATGTGGTCTGATGTATGCATTGAGATGCATGTGTGAATTCAATGCTAAATATGACTTGTTTGCCATCACATCATATGCCATGCTAAATTAAGACCGAAATTGATGAACATGGATAATGTTAAATGAGGAGATTGTTGTGGCGGATGTTAATGCCCGGAGTATATAGAGATACATTGCCGGATGGCGCTGGGAGTTTCAGGATGCCCGGAATGTGGGGGCCGGAAATGCTGGAGGTTTGTGCCCAAGGGGATGCCTCGCGATGCCAATAGGGGTGCGGGATGCCGAGCCAGGGAGTGTAAATGCCAGAAGCCCGAAGGTCTTTGCCCGAGAGGATACCTCGTGATGCCAGTTGGGATGCGAGATGCCCAGAATATGAGGGGGGGGCGGATGCCCGGTGGCCTTGAATGGCTGAATGCCGGAGGTTTTTTTTCTCGCATGGGATGCGAGTGTAAAATATGAGATGAAATTGATGATCCGAGGAAGGGTGATGCGGTGATCAAATTGAAAGTTAAAAGTGGAAATTGAACCATGCATGATATGATATGATATGACATGATGATGATCACCCATGGCATCATGATATGCATGATGATGATGATGATGATATATGATATAGCATGATGACATGCATATATGTTGTGATATGATGATGTCATGATGATGATGACATGTGTGATATGATGATGCCATGATGATGATGACATGTGTGATATGATGATGTCATGATGATGATGATGACATGTGTGATATGATGATGCCATGATGATGATGACATGTGTGATATGATGATGTCATGATGATGATGACCTGTGTGATATGATGATGCCATTATGATGATGACATGTGTATGGTATGATGGTGTCATGTATATGATGAGGATGACATGTGTGTGATATAATAATGTCATGATGACGATAATATGAGTATGACATGATGATACACATGTGTGTGTTATGATTGTGGTGATGATGCATGATAGTATATGCATGGCTTCAAGGTAAGTAACGCCTGCAATGCATGTATGAATTGTATGATGCAATGAGTGGTTATTGGATTCCTTTACCTATTGAGTGGTTGTACTCACCCCTTTTGGGGACCAACATTTCAGATTAGCAGCATGCCGCTTCCTGCCGTTACGCGATGTGTGTTTTACGGTCTACCTTCCGATGTAGAGGTCGAGTGCACGGAGATTGACTGTCCCTCTGTTCCTGGATTGACTTTTATTCGAGTTCGATGTTTAGTTATGTATGATGTGGGCCTGGCTGGGGGCCCTGTTGTCCAGGAGTTCATATCCATCCATGTTCGTCGAGACGGAGCGATGCGTGGGATGCTGCCTCGCCACCGCCTGATGCACCGGGATGGGCGTGAGTGCCGTGCATGATGAGTAGGAGCTGGATCTCTTTGGGATAGTTAGCCGACACTGATGATAGGGATTTAGCACGTGAGTTGTAGTGGGTCGAGGGTTTTTTTTTGGAGGTTTTAGGCCGGGCGTGGCTGAGTCTTGGCTTTTCCTTTTGATGTATCGACCCAAAGAAATTCCATCTTGAAAATATATGTAAATAAAGTGTCGCGGCTTGTCTATTAATCATGGTGATTAGTGGTGTGTATTTGTATCATGGTTGGTAGGGAGAGACATGGTGATGTTTTATTTTGCTTCCGCTAATGAGTCACGCTGGGACCGTTTTAAAAAAAAATGTCTATGAATTACGACGCTTCTTCTAGAGAGAGGTAGTAAGGTGTAACGTTGGTGCCTGTGGCGACCCTTGGGGGTCTGAGGTGTCACAGAAAATTCATGCACTGAGATAAAATGCGGCAACACCAGTGTGATTAATCTCACCAAGAATCCAATTCTTCATTCAAGAGCAAAGTATATAGAGATTCAACATCATTTTATTAGAGACTATGTTCAAAATGGAGAAGTATTGATTCAATTTATTGACATAAAGAATCAGCTGGCGGACATATTTACAAAACCTCTGGAGAAAAGTCAATTTGAGTCTATTCGTTCCAAACTTAATATCTTAAAGTCTGAAGAAGCTCAGACTAAGGGATAGAAGTCTAAAGATGCTCAGACTCAGAAGATCAAAGATCACGACTGTAAGTTATTTTAGTTTTAGAAACTTATCGTTTGGATAAACCTCGAAAAGGTACAATTGTCTATTAATCTGCAATTGATTGATGTTATCTTTCCGAGTTTTTGTAATTATAGCAATCATTCCTTTTCGAAAAAAGAAGTTATCTTTTTGAAATGACAGTTATCTTTTTTCAAAAAGGCAATTATTTTTTGAAAAGGCATTTTCTATTTTTTCCTTTTATGACGATCCGTATACCTCGTTTCAATTGCTTTATATACTATTTGTCTTCTTCTATTTTACTCACAAACCCTAGAAGCTCAGAACATCACATTCTTACTTTTACTATCTAGTTTAATCCTCACAGTTTTCATTTTTCTCGCGAATCAAGTTTGAAATCTCTTAAAGACTGTGAGATTGTCCTTCCAAAGAAAGTCTTCAAGGCTTGCAAGCAGGGGACCATAGCATATGCGTGAGGGTCCTACGCACTTTGACCTTACGGAAGAAGAAGAATCTCCAAGGCATCAGTAGAGTCTATAACATTCTCAACCACGTCAATCTCCTCAGGCTAGACCACAGGATGTTCAGCAACAACAAGCGGAGGAAGAAATTATTGAGGATGCCGAACCTCTTTTACCTTCAAAATTTACTCTGCCTTGAAGGATGAATGTTCTACATTGAACTTTATTGATCAATTTTTGAAAGAAAAGGGGTACCGAAATGAAACCCATTTTTTACGAATGATGGAACATTTGAGAATTGCTCCTGCAGGCTCGGTAGAATGAGCTTTTGCAAATATCCCAAGTGATCCATGTGTTGGAGGACATAGTCAACCTAATGGAAATGATGATGAAAAGATGTTCACTCATTTTAAGCCTAGAATGGGTGTTGCCGCGAATATTCGAGGAAAAAGGACAGATCTGTTTCGTTCTGAGGAATACAAGCAACTTTACTCTAAGTTGCTGAAGCGAGGGGTGATGAACCTAAGGAGTGTGGATTTTGATTTTCTCGATTCTCTGAATGTGAAGTTACGAGAGAAATTTACTTTACTTCAACTTGAACGATTTTTCTTTGAGACAACAGTGGCTCATCCAGAACTTACTACGTATTTCTATTCCAATCTAAGCTTTTTGGATGCGAATAAATTTTCTTTGAGTGTTAGAGGCCAGAATTATGTGGTTGATATGGACACTCTGGCTGATGTGATTGGAGTAGAGAGAGGGGTGTTCCATGTTCCAATCAATTAGTGTGTCTATTGGTCGTGCGACTGTAGAGCTTGTTCGGGATGGAATGGCAAAAGGTTGAATTTCGTACTTGAGGAAGAATGCCTCAAATGTCTTGCTTCACAAGATTGTGATTAACTGTCTTAGACCGAAATTGACATCAAAGACTGACGCCTCAAATTCAGAAGAGAAGCTGATATATGCTATCAACGCTAGTAAAAATTTCTCTCTGCCACACATTATCATGTTTCACATGTATAGATCAATGGTGAAGGACAAGGGCCAACTTCCTTATTCAGCACTTGTTACTCAACTATTCGGACATTTTAATATTCAGCCTCCCAAAATTTTGTGTATTCGACCAAGTGATCAAATGGTGGGGGGACTAAAGATGGTTCCAAAATACGTCTGAAGGAGCTAAACAAGGCTTTAGAGAGATTTAAGGAGAAAACCCCTATCAAGACTCGTCAAGACTCTGTGTCTGCAAAACGGAAAGGCAAGGAGTCCATGACAACTCCATCCAAGAAAAGAAGAGCACTTATCTTGTAGGATGAAGAAGATGAGGAAGATATCACCATTTTCGCTCTTGCTTTAAGGAACTTACAGCATTTTGTTCCAGTGATAGAGGAGAGAGAGGATCAAGACAGAGAAGAAACAAAGCAGAGAAGTGAAGAGAGGGAAACGATGAGGAAAGAAGCAAAGGAAGGAAGAATTGCAGAAGAAGAGGAAAGAGAAGAACAAGATCATGATGTCACTGAAGAAGAGACAGAGCATGAAGAGTATTTCTCTCCACCTGAAGGCACTGAAACAGGGGGAGGTGCTGAGAAAAGAGGTACTTCTTCACTTGCTTTTACTAGTGATGATATTAGTCGTTCTCTTGCCGATCCAAAAGATGTATATGCCTCTCAATTTCCTAAAGAAGGTCTTAAGGTTTCATCTCCAAGTCTGGGTGCTCATGCTGAAATGCCATCATCTGCTAATACTCCACAAACTGATCATGCTGAAGCAAACACTCAAACTAACAACTCAGCAGACTTTCGAAGGTTGCTTGACGTACTTATGGAGATGCGAGGCCAGATTTATGCCTTGGGATGCAAAGTTCAGAATATGCAAAATGCCAGTCAAGCCTCTTCAATTTCTTTGCACAATCAAGTTCAGGCCTTTAATCTTCAAGTTCAAGCAACTGCCAAGGGTGAGCAAATAGCGCAACTGAAGGAGGATTTGAGAAAGCTGGAGGAGACAGTCAAGTCGATGGGAGATTTCTAGCTTCTTCGCGTTCCAAAACAATCTTAATTTTATCCAAATCTTTATTTCGTCTCTACCTTTTTAATGCTGATAAAAATGGGGAGAAGTTGGTGCAGATTTGCATATTTGACTTTTGTTTAACTTTTATTTGACTTTACTGTTGTTTGGTTGTGACTGGTTTGGATTGTGTTTTTTGGTTTGGATTGTTTGATCTTTTAATGCTTGCAGTATCTTAAGCATTGTTGATATAGATAGGTGTTTTTACAAGACTAACTCATTTCTTGTGGATGCAAATTCGATGCTATCTTTATCCTAATCCATTTATCTTTTATGAGATACCCTTGTTTGATTGAGTATTGTCTTGCAGGTCAAAAATATCCAAATCTGCATGAAAGTTTTGTCACCATCAAAATGGGGGAGATTGTTGGAGAAAACTTCCTTATTTGTTTTGAAGCTGACAAAACGTTTCAATCAATCTAGTTTGAAGACTTGCAGACTCTTTCATCAAAGTCTGAAGATCGCCAGACCGCCAGACTCAAGATTTAAAGTCTGCCATCATTAACAGTTTCGAGATTATCGAAGAAGACTTATCCATAATCGAGTATTTCTTTAAGGATTTGATTCGAGCGGTTAAAGAAGATCTCACGGCTGGAGATAGCATCTCAAGATCTATTCTTTTTGAATTTAATTCGAGTAATTTGGATCCATTGATTGGCGAAGTATACTTGGAAGGTTCTACTTATGGAAACCTAGATCCTAATTGTATGGGCGAGCAGGATTGGTGGGCTATCATCACATTCCTTAAGTAACTCGAGATATCCCTAATTGATTTTATCCAACGGATAGATTGGAAGAATTCCTTTGGAAGGTGCCAACGGTTATGAAGGCATGGAGGAGTATATAAGGAAGATGCTTTAGTTATTCGAGTGTGTGCGCGATAGATAAATTCCAAAGTCTGAAACTCCTTGTTCTTTGCTGATTCAATTATTGAGCGTAAATTTGTACTCAAAAGAGAGTTTAGACATTTGTGAGGCATTGAGGAAGTATAGCAAAGTCTCTACACTGTGGAATCAAGGACGTGAGATTGTAACGACTCTTTTGATTCATAGTGAAATCCAGCCGGTGGGCTGTCGGTGCGGGAGAGTAGACGTATGCTTGGATTAAGCCAAACAACTATAAATCTTGTGTTCTTATTCTCTTCCTTGAACTCTTTTACTTTGTTCGTAACTCTATTTAATTGTTAAAGTCTAATTCTATCTGCAGAGTCTATTGTCAACCAGACCCAGGTTAAAACGAAAAATTTTATACTATATTTTGTAAAATTTTCTTTTGCACCTATTCACCCCCTCTAGGTGCTCATACTAGCCCTTTCACCAAGCTTGTATCTCGCATGACAATTGAAGGTGTTGTGATTCATACCCACATGGGTGATAACCTTGAAAGAGGAGATTGGGTGTGAATATTGAATTTTGGAGTATCTTTACCATAGTAGCTCTCCCAATAGTACTCTCTCCCCATAAATGGCATCACTTCATCTATTATGATCTTTCCACATCGGGTATAATAAACTACAATGAATCTCATCGAGACCCATACCCCTAACGATGATTTCAATTATTATCTAGCTATTTAGAACAACCTATAAAAGATAAGAGTTGCCATTAGCTTTGCTTTTGGGGGTCGGCTAGAAAATCCAATCGAGGGTTGGGAGTGGTCTATTGATTTCTACACAACTAGATATTCTAGATTTAGGGACTAGGGTGTAACGACCCCAACTCCATCTCTAGGATCATTAATGACGAGGATTATTTTCGCGATGTCCTAGGCACGTTGCCATCTCGTTTCTTTTTATCTTTTCATTAAACACATGCGGAAGTGTTATAAACAACACCCAGGCAACAACAAGCAGCCAGGAAAACAACCACTTGCAAACACACAATTACATCAATTGCATTTACAAGCTTTTCTATCATGGGTTGTTACATTTATAACCACTACATCTTTTGTGTTCAAAAGGCCGGGATAAACCTTAACTTCTCTAGCGAGATTATAACTCTACCATGCCTACAATTCTGGAAAAACAAAAAAACAACGGGATGAGTCATGGACTTGTCGAGACCCAATCTCACCACTAATCCCTCTCACGAGGAGAAAAATGGGAAATGTTAGATTTAGGGATACTTGACCATGAAAATTCCCTTATGGTTCTCAACCATAGGGGTGTCATCACCTCAACCCTCGGACAAACCACTTATGCATTCATTTAACCATGATTGTGAGCTCTCCTAAGCTCGTATCTCATGTGACAGTGGAGTGTCACAACCCTATCTCGACGCCATAGTACGTCCCAATCGACCGTTTTGAGGTAAAAAAGGAATCCGGATGTAAGGGTGAGTTTAAGGGTACTTTTACAACCATGATAGCCATCTCAAGATGTACATCCACCAAAGATGACATCACTTCATCTTTATCGACTTCACCATCTCGAGTATGCTAAATCACAATTGTGGACCATTTCTAAAGATCTATACCGCTCACAATGAATTCATTTATACAGTTTAATTGTTTAAGATAACCTAGAAATAAGACGAGAGTCGCCACTAGCCTCTTTTTTGGGGTTTGGCTAGAAAACTCAATCGAGGGTTAGGTGTATTCCCTTAATTCCTACGCAACCAAATATCAAGGTTCGGGGATTTGTGCTACGCTAATATTTCTATTAGTGCCTTTTCGATACCTAACAGTATGTTGTGTTTACCTAAGGTGTCAATGCATTTCTTCTTTAATTTTTTTAGGATCATTGATCTTAAACTAGGCGATCATGCGTGGTTGGTCATTTACATGCTATTCTATTTCTAGAAAATGAGAAAAGAAAGCAATCAATTGAATTGAAATTATGAGATAGTAAGTAAACAATCAAGGAAAGTAGTAAATCTATCATACAATCCTAAGAAAGATAAAAATAGAAAAAAACCTAAAAGATAAGAAAGAAAAGAACTCACAACTCATCGGGCTTTTATATAGACTATATGAACCCGAGACATATGTTGGGGATGAATGCTACAGAATGATGGTCATAATGGACATTGACCTTCACCGTCTTCACGTCATTTTCATCTTCAGGATCCTAATATAAACCTAGTCTAAGAACTATAACTAAGCACGTACAATGGAAAGAAGCAAGTGTACATGTCAAAATAATCAAAAGCACAACATCATGCTAAAGTCAATCACTCAAAGAAAATTAATTCAAAAAGAAGAGCAGGGCCTCGGTGTCGGCCTTTGTAATTCATGCGTAGGTCCCTCTAAGACACCTACCCAATTCATTTTATGACTTATAGCCATTATTGACCAATTGTCACACCTTGAACCTCCAGAGGGCGCACATCCCTCGGTGGCCGATAAAATTTATGACGTCCTAGGATGCTTCGCCGACTCATTCATTTTATTGCACATGTAGAAGCGTTAAACAAAACTCCAAACAATACAAATAAGGGATAGATGTCGCGACCGAAATTTTGGGTGCACCACTTAAAATTAGGTTAATGGACTACTAAGTCTAACTTAGATAAAGCTCTCCCAAGCTCATACCAATTCGCAACTTAGGTTCGAATATTTAGCATGCAAAATGGAGTTGCCACTAATCGGTTTACGGTAGGTTGATTAAACACTTAAGTAAGATAATAGGATAATTATCTCACTTTTACGAACAAAAATTTTTGGGTACAAAGACTTGATTACGTTAGATTTCTCTAACGCCCTTTCGGTACCTTTATCTTTTATTTTGAAAAATGTTTGCACGCAACTAGAATTGATTTTAATTTATCCTTCTAACATGTGAGGTTATCATGCGTGGGTCTTATTGACGCCTAAATTTTTGCCCAAAAATCATTTCCCAAAAAATGGGAACTTGTTTTTTCCACAAAAATATTTCATGTGAAATTCTTGCATATAGATTATCTAGGTGTTTAGTTTTTTTTTTATAAAAAAAATGGAAGATGGTTTCCTTAATTTTTTTTTTAAATTAAGAAATTATATATATATAAAGAAAAATATTTTAAAAAAAGTTGGGGCCAATGATCTAAATGTGACTAGCCAAACTTAGGAGGTCATATTAGAATTAAAATGGCAAACTGGGGCCAAAATGCAATTTCCAAAATTTGAGGGACCAATTCGCAAATTTTGTAAAATTTCACCCAAGCCCTTAAATTATCATCTTAGCCCCAAATTGAGTTGAAATTGAACTTGGGTCAAGTCTAACTAATCGAATCGGGCAAAAAAAGACCAAATTACATTGAATTGGGCATTTTCGGGTTAGAAAATGACAAACTTTGAGGGACTCCCTTGCAAAATTGGGTGGAGATAATTGCGAAAAATGGTTAAGATCTTAAACTACTACACATGAGCCTTATAATTGATCAAAAACCATAGCCAAATTGATGGATTAAAGCACTCAAATCAGCATCCAAAACTCAGTCAACGAGTTGGTCTATTCGGAGTTGCTGAGTAAGTAACTTTGTGGCCCCACCATATCCTCCTCAGTTGCCCAACCAGCCCGATCTCTGCACATGATGGAAGACCATTATTGGTACCGCAAGTGGACAAACATTGGTCAGGGATAAGCTGCTGAAGGCACGGGAAAATTGCACCAAATCCGGACATTGAATAGCTGTAGAAGTTGGAGATTTTGGCTAAGTCAAAAAGTTGTTGAAGTGGCTCTGTTGACAAGCTTGGTAAGTGGACAAAAGACCGACCGAAAATCCCTTAATTCAAGGGATAAGATCATGGAAGCAAGCTCTTTCAGGGCACGAGAGAGAGGAGACGAGAAGGGGAGGAGGGAGCTCACGATCATTCTCCAAAAACACCTCCAGAAGCAACTTCAAAAAAAAAAAAAACCCGGAGATTCCAAAGCAACCTTGAGAGAGAAAAGTGAAATTTTCACATACCTGCGGCCAAAATTAGCCAAA
This sequence comes from Eucalyptus rudis, assembly GCA_019915205.1. NCBI lineage: Eukaryota > Viridiplantae > Streptophyta > Magnoliopsida > Myrtales > Myrtaceae > Eucalyptus > Eucalyptus rudis. Next base: position 610,861 of record JAHMTN010000021.1, on the reverse strand, counting down.
ACCTTCAACTAGAGAGTGAAACTTCACTCAATGATCTTTCCATCCATAGATTGTACGTCCCAAATGGAGTTCAAGAAGGTCTCCTAAAGCCTCCCGAAAAAAGCCCTCCTGGCGGGCCAAGAAACACTGAATTTTTTTAAGTGTCGAGTCTGGTTGGTCACGAGTGAGGGAAAGCAAGTGTTTTTGAGAAAGTTGAGAGACAAATGAGGAAAGACATGACTTATAGGCCAAACTAGAATACATATAGTTTGGGTTTGTTTTAATTTGGCCAACAAAAGAGGTTCTGAAGCTTGATTTTGGAGGTCAATGAAAACCTTCATTATTAGTTCTTTCTTTGCAAATCTCGTTTTCCAGCTGAAGAAGCCAACTTCTACGGGCCCCCAAGGATAATTTCTTGGCTTCCTTGGCCAAGAGCCACTTGAAAAAGAAACTAGGAAGCAAGGTAAGAATCCTAGATGTATTTTTGGTCAATTTTGAACATGTTTCAACCATGAAAAATAAGAGGAAAACCAGTTCAGAATACTGATTTTTGAGGCTAGAATTTTTCCAAGTGTTGAAATCTCTTCAAGAGTCTTGCATATTTGATTTGTTATGTCTATTTTCGTGCATTACTTGTCTTCATGAGTTTGATGAAAGTTATATGGGAGATCCAATGATGCTGATGTTGGCTTGGTTTGGTCTTTAAACCCTTGGGTAAACCATGAAATCGTCCACGACTTGAGCCAAAAACCAAGCCCTTCCATATTGATTCATGGCTGGTCAATGTGGACCATGCATATATGCTTCTTGAAGACGTCGTTTTATTGTGTTCGATTGATCATTCCCCGTGATGTTTCTTGCATTTGAAAGTCAATGTTACCTACTTTCACTCGAATTAAGTAATGTTTCCTGTAGATCTTGCATGTAATGAGTGTTGGGGCTTGAATATGGGCATGCAACCTGTTTGCTTGACTTGGGTTCAAACCCAGATTTGCAAAATCAGCTTAAACTTGCATATTTGGGGACGATTTTAGCTTGGTTCTTGTGTGTTTTAAGCTATGATTTCTATCTAATCTTGCTCTTTGCATGTGGTAATATAACCTTAATATTTTAGTTCCACATGAGATTGCTTATAGGTCGAGATTAAAGGCCACGAACATGGCTCGAGGAAGCTATTTGGGCTAGTTTAATGCACACCGAGTGTTTGATGAAATGCGCATACCAAGTTTCAACCTTGAAACGGTCGATTTAAGCTCGATTATTGTGACATTCATGTGCTGTGTTACTCCATGTTAGCATAGATCGGTTTAAGGAATTATTATTAATATTTTTTAAAAATATTAATAATAAAAAGAAGCAAAATCTGAAAATTTAAAAAATATCAAACAATGTTGGATGTTATCAAATTAAGCCAAAAATGACATCTAGGAGATTTTCCTAATTTTATAAAGTCATTTTCCTAATTTAATGCTATTTTAGTATTTTATAATCCTTTTTTTTTTGTAAATAATCCATGTTGCCTAGATTTAAATTATCTAGAGTAGTTTCATGCATTTAGAGTAATTGCATGCGCATTTAAATTCCCATTTTGCTCATGGGGGACCTGTCCTGGGGCGTGATAACAAGGCCATGTAATATTATTAACTCGACTTGTATTGGGTTTTCATTTTCCGCATTTATTTTCAAGTTATTTCAATTTCTTGGATGTTTACTTATGCACCGTTTTTCATTAATTTGAGTGTAAATTTCTCTTCTAAATTATGTTAGGTTTAGTCTAGACATTAAGGAAAACAAACCTACAAAAAAAAATTGCAAGGACGCTTAGCGGTTTTATAAAGATTATAATTAGTAATCAAGATTGTATGGCCATTTAGATGAACAACCTTCCAAGTTAGCAGTACTGCAAGGGTGCTAATAGAAATATTGGCGTAAACAAGTCCCCGTTCCTAGAAATCTCTGGTTGCGTAGGAATCGAGATAACACTCCCGCGTCTTGATTGGTTTCTAGCCGACCCCAAAAGGCTAGTGGCGACTCCTAGAAATACATAGGTTGTTAAGAATAAAAATACAAAATCCAACGTTGCGCAAGGTATGGGCTTGGGAGAGCCTGTGCCTAATCTAGGGTCGTTGGTCCGTCTCTTTAGGAAAATACCCCTAAACCTTCTTCATTTTCCCCTGGATGGAAAAAAAAAAAAGAGAGGTCATGACAGGTCCCACTAAGACACCTACCCAATCCAATTTTTGCGACTTATAACCATTACCAACCAATTGTGTTCTCGCTTGGCCAATAACATTTATAAGTCTCCTAACCAAGCGATCTATGTGATCCCAAGATTTTCCCTTGATATCATGCTCGACCCTACCATTCATCTAGAAATCACATGCATTTGTGAGAATTAAACATGCATGTAAGTCTTTTGAATCTCTCAATCAATCAAATAGTAAAGTAAACCGTCAATGGATTACTCATTACCAAGAACACGTGCCAATCACAAACATAGACATTTCTAATGAATGTCATGATTATATGCATGAGGGATACATGTGATATTTTAAAGATATCTTTCGAAATCATCTATGAAAGGTTTTGAGACAAAGTGATCTCTCAGCTATGAAATGCATTCAATTGCCAAGGCTAGCTCAGGCTCACATAAATGCACTCACAAGTGTCGCAAACATTTTGAATATTGTCCAAACCACGACTTTTCCTTAAGCCAAATTGAGCTTCAAAAAAGAATTTCTTAGAAATTATTTTTGGGAAACATCACATGTACCAAGGTATTTTTTAAAAGATGCAATTTGGAAAGGCTAATTATTTAACATCAAAGATTGAAACATTTAGAAAAACTTCCATGAATAGGACATGGCCTAATTTCATGTACAAACTAATTTAAAAGGTATAACTAAACAAACACAACTTGAAGATTCACATCAAAAACTTTCAAACCAAACATATCAAGTCAACAAAATTGAGTAATGCCCATTGACAATCTAGCTATGGAAAAATTCTCTAATATGCATGACATAGCGAACAAGTTTTGTGAAGAAAGTTTTCTTAAAAAGCTACACATGATTTTAACAAAATCAGAAAACAAGCAATAGCTTGTCAGAAAATTGTTAAAAATGTCACACCCTGATCCTTGAATGCGCGCCCATCCCTCACCTGGTTGATTAATAGCGACATCCCATGACGCATCGCCGACCCTTTCATTTTAATGCGCATACGGAAGTATATAATAAATTCCCAGACAATAAAACAATGTGATAGAAAAGTAGAGCTATATTTTTCCATATTGAAAATCACAACCAAACTTTTACACACAGCAAATCACATAGTATGTAATACAATACTATTCATGAGTCCTATTTACTGTACACCCATCAAAACTTAGTTTGCAAAATAGGAGAGGATCAGTCCTCATCCGGGTCGTACTCAGGATCCTCCTCGAGGTCCTCCTCCTTTGATTCCTGTTCACTAAGCTCATTTTCTTCCAGCTCTTCGTCTTCTTCAGGCTCACCCTCGACTTCAGTTGCCAGCTCGTCCTTAGGCTTCTCCTTCATAGGCTCATCTTCCTGCCCTTCCTCCTGCTCTACAATCTCTCATTCTTCTTCGCTTCAGTTGGCATCGCTGACCGAGTATACGAGAGTGTGAGCTTCATCCTCAAGCTTTAGGTCCTTAGCATCCATTACCAACTCATCCTTATGATCACCATACCCTCTCCAAACGTCTCTTCAAAAACGTACATGGGCACGTTGCCCTCAGGGATAGGACCCTCTCTTCACTCATCATAGTAATGACGGTACCACAACCGATACTCATGGGGCATCAGGGCATCCAGACCCACGTCAATCCAAATAGTCAACTTAACTAACACGTATTGTAGTCCTTCCGGGTGAGGGTGTATGTGGTAGTGGTATGCTATCTCTGTGACTTCCTCTGGAATGCCGAAGTGCATTGGAGGATGAGGAGGTGGAGGTGTTGCCATCTAGGGGCCTAAAATGTTGTCCCACAATAGGGTGAGACTACGTCTCAGCGAGTTCTACCCTCCTAAGACTCGATTAGTAAACCAATACATTATAGGCTGCTTATGCACACACAAGGCAGATGACTTACCATAGCCTCAGATTCCACCTATAGATTAGCACAGTTTAAATAGACACCCAATCAAATCACAGATCGACACCTCGATCAATCGACCTAGTTGATTATATGTCATTGGACCATCACCGGGTCAAATCAATCAGTACTATCTATAAAGTCCGACCATAGTCCAAGACTGCTTACTTTAAGCTGGTATATAGATAGTATAACTCGCACTAAGCTGATAAGGTTAAGGTATACTACTCTCATTAAGCTGATATATCAGGGCTCTCGGGTCGATATAGTATACCGGTATATTGCTCTCGCTAAGCTGACATATCACCAGCAGGCTGATATAGTATACCCCTGATGTTCATTTTAAACTGATAAGGTGTACTGCTCGCACTAAGCTGACATATCAGAGCCCGAAGGTTGATATAGTACAATAGTATACTGTTCTCGCTAAGCTGACATATCAGAGTCCATAAGATGATACAGTATACTATTTTGGCCATTTCACGAAATCACCATTTTTATCATACATGATAAAATACGTGTGTGTGGGTACATGGTTGGCCTTAGCCAAAATATCATATTTTCTTTTGCCACAATTCCAACCATTTTCCAAAGTCCACTAAAACATTTTTGGCACTATCAACCGATGGTCGGTTATTCTCTAATTAATTTCCATAATTAATTAATTTAGGAATAAATCCTAAAATCACTTATAAATCAATTTAGCACAAAATAAAGCTCAAATAAATAAATGAACTGCACCACAATAACCAGCATAAAATTCTGGTCATCGGCCATCCTGGTTGAATTTCTGGAAAATAAATAATTAATTAAATAATTTCGAAAATTAATTAAATAAATCCTAAAAATCCAATTTAGGCTCGTAATACCTAATTGGAAACCGAAACAGACCCGAAAAAGTTTCGAGGTTCATTCAATAATTAATGGAATCTTTCTACTTGATAATGACTAGGTCTAACCACCTAATATGCATTAGTAAGTCTCTAATTTAATTTGTCTAAACTAATCTAACCCCTTAATCATGCTTAATTAACACTAATCAACCCCTAAGCATCATTAGAAAACTAAGCGAGGTTTAGTGAGTTAAACTCACTCGTTTAACAATCCGTTTGGATCAAAATGTCGGGAACATTGCAGAGGACGTTTTTCTCTATAGTGGGCCTAAGGTTCGAGACTTGGAACCACCTCAAAATGGCCCTCAAAGCCCGCTGGAAACCACCTATTTTTCTTGCTGGAAATGGCTGCAAAATAGAAGTAAAACAAGGTTGAAGTGGTGGCAAGGCTTGGGAAAGCAACGGTGGTGGTTTCGAGTCCAAATCGGCGGCTCGGGAGGTTTCCACAACCACTTGCAGCAGCTGAATAGAGGCTTGGATGGCTGGATAGAGCTGCTGGGTGATGGAGCAGGAGGCTGGGTCGCCGGCAACAGCTTGGTCGAGCATGGGCAGTGCGCGGCGAGGCGATGGTGTGTGGCACCCCTCGACGGCCCCCGATCCGTTAGGGTCGCCACAGTTCGCTTACCTTTCACTTTCCCTATTAACATATCACTCTGATACTATTTCAATTGCAGCGGGTCCATACAACATAAGGGGTTTACGCTTTTTTTTTTTAATAGGTCCCTTGCGCAATTCATATACGGAAGCACATCTAACAAACTCCCTTCCCTATATTCAGAAAACGATGCACACCGACTAAACATCTTATATAAGTTAAAGCTGTACACTTTTATTTACATAAAGCAGATGGACATCTTTAGTCGGTACATCGAAATGCCATAGTTTCCTATACATGGCTATACTTCAAAAGATGACCGACATCCCCTCCAATTGTGGTACACTTAAAGTCCATCGATCAGTGTCGGCGTCTAAAAGCTCCTTCCTTTGCTATCCTCCTCCTCACGATCATATCCGATCACTCGATCCATCTACTAGTCTGAAATGTTGGTCCCCAAAAGGGGTGAGTACAACCACTCAGCAGATAAAGGAATCCAATAACCACTCAATGCATCATACAAGTCATACATGCATTTCAGGCAATACTTACCTTGGAGCCATGCGCATACTATCATGCATCATCATGTCATACATGTCATCATCATCATCATGGCATCATTATATCATACATGTCATCATCATCATGACATCATCACATTACCCATGTCATCATGCCATATCATATATCATCATCATTATCATCATCATCATCATGCATATCATGCCATAGGTGATCATCATTATTTCACATCACACATCATCATCATCATCATCATGCATATCATCATGCATATCATATATCATCATCATCATCATCGTCATGCATATCATCATGCATATCATTATGCCATATCATATATCATCATCATCATTTTCATCATCATGCATATCATTATGCATATCATGCCATGGTTTAATTTCCACTTTTAGCTTTCAATTTGATCACCACATCACCCATTCCTCAAATCATCAATTTCATCATCCCCTCGGGAAAAGACCTCCGAGGCTTCCGGCATTCAACCATTCTAGGCCACCGGGCATCCAGCCCCCCACATTCCGAGCATCTCGCATCCCAATTGGCATTACGAGGCATTCCCTTCGGGCAAAAACCTCCGACAGGGCTTTCGGCATTTACACTCCCTAGCCGAGCATCCCGCACCCCAATCCTGGCATCGCGAGGCATTCCCTTCAGGCATAAACTTTCGACAGGGCTTCCGGAATTATGTACCGACATACCACCAGGCCTCCCCTGGAATTACGTACCGTATACCACCGGGCATCCCGACACTCCCGGGGAATCTCCGGAATTACGCCACTAGGCCACCGGGCATCATCATCCACCACAACAATCTCCTCATTTAACATTATTCATGTTCACCAATTTCGGTCTTAATTTAGCATGGCATATGATGCATTGGCAAATCAACAATCATGTTCAGCATTTGAATTCACACATGCATCTTAATGCATATATCCGGACCTCATCACACACACTACATGGTGCAATAAAATTCATGGAATTTATGCCAATTAAAATAATCAATTTATCATGCCCCTTTTTATTTTTATTTAAATTCCAGCTTGTGCCATTTTCAAAAATATTAAATTTAATTATTTATATAATCTCAAAAATCATAAAATTAAGGCAAGTAATAAATAAGACAATAGGATAATGATTTCTTACAAAATACACGGCCAATGAGAAATCCACACAAATCCATAATTTACACAAAACAGCATGTAATTTTCGGATGAAACCAGAATGCACAGTTTCCGAAGAAATTCGATTAAAATATCCATACGACCTCCAAAAATTACGAAATTTTACCGCGTTACAGCCAAGACATTTTCGTACATCTTTCATGAAGAACTCCAAGCCATCTTCTTTTTAGATTATTTTCTACAGTCTCACAAAGCTTCTGGATCCATTACCGCATCGTCCAGTACACACTTCTCCGAAATACTGAGTTTTCACCTACCTATTCTCTTTCGTTTCCTCTACAATTTGGATATGTTATACATCAAGATTTCCTATACAAGTTTCATGAAGATATCTAAGTCAAATAACCAGATTATAGTCGTCATTTAGGTCCATGAAGTCTCGGGTGTCCTGTAATACATCTCCAGAATTACCGTGTTCAAGATCTAGTCGATTTACTAGGTTACACTTGTTCATTTCACTTAAAACTTGAGTATGTTGTAGCTTATGATGTTAGCTACAACTTTTGTGAAGATATAAAAGCCAAAATCGAACTCTAAACATGCATGCAAACTCTCACAACATTCTGACTCGAGCGGATTCATGCGAAAACATTCCAGATCTGACATCTCCGTAAGATGAGAGTTCGACCCCTCAAATCTCCATCATTTTCCACAAAATTTTATTATGTTGTAGTATAAGATGTTAGCTACAACTTTCATGAAGAAATCGAAGCCAAAAATCGGACTCCAAACATTCATGCAAGCTCTCACAAAGTTCTGACTCAGGCAGTTCATGCGAAATCAGCATGCAAAGTCAAGAACAGCCACATTCTAGCTCCGATTTTTGCCTTCCCTATGATCCGAAACCTACCACAAACAAATCATACATGCAAGGCACACATGCAAGAGCAGCAAAGGACCCCAACTTGCCTCTAAGACCGAGCAAACATGACCACACGGACGGCACACCGGCGACGGACGAACGGCGTGCGGGCGGCGACGGGCGAGCTCCCCCTCTCTCGGCTTCCTCTTCTCTCTCGCAATTCACTCTCTCTCACTTGGCTTGGCCGAATGCCACTCTCTCTCTCTCCCTTTTTCTCTCTCTCTCTCTCTTTTTGGTTGTATTTATATTGCATGCACCCCCTCTTCGCATGGGGGACACTTGTCCCTAAGAAGGAGACAAGTGTCTCCTTTGCCGAAGACACTTGGAGGCCATGCGTCGGCAGCCCAATGGGCTTCATGGGCCGGGCCTCTTGGCCCACTTTAGGCCCATCTCACTTGGGCCTAAGGTCCAAACTTAAATGGCCCAATTTTATTTTATTTTATTTTTATAATATATCTTAATCATCATTTAAATAAATATCTAATTGCATAAATAATAAGGCCATTAAACTTATAGTCACAAATCCCTAAATTCCAATTTATGATGCACATGACCAATGATAGAATTTTCTTTCCTATCACATAATTATCCCTTAAAAGCTTGGCCATAAATCTTATTGCAAATTATGGATTAAATGGCCATAAAATAACTTGATGGTACTTCCATCACCTATTCATAGATTTTAATGTAACTAGAGGTCATTATGAATTTTGGGATGCCACATGGTGCGACTGGCGGTCTCTGGCAAAGGGCGGCTTGCTCCGACGTGCAGCGGCCTCTTCTGCTGGTTGGAGGCGTCAAACACAATGAAGGGAGAGGGAGAGGAGGGTGGATGGCAACTATGGAGAAGGAATGAGGGAGGGAGGGAGAGAGAGGATAGAGTTGAACGGCCCCCTTGGCTTGATACTCCACAAAAATATCTCCTCCATGCATTCTTAGCCAAGTATAATCCCTTGGCCTCCATTGAACCACCCAAGACACACTTCACAACCTCTCAATTGGTCCATTTGGCTAGGGGGAAGGGGGAGCTATGAATTTTGCTCCAATTGGCTTCAATTGGTTACTTGGTCCACTTCAATTCCATCTCATTTGGTCTCCATAAAATCAATTAACACCTCAATGCTTCCATTGGCATTTTTCCTCACCCAAGAATCCATCTTGCACCTCAAATGTGTGATAAAAAATAATCACCGGCTTTTTCTGCATAAAAATGACCCGGTCGCGTTTTCTGAAATTGGACTTGAATTCGCGGTTAATTTTCACTTGGCGCGTTTTTAGCGTGACCTAGATTACCAGGTAACTTTTAAAAAAATTTAAGTGCAATTGACCCATGGTCGATTTTCTTCGAGCCACTATGAACCCACTCGGCTCATTGACGAGTCTCGATTGTCGTAAAAATCTTGAGGATTCAAATACAAACACAGGGTGCCAAAACAATAAGAAAATTAGTCTAGTGGCGATCGACGAGAATTTTCTAATTTAGTGGTATCACCCACGATTAGCCACACATCTCTGTCGAACTAGTCTATCTCTTATTTCAAATCAAATTTTAATCGTGTCTTAACGGCCTCTAAAAATGGACACGGTCGAGCTCAAGTTTATTGCCATAAAATTTCTTAATGATTTTACCAGATAGTCTAGTTATCTCGAGAGTGATCAACTCTAAGAATAGCCCTATGGGAGCATCAATGAAATGCCCGATTTATTCAGTAGAAGACATGACTAAAAAATTTGGATGTCATAACTCTTCCCCTTTTATAAAAATTTCATTTTCGAAATTTAAACCATTACATATCTTAAGCAAAAAGGTGGGGTACAATTCTCTCATCAACTCTTTAGTTTACCATGTTTCTCCTTCAATACCGTGATGTTGCCAAACCACTTTGACCAACGGAATGGTCTTTGTACACAGCACTTGTTCCTTTCTATCCATAATCTTGACCGGGCTTTCCATATATGACACTCAGTCATCCACATCCAATTCCTCAAAATTGAGCACGTGAGTCGGGTTAGGCTCGTACTTCCTTAACATTGACAAGTGAAGCACGTTATGCACTTGTGCCAATTTTGGTGGCAATACAAGACGATACGCTAAAGTCCTGATTTTCTCAAGAATCTCAAATGGACCTACGTACCTCGGACTCAGTTTGTCTTTCTTTCCAAAGCGTGAAGTTCCCCTTATTGGTGACACCTTTAGAAAAACGTGATCACTAACATGGAATTCCAATGATCTCTAGCGCTTATCTGCGTAACTTTTCTGTCTACTCTGTGCGGTGTTTAATCTACCTCTAATTACTACCACGGCATCCATTGACTGTTAAACCAACTCTGGGCTTGTTATCTTTCTTTCTTCACTTCATCCCAACACACTGGTGTTTTACATGCTCTGCCACACAACGCTTCAAATGGAGCCATCCGTATGCTCTGTTGATAACTATTATTATAGGCAAATTCCACTAGATGAAGCTGATCTTCCCAACTTCCCTTGAAGTCTATTACACAAGCTCTCAGCATGTCCTCGAGAGTTTGAATCGTTCTCTTAGATTGGGCATCCGTCTGAGGATGCTATGCTATACTGTACTAAAGCTTTGTACCTAGTGCAATTTGCAAGCTTTTCTAAAAAGTGGCAGTAAACCTTGGGTATCCATCTGAGGTTATCGTAACTGGCACTCCATGCATTCGAACTACCTGACACACGTACAAGTCTGCGTGCCTATCTAAATTGAGGTCCTTTCGAAATGCAATGAAATGAGCCGACTTCGTCAGTCTGTCGGCTACTACCCAAATTGAATCATTTTCTCTTTGACTCCTTAGTAGTCTAGTCATGAAATCCATCGTGATATGCTCCCATTTCCATTATGGGATCGCAAGAGGTTGCAACAGTCCTCCCGGCTTGCAATGCTAGGCTTTTACTTGCTGACATATCAAACACTTGGCTACATGCTTAACGATGTCCACCTTCATACCTGACCACCAATATTGTTGACGCAGATTCTGATACATCTTAGTACTTCTAGGATGAATGTTGTAGCTGCTACGATGTGCTTCAGATAAAATATATTCTTGAAGCTCCACATCATCAGGTACAACTAAACGTCATTGGAACCTTAATGTCCCATCATTCGAAATCTGAAAGCCAGCCTTTCTTTTCTCAGTGTCCTCCTGAAGAATTTTCTGTACATCTGGATCTGTCGGTTAGAGTAATTTGATCCTGACCTAGACATTTGGTTCAATTCTGAGGGTGCCCATAAGACTTGAAGGTGGTCTACCTAAAATTTGAAGACTGAGTCCCGGGTTCTCTCGATTAGGTTCCATTCCTTAATCACTATATGAGCTACTGAAGACTTTCGACTCAAAGCATCGGCGACTTTGTTCACCTTTCCTGGGTGATGTAGAATATCACGATTGTAGTCTTTTAGTAATTTTATCTATCGGCACTGTCTCATGTTCAACTCCTTCTTAGAGAATAGATACTTGAGGCTTTAATGGTCCGTGAAGATCTGGAATCTTTCTCCACACAAATAATATCTCCAAATCTTCAGGGCAAAGATAATTGCCACGAGCGCTAAGTCATGCGTCGAGTAATTCCGTTCATGAGGCCTCAACCGTCGGGAAGCGTATGCAACAACCCTACCATGTTGCATCAACACACAACTCAACCCTTTGAACGACACATCACTATAGATCTCGAAACCTCTAGGACCAGATGGTATAGTCAGTAGAGGTGTGGTAGTTAGCTTTTCCTTTAGCTCTTGGAAACTACACTCGCACTTGTCTGACCACACAAATTTTTCTTCCTTCTTCAAGAATTTTGTCAGAAGCGATGCTAATGATGAAAACCCTTCTACAAACAGTCTATAATAACCTGCCAAACCCATAAAACTTTTGATTTCTGTCACTGTCGTCGATCTTGGCCAATTGATCATGGCTTCTATCTTAATTGGGTCTACTGAAATTCCTTTGCCTGATATTACATGCCCTAAGAAAGCAACACGAGTCAACCAAAACTCGCACTTGCTAAACTTAGCATGCAACTGATGGACTCTCAGCTTTTGAAGCACTAATCTCAGATGATTCTCGTGCTCTTCATCACTTCCCCAGTAGACCAGGATATCATTGATGAACACGATCACAAGCTGATCTAGATGTTACTTGAATACTCTAGTTATCAAATCCATGAAGGCAGATGGGGCATTCGTCAACCCAAATGGCATTACTGTGAACTTATAGTGACCATACCACATACGAAATGATGACTGAGGAATGTCCTCCTTCCTAATTCTCAGCTGATGGTATCCTGTCCTTAAGTCAATCTTCGAGAATACTGAAGCTCCTTGTAGCTAATCGAACAGATCATTGATCCTTGGGAGGGGATACTTAGTCTTGATCATTACTTGATTGAGTTGTCGATAGTTGATGCACAAGCGCAACGAACCATCTTTCTTCTTTACAAATAGAACTGGTGCTCCCCAAGGTGATGCACAAGGACGAATAAACCCTTTATCCAATAATTTATGCATCTGCACCTTTAGTTCCTTCAACTCAGATAACGCTATCCTATAAGCAGCTTTAGAAATCGATTTTGTCCCGGGTGCTAGCTCGATTACAAATTCAATTTCTCTCTCTAAGGGTACTCCTGGCAATTCCTTAGGAAAGACATCTAGATACACTTGCACGACTAAAATGTCTTCCATTTTCAGTTCCTCAACTATCATATCCACGACAGTTGCTATGTACCCTTGGCAACCCATGTCTAATGGACGAGTTGCCTCTGGTGACGAGATCAAGACAATTGAGAGTCCTCCTCGATTCCATACAAATTCAAAGCTCTCACCCTCTATCAGGTCAAATTAGATCGCTTTATGATAACAGTCCATTTTAGCTCTTTGCTTGGTGAGCCATTCCATGCCAATAATTAAATCAAAGTCATACATGGCTAGGACTAATAAATCTATTTTCCCCACTTGCTCACCAATCACTAACTTGCACCATGAACAACCTAAAGCAGCAATAACTTTATCTTTCAAGGGTGTAGATAAGCAAATTGCCGACTCCAATAATATAGGATTGACTCCTATCAACTTAACATATTGTTCGGTAATGAAAGAGCGGGTTGCTCCTGGATCAAACAAAGCATAAGCAGGATGGTCGTTGAGTGAAACCATACATGTTATCCCGTCAAGCGCAACTTCTGCTTGACCCTGTGTAATCGCATACACGGTGCTCTGGACTAGAGGTCTCAGCTGTCCTCCCTGTGGGACGTTCTGAGGGGCGTATCCCCTTACTTGTCCCATTGGCGGTGGCGGCGGTAGTTGTGGTTGTCCTCTTGGTCTTCTAAGATAATCTCTTGCTATGTGGCCCTGCTGACCACATTCAAAACAGGCACTCGTCCTTCGAGGACATTGATTTACAACGTGTCGTCTTCCACAAAGGTGACACATCTTGAATCGACTTGGTATAGACTTTCCCACGCCACCCTTCCTATTGGGCGGGATTGGGAACCTACCTCCGGGCATAGGCCTTTTTCCCTGGCGAATTCCCTTTTGATGAGAGCTAAACCTCGATCCAGATGAGGCAGCTTATTCATTTAACCCTTGCTCTATCATTTGAGCTCGACGATAGACCTCTCGATAAGTTATCAGGTCCAATGGCAGTAGAGGTTGTTTCAGCTCAGAATGAAGATCATTTCTGAATCTTCGAGCCTTCTCTTCTGGGACCTCAACTAACCTGGGAGCATACTGTGAAAGCTTCGTAAATTTTTCCTCGTACTGGTCAACCGACATCGATCCTTGACGAAAGCGTTGGAACACCTCCATCTTTTATTCTCGAGCCATACCTGAAATATTTTGATTGTTGAAAGCTCTTAGGAAGATATCCCACACCGGGATCATTCTTTCAAGGAAGATCGCGTCTTTGGTGGCCTTCCACCAAATGTTGGCATTGCCCTGCGACTGGTAGACTGCTAAGGTTACCTTTTTTAGCTTCCGTGCACATTAAGAGTGCAAATGTCTTTTCTATGTCCTGTATTCATAAAGATGTGGTCTCGGGGTCTCCAGCACCCATAAATCACTGTGGACTTAGTCTTAGGAATTGCTCCACTAGCTTGTGAATTGGTCTTTCTCTCTAAGCCACGATATTTTCAGGTTGAGCTTCGGCAGGGGCGACAATAGGTGCGGCGGCAAGTGCAGCAGTAGCAGCGGCTACTTGATTCAAGGTCTGCTGTGCCATGACATCTCTCATGGCTTTTAGCGCCTGCATAATCCCTTCTATTCTGGGATTACTAGGTGCTGTTACCCCGGCAGTCACTATAGGTGGTGCCTCGCCACTAGCGCTAGCCTGTACTAGCGCTTTACCACGGCCTCCTTGCGGTACCGACTTTGGTCGGCGCTCTACCCTGAGTCACAGCCCTACTGGCCCTCTTGGTAGGAGTTCTTGGCTCTTGATCGCTCATAGTGTAGCTTTAATCTACTAACACCTATTTCCAATTCAACACCGAATTAGAAACAAAGCAATCCAAACAACAAGCAATTCTAGCACTTAATTAACATAGATATGCACCGGCATGAATTTAAAGACCTTCCTACTACTATCCCATGTATCATCACTCCTTATCACTCCAATCTTGAATTTTGCTTTGATACCACCAAAACGGGATGTCACGCCCCGATCCTCGAATGTGCACCCATATCTCACCTGGTCGATTAATAGTGATGTCCTAGGACGCATTGCTGACCCTTTCATTTTAATACGCATGTGGAAGTATATAATAAATATCCAGATAATAAAACAATGGGATAGAAAAGGAGGGCTATATTTTTCCATACTAAAAATCACAACCAAACTTTTACATACAACAAACCACATAGTATGTAATACAATATTATTCATGAGTCTCATCTACTGTACACCGATCAAAACTTAGTTTGCAAAATAGGAGAGGATCTTAGTCCTCATCCGTGTCGTACTCAGGATCCTCCTCGAGGTCGTCCTCCTCTGATTCCTCTTCACTAAGCTCATTTTCTTCCAGCTCTTCGTCTTATTCTTCTTCCTTAGGCTCACCCTCGACTTTAGCTGCCGGCTCGTCCTTAAGCTCCTCCTCCATGGGCTCATCCTCTTGCCCCTCCTCCTGCTCCACAATCTCCCCTTCTTCTTCACTCTAGTTGGCATCGCCGACAGAGTATACGGTAGTGCAAGCTTCATCCTCAAGCTTTGGGTCCTTAGCATCCACTACTGACCCATCTTTATGATTGGCTGTACCCTCTCCAAACACGTCTTCCAGAACGTACATGGGCACGTCGCCCTTAGGGATAGGACCCTCTCTTCGCCCATCATAGTAATGACGGTACCACGACCGATACTCATGGGGCCTCAAGGCATCCAGACCCACGTCAACCCAAACAGTTGACCTAACTAACACGTATTCCAATCCTTCCGAGTGAGGGTGTATGTGGTAGTGGTAAGCTATCTCTGTGACTTCCTCTGGAATGCCGAAGTGCATAGGAGGATGAGGAGGTGGAGGTGTTGCCATCTAGGGGCCTAAATTGTTGTCCCACAACGGGGTGAGACTACGTCTCAGTGAGTTCTACCCTCCTAAGATTCGATTAGTAAACCAATACACTATGGGTTGCCTATGCACACATAGGGCAGAGGACTTACCTTAGCCTCAGATTCCACCTGTAGATTAGTACAGTTCAAATAGGCACCCAACCAAATCATAGATCGACACCTCGATCAATTGACCTAGTGTATTACATGTCATCGGACCATCACCATATCAAATCAATCAGTATTATCTATAAAGTCCGACCATAGTCCAGGACTGCTCACTCTAAGCTAGTATATAGATAGTATAGGTCGCACTAAGCTGATAAGGTTAAGGTATACTGCTCTCACTAAGTTGATATATTAAGGCTCTCAGGCCGATATAGTATACCGGTATAATGCTCTCGCTAAACTGACATGTCACCCATAGGCTGATATAGTACCCCATTGATGTTCACTTTAAACGGATAAGGTGTACTGCTCGTGCTAAGCTCACATACAAGAGCCCAAAGGTTGATATAGTACAATGGTATACTACTCTTGCTAAGCTGATATATCATAGCCCATAGGATGATATAGTATACTATTCTGACCATTTCACAAAATCTTCATTTTTATCACACCCGATAAAGTACGCGTGTGTGGGTACATGGTCGGCCTTAGTCAAAATATCATATTTTACCACAATTCCCACCATTTTCCGAAGTCCACTAAAACATTTGTGGCACTGTCAATCGATGGCCGGTTATTCTCTAATTAATTTCCAAAATTAATTAATTTAGGAATAAATCCTAAAATCACTCATAAATCAATTTAGCACAAAATAAAACTCAAATAAATAAACGGACTACACCACAATAACCAGCATAAAACTCTGGTCACTGGCCATCCTTGTTAAATTTCTAGAAAAGAAATAATTAATTAAATAATTTCAAAATTTAATTAAATAAATCATAAAAATCCAATTTATGCCTGTAATGCCTAATTGGAAGCCGAAATGAACTCGGAAAAATTACGAGATTTGTTCAATAATTAATAGAATATTTCTTCTTGCTAATGACTAGGTCTAACCACCTAACATGCATTAGTAAGTCTTTAATTTAATTTGTCTAAACTAATCTTACCCCATAATCATGCTTACTTAACACTAATGAACCCCTGAGCATCATTAGCAAACTAAGCGAGGTTTAGTGAGTTAAAGTCACTTGTTTAACAATTCGTTTGAATCAAAATATCGAGAACGTCGCAGAGGACGTTTTTCTCCAAAGCAAGCCTAAGGTTTAGGACTTGGAACCACCTCAAAATAGCCCTCAAAGCCTGCTAGAAACCCACTATTTTTCTTTCTGTAAATGGCTGCAAAAGAGAAGTAAAACAAAGTTGAAGTAGTGGCAAGTCTCGGGGAAGCAATGGTGGTGGTTTCGAGTTCAAACCGGCAGCTCGGGAGGCTTTCACAACCACTTGCAGCAGCTAAACAGAGGCTTGGATGGTTAGACAGAGTTGCTGGGTGACGGAGCAGGAAATGGGGTCGCGGGTGGCAGCTTAGTCGAGCATGGGCAGTGGGCGGTGAGGCGGTGGCGTGACTGGCATTCTCTGGCAAGGGGCGGCTTGCTCCAACATGCAGTGGCTTCTTCTGCTGGTTGGAGGCATCAAACACAATGAAGGGCAAGGGAGAGAGAGAGAGAGGATAGAGTTGGAGGGCCCCCTTGGCTTGATTTTCCACAAAAATATCTCCTCCATGCATTCTTGGCCAAGTATAATCCCTTAGCCTCCATTGAGCCACCCAACATACACTTCACAACCTCTCAATTGGTCCATTTGGCTAGGGGGAAGGGGGAGCTACGAATTTTGCTCTAATTGGCTTCAATTGGTTGCTTGGTCCACTTCAATTCCATCTCATTTGGTCTCCATAAAATCAATTAACACCTCAATGCTTCCATTGGCATTTTTCCTCACCCAAGAATCTATCTTGCATCTCAAATGTGTGACCAAAAATAATCACCGGCTTTTTCTGCATAAAAATGACCCGTCGACAACTTTTTCCTAAAATGTGTTAGGCCGTAGAAAAATCTTTTAAGACTGAGTCAACACTCCAAGAATTTATTGTGACGTGACAGAAACTTCAATATTTGAAATCGGACTTGAATTCACGGTTAATTTTCACTTAGCGGGTTTAAGTGCAATTGACCCATGGTCGATTTTCTTCGAGCCACTATGAACCCACTTGACTCATTGGTGACTCTCGATTGTCATAAAAATCTCAAGAATTCAAATACAGACACAAGGTACCAAAACAATAAGAAAATTAGTCTAGTGTTGGTCGACGAGAATTTTTCAATTTAGTAGTATCACCCACGATTAGCCACATATCTCTGTTGAAACAATCTATCTCTGATTTCAAATTGATTTTTAACTGTGTTGTAATGGCCTCTAAAGATGGACATGGTCGAGAAGCCGATTCCTGGTCGAATTCTCAAGTCTATTGCTTTAAAATTTCTTAATGATTTCCCTAGATAGTCTATGTGGCACCCCTCGACGGCCCTCGAACCGTTAGGGTCGCCACAATTCGCTTACCTTTCACTTTCCCTAATAACAAGTCACTCTGATACCATTTCAATTGCAGTGGATCCATACAACCAGGGGGGTTTACATCTTTTAGATTTGTCCCTTGCACAGTTCATATACGGAAGCACATCCAACAACTCCCTTCCCTATACTCAGAAAACCATGCACACCCACTAAACATTTATAGGTAAAAGCCAAACACTTTTATTTACTTAAACCAGATGGACATCATTCATCGGTACATCAAAATGCCGTAGTCTTCTATACTTGGCTATACTTCAAAAGATGACCGACATCTCCTCGAACAGTCGTATATATTTGAAGTCCATCGATCAGTATCGGCGTCCAAAAGATCCTTCCTTCGCTATCCTCCTCCTCGTGGTCATATCCAACCACTTGATCCATCTACCGGTGGCAGTGGCAGCAGATGTATCTTATCTAGTTTGAAATGTTAGTCCCCAAACGGGGTGAGTACAACCACTCAGCAGTAAAGATCCACCAAATTACACAATGCATCAAACAGAACAATCAAGGTATCATGAATAAAACACATATCATTCATGCATTCGAGCATACCTCACCTTACAACCATGCATATATCACCATGCAACATGCATATACCACCATGCACTTGTACTCATATCATCAAGCAGTCATGCATATATCACCATACAATATGCATATACCACCATGCACTTGTACTCATATCATCAAGCAGTCATGCATATATCACCATACAATGTGCATATACTACCATGCACTTGTATTTATATCATCAAGCAGCCATGCATATATCACCATGCAACGTGCATATACCACCATGCACTCATATCATCCATGCTATAAAGCATGCATCACCATGAGATCCATTCAAGCCTTCATGATCGCATTCTCAATGTCAAATAACGTCAATTTATTTTCATAAGCAGATCATGCATCATGCCATATGCACCCATGCACATGATTCAATTTCAATTTTTATCTTTCACAAGGATCTCATCATTTTTCTTCCCAGGGACCAATGTTTGCATCCCACAATTTATCACTCGCACCCAACCTGGCATAGCGAGGAGCCTCCAGCACACACCTCCGAGCATCCGGCACACACCTCCGGGCATCTTGTACCCCAACTTGCATCACGAGGAATCCCCCCCTCCCCGGCACACACCTCCAGGGCTTCCGAAATTACGTATTGCCATACCACCAGGCATTTCCCCTTAGACATTACCTACCGTATACCGCCGGGCATCTCGAAACTCCTGAGGACATCCGGGCATGTATCATAATACAACCGAGCATCTGGCACAAACCTCTGGGCATCTCGACTCTCCCGGGGCATCGTTGGCTCACACCTCCGACGGTCTTGCCGTCATCTCAATTTATATTCACACATGTATCTCAATCTCAACATGGCATTTGATGCAATAATATCAAGGGTCTCAACCAACATTTCATGCCATATAACATGCCACATGTCATCACATATGCAGAAAAATCAACCACTCAAAGTATTTCATTACATGGATAAATTCTTTTATTTTTCAAGACACATCAATTTTTCGGATAAATCAGAATGCATTCCTCCAATTAAAATTCCAGAAAAATTAGTAAATGGCTTTAATAAATTCTGAAAATTTGACACGTCATAGATGAGATCTAAAGGCAGATATCTCATGAATAACTCCATACCAAAAGAATCTCACACAACACATTATAATCCATACATCACAGATTATTTAACTTCAATATTTCAGCTTACAAAGTTTCTGAAGAAATTCAAAATGAATACACAAATGAACTCCAAAAATCCTGAAATTTTGACATGTTATATAAAATTTCTAGAGGTAAATATCTCATGAAGAAATCGAAACCCAAATCGTTCTAGATTAATAGGTATAGACGATTATTTCCTCTGTTCTCGGTATCATCTTTACCCAGATTATCATCTTTCAAAAGAAACTCATTTCACCAACCTGCATATGTTCATTTCTTCTAAATTTTTGATATTTTATTCCTCAGAATAGTACCTACAACTTTTGTTAAGCACACACGAACAAATTTTGACTGTATGATTTTATAAAAAATCACGAAATCACACTGGGTTGAGGTAACGTTTTTCCCAGACCCAGTCTCTTAAAAACACAACGATTTCACCGACCTATTCTCCTTCATTTCCTCTAAATTTTTGATATGTTCTACCTCAAGGAGTATAATACAACTTTCATTAAGAGATTAAAGTGATAGTTTCACTAAAAAGTTACTTTACAGACCCTGAAATCTCTAAAGGTCAGCACAACGGATTTGAGATCTAACTTCTCCAAAGAAAAATCGTTTCACTAGCCAATACTTGTTCGTTTTGCCTCAAATTTTAGTATGTTGTTCTTCAAGGTGTTCTCTATAACTTTCATGAAGAAATCAAAACAAGATTCCACTAAAAGGTCACATGCAACACACAAACTCAAGGATGGTCGGACTGGTCTTTCCAGAAACAGCATGCATGACCAACAAATCTCTCTTCAAAGCTCCAAAATCTCATCCCATCTACCGCAACCAAGACTTATCATCTACTACACATACACACAGCAACGCAAAGGGTAGGATTTAGGACTTCACTTGTGTGGCATCCCAGAAATTCAAAGCCAAGCCTTAAGGTGTGTTAAAGTCTTTAATTAGGTGGTAGAATTTCCATGGCTTATGTTTTAGCCATTAGTCTTTTAATTTGATGATTTGTGCTTGTGATTGTGAAATTTAAATTTAATAGATTAATAATCTATGCTTGGCCATATGATTTAAATTTCAATAATTAAAATGTCCCAAGACTTTGGCCGAGATGAAAATTGGAATTCAAAAATATTTATAGGAGAATTTCAAAAAAAAAAAAAGAAAAGGAAAAAGAGGTTAAATTGGAATGGGCCTTGGACCCATTAGCCTAAAGCTTGGTGGGCCAAGCTATTCGGCCCATTAGAGCCCAAGAAGAGAATTTGACCAGCCCAAGGGGAGTGGCTGGATGGGCCTAAGCCGAAGCCCAAACCAAATAAAAAAAAAGAAAAACCAATAAAACAAGTGGCAAATGGCAAGAGCATGAATTGGTGGGATTGTAGGCAATCTCATGATTGCTAATCATGGGATTAAGGGAGTATAAAAGGGATGAGGAGAGAGAGATGGCCGGTTCTTTGCTTCATTTGGCCGAGAGAGTGTGCGAGAGAGAGAGAGAATTCAAGAGAAAGAGGGAGAGGCCAAGAGGAAGAGGAAGGAGGGAGCCGCCCGTTCGCCGTGTCCCGCCGCCGTTCGTCGTCACTTGTCCATCTTAGAGGCAAGTGGAGTCCGTAAGTTCTCTTGCATGTTTGTTTTGGTGGTTGCATGTTCGATTTTGGGTGTGATTTGTGCGAAAAACCGAGGTAAGGGTTGGTTACTTTCCAAACCGTGTGACTGTTCTTGTTCGGTTTGTGGAAGTCAGTAGCTTGTTCGAGCTTGCATGCATGTTTGGAGTCTGATTTTGGCTTCGGTGTCTTCATGGAAGTTGTATCTAACATCTTTTAGTATAACATACTGAAATTTCGTGAAAAATTATGGAGATTTGAGGGGTTAAAGCCTTGTTATACGGATACCTCAGATCTATGAAGTTTTCACTGACCTCTTGTTGGATTCTTGGTTGCATGTTGGTTTGTGATGAAAATCTGACATTGATGTCTTCATGAAAGTTGTAGGTAACATCTTAAAATACAACATAATCAAATTTTAAGAGAAAAGAACAAGTATAGCTTGGTGAATCGTCTAGATCTTGGAAACAATGGTTCTGGTGAAGTATTCCGAGACACGCGAGACTTCATGGACTTAAATGGTGACCATAATTTGGTTATTTGACCTATATCTCTTCATGAAACTTGTAAAGGACACCTTGATACATAATATACTCAAATTTCAGAGGAAACGAACGAGAATAGAGGGGTGAAATCTAAAAATTTCGGAGAAGTGTATTCTGGACGACGCGGTAGTGGTTCCAGAAGTTTCGTGGGGTTGTACAAATTAATTTAAAAATAATTTGGCTTAGAGTTCTGCATGAAAAGTGCACGAAAATGTCTTGGCTATCACCCTGTGAAATTTCGTAATTTTTTAAGGCCATATGAGTATTTTAATCGAATTTATTTGGAAACTGTGCAATTCTGGTCATTATCCGAATATCATGTGCTAATTTGTGGAAATTGTGAAATTATGAGAAATTCAATTTGGCCATGAATTTTGTATGAAATTTTGATTCTATTGGTTGTTTAATGATTGATTGAATATTATGATTTTGGGAAAATCATAGATATTAAATTTAATATTTATTTATGAAAATAAATAAATATAATAATAAAATAATAAATTAATAATAAATTAATGATAAAATAAAATGGATTTTTATTTGGCCATGGATTCAATTCTATTTGTGTGGCATATGTGTGATGAGGTCTTTGAACATGTATTGGATTGAGATGTATATGTGATAAAGTCTTGGTATGCGTATGACATGATCCTTGTACATGCATTGAATTGAGATGAGTATGGGATAAAGTTTTGGCATGTGTATGACATATGAATTGAGATGCAAGTGTGAATTCCATGTCAAGTGTGATTTGTTTGATACCATGCCAATTGCCATGTTAAATTGAGATAAAGAAATGGTATATGTGGATGATGGTAAATGAGGAAGAGGTTGTGGTGGATGATGATGTCCAATGGCCTAGTGGCGTAATTCCAGAGATTCCCTGGGAGATTCAGGATGCCCGAAATGCGGGGGGCCGGATGTCCGGTTGTATCTTGGATACATGCCCGGAGATGCCTCGCGATGCCAGGATTTGCGTGCGGGATGCCTGGCTAGAAGGGTAAAGGCCGGAAGCCCTGTCGGAGGTTTCTGCCCGAAGGGAATGCCTCGTGATGCTAGTTGAGATGCGAGATGCCCGGAATGTGGGGGGCCGGAAGCCCGGTGGCCATGGGATGGCTGAGTTTGCCGGGAGCCCTGTGGGAGGTTTCTGCCCGAAGGGTTGATGATGAAATTGATGATGAGATTGATGAATGGGTGATGTGGTGATCAAAATCGAAAGATAAAGATGAAAATTAAACCATGACATGATGATATGCATGGCATAATATGCATGATGATATGCATGATGATGATGATATGTGATGTGATATGATGATCACCCATGGCATGATATGCATGATGATGATGATATATGATGTGATATGATGATCACCCATGGCATGATATGCATGATGATATGCATGATAATATGCATGATGATATGCATGATGATGTGTGATGTGACGATGTCATGATAAGGGTGATATGTATAATATAATGATGCCATGATGATTATAGTGATGATATAAGATGATATAATATGCATGATGATAAGGCACGATGATGCATGATAATATGCGCATGGCTGCAAGGTAAGTTATGCCTGCTATGCATGTGTAAATTGCATGATGCATTGAGTTGTTATTGGGTTTCCCTATTTGCTGAGTGGTTGTACTCACCCCTTTTGGGGATAACATTTCAGATTAGCCAATATGCCGCTTCCTGCCGTCACGCGGGGTACATTTTACGGGATCCCATCCGATGTAGAGGTCGAGTGTGTTGAGATAGACTGTCATTCTGTTCTCGGACTGACTTTTATCTGAGTACGTTGTCTAGTGATGTATGACGTGGGCCTGGCTGGGGGTCCTGTTATTCAGGAGTTTATATCCGTGCACGTTCGTCGAGATGAAGCTATGCGAGGGACGTTGCCGTCGCTACCGCCTGATGCACCGGGTTGGGTGTGAGACCTGCGCGCGATGAGTAGGAGCTGGATCTCTTTTTGATGTAGATAGTCGACACTTTCGATGGGGGTTCGTACTCGTGTGATATTGAGGGTCGAGGTTTCTTTTTGAGGTTTTAGGCTGGACGTGGCTGAGTCCTAGCTTTTCCTTGTTTTGTACCGACCCAAAGGGAATCCCATCTTGCTATATATATATATATATGTAAGCAAAGTGTCGAAGTTGTTTATAAAATCCTGATGTTTAGCTGGTGTGTATTTGTATCATGGATTGGTAGGGGATAGATGGTGATGTTTAATTTGCTTCCGCTATGAGTCGCATTGGGACCGATTGTTTTAAAAAAAAAAAAAATGCGTCTGCAAATCAGGACGCTTGTTCGTAAGAAAGAAAGGTAATAAAGTGTAACATCAGAGCTTGTGGCGATCGCCGAAGGGTTCGGGGTGCTACAACTTGCCTCAAATTGGAAGGAAACACAGCAAGACAAGGCGGGGCGAGGCGGCGAACGATGGCGGACGCGCAGAGTCCTTCTTCCTCTTCTCCTCTCGCTCGCTCGCTCGCTCTCCCTCTTTCGGACTGTAACTCTCTCTCTCCTCTCTCTCTTTCGGTCGAAATCCCTCTCCCCTTTTTCTTTTTAGTTGAATTAAAACCCTTGCATACTTTACTTCTTGCATGGAGGGACACTTGTCCCTAAAAAGGAGACAAATGTCTCCCTTGTTGAAGACACTTGGAGGAAGCCGTCCGGTTCCTCCCCCCTTTCCATGCGGTCGACAGCCCTATGGGCTCTATGGGCCGCCCCTCTTGGCCCACTTTAGGCCAACACTCTTGGGCCTAAAGTCCTAACTCAAATGACCCAAGTTTATTTTTAATAATACATCTTAATCCTCATTTAAATAAATACCTAATTGCATAATAAAATGGCCAAAAGACCTTGTGACATTAATCGATAAAATCAAATCTATAAAGTGCATAGTCAAGGACAAAGTCTTCTTTATCAAATTGTCCTATAGCACCAACCTTGATCATCCATTAACATAAGATGTATTTCTACCCAAATAATTCTCCATTAAAATACTCGGCATTAATCTATTAAAATTCTTTGGTCTAAAGGCCATAACATAAATCAATAGCACTCCCATCACCTTTTCATAGGTCGTAATGCATCCAGAGGTTGCCATGAAATTTTGGGATGCCACAATTCTTCCATCCTTAGAGAATTTCGTCCTCGAAATTAGACATTTCCTATGTCTCTTGAAATAAGTGAGAGTACCTTTCCCTCGTTTCATTTTTACTTTCCCATGTGGCTTCCTCCACATCATGATGTCGCCATAATATCTTAACCAATGGTATTTTCTTCGTCCGTAGGACTTGTTCCTTTCGATCTAATATCCGTATTGGCTCTTCTATGTACCTCACTTTCTCATCCACTTTGATGGCTTTATGATCGAGTATGTGACCAGGGTCTGGCTAATACTTCCTCAGCCATGCCTATACTTTTTCGAAAGCTATTGTTATACACAAATTCTGCTAGGTATAACTTTTCATCCCAACTTCCTTTAAAGTCAAGGATGCAAGCTCTTAACATGTCCTCTAATGCTTGGACCACTCCTTTCGTTTGTCCATCCATTTGTGGATGAAAAGCGATACTAAATGGGAACTTCATCCGTAAGGCGGTTTGAAGACTTCGCCAAAGGTTGGAAGTAAATCTTGAGTCTTGATCGGACAGGATAGTTACAAGAACACCATGTAAGCGTACCACTTGGCTTACACATATATCAGTAAATTTACTCATCGGATAGTCTACGCGAACTGCTAGGAAATGGGTAGACTTAGTCAAGCGATCTACTATCACCTAGATAGAGTCGTGACCACTTAATGTCCTTGGTAATCCTTGCACGAAATCCATCATCACATGGTCCCATTTCCATTTTTAATATATCTAACGGTCTCAATCTAACACACCATTTAGCCGAATTATTCCTATACCTTTGTCACCATCAATTCAAGCCTAGAACCATCAAAATCAACACCATTAACAACTCGTCTGGTTCAGTCCATCAAAGACATTCACTACGCTTTCACTACAACATAGATTCAAGCCTAAAATATAGCATCATTCCTTCGGTTCAAATATCGATAGTCCACCAAGACTTATTCAATTCAAAGATCGACAATCCCCCAAAATAAAACTTGTCTAGTTTCCATCGAGTATATCTCACGTCTCATCCTAAAGGATCATCACTTGGACTAATCACTCATCAAATCCACAACTTGAACTTTCACCTTTTCACCTTGGAAAGATTATAACTACAATTGATCATATCCACTAATTCCACCAATCCTTTCCAAACTGAGATCATCACCTAAAATTAAAAGTTGAACACCATCGATTTAAACCTATTATTCCAACATATAAACCATAAATAATTTCATTTCTCATATGACCACTCAAACTCATGACTTCCAAGATCAATCTATACATACTAAATGCTTCCATGTAATGCATAAAGACTTCCAATGAGATCCTCAAATAGGAAGTCACTACTTAGCTCAAATGATCATAACTTAATCCTCAAATTCATAACTCACTCTCCATAATTCACTTCTTAAGCCTTGTTTGCAGCATTACGCTTAGATGTTGCGCATGTTCTTCAAGTCCTTTAGAATATATCAGGATATCATCAAATGAAGACAATCACAATTTGATCCAAATAAGGCTTAAATATCCTATTCATTAAATCCATGAATGTAGCTAAGGCATTCCTCAATCCAAATAGCATAACTAGGAACTCGTAGTATCCATAGTGAGTCCTAAATACGATCTTAGGAATGTTTTCTTTCTTAATCCTTAATTGATATCCTGATCTCAAGTCAATTTTTAGAAAAGATCGAACTTCCTGCAGCTTGGTCAAATAGGTCATCAATTCTAGGTAATGAGTACTTAATCTTAACAATTACATGATTCAATTGCCTAGTATCAATGCACAAACGCATCGACCTATCCTTCTTTTTTCACAAACAAGAGTTCTACAAGCTTAACCATGCTTCCGCTGCGCCACTTCGATAAAATTATCCTAGAAACACTGCTTTCCCAGTACGATACATAGTTCGGTTCACTCCTGCCCCCTGTTTGCCATCCTAGAAGCCTGCCAGGAGTCACTCCTTGTTCAGGTCCTCTGACCTTAGCGTTCACTCCCCGCCCTCATTGAACCGGGTCATTACAGGTACACTAGCTTTCGCCTGGTTCGAACCTAAACTACACATCCATTGGAGGGTCTCGTTTCGATAGGGACTAACTTACAGAGATATTATCTGCTTTGGCCTATCCCATTCTTAGCCTCACGGTTTTATCCTTAGCACACGGGTAAGTACTATCTTAGGAGATCATTCGTCCTAGTCCATTGCTTACAGAGGTAGTTCATTCCTACGATATGATGACATCAAAGTTATGCATAACTATCACTACCAAGTCCATTTCCAAATCTCATTCCCCTAGGGTTATCTCACATATCTCACATGCTAACATAGATAACAACATATCTTTCAGTGATGTAGAAATACGAAGAGGCATATCTAAAGATTTGGTTCCTATTTCTCCCAATCATTTATATTTCTCAAACACAAATGAATGCGTGCCACTCATGTCAAATAACGCATATACCTTCTTATCATCTATAGAAATTGTACCTGAGATAACATTTTTAGAAGCTTTCGCTTCCTCTTGGGTGACCGCATACACCCTTCCTTGTGCTGGTGGCCTCTGTGGATTCCTTGGTGGATTTGGTTCAGCAGTGCGTTGTTGCACTTGTCGCACCGAGCTGACATTCGGCCGCGACCCATTGCGTGGACAATTTCTCTTAAAGTGTCCTATTTGCGCACATCCATTACATCTCAGTTGGCTATTACAAGGTCCTGGCCCATGTTGTCTACCACATCTCTGGCAAAAATTACCCTGGTAGGGTACTCTCCCAAAAGTCAGGCCATTCCAAGTTCTTCTAAAATTTCCAAAGTTATTTTTTTTCTTAGGTTCCCAAGGCTGACCTTGATCAGGATAAGGTCTCTTACCCCTTCGAATATCATTAAAGGTCATCTGCCTCTTAAATTATTATTGCTCTTTCACTAACTCTTGCTCCACCAACTGTGTCCTCTCATAAATCTCATTATAATCTCTTATATTCAGAGGCACTAGTTGTTTTCTAATATCAGTCCTTAATCCTTTTGGGAATCTCTTAGCTTTTTCCTCATGATCCTCAATCAATCTGGGAGCATACCTAGACAGTTTAGAAAATTTTGCCTCATACTGATCCACTGTCAGCTCCCTTTGTTTCAACTGAACAAATTCAGTGATCTTCCTATCCTTAACACAATCAGAGAAATGCTTCCTATTAAAAGCTCTAACAAACTCATCCCAGTTCACATCAGTACCTGGTGGAAAGATCGTATCCCTCGAAGCTCTCCACCAAAACTTTGCATTTCCCTCTAGCTGGTACTCTGCCAAGGTTATCCTTTTAGCATCGCTACAGTTCAACAACCGGAAAATCCGTCCCATTCCATCAATCCATTGCTCCGCCTCCTCAAGACTTCCTATTCCACTAAACTTAAGTGGTTTCAACTTCAGAAATTGTTCCATCAGTCCTTGAGGGCAACGTTCCACTCCAGGTTGTTGTTGTGCTTGTCTTTCCATTAGATTTCCAATATTGGCCAATGCCTGCAGGATGTCTTCCATTCGGGGTTCAGCCCTTGCAGCAAAGGCTTTAGCCCTCGATGGATTAGGACTTCCAGCTCGCACCATGAATGTCCTGCAATTTCCAAGCATTGCCTCAGGAATAATCTGAGACTCACTATCTCTATCCAAAGCAACTACTACAACATAAGTAACATAAACATGTTACTGGCACCTAAAGACAACTCAAAATAAACTATTAGGGATCTACGAGTGAATACTCGTCACCCGTTATTCAAAATTAACCAACTATTCCAGTTAATATCCTATGGTGTGCATCATTCTATCCTTATTTCCATTTGAGGCACATTCTCACTCCAAATATACCATAGCTCTAATACGAATAGTTGTGCCACCCCTCGACGGCCCTCGATCCGTGAGGGTCGCCACAGTTCGCTTACCTTTCACTTTCCCTAATAACAAGTCACTCTAATACCATTTCAATTGCAGCAGGTCCCTACAACCATGGGGGTTTACATTTTTTAGATTTTTCCCTTGCGCAGTTCATATACGGAAGCACATCCAACAACTCCCTTCCCTATACTCTGAAAACCATGCACACCCACTAAACATTTATAGGTAAAAGACAAACACTTTTATTTACTTAAACCAGATGGATATCATTCATCGGTACATCAAAATGCCGTAGTCTTCTATACTCGGCTATACTTCAAAAGTTTACCGACATCTCCTCTAACAGTCATATACTTAAAGTCCATTGATCAGTATCGGCGTCCAAAAGTTCAGTCCTTTGCTATCCTCCTCCTCGCGGTCATATCCAACCAGTTGATCCATCTACCGGTGGTAGTGGCAGCACATGTATCTTATCTAGTCTGAAATGTTAGTCCCCAAACGAGGTGAGCACAACCACCGAGTAGTAAAGATCCACCAAACTACACAATGCATCAAACAGAACAATCAAGGTATCATGTATAAAATACATATCATTCATGCATTCGAGCATACCTCACCTTACAACCATGCATATATCACCATGTAACATGCATATACAACCATGCACTTGTACTCATATCATCAAGCAGCCATGCATATATCACCATACAATGTGCATATACCACCATGCACTTGTATTTATATCATCAAGCAGCCATGCATATATCACCATATAATGTGCATATACCACCATGCACTTGTATTTATATATACCACCATGCACTCATATCATCCATGCTATCAAGCATACATCACCATGAGATCCATTCAAGCCTTCATGATCGCATTCTCAATCTCAAATAGCATCAATTTATTTTCATAAGCAGATCATGCATCATGCCATATGCATACACCCATGCACATGATTCAATTTCAATTTTTATCTTTCCCAAGGATCTCATCATTTTTCTTTCCAGGGACCAATGTTTGCATCCCACAATTTATTGCTCGCACCCAACCTGGCATCATGAGGAGCCTCTGGCACACACCTGCGGGCATCCGACACACACCTCTGGGCATCTCGTACCCCAACTGGCATCACGAGGAATCCCCCCCCCCCCCCGGCAGACACCTCCAGGGCTTTCGGAATTACGTACCGCCATACCAACAGGCACTTCCCCCTGGACATTACGTATCGTATACCACCAGGCATCTCGAAATTCCTAAGGACATCCAGGCATGTATCGTAATACAACCGGGCATCCGGTACAAACCTCCGGGCATCCCAATACTCCCAGGGCATCGTCGGCTCACACCTCTGATGGTCTTGCCATCATCTCAATTTATATTTACACATGTATCTCAATCTCAACATGGCATTTGATACAATAATATCAAGGGTCTCAACAACATTTCATGCCATATAACATGCCACATGTCATCACATATGCAGCAAAATCAACCACTCAAAGTATTTCATTACATGGATAAATTCTTTTATTTTTCAAGACACATCAATTTTTCGGATAAATCAGAATACATTCCTCCAATTAAATTTCCAGAAAAATTAGTAAATGGCATTAATAAATTATGAAAATTTGACACATCATAGATGTGATCGAAAAGCAGATATCTCATGAATAACTGTATACCAAAAGAATCTCACACAACACAGTATAATCCACACATCACAGATTATTTAACTTCAATATTTCGGCTTGCACAGTTTCTGAAGAAATTCAAATTGAATACACAAATGAACTCCAAAAATCCTGAAATTTTGACATGTTATAGAAAAGTCCTATAGCTAAATATCTCATGAAGAAATCGAAACCCAACTCGTTCTAGATTAATAGTTATAGACGATTATTTCCTCTGTTTTCGGTATTATCTTTACCCAGATTATCATCTTTCAAAAGAAACTCATTTCACCGACCTACATATGTTCATTTCTTCTAAAGTTTTGATATTTCATTCCTCAGAATAGTACCTACAACTTTTGTTAAGGACACGCGAACAAATTTTAACTGTATGATTTTATAAAAAATCACGAAATCACACTGGGTCGAGTTAACGTTTTTCCCATACCCAGTCTCTTAAAAACACAACGATTTTACCGACCTATTCTCATTCATTTCCTCTAAATTTTTTATATGTTCTACCTCAAGGAGTATACTACAACTTTCATTAAGAGATTAAAGTAAGATTTTCACTAAAAAGTTACTTTACAGACCCCGAAATCTCTAAAGGTCAGCACAACGGATTTCAGATCTAACTTCTCCAAAGAAAAATCGTTTCACTAACCAATACTTGTTCGTTTTGCCTCAAATTTTAGTATGTTGTTCTTCAAGGTGTTTTCTACAACTTTCATGAAGAAATCGAAACAGGATTCTGACTAAAAAGGTCACATGCAACACACAAACTCAAGGATGGTCGGACTGGTCTTTCCAGAAACAGCATGCATGACCAACAAATCTCCCTTCAAAGCTCCGAAATCTCATCCCATCTACCGCAACCAAGACTTACCATCTACTACACATACACACAGCAATGCAAAGGGTAGGATTTAGGACTTCACTTGCCTCAAATTGGAAGGAAACACAGCAAGACAAGGCGGGGCGAGGCTGCAAACGACGGTGGATGCGCAGACTCCTTCTTCCTCTTCTCCTCTCGCTCGCTCTCCCTCTTTTGGATGGTAACTCTCTCTCTCTCATCTCTCTCTTCTGGTCAAAATCCCCCTCCCATTTTTCCTTTTAGTTGAATTAAAACCCTTGCATGCTTTACTTCTTGCATGGAGGGACACTTGTCCCTAAGAAGGAGACAAGTGTCTCCCTTGTTGAAGACACTTGGAGGAAGCCGTCCGGCTCCTCCCCCCTTTCCATGCGGTCAACAGCCCTATGGGCTCTATGGGCCGCCCCCTCTTGGCCCACTTTAGGCCAACACTCTTGGGCCTAAAGTCCTAACTTAAATGGCCTAAAGTCCTGAAATTTTGGGATGCCACAGTCTAGTTATCTCAAGAGTAATCAGCTCTGAGAATAGCCCTATAGGCGCGTCAATGAAATGCCCGATTTATTCAGTAGAAGGCAGGACTGAAAAATCTTGATGTCACAAAAATAGTAGGACGTTTAGCCAATATCACAAGGATTTTTCCTATTAAAACATGTCTAAAAATCACCAAATTCACACACAACATAGACAATATGATGAAGAACAAGTTTCATTAAGAGGCCAAGTACATAATTCTAAAAAAAAAAATGAAACAAAAATATCAAAGGTCTGTCCAAACATGAGTTAGAACAGGGGTTCGAATTTGATCCCATGTCCAAATTCTGATCTAGTCTTAAAAAAAATGAAAAGTGGTCCAAACGATAAGTGATTTGCATGAAATCAGCAGTATTGAAAACTTCTAAGTGTGTTTTTCACTTCCTAAAAGGGCTCAAGTCCAAACTAGGTAAACTAGGTTCTCTACAATCAAGATCTCTAAAAGTGCACATGTCGGTAACCAAAAATCAGATCACAAACATGCATTAATAAATCTCAAAGCCATTCAAGTAACACACAAATGGCATGAAAAAATTGTATGCAACATAGAATTGTTACGACAAACAATTGGGGTGATCATCTAACTCTAAATCGTCATGAGAAAATGTCACACAATTCGATGACAATACGATATTACTTCAAGATTCATGATAAATTGCTAGTGGGTTTCTAAGTGAACATGCGCTTTTGCGGCACAAATTTAACATGTAAAATGACACTCAAATGCAATGATGTGAATATGTACTCAAACCTTGTAACATGTAGTTTAAGTGTCAACAAGACATTATTATAAGATTTGGTCTTTGAAAGACCCAAACAAGCATGACAAGACGCATATATGGCAAGCCTTCATTTCGGCATTAACTTCATAGAATGGGCATGAATTCATTCATCTCAAGACATGCAAAATTCATATAAAAAATACTACATATAGAGCATGAATGTTGAACATTTGTTGTTCAGAGTTCAAAACCTAAATGTGATCGCATGAATTGTAACAAAAACGACAAAACAAAGATGCAAATTTAAACCATGTACTGTTGTAGCACATTTTCACATTAACTCATGCAATTGACTTACTTGTCAATGTCAAGACTTTGCAAAGCATGCATCGATTGAACATATAACTCAGGCAATTTTAATCTAGTTAAACTCATCCAAAAATCATGAAACAATTATAGGATGTTCTTCACACAATTACAAACAATTTCATGAAGGAAAGTTCTTCTAGAAATCAACATAGAAATTAGCACAAAAATGACAAAATCAAAGATCAATATGAAACAGAATGACCTAGGCTTGGAACTGAGTAGATATGACCTAGTTAAGCATATGCATAAAATGATTTGGAACAAAACTCTTGAAGGAAAGATTTTCCAGAAGGAAAGATTGTCCAGAAACCATCACAGAAGGCTAAAAAAAAAAATTAGTAAAATCTCATTTCGGAGCAAGAATAGAACTGAAAATCTAACTGAGCTATAATGGAATCACTCATTTTCGGAGATGTTTTTCAAGGGTCAAACGACACTCAATTGAGGCACATGACCTATCATTCCAAAGCACATGTATTACCTAAGCCTAAGAGGACTCGAGTTGAAATGAAGTCATTTCAAACCTCATTTTGGCCAAAACAATAGATCAATCCTATTACTACGAAATTGCAAATTCAAGCAACTCACTAAATAGCACAATAGCATAGTATATATCTCTAATATTGAACCCTAGCCCTGGCCTATTGATCCAGCCTCATTTCACGAGGTTCGAGATCGAGAAATTACCTTTTGACATGGTTTTCCTCGATTTCAATTGTGAGCGTCATCAAAACTGCTGGTTTTCCTCGATTTTCATGAACCTCCAAGGGCCAATTTGGACAGCAAGAAGCTCTGAGATGTGGCGGAACTGCTGGCTCAAGATCAAACTAGAACCGGTCCAATCAGATCGGCCTTCGTGCACCAACGAGAGAAATCAAGCCAATCAAAGACTACTAGTGGATGACCGGTCGATCCTTGATTGCAGCAAGATTAGGGACTTTCGAAGTGATTGATCGTCGGAGATTAGAGGCACTGAAAGCACCAGCGGCCGCTAGTTTGGTCAAAAATGGAATCAGTCCCTCCTAGATCGATTTTGAAATTTTCGAGGGGAATTGAACTACCGAACAAGGAGAAATCGACAACCGTCTGTTGTTGGAACTTCTGTCGGAAGGGAAGAAGGATAAGGCTCACCGCAGGGGCTGGCGGTGGCCGATGAGACGCCGATTCATGGCCGGAAAGAAGGTTGGTTTGAATTGGTTGAAGAGAGAGAGGAGAGGAGAGAGGAATGGGTGGGAAATAATAGAATAGAGAGAGAGACTGACGAGAGAGATTTTGTGCCCCAAAAATGAAGCCTCCCCTAAAATGGATGGAAAATTTGCCTTATATGCTCCCTAAGTCAAGCGATATCGGCCGTCGGTTTGATTTGACGATCAAAATTTCGATCCAACGGTCAAAAATCGATTTCAAAGGCTCTATCATGATCTCGAGCTATCGAGTAATTGATCTAGTGGGTTTGATTTGCAAAAACCGGAGTCAAAATTGAGAATTGCGTCAAAATGTTCGATTAGGGGTTAATTTGCAATTTGATGAAATTTGAGAGTTAATCTGTAAATTTAAAAAAAAAAAAAAAAACTAAAGGTGCAGAAGTGAAATTGACATTGAGAGGATCCCGAAACCGATCGCCAAAGGTCAGGAACTGGCCGACAAGGAGCCGAACAGGCTAGCCCCACCAGCAATTGATTAGACCAATTAGATTGGTTCGGTCCAATTCGGCCTGATTTTGACCGATTCTTGACTGGTTTTGTCTAATTCTTGCCATTTCTCCTACTAGGGACCCTTGTAGGTCCAAAATTTATGCAATATTGAAAAGAAATTTTACCCTATTTAAGAGGAAATTGGCCAATTAAAGTACAATTTAGCTAATCAAATCTTATGAACGTGATCTAGGGGTTTTTTATTGACCTAATCGAAAGATTATCTTGAAAAAAAAAAAGAGTCAAAACCATTGGTTCTTTGAATTGGGCATAAATAGCTAAAATGGTAAAATTTGCAATTCAATAGCCAAAATATCAAATTAATCAAAATTGAACTCAATTGGCATCACAATTGCTCTATCTAACGAACTACCCATGTGTAAGATCACCTAATACATTCATCGACCTTGAATTGAAGCGCTTGAGGTTATGTCAAAAATGAATCTAAGCTTAATGTCAATTGAAGCTTAATTCTTTGACTTTCTTATGTTCGAGAGGATAAAATTCTTCAAGTTTATGAGTTTTGATATGAGGTTTACAATATTGATTTTGGATTTTGACTTATCTTAAGAAAGTGCGTAAAAAACAATCGTTCAATCGTAAATCATGAATGATTGATTTTGGTCCCCTAATTAGGGCTCTAAACGGCAATTCGCATTTTGACTCAATAAATCACGAAAGTAAATGCATAGACAGATTTAAAACAATCCCTAAACCATATGTCAAAGAAGGAACTATACCTAATTATGACTAGAATAAAATTAATTTTACTTTTAGTCGATTTATAACCTAAAATTTAAAAAAATTAGAAATTAAGGTTCTTAATCGAATTTTATGAAATTTTTAACACAAAAGTCAAATTGGCATTAAAAGAAATGTATTTGTGCATTTTTTTTCCAATTTTTTTGTCAAATGTTTGAGCAAAAGTCAACCATTTAGTTGACTTTTCCTAAAATCTTGATCTTTTGGTCAAATTTTTGAATTTTCGGGAAATTGATTTGACAAAAATGAAATTCAAGTTAAATGGATTTTTTTTTGGGGATAAAAAGTCAATTTTTGACTCAATGTTGAGTTTTGGTTAAAGAGTTGATCGAAAAGCAACCTAAAAGTCAACTGTATAACTTTTCGGGTTTTTCTCGAAAATGAACTAGAAATTGCTTAAAAACAACAATGCAAAATAAAGAAATGAAAAATGACAGTTTTTGGCCGAGAAATAGGGTTCTATTGTGATCAGAAATCCAAATCTCATTTTTTACATTTTAATGACGTGTCGACTAAGAATCAAGTGTTAACAAAGATAAGTCTTTATTTCTACCTTTTGGAATTTAATCATTCAATGATTGGGACAAGGTGTCCAAACTAGCTTATGGCCTAATTGGAATCTTGGAAGATAAGGTTGTCTATCCCTTAGTGACCTTTGACTCAAGACCAAATGAGATACCTCTTTTTCCAACTAAAATTGTTTTGAAATTATGGACCTCCATTGTTCGCCAATTTTAAATAGCTTTTTGTGATTCGAATTTGAAGAAACTTTCTCATGAAAGTTGTTTAAAAAATTTTGGCCTACAACATACGTAAATTTCATATTTTTCTGAGGTAAAATGGTAGAGACGAAAGCCCAATCAATTACTATTTGGAACCTGCCTTGTATAGGAAAAACGATGATTGGGTTGCTTTCTCGAATTTTTGTAAAATTTTTCCTTTCAAATTTGGATATGCTTCATTAATGAAAGTTTTAAAGGACATCCATGTGTATAACATATGAAAATTTCAAAGAGTTTGATAAAGATTTGGATTTTGAAATCGGTCCTTCTTTGTGATTATTGGAACTGCTCGATAGACAGATTGTTGGGTTGTGTTTAGTGATTTGCTACTATTTCCATAGCATGAATTGTATTGACTTCCTTGGTGAGAATTTGTTTTGAAAGTCTTCACTACAACATATTAAAATTTCATAATTTTTCGAGCGCATTTGATAGGATAATGACATTGATTTCGGAAACTGCTCATAACTATTTTTCACACCAAGGAGGGGAAGTCACACGTCCAGCTTGGAATCTAGCTCTTAATTGCCATCTTGAGGTACCCTAAGCTACCTAGCTATAGTCATACCCTATCTTAAGACTTGGTAACCAAGTAAGACTCCTCATAAATGCTTGTTGACCGGTTTATTTGAGGTATATATTGAAGGCCGATTAGAAGACCTATGGCACCTATTAAGGGGGAAAGACAAGTGTAAACATGTGTGAATACATTTAATGAGCTGCAGGCTAAGTGTGAACACTTGTGAACGCATTTAATGAGGGTTGGGCTAAGTGCGAATAGGTGCGAACACATTTAATGCCATTTTGGACTATTCTTGGAGGAAAAGCCCTATAAATTGGGGTAAATCCATTCACCCCAACACCACTTGACCAAAGCCCATCGTCCTCTCCTTACCTTCCACCATCAACCACCCTCCTCTCTTACTCTCAAAATTTAGCCTCCTCTCCTCTAGGAATACTTGCCACTACCTTTACCATTGCCACCACCATTTCAAGACCACTAGCTTAGAAAATTGTAAGTAGAACTTACTAATATTTGATTAGGGCATTGTGTTATGCTATTCCGAGCATGTGAAGAGTCCTTGATTGAAGCTGATTGGCTTGTTACTTGAACTTGTTTAATAATGTTTCCGATCGTTCTTATATTGTTGATATCTTTTATGATGATGCTTATGTCCGTAAGCCAAAGTATGTTCTAGGCTACAAAAAGGGATCTTGTTGTTCTTGGACATGCATTGATACACGACGGACTAGACCTTACTTGGTATTTGGTTGATATTAGGGCGTATCAATTCCGAGTCATGTTCAGTTCTAGGTTTGTGTTCAATCGTAATGCCTCAAGTTACAAGCCTTTAGTGGTAAGTAAAATTACTAATATTTAGTTAGGGCATTGTGTTAAGCAAATCCAAGCGTGTAGCAAGTCTGTGTTTGATTTATGTAGAACCTTGTTTTTGCTTGAGGTTCGGTTTGTGTTTGCTTGAATTGATTTTGACTTCATTCTTTGATTGAGTTCAGCTCTTGTAACTTGTTCATTTTGCCTTGGCTTGGCCTTTGGCTCGACTTGAATTTTGAAGCGACCCAATTCTTGTGTTTGTATGCCTTGGCTTTACTTTGATCCCAACTGTTTTAAAAGATGTTTTAGCGAAAAGCTCGTTATTGCTTTACAAAAGCCTGTTAAAACACTTTTACAAGTGCATCTTTTGGTTCATGCCTTGATCTTCGAAAAAGGGTTTCGTCAGCCTTGAATGCACGTAAGATCATGTTGGATTGGTCATTTCTTGGTCTCTGTGCGATATTGAGGCATATCGTTCCCGAGCTAAGTTTAGTACTAGGTCGGTGAACATGTCACGATGGGCTGGTCCCTTCATGGTCTCAATGCAATATTGAGGCGTAGTGTTCCTGAGCCAAGTTTGGTTCTATGTCAATGAACATGTCACGATGAGCCGGTCCTATCATGATCTCGGTGCGGTATTAAAGTATATCATTCCTAAGTCAAGTTGGGTACTAAATCATTACTCAAAGGTCTCAGACCAAGCCATGGACCTTAATTCGTGCTCAACATGTTCAAGATTTGAAATTGGTAAGGCATTTCACACACTTATGCATGGCATGCCTTCGAACCTTAAACTAAAAGCGAAGTTAAGAACCAGATTGTGATGCTTGATGCATGGACAAATGAGAGACTAAATTATGCCGTCGACTAATGGATTTCAACAACAATGCCTGATGGATGTTGGAAGAACTTATGGGTTTTGGTTATACTTTCAATCAATGGATTTCATTGACAATACCCGATGGATTTCAAATTCTCGATGGATATCAGATACTTGGTAGATTCCGAAAGGGTCAATGGATTTCGATCATTAATAAATGAATCCTATGTGCATGAGTTTCTCACATTATGGAATGGATCTTGATTTATGCTTGCATCTAAGTAAGGCGTGAGTTCCTTATATTATGAATGAATTTTGACTGATGCTAGCATATTGTTGTTGAGGATTTCTCAAGCTACTAACCAAGATATAGCTTTTGTTTTGCTATTGATTTGCCATTGACAATTGCTTCGTATAAGATGTATGCTTGTTGATAGGCGAGGCGTCCTCCTTCATAGAAATTAGTGAGTTTTACTTACTAAGTTCGTGACTCACCCCATTTTTTTTCCCAGAATTGTAAGCATAAAAGAGTTACAGTCTCACTAAAGGAGCTAAAGTTTACCTCGGCCTTTTGAACATATATGATGTAGTCTATGTAAATATAATAGCCCATGATAGAAGAGCTTGCAAATATAACTAATGTAATTGTGTGTTTACAAGTGATTGTTTTTCTGGCTGTTTGTTGTTGTCTAGGTGTTGTTTATAATGCTTTCGTATGTGCTTAATGAAACGATAAAAATAAACGGGACGACAATGTGCCTAGGACATTGTGAAAATTACCTATCGATCGTGACATTGGAGATGGAGTTGGGATTGTTACAATTTGAACCCATGATTGGGGTCTTTCTCTTCATCTCTCTCGTGGAATGAAAAGAAGAAAACGAAATTGTTAAGGAAAGAGAATGGTTTAAGGATGACCACTAACCTAACAAGGTTTATGAGGATAACCTAGAACCTATAGTCAAGGTTTATGAGTGTACTCTATAATCTAAAGACAAGGTTTATGAGATAACATAGAACTTATATACAAGATTTTTTAGGATAACCTAGAACTTCAAGGACAAGGTTTAAGGTTTACCAGGAACCTAATGGATGAGGTTTGAGGTTTATCAAGAGCCTAAGGGATGAGGTTTGAGATTTACCAAGAATCTAAAGGACGAGTTTTGAAATTTACTGAGAAACTAAGAAACGAGGTTTGTGGTTTACCAGGAACCTAAGAGACGAGATTTGAGGTTTACCAAGAACCTAAGAGATGAAGGGTATGGTTTAAGATGACCAAAAACCTAAGACAAAGAGTATGGTTTAGGAAACCCAAAAACCTATCAAGAGCCTAAGGTATGGTTTGAGAGCCAATCTTGTAAAATAATTTAAACTTGTCTTGGTAAATGATACCAATTGTCAAATTCTTTCATAAAGGATTTTAACTAAATAAAGTTTGATTAACCATCTAAAGGTAAAATCAAATATGCCAATCTGGAAATAACCTAATCAAAAAAGTCTTTCACACTGGGTCTCAAAAACGATTTTCATTCCCATCCTTTTATGTGGAAAAACTATTCGATTCTCACTAGAGAGGTCTCACATAACCTATGTCTAAAGGTTTTCGAAAATGTTCACAGTGAATACAATTTCATTGATCAAAAAGTCTTTGAAAAGTCCCGTAATGATGGCTTGGTCATGGGCTTACACAAAGGGTTAGTTGCTTTGAGGCCAAGAAAAATATTTTCAATCAATTTCTTCATTAGGTTTACAAGTCAAGAACCTTAAAGATAATAGGATTGCTTTCATTCCTTTTAGTGGCAG
Source organism: Eucalyptus rudis (assembly GCA_019915205.1). NCBI lineage: Eukaryota > Viridiplantae > Streptophyta > Magnoliopsida > Myrtales > Myrtaceae > Eucalyptus > Eucalyptus rudis. Next base: position 570,346 of record JAHMTN010000021.1, on the reverse strand, counting down.
CTCCTATATGAAGTTCTCACTTCAACTCGAACCATCTTAATCGGAAGAGATTTCGGATAAGGGTTGTAATGTTGGTTTAGGTGAGGCTTTGAAAGGCTTGACATTTTTCAGATATCAAGGGTGTAAAAGTGGATGATTATCTTGGCATCATTGCAATTACGCAACTTTATGGGAAGTTGCGACTCTTGAAATTTGACCTATCTCGAAAATCCTTTTGATTATTTTGTTTCACAACATGAGAGCTTCACTCTCCTTTCTAATGACATTGCTTGCAATACATACTTTGTCAAGCATTTCTTTTGTTTTTCATATGAATGGCCTTTTGCATGGCCACTACTCTTGTTTTTCTTATGCTGAATCTTTTTCTAGTCATTGGCCTTCCTTTTACCAAGCACATTGCTTTTGCATGTCCCTAGTTTTCATTTTCTTTTGAGCATCTAGGACTCTCGAGTGGTTTCATAAATAGGACTAACATTCTCACTTTTATTGATAAATCATATGCCTTTGCCCTAGTGTGGGGAGATAATCATTGCTTGGGGTTTCAAAAAAATAAAATTGCATAAGGCTCAAATTGGCTAAGCAAACGGTGATTGTGTTTGGGTAGTGAACAAAATGCTCTTCATCACTTTGGGATGTTTCAAACTTCCATAAGAAATCACCTAAAACTGTCACAATAAGATTGATGCAAGTAAAGGTAATAAAATTTTCTTGATCTTTTGCTCTATAATTTCCAACCAAGATCCTCTATTTTGCCCCAATATGGATTTGTTCCCAACATAGTTATTTTGGAAATGCTCCTTTTTGGCTCAAAGTGGCTTGCAAGGGATATGAATAGTGTTTGGAATTGAGAAAGAAATGCCTATGTCATTTCAATCTATGTATTCATTGTGAATGAATCCTATGCCTTAAGACAATGTTCTTTTCACTCAATTCTCTCAAAGTATGTATAAGGACGTGTTTGGTTAATGGGTGCCTCTCATCATCTTAGGCACTACCATTTGACATATTTAACAATCTTTTTCTAACTTCTTGAATCATCAATTGGATAAATTAATCTCCATAAGGAATTAAGATATAAATAATGTTTTTAAAAGATATGTTCCCTTATGTTCCCTTGACTATACTAGGGAGGATTTTAGAAACAAAGTTGAAAGAAATTTGTAGATATAATAGGTTTTATTTGCAAAAGGGGTCCACTTCTAGAGTTCTGACTAACTCTTTTGGTGTTCTAAGGGATAAGGCCACTTTTATGTTGTAAAGAAAGCAGTCAAACTTTGGGAGTTTAGTTCTCTTGAGGTTGATTGCCTAAGGATTGATTGAGTCTCCCTTGGGGATTCTTTGATACTAGCAAAATGAACAAACATGCAAATGCAACATGTATACAAGAGATGCATGATGCAAATATCTTAAAGTGGCTTGCATTCAATCCAAAAGTGGCTTAAAAGCCTTTCACTTTATTCATGGGTAATACTTCTTGACAACATCGGTGTTTACATGCCTGGGCAATTTTTGGCCATCCATTTCTATAAGAATCAAATCTCCACTAGGTAGCACCTTCTTTATGATATACGGACCTTCATAGTTCAGAGTGAACTTTCCATAAGGCTCTGGAATGATAGACAAGACCTTTCTCAAGATGAGATCGTTGATCTTAAAGTGTCTCAATCGATCCTTACGGTTGAATGACTTAGCTACTCTCCTTTGGTAGCTTTGTCAATGATATAGGGCTTTTACCATCTTCTCATCAATCATGTTGAGCTATTCAAATCTCTATTGAACTCATTCAGTTTGAAAGAGCTTGACTTGAGAAAGTACCCTCAATGAATTTCCACTTCTACATGTAACACGCTTCCATTCCATACACCAATAAGAATGGCGTTGCCTCAGTTGAAATGCAAATAAAACTTCAGTAAGCCATCAAAGCGTATGGCAACCAATCATGCAAGTCACAATAATTTTTAGCTATCTTGGCTAATATTTTCTTGATTTTCTTATTTGCCGCTTCCACAGCTCCATTCATTTGTGGGTGGTAAGGAAAAGAGTTTAGAAGGCGCATATCAAACTCACTGAGTAATTTGTCCACAACCTTGTTATTCAAGTTTGATCCATTATTGGTGATGATCACCTCGGGAGCTCTATACCGAGCAATAATATCATGACAAGTAAACTTTCCCATGCTTTTTGCAATAACGTAGGCACAAGAACTCGCTTCAATCCACTTGGTAAAGTAATCAATGGCCACCATGATAAAGCGATGTCCATTTTGACACGTTGGAATTAATCAGTCCGACGATGTCGATGCCCCATATCAAGAAAGGCCAGGACTCGGATATTTGATGCAATTCATTAGGAGAAGCATTGCTTTTGTCTCCATAGACTTGGCATTTATGATAGTACCTCACATGTTTGAATGCAAATGGCTTCCATGGTTAATTAGTAGTAACCAACCCTCATGATCTTTTTTTGTCAAGCCCCAATCCTCGAGTGCACATCCATCCCTCAATGGTCGATACAAATGCGACATTCCCAGGTGTCGTCGTCGACCCAATTCATTTTAGTACGCATGTGGAAGCGAAACAATAAACCCCTGACAACAAACAACACGGGATAGCAATAGCAGGACACAAGTTTTCACAAAACACATTTTTATAAACAATTGGGTTTAGGTACAAAAGAGATTGGATAAAAAGTCAACAAAATATTGGCTCTCAAAAGAAACTATTCTACAACAACTAGTCAGACACATACGCTGATCCTTCAGACTCTACTTCCATAGACTCCGACATTCGGGTCCTCCACCAACACTATCTAAGGACCTGAAAAAATTAAGCCCACGACAGAGTGAGACATTGTCTCAGTAAGTTCACCCCTTAAACCCCTATTAGGAAGAAAATACACCCAAGGGTGGCCTAGCCACATAATACAGAGAACTTACCTCACCTTAGTTTCCCTCTTGCACGACAACACAACTCATATACACATAAGGCACAAAATCACGGCACACGACAATTGGAATGCCTCCCCAACACAATTAATCAAAGGAGGTCCCAATTATAAGACTACCGTTATGACACATCCCATACCATGCCACAAAGTTTTGTCTCATAATTAGGCTCAGCTAACTCAACTAACCATGCGTTCCAATTGTTAATTACACCCCTCAAAGGTATGGCCAACTCTAAGTTTGGGTGTCTACTAGCATAGCCAGGCATCGTTTCACTTCTTTCGAGCACGGCTACGTCTCTCAAAGATGGCTTTCTCGAAGGAGCGTAGGTCCAGAATCTATTGCGACTCGAGTCCCAAATGAATGGGTAAGGTCCGGCGTAAACACTTGGGACGAGTTCTCTTAACCAACACATGACCATTCAAATTTCGCCTAGGACACCGTGCATTGCACTCAAATGCCTAAATTAAAATAGTGATCTTGGCCTAATTTCTTCATATTAAAAACATCCGATGAAAATAGCCGTGTGTGGATACACGATCAGGTCAATCCTTAAAAATTGATATCCTCCAATTTAAGATCTCACTATTTTATATAGTATAAAAAACTATTCTTGGTGTTAAAATCCGACATCTGGAATTTTCTGAACAAATAATGAAATTTCTCAAATTTGGGAATAAATGACCAAAAATCAAATCAGCACTCAATTCGCACAATTTAACATCCAATTGCATAAAATGAACGCACCATTGCAATCAACATGAAATTCCAGTCACTGGCTATTCCGGTCTAATTTTCGGAAAATAATAAATAATTAAATAATTACCAAAACTAATAAAATAAATATAATTAAATGCTATAAATAGGAACTTAGGCCAGAAAAGCCTAATTAAATACCGAAAAGGGCCCGGAAAATTTCCGAACCAATCTAGTTAATTAATACAACCTGTCTAGTCTCCAATTAATCTAATCTAACCACCTAACATACAAAATTGGATAATTAAATCACTAATCTAATCTAACTAACCACCTAATCCTCAATTAACTTAAACTAATCACCCCTTAAGCATAATTTACCTCCTAAGCAAGGTTTAGTGAGTAAATTCACCGGTTTTGTGATCCAATGAGTTCACTACGATAGGGACGCGAAGACGGGCAACAAACTCTGAAGCAGCGGCACCAAGCGAGGCCGGGAAAGGCTTGGAAATGGGCCTCGAAGCCCATAGCGTCTTGCTGGGTTTTGATTCTATTGCTGGGTCGAAGGGGAGAGCTGGACAGCTGGTTCGGTGAGATAGGATTGCCAGAGGTAGTAGTGGCCTAGGCGGGCGACTTCAGTGGCAGGCGATGGTGCGGCTTCCAAGCGGAGCTACGACGGTCGAACGATGAGGAACACAGTGAGAGGATCTCGAACACAGGCGGTGCAACGACTGGTTTGGCGGGAGCTCGGGTGTGCGACGAGGGGTGTGCTGGCGGTTCGATGGGTGAGCGACGGCTTTAAATGGCAAGGGGGGGCTGATGCTTGGTTTTCCTGCAATTTTCAAAGCTCCAAGGTGTCTCTAATAGGGATAACAAGGTTGAGGGAGGAAGAAATGGGACAACAAAGACATGAGGGCCCTTCCAAGCTTCATCCTCTCCCTTTGTCCCCCCTTGAAGATGTCCCATTGGTTTGCTGGCTTCCTCAACACATTTGTAGACCACAAAGCTTCCTTAGGAAGTCTTGGAAGTGGTCCAAAAGTGCAGAGGACCAATGGCTACGAATTTTCAAGTGTCCCCCTCCAAATTGAACCAAATCCCCTTCAAATTAAGCCAATTTGATGGCCATAAATTCCACCATTGATTCCTCAATCAAATTGACATTTTTTCTCGCCCATAGAACCAACTTCCATCCCAAAAACGCGATAAAAAATGGTCCTCTAAATTTTTCGGACAATCTCAGTTCGTAGAAAAATCTTCGAAGGATGAGTCGATGGTCCTAAAATACATCGTGACATGACAGAACTTTTAATTTTTGAAATCGGATTCAAATTTGCGGTTAATTTCAATTGGGCGCAATTTTAGTGTGACCTAACCTACCATGTAGCTTTTAGATATTTTTGGTGCAATTGACCCGTGATCGATTTATTTCGAGTCACAATGTACCTCTTCGACATATTGGCAACTCTCGGTTATCGTAAAAATCTCGAGATTTCAAATGCGGATACAAGGTACCAAAACGACAGAAAAATCGATCTAGTGCCGTTCGATAGAAATTTTACAACTAGGTGGAATCACCCACATACTAATTACATACCTCTATTGAATCGACCTATCTTCGATCTCTGATTGATTTTGACGGTGCCGTAATGATCCTTGCAAATAAGCACGGTCGAGTAGTTAATTCCTGGTCGACTTCTCAAGTCTATTGCGTTAAAATCCCTTAATGGCTTTCTTAGATAGTCTAGTTATCTCATGAGTGATCAGCTCAAAGAATAACACTATAGGCGCGTCGATAGAAAGCCCGATTTATTTAATTGAAAATAGGATTGAAATTCTATGATGTCACTTTTCGCCAGGAGATGACCATCCATATGAGGGCCACACTCTACTTCATGTATCTCTTTCATCAATAATTTGGCCTCTTGCACATCAACACATTTCAACAAGACCGAATTGAAAGACCTCTTATAAAGGGCTCTTCTATTGAAGAAGAATTTGGATGTCAACTTTATCAAAGTATTTTCGATCATTGACTTAACTCCTTTGGGGAAATTTACCCTCCTGGAGGTAATTCATAATATCATAATACCATGGTTGACCATTAAGTTCTTATTCAATTAGTATGTAGTAAGTAGGCTTCTTCAAGATGTCAAATTTGTAAGGGATCAATGCCCAAGTCGTCAATTACTTGTAACATCGACAATAGGGTTGCTAAAGCATCAGCAAATTGGTTTTGTAATTGTGGCAAGTAATCAAAAGAGATTTCATCAAATTCCTTTACTAAATCTTCAAGATACTTATAGAAATGAATTAGTTTCACATCTTTTGTTTGCCACTCACCTTCCATCTGGAGTATGATGAGCGTGGAATCACTGTAAACTTGAAGTTTTTCTTTTTTACTTTCGTATCAATAGTCAACTACAGACCAATGATACAAGCCTTATATTCAAAATATTGTTGATGCAAGGAAATACCAACTTTGCGGTCACTGGGTAATGTTGACTAGTTAGGGATATTATAATTGCTCCATTGCTAGAACCAGAAAGATTAACAGCACCATCGAAATACATGGTCCATATGTCATGTGAGACTAGGTGGATCCATTCATCGACTTTGTCTTAATCATCAGACTTCTCAAGATTTTTCAACTAGCATATCAACTATGGCCCGACCTTTGACGGATTTCTTTGCCACGCTTCAAATATGAAACTCAGAGAGTAGTATTTATCATTTAGCGAGCCTCCCAACCAATGCAGGCTTCTCCAAAATGTACTTGATTGGGCCATTCTTAGTTATTAGTAGGATGTGATGGTGAAGAGTATACTATCTCAATCGATGTAATACCCCAAAGTGATGCTACACACGTCTTCTCTACTTCGAGATATCGAACCTCAAAGGTGGTGAACTTCTTACCAAGGTAGTTTATAACACATTCTATCCCATCATTTCCTTTTTTTTTTAATGCTGAAATAGCTCTCAAAGACTTGTCATGGATGGTGAGATATAGAATTAGAGGTACGCCTTGAATAGACAATACCGGGATAGGGGGTTGTGAAAGATATCACTTAAGTCCTTCAAATGACTTCTAGTATTCTTCATCCCAATTGACTTTGGCACTCTTTTTCAATAGTTTGAAGAATGGCTTTGCAGTTTCCGACAATTGAGATATAAATCTCACCACATAGTTCAGTCTTTCTAGTAGGCTCCAAACTTCTTTGATAGTGGAAAGAGGTTTCAAGTCACATGTAACTTTCACCTTGGAAGGATCTATTTCAGTGCCCTTGTTACTATCCATGAATCTGAGGAGATTCCTAGACTTTGCCCCAAATATGCACTTTGCAGGGTTAAGCCTCAACTTAAACTTCCTTAGTCAATCAAATAACTTCCTCAAGACTTCGATGTAGTCTTCATCTTGTCTTGATTTAGCAATCATGTCATCAACATAGACTTCAATTTCTTTATGCATCATGTCGTGGAATAATGCCACCATAGCTCTTTGATAAGTTGCCTCAGCATTCTTCAAGCCAAACGGCATAACTTTATAGTAAAATGTTCCCCATGGGATGATAAAAGACATTTTAATCTTATCTTCTTCCTTCATCTGGTCTTGGTTGTAATCGGAGAATCCATCCATGAAGGAGAATAGCTCGAATCCGGCCGTAATGTCAATCAGGACATCAATATGCGACAAAGGAAACTAATCCTTAAGACTCACCTTATTTAGATTGTGATAATCAACACATACTTGGACGCATCCATCTTTCTTAATGATTGGAACTATGTTGGTGATCTAGCTAGCATAATGAATGAGCTCGATGAAACTTACTTTCAATAGCTTCATGACTTCCTCCTCAATTTTCTTAAAACAACTTAGGTTTTTTTCCTTCTGACTTTCTATTTCTTCGGCATAATGTTAGGATTGAGTGGTAATGCATGTTCCACGATCTCGGCATAAGTGTGATGTCCTACTAGCGTCACTTTCTACGTTTGAATGCAACATGAAGACAAACTTCAACTAAAATGATAGGTCTTGAGAATGAATGGCAAATAAGCCACACATGATCCCAGCCAAAATAGGTGTTCATAGTAGAATCCGCTAAAACCATTTGATTCTTTCAAAAGCTTTAACAATGCACACCTATAGAATTATGATCTTAATTTCACCTACTATCACATAATTGAAAAGTAGAAGGTAGAGAAAAGGGCGCTTTTATATCTTTCCATGAGATAACAGTTTGAGACATGTTTCTTACAAGCTTGTTTTCATCCGCATGCATATATATGTACATCATTTGCACTTCCTCAAAATAGAAAAGAACATGCAGTGAAATGTTTGGTAATGAGGGTTCAAAAAGTGTCCTATCTCCTCTACTCAAAGTCATCCCATGCTGATACAAAAGCCACCATTCACGAGCCTTACTATATATACCTCAAGCCTATCTGGCCCACACATAGTAGGTCTCTCAAGATCCCATTTTGGTTCAAGAACCAGGATACAAACCACCTAGGAAACTAAGCAAGGTGGCCGTCATCGAACCAAAAGGTGGCCTCATAACAAGTGAAGGTGCAGCATAGGTCGACATCATAAATATCATGGAAGGAAGTCTCTACATGCGCTAAGGCTCCATATGTAACTACTGGGGGTACATCCATCTATAGTTATTTGAAAAAAGATTAAGGAGTGAGCTGTGCCTAGTAGAGGAAATAAATCACATATTAGAATGCAAAATCCATTCATAACTTGAAAGACTATTCATTCCATAACCCGGAACACATTAAACTTAATCCATAGGGCCTACCATATATAAGAGAAGCATATATGAACTTGCTAAGCTAGCCTTAGAAATGAAAGCAAGATGATGCATAGTTAAAACAACCTACTAAGATATATCCCACGCATTCAAAACATAAATACAAGGGCGTCTTTGAGTCACCAGCACCCTTTTCGACTTAATCACAACTATCTATTTTAAATTTCTTAGTTTTGTTCATAAGCTCACAAAGTAATGCCAGGTCGCTGGCTAGTCTTCCATGTGTTGTTGGCCATGGGCATCTTACTATGAGGCATTCCGGATTCAGGGGTTGTTGGCCTTGAGATTTTAAACTGGTGCATCCCAGACACATAGCAGGTGCATCTCACTCCAAGGCAGCATGGATCCATGGGTCACTGGCCCTAAGATTTTAAACCGAGGCATCCCAGACACACAACAGGTGCATCTCACTCCAAGGCAGCATGGATCCATGGGTCACTGGCCCTAAGATTTTAAACTGAGGCATCCCAGACACACAACAGGGGCATCCCTACTCCCCAGGGGCATCATCGAGTAGCTAGCTGATGGTTAACTTTTGTAATTATTTCATTTCATAGTGAGCTTGAATTCCACATCAACATATCCAGCACAATAAAACTTACCATCACACATAGAGTCAATACCTATAACATTTATGAACATAGCAAATTACAAGTCGAGTTTCACACATCCTAAAGCTCATAATTCAAACTATATGCTCACACAGTGCCTCAAATTTCCATATGAAAATTGACGTCACAATATTCTGTAGCACATGCTGGAGAACAGCTAAATGAGTGCAGTTTTCAATGCTCACACACATCGTCTCAAACATGCCACACTCGTTGCACTCGAGAGACACAATTTGCAACTGCTCAAATGTTCACACTTTGAGTATGGAAGAGACATGTTTATCCACCAACTAACCAAGATTGAGAGACCATTAGACTCCCCAAAAGCCACAAAAATATAAACCAAAAAGGTTACCCTAATGCACAATCTCGGATCAAGACAGAACATGGACTGTTTCAAGCAGTTTCAAACACGGAAGAAAAAATCGCATAAAATCTTATTGAAAAATTACGAAATTTTAATATGTTATAAAAGATATGTAGATTAATAATTTCCATCAAGAAACCTAAGCCTATTTCTTGCCGTATAAAGAGCAGTAGCTTGCTGTATTAACTCCTAAAATTCTGCAGCAACTTTCCAGATTTAGCACCTACTGAAGAAAGATTGTTTCACTATCCAAACCTCAGCAATTTGTCCTCAAATTTTGATATGTTGTTCCTAAGAATGTGCTCTATGACTTTTATGAAGGGTATAAGTTCCAACTAAGTCCCAAAAAGTGCAGAAAATTCTAGGATTGTCCCTAGGTACTTCGGTGATGCACAGAACAGTATGTTGTCCTAATGAGAACGTGGTTCACACCAGCTAGTTCGTACGAGAAAACACTATTGGATAGCATATCATAGCTTAAAACCTTTTGTAGACTCTCAAAGAAACTAGTTCGTCCTTATGACGGTATATTTGAACCCAAAACGACACCCAAACCAGCATTTATCGCGCCTTTCTTCTTGAAAACAGATCATCCTCGAACCCTTGCCTCCCTATCAGTCACCACCAGCTATTTAGTTGATCTGCAACTTCTTTTAGGACCTCAACACCGCACCCTCAGAACCCAAAAATGATCTCGACTACTTGGAGACTTCATGCAACGAACCCAAAATCCAACCCGAACCCGAACTTGCCTCTTGTCCACTCAAAATTAACATGCAGCACACGTCTAAAGTTGAGTATTTCAAGCCGATCTGACATCTCAAACTCTAAAAGGATTTTGAACACCCTAAAACATGATAATTTCCCCTACCTTTGAACCCGCAGACATTCTTCCGCCTTGGATCAGCCTTGCCGCAAAATTTTGAGCTTTTTCGGCTTTGCTCGAACAACAACAAGCAAGGAAAAAGAGAAAGGTACTTGCTGCCGAGAGAAGAAAAGAAGGGAGAGTGTGGGTCAGGAGAGAGGGAAAGTGATCAGAGAGAGGAAATGAAAATGCAACTTTTGTGGTTATATGGAGAAAAAAGGGTAGAGGAAACGAGGATGTTTTTCTCCCCCTCTCAACTTAATGACCCAATTAAATTAAATAAAGAGCTCAATAAAACCAAATTTTAAAAGAAACAAGACCAAGTGCATATATCTACTCATGCACATTCCAAAGTCCTCAAAATAATTGCGCAACTTATGCATCAATGATTGTTGACACCTAAATTTTAGTGACCTATTTAGTCATTTATCGCATTAAAAAATTAGTGGTTAATTTTATCCCTGAAAAAATATTAATTGCATAGTATATAAATTTAGGTGCATTTATTTTTAATTTGCATTTTTTGCATTTATTGGACAGGTGGTGGATGAGTTCGAATTAGTGGTTCTGAGCTTTAACTTGGCAGGTCGGACTAAGCTCACGAAGCGAGCAAATTGGCCCAAGCCCAATTTTTAATTATTGAACATTATCTTATGAAATATGGAGATTTAATATGATATTACGGTGGATTTTTGGAATTTGAGAAAATCACGTTGCAATTTTATCTTTTGCAATAGGTGATAAAATCGGTGGAGAATATTCAGGAGATGAGAAAAATAAAAGCATTTTTGTGATCAGGAGATTATAGGCCATCTACGTGTATTTTGAAAAGGCCAAAAAATATTTCACGAAGATTACATTTTTTTTTTTTTTTTTTGCATATAAAAGGAGCCATGCACGGTGAGAAGGTGGGGGCTCTCTCGGTTTTCAGAGTAGAAAGTTCACCAGATGGTTTTCGTGCTTTAAAGGGGGGTCTTTTTTTTCGAGTGGGTGAGGTGAGAAAAAACAAAGAAAAGAAATTTCTCCTTTGTTGGAAAGAAGAAAAAAAAAAAAAAGAGAAGTCAAAAAGCTTCTTGGGCTTTTGGTGAAAAGTACAACAGAGGAGTGGGATAGCAGAGGGAGAGAGACGTGTGAGGAGACTTGGAGAGAGAGAGAGCAAAAACAGAAGCTGAAGCTCGCCGCTCGACCTCCGACGCTGCTGTCCGCGTCGGCCGCCGATCGCCACCCCATGTTCATCACCCGTCGCCGCCGCATCGACGTCGTTGCTCAGCCGTCGCAGCAATTGCCCAAAGCTCCACACCTCCCGCTTCTATTCTGCTTCGTCTTGCTAGAAGCTGCACCGCCACACGACCCAATCCTGCTTCACCTCACCACTCGACCACCGTCGTTCACTATGCCTGTGCTACCACCCTGATCTGTCTGTGACCACCCAAAGCCGACCCGCTTCTGCTCCGCCTCGCTTGCGACCTGCGACCCTAAGATCTCGCGTCCACAAGCCCCATCTTGTTGTGTCTCCGAGCGACCCACAGGAGCCCGCGTCATGACCCGATTCCCCTGCTCGCCGGACCCCAAGCCGATCTGTCAGCCCACGATCCAACGACCTAACGTCCCTACTCGCCATGCCAACGCAGCCTGGAGCCGAAGCTCACTGTGATTTCGCCTTGCTGCTTTGTCGTTCCACCCCTTGCTGTCACAATGTCAACAGTTGCCGTCACCTGTCCACTTAGCTCCGCCTCTACTCCGACCAATGACTGACGCCTCTTTGCCTACGACACTGCCACTGCTCTTCCTGCTGTCTCTGCCCCTAGCACCAAGGATCCCGAGCCCCCCTGTCGCCTTGCCACTAGATTCGAAGCTCGAACGACCCTCCTACTGCCCGAGGCTTTTGCCGACGCCGTGCCGGCAACCCTCCGACGACCATCCCCTCACTCCAGTCACTGCAACCCCTGTGCCAAAGACCCATCACCTCCAGTGACCAATGGCAACAAAGCCATCACACGAGCTGCCAAGCCATGGAAAAAGGGAAAAACAAAGGAAAAACAAAAAGAAAAAGAGAAAATCAAATTAGGTAGTTTCTTTTATTTACTTTATTTTTATTGTTCATTATTATTTTACTTATTTTGTCTTTTAGTGGAATTATTCCTTAATATATGATTGAGATTTCGACATGAAGATTAGAGAATTGTCAGTCCGATTTTCACGCTCGAAATCCGACTCATAATCTCTTGCAAAAATCGACAATCCAATCTCACACTCGAGATTCGATTCGCGATTTAATTTTAAAATTGGTCAACACGATCTTATGTGCGAGATATGGTTCGCCAATTTATGGATATCAATCCTATATTGTATGATTTGCTGTTGTGTTGTTGAATCAATTTTATATTCGTAAAAAAATAAAAAATATTTGAATTTGGATTAGGTTTATTTTAGAATATTTATGTTATCTTACGTATTTAGAATATGGATCTTATTTCGAATTAAAAAAAATGCATTCATTTAGGAAGTTATTTTTTTTTAAATTTGAATTGCATGTTTAATTTTTCGGTAATTTTAATTTCGAATTTCATAAAAGAAAAAGAAAAAAAATAGAATTAGGGTATTCTTTGCATGTCATTACATATTATGATAGATCGCATGCTCATTAATAAAAATAAAAATCATGTGCACGTCATATGAATTTGTTTCATGAAATGCACGTCATTTAGTCATTGTTGCTAGGTTCATTTAATTAAAAATTGCCCATCATTAAGATTAGGTCATTTTGGCATAGATTGCATATTTAATTACTGCATGTTCATTAAGAAATCACAAAAATTATTTTACTCATTCATATAGTTTAGAACACATTGCCGTGTCATACCATTTTATATTAGATTAGTAGCATGCATTGCATAAGCATGATTCTCATTAAATAAGTGAAAAAAAAATTGAATGATTGTGTGTTAATTAGAAATCATATCTAGGATTGTTGATGTGAATTTTGATATAATAACGCAGATGCTTTCGTTGTTATGAGGTAAATCCTGCATTTTATTTATTTGCTTTCTTGGGTGTTAAATTGGTGGTTTGCACACCTGCATGATCACCTCATATGTTAGGAAAATAGATTTAAAATCAATCCAAACCGCTTGCAAAAAATATTTTTTGAAAATAAAAAAGAAATGGTACTGAAAAGGCATTATAGAAGTCTAGTGTAACCAAGTCCCTGTAGCCAAAGTTTCTGGTTCGTATGAGTAAAATAATTCTCCCATTATTTTACTTAGGTGTCTAATCGATCTACCGTAAATTGATTAGTGGCGGCTCTTTTTTGCATGCTAGATATTTAAACCTAAGTCGCGAATTGGTATGGGCTGGGGAGAGCCCGAGCTAAGTCTAGGCTTAGCAATCCATTAGTCTAATTTTAGGTGATGCACCCGAAATTTTGGTCATGACAATGATTATTACGACACCCGACCGACAAAAGTCGCCCTAATATCTTTGTGGCACATATGACCTCTCGCGGTCTAAAATCTCACGTCTCCTGGCATCTGTAAAACTAAAAATTTCCTTTTAAACTAAATAGGCAAGTAAATTCTCTTACAACTTCATGCGGGCCTAAATGGCACTAAACATTAAAGCCTATGTCAACTCAAGCAGCCCTGACCGTTGCTAACAAAACTAGGCTTTAAGGTCCTACGAGCCTAATTCAAACCCGTAATATTAATTTTGTCCATTCTTGTGGCCCAACCCAACTTGTGAGCCCAACTTAATTTTATTCATTGAGCGGCCCACAAATAAAATTTTAAGGCCCAACTCTATAGGTTGGCCATGATCTGTAGCCCCACTTGGCCCACTATTACCTTTCAAGCGTTCCATTTGTTCACCTAATGATTTTCAAGGTCGGAAAACTCGTGATATCACAATGCTCTCCTCCTTAGAAAATTTCATCATCAAAATCTCTAATTCTCATATGTTTAATAGAAAAGTTGGGGATACTCGTGTCTCAATTCTTCCTTGCCTTCCCAGGTCAGCTCCTCCATGCCATAGTGTTGCCACAAAACTTTTAGCTAATGGCATAGTTTTGCTTCATAGCACTTGTTGTCTACGATCCAAAAAATGTACGGTTCCTCAATATAATGTACCATATCATTGATGTCCAGTCCTTCAAAAATCTGGCTCATATTCCTCAACATAGATACATGGAATACATTATGTATATTGGACAGTTTTGAGGTAAGGCTATTCGATAGGCTAATTCTCCAATCCATTCAAGAATCTCGAAAGGTCCTACAAATCGTGGACTCAATTTCTCTTTATGCCAGTATCTCGACATACCCTTAACTGGAGACACTTTCAGAAAATATATGATCACCTACCTTAAACTCTAAAGGTCAACGTCATTTATCAGCATAACTCTTCTGTTGACTTTGAGCTGTCTTGAGTTGATCTTAGATAACCCTTATAGTATCAAAAGTACTATGTATTAACTCCGGCCCAGTTAATTTTCGCTCTCCTATTTCTTCCCAACAAATTTGGGTTATGCACTTTCTACCATATAAAGCTTTAAATGGAGCCATGCTGAGGCGTTTCTGATAACTATTATTATATGCAAATTCCACCAAATGTAATCTCTAGTCTCAATTTCCCTTAAAATCAATAATATAGGCTCACAGCATATCTTCCAAAGTTTGGATGGTGATTCTGATTGTCCATCCATTTGCAGATAAATGGTTGTGCTGAACTGAAGTTTGGTCCCCAAGGCCTATTAAACACTTCACCAAAAGTTTGACGTAAACCTAGAATCTCGATCTAAAGTGATTGTTATAGAATCCCCATGTAATCGTACAATCTGTTTGACATATAGGTCAGCATATCTTCTTAAAGAATAATATGTACGAACTGATAAGAATAAGCGGGCTTGGTCAATCTATCCACAATCATCCAAATGGAATCATGACCACTAGACATCCTCAAAAGTCCTTGTACAAAATCTATTGTCATGTACTTCTATTTCCATTTTGGTACTTCTAGTGGCTTTAGAGTTCCAGCTGGCTTGTGATGTTGAACTTTGACCTATTCACATGTTAAGCATTTTGAAACAAAATCTACAATATCCTTTTTCATTCCATTACACCAGTAATGCTGTTGTAAGTTTCGATACATTTTTGTGTCTCTAGGATGGATACTGTCATTACTTTGATGGGCTTCAAATAAGAATTCCCACTTCAATTCTACATTATTAAATACACATAAACGCTCGTGAAACTTCACGATCCCGTCCTTTGAAATATGAAAGTCAAATGTGGTCTTATTCAGTGCCTTGTCCTGGAGTTTTGCAACTTCAGGGTCGGTTTGCTAGAGGACTTTAACTCCCTGTATAATTTCTGGCTCTATTCGGAATGTTGCCATTATGTTTGTAAGGCTCTCTACGTTGATTTTAAACTTTGAATTTGAGATCCTTGTTAGTAAATCCCATTCCCTTATCATCATATTGGCCACTGCTATCGCCGACTTTCCTGAATGATATAAAATTTCACAATCATAGTCCTTCAATAGCTCCATCCATCGTCTCTATCTCATGTTTAAATCCTTCTGAGAAAATAGATATTTCAAACCCTTATGATCTGTATAAATTTTAAACTTTTCCCCATATAAGTAGTGCCTCAAGATCTTTAATGCAAAGACAATAGCAACTAGTTCCAAATCATGCATAGGATAATTCATCGCATATGGCTTCAATTGTCTTGATGCATATGCAACAATCTTCCCATGTTTCATACCCTTGTGGGACACATCACTATAAACAACATATCCTCTAGAACTTGATGGTGTTGTCAAAATTGGTGCTGATGTCAACATTTCCTTGAATTCTTAAAAGCTTTGTTCACACTCTTCAGACCCTCAAATTTAGAATTCTTCCTAGTTAAGTAGGTCAATGGTCCCACAATTTTGGAAAATCCTTCCACAAACCTACAATAATAACTTGGCAAACCTAAAAAGCTTCATACTTCGGTCACTGTTGAGGGTCTAGGCCAATTCAGCACGGCTTCATTCTTTGCAGGATCCACTAATATTCCTTTGCATGTTACTACGTGACAGTTCACACTTGTTGAGTTTGGCATATAACTTGTGTTCTCTAAGTGTTTGCAATACCAAACTTAGATGCTCTCTATGCTCGTCTTGTCCTTTCGAATACACCAAAATTTCATCTATAAAAACAATCACAAATTGATCTAGAAGCGGCTTAAACACCCTATTCATTAAATCCATAAAAGCTACAAGTGCATTAGTTAAGCCAAAAGGCATGACCAAAATCTCATAATGTCTATATCTAGTTCAGAAAGCTATCTTGGGCATATCTTTCTTTTTAATTCTAAGCTGGTGGTACCTTGATCTTAGATCAATTTTTGAAAAGACCAATGCCCCTTGCAACTGATCAAACAAATCATCAATTTGGGGTAACAGATATGTATTCTTAACCATCATTTGGTTCAACTGCCTATAATCAATGCAAAGATGCATCAATTCATATTTCTTTTTCACAAACAGCACTGGTGCTACCCACAATGATGCACTAGGTCTAATAAATCCCTTCTCTAGAAGTTTCTATAACTAAACTTTATTCTCTTTTAATTATGCCAAAGCCATCTAATAAGGAGCCCTTGAGATGGGTTCTGTTCCAAGGGCTAGTTCAATCGCAAACTTCACTTCCTTTTATAGGGGCAATTCTAGTACCTCCTCAGGGGTCATATCAGGAAAGTCTCGAACTATCGGGATTCTCTCCAACTCCTCCTCCTTTCTATCTAAATTATTAACACAGACTAAGTACCTTGAACACTCGTCACTTAGCAGTTGGTGAGCCTTTATTGCTGTAATAAGTAACACCGAGGATAACACTTTATTCCCATGAAATTCGAAACTAGAGTGATCAAGAGGGTTGAATTTAATCACCTCCCTATAACAATCCATGGTGACTTGCTGCCTATGAAGCAAATCCATTCCAAATATTACATCAAAATCGTACAAAGCTAACACAATTAAGTCCGCTGTCAGGCTTTGTCCACCTACCCTAATCTCACAATTTAGCCATACCAAAGTAGATAACACCACGTCTCATAATGGCGTGGAAACCCTAAGAGGTGCTTCTAATGGTTTAGGCTCCATCTCACTTAATTGTACAAATTAGGTAGATACACAAGAATGGGTAGCACTTGTATCGAACAAAGCATAACCACTATGGTTGGACAAGGAAATGATACCCGTAATGATCATCTTAGAGGCTTCAGCCTCATCCTTTGTAGTCGCATAAACTCTCCCTTGAGCTAGCAGCCTCTGACTGTTGCCCTGCTATAGGTCATTGAGGTGGTTGGTACTGCATTCTCTTTTGTGGATAGTCTTTAGTAAGATGACCTGATTTTCCACATCCAAAGCATGCCCTTGCAAAACGACATGGCATATTCCCATGTGGCATGCCTTGGGCAAGTTTAACCAAAGCAATAGGCTTATTTAACTAATTACCCATGTGTAAGATCACCAAATGTACTCAAATTGACTTTGGATTGAAGTGCCAAAACTTAGGTAAAAAATGAATCCGAATCTAATATTAAAATTGGATATAGATTCATGTAATTGAACCCTAGCCTTTAATGGGTCAACCTAGCTTGTTTCAATTGAAGCACAACGGCTTAGTTTTCTTACCTTTAAGAGAACAAAATCTCTCAAATCAAGAAGTTCTCATGTGAATTTCCCAAAATCAACCTTGGATTTGGACTTATTTTCAGAAAAAAAAAATCATCTGTTTGTAAATCATGAAAAATCGATTTTAACTCCCTAATTAGGGCTTGCCTTTCAACGTATTAATTTGCAAAATTGAATGCAAGAGTGGATTTAGAATAGCCCCTAAACCAAATGTCGTAAAAGAAACTACACCTAATTATGGCTAAGATAAAAGAAATTTCATCTTTGGAGGACATAGAATCTAAAATTTAAAAAAAAAAAATCAGAAAACAGGGTTCTTAATCAGATTTTGTGAATTTTTGACACAAAACTCAAATTGACACTAAAAAAAAAAGGATTTTTTATTTTTCTATTTTTTGGTCAAAGATTTGACCAGAAGTCAACAATTTAGTTGACCTTTTTTAAAAAAGTTGATTTCTTGGTCAAATATTTGGATTTTTGAAAAATTGGTTTAAGAAAAGTGAAATCAAAGCCAAATGACATCTTTTTTGACAAAAAAAAATCAAATTTTGACCCGAGGTTGATTTTTAGTCAAACGGCTAACCACAAAATTAAATAAAAAGTCAACCATTTGATTTTTCGGGTTTTTCTTAAAAATAAATAGGAAAATTCTTAAAAGCCATAAAGCAAAAGAAATGAATGAAAAACTACATTTTCTGGTTTGAGAAATAGGCGTCGTCATGATCAGAAATCATAATCTCAATTATTTTATCTTGTCGACGCGTCGCCTAAAAATTAGGTGTCAACACAAATTGACCTTGAATTGAAGTCATGAGACCTAGGCTAAAAATGAATTGAGATCTGTTATACTTTATTAGTACGTCCATAATGGGGTGCAATTAAGACACACCGTTTTGTCTTGAAATGTTATGATGGAGAGACACCCTTTGAAAGGGTATGAGGGAGTCATATAAAGACTTCTGAAGATAAGCGTTGGGAAGGTTGGTAGAAAGAACGTTCATAAAGAAATTGTTCTCTCTTCTTCTCCCTTTTCCCTCAAAGAAAATAAGGTGTTCCATCACTCCTTTACAAAGATATGTGACATTCTGAATTTCCAGTTCTGTTTTCAATTGAATGAATTGGGCTTTTCATCGACACGCCTATAGTTCTATTCTCTGAGCTGATCACTCACGAGATAACTAGTTTATCTAGTGAAGCAGTTAAGGTATTTTAATGCAATAAATTTAAAAATTCGATCGAAAATCGATTGCTCGATCGTGCTAGTCTGCAAGGGTCATTACGATACAGTTAAAAATCAATTAGAGACTAGAGATAGATTGATCCGACTGAGTCATGTGTTTTAGTGTGGGTGATTTCACCTAATTGCAAAATTCTCGTCGATCGGCACTAGGCTGATTTTTCTGTTGTTTTGATATCCTGTGTCCGTATTTGAAATCTCAAGATTTTCACAACAACCGAGAGTGGCCAATGTGTCAAAGATGTACATTGTGGCTCGAAAATAATCGACCACAGGTCAATTGCACTAAAAATTCCTAAAAGCTACTCGGTAGGCTAGGTCACGCTAAAATCGTGCCAGATTGAAATTAACCGCGAATTTGAATTCAATTTCAGTAATTAAAAGTTTTTTCATGTCACGATTCATTTTAGGAACATCGACTTATCCTTCGAAGATTTTTCTATAAACCGGGATTTTCGGCAAAAATTCAAAGTAGGGCCATTTTTGACCGGAAAAATTAGTGGGCTATTTTTTATCGCGTTTTTGGGATTCATGTGGCATCCTAAATTTCGTAACGATCCTTAGATACACGGTGGTCCAAGATTAAATGATGAGAGTATTGCTGGATTATGATATTGGCGTTATATACGAACATTAGTTTGTATCATCGTGGGACAAGTGCATTATATTTATCAATGAATCCGATTTTCATATAAGTTATAGTCTCATCGGAAATATTTCACGTGAGACCAAGACTCATTCCAAATGATTTTCAACCCTACCAACTCAGGTACGCTAATGAAGAAACATTCGAGGATCGGCCATTGGAAGCTGTCCATTTACTTATAGGCGGCTAACAAAAGAAAATTCGATGATGCATGAGGATGGTTCAAAAACATGTGGGCGGATGTGAAGAATTATAACCCCAAACGTGTGATGACCATGACTAACAGATAGGAGTACCGTTGGAGGATGCCAATAGTGTCTTGTGCGGACATTACCTTATCGCCATCGGACCAATGGATCACATAATGGAATGATCTAATCATCGAATGAAATTATAGTCTCGACAAGGATTTTCCTATGTACCATTACTGGCGAGACCGAGATTTTCTCCATGAGAAGAATAGACAAGATATTTGGCCGTCTAGTTGTGTGCCCTATAAATTGGACCTCCCTTGATTATTGTTGTGACATCACATGGCCATGTAAGTAGACTACATTTAATTCACGCATACGCGGAGACTAAGGCCAATAATTAGAGAAGATATTGGGCCGTGTAATTAGAGTAGTAAGTGGCAAAACCACCGGCCCAAAGCCAGTCCACATTGTCGACACTTGAGTCAACAAATGAGGAGAAATGCTGACCGAAACATGGCCAGCAACGGCCACGTTGCTTCTAGAGTGGTGGCCAATGCATGAATGAGGTGAAGCATGGTGGACACTTGTCTTTAAATTGCCTCTTGTTCATTATTTGAAGCCACTTGTCCATGCATCTTCCACTTGTCCTTGTTGTACCTACACTTGTCCTCCATGCATGCATCCACCGAAAATCCCCCTCTTTGTTGGCTGGTTTTTAGCAAAACCAGCAGCTAATCTGCTCGTGTAAGTGAGCTAGAGAGAGTGACCGAGCAGAACCGAGAGAGAGAGAGAGAGAGAGAGAGAGAGAGAGAGAGAGAGAGAGAGAGAGAGAGGAAATTCGCGAGTGAGCAGCAGGTGGGTGAACAGCGAAGAGGAAGAAGGGACTACCTTCTGCCGTGCTCGAGCTGCCGCTGCCTCGCCACCAGTTCCCGTCGTCAACCAGCCAAGCCGCGACCCCCGAACCTCCATTTTCGGACAGCTACCGAGTGAGAGAGTTTAAGGCAAGCAATTGTTCTTCAATCTATGTTGTTGCAAGCTGTTTTGCCTAGAAAAGAAGTGAAATAGGTGAGGAGAATGGAGTACTTGAGTTGCATGTGGAGTCTTTGATATGTAGGAGGGTGTTAGATCAAGAAAACTGGTTGTGAATGAGGTGCATGTGCTGGATTTCGAATTTCATGAAGTGTGAGTGAACTATTATATATATAAGCTTGTACGAGCAACCATCTATATCAACTTGATCGTATCGATTATATCAAATTAACTGGATTGAATGATCGATGGGATTGAATTGATTAATTGAGTATATGAAGTGTACTAACGTGCAGGAAGGAATTGAGGCAAGGTAAGTCCTCTGTCTTGTGTGCATAGATTGCTTTTAGGCGTATTTCCTTCCTAGTCAGAGTTTAGGGGGTGAACTTGCTAAGACATTATCTCACCCCGTCGTGGGATCAATCTTTTCAAGTCTTTAGATGGTGGTTCCTCCGAAACGTTTTGGTCAGCCCAAGAGGATTACTGAGCAAGTTACCAACATCCTTATTCTCGAGGGCCATAGAGTCTAGGTCTACGAACTCGTGATGACCACCGTCTAGGTTGATGAGGGCCTACCTTAGAGGATATCCCATCGATTCAAAGCTTGGTATCGTCGTGAGATTAATGGACATAGAGTGGGTCCCCTGCAGGATGGTGAAGTCCCAGCTTCGGTGATGGACGTTGCTTATGGCGAGGGTACCGCTGACCCTCCTAATGGTGCAGTGCTGGACTCGAGTCCCCAGGAGACCTCGGAGTTTTCAGTTGGGGATTCGAGCACCTAGAGGGCTTGCAGACTTTTCCATTTGGGTAGACTTTTGTCTTTAGACTAGTCTTGTATATAAACCGAGTGTTTATAAAATTGTTTTGGTTGTGATTATGCTTCTTGCTTTCTATATTGTGTTGGTTGTTGTTAGGGGTTTTGTTTCGCTTCCGCATGTGCATTAAAATGAATGGGTTGGTGACATGTCCTGGGACGTCGCAAATTTTATCGACCACTGAGGGATGGGCACGCGCTCGAGATTTAAGGTGTGACAAGACAATCGACATTTAAGTTGTGGAAATTGGATGTTTTACTCGTGACTGCATTCAGACCATCATGAAGTCATATTGTTCGTTGTTCACCCGTAATTCAACGTTCGTTCCGAGGTAAATTGTTCATTGTGCATCAAAAAGAGGTTATTTGTCTTTCGCTGATTTTTTTGTAACATTGGTATCAGAGATCAGTTATGATTTCTACGTTGTTTTTCCATCAAATTTTCTCATTTACCATTTGATATTAGGATCAAGAGAATGATCTATACATTGTCTTGATGTTTATTGCTTGGAAATTGCAACATGAATCGTCGAAAACGAACCAAAGAGAAGAACGGGTTTGGATGCCACATATACTCGTATGGTTGTGGCCATAATTTGAAATATTTTTTCGGTCAAAATCAATTTTTAAATATACAAGGTGAAAATACTTGTTAAGATGAGTCAAACAGCAGGTCGATTGCCACCAGAGGACGCCGAACACGCTGATAAATGCTGCCAAAAGCCTCTACGCATGGGCGCCACGCACGCGTCAACGAAGCGGCGCGCGCTGATGTGATCAATGAGGTCAACCAATGGTAGGTAACCGCCAAATGACGTCATGGATAACGTCACCTTATCGGCGGTAGTTAGCTAACTAGCGATCCAACCCGAGACTCGAATTGGAGAACCAACCCAACCAATGACTTGACCCGTTGACTAGTCGACTAGTCCAACCGTTGAACCGGTCCAGTTGTCGAATAGGTCAAATTGGTCTCTGGTCGAACCAGTCTTCGATCGTACCGACTAGGAGCCTAATTAGCTCATTGGCGCGTGCATCACACATTCCGCACACTCAGGTGGTGCGCATGGGCGTAAAGGTGGTCCGATTAGCACATGCTAAGTAGTGTTTGGTTCATATGGATGTTCTGTACACTGTGGTATAGTTATTTTACATGTTTGAGTTTTTAAAGGTATACAAATGTGTACAGAACCCTAAGTACATGTATTTTGGGGTATAAATGCATTATTTATTCATTCTTAGCTTGTATTTTCATATGGTTTTAGAAATACAGAAGCTAGCCTACATGAAAATGGTAACATATATGTTGTGTATAGCTTAATTCAATGATAGCATGTAATAGCTTAATATACTTGCAATATTCTGATTCCAAGTAAATTAGAACAATGGTTAGAAATCTTTGATTTTTTTCATTACATGTTGAATTATGGTTTTGATTATAGTTGCTGCATGATTATTTTTTATATGTTGGTTCACATCATTTTATGCCTTTTGTACTAATGAAAAATATGGAAATTACATGAGGTCATGTAATTATTTTTTCTAGTGGGAGTTCGTAGGTTGGTAGAATTCGAAGGAGTTCTCACCTAGAACTTAAAATTTGTGCAAATTAAACTAATTAATAATAATAGAACAATCAAACATAGAAAATGATTGGGAACATAATAAACTTTTGTTTCTGTGTCTTTTGTTGAATTTATCATTAATTTAGTTTGTATTTGGTGCAAATTAAATTTGTGTGTTACTTTGAAAAATGTGCTAGTATTGATTATACATTTATTATGTGAATGTGTTATAGCAATTGATTATGGCTTTGGTATTCAAAACCATTATGGTTAACCTCAATAAGAGTGAGAAGCTGAACGGTGACAATTATGATATTTGGCACTAAAAGGTTCAGTATATCTTTGAGGTGCAAGAGGTTTTGGTAGAGGTGGCAAAATGGGTCATGGACCCATTTTGCACCGATATTTTTCATATATGGGTCGAATATGGGTTAATAGCCCATTACAACTATTAACCCACGTTCAACCCGTTTTTAGTTTAATTTTATATGGGTCGAAAATGGGTCAGAGAGTGTGACCCATTTTCGACCCATTTTTAAAACCCAAAAAACGTCGAGTCTTCGTCTTCGACCTTCACCTTCGAGCGAGTCTTCGACCTTCATCTTCATCACAGTGACTCAGTGACTCATTTTCGACCCACCTCCGCCGCTCGCCTCCAAGCCGCCTCCGCCACTCGCCGCCGCGGCTCGCCTCCGAGTCGCCTCCATCGTCCCCCTCTGAGGCTCGCCTCCGCCGCTCCCTCGAAGGTCGACGAGCTTCGTCACCCACCTCCGCCGCTCGCCTCCGCAGCTCGCCCACGAAATCGGAGGTGTCCAGGCCGACGCCCTGCGGTTCGGCCTCCATGGCGTCAGGAGCGAGATCGTCGGATCTCACCCTCTCGAATCCGCCTACCAATCGGTAACCCCTTTTTTTTTTCTCCCTTTCCGTTGGTGCGGGCGGGGGACTTTCTATTCGCTCTTTGTACTGCCCTCTCGTCTCGGGGATGTTGGAATTAAGCGGCATTGGGTTCGCGTAGATGTTGGTATCCTGAATCGTTGCTCATCAAGAAGATGTAGCGACCGATCATCGAGACGAAATGAGGCGTTTTCAGCTGTGTGCGTAGCTGGTTTTTTTTTTTTTTTATCATCATGACTCAGCATGATTTTATCATCATGACTCGGCAAGCGTGCATTAATTTTTTTTTTTGTTTGCTATTCTAACGCAGGCAGTAATTGCGGATGGTAATCCGGTAGTTCCCATAGGCAGATGTTATTTGGTTTCTGAAATTCTGTTTCCAGTTGCGGTGCCCCTTGAGGCGTCTCCTGTGGTTGCCGTCTTGGTCTTTTTGTATTGCCGTTGCCATTGTTGATATTGATATCACTAATTGGTAAGCTATTTCAAAATTCAAAGGTTAGTCATCGGTACCATAAAGCCACAATCTATGTTAGTTTTGTTACCGAGTCAATTCCTGCAAATGTACTTGTCTATGAACAAATAGAGCTTTGACTAATATCGACTGTCATTTAAAGGTGGAATTTCTTAAATTAGCAGTGATACTTTCAGAGTAGTTCTGGTTATTTTTGAAGATCAACATTCTAAATATCATTGCTATAGTCAGGAGACTTGTGATTAGGCAGTGGCGAAGTTCGTTGTTTATCTCTTGAAATAATAAATCGGTAGTGGTTGTTGCTTGTGGAAGAATTTCTCCGAGTAGTTATACATAATCTTCTTTGGCTTATCTGAAAATGGAGCCATTATTAGACATATGCTACTAATTTGTGAAGAAGAAACATCATCTCATATGTATTCTACCAAATCAGTAAATGTTTTTGACAGTCGACAGATTTTTTGGCATATTTGCCACTTGAGAAAGAGGTTGTGTTACGAGTCTGTTCCTTTGTTCTCGACCTTGCAGTCGTGGGAAGTAATAACATGTTAACCTTTCTGGGAGAAGTTCTCTTTTGCTTTTTTATTTTGTGGGTTCTAGGTTTGGTTGTTCCTAAAAGATCTGAAAGGCACTATCTTCTTGTGATATTGTAATACCCTGTCTCCCATTTTGGAATATGCATTTCACAAGGCTAGGGCTTCTGCAAACTTGATGTCATATGATTGAGATAGCTTCTGTTTTTCTAAAACAAAGTTGAATTGTGCATCTTGAGTCCACAAGTACAAGAACAGTTCTCTGCATTGTTGCAATGCTTGTCGTGATTCTGCATTGAAGACTTGAAATCATATGCTATTGGTTTATTTCTTATTGTTGATTGATTAATGTGGAGGCTAACCTTTTTCTTCTGCATGTTTTCTCTTTTGTACTCCACTCTTAAAGGAGAATGAAAGTTGGAGATGTTTTCTTTTAGTGTTAAATAGAAATATAACATGTCATTCTCTTTGAGTAAATGACTTGTTCTAATTCACGTTTTCTTTAACAAATTAGTTGACATGTCAAGATCTAACGAGGATCAAGAAGAATATTCAACAACAGAAGGGTCTAAGAGGCGTAGAGTTGTATCCTTACTTCATGAGGATGTGGAAGATAACTCTACTTGCTCTAAACAATAGAAAAAATGCACTTCTACCGTATGGTCTGAATTCGAAAAATTCACAGATGAGGATGGCAAGAAAAAAGCCAAGTGTAAATGGTGCAAATCAGCTTACATGGCTAGCCATAGGACAAAAAATTTGTTGCGTCATTTACATACTTGTCCCAATCGAGAGGCCAACGTTGATGATTCCACAGAACAATTTGATCAAACTGTGTTTAGAAGCAAGCTAGCAAAAGCAATAGTCAAACACAATTACACATACTCTTTTGTAGAGCATGAGGCTACTAGAGAGTTGCTTAGTTATCTTAATCCCAATGTGAAGCACATATCAAGGAATACAGCAAGAAGTGATGTGGTCAAAGTTTATGAGAAGGAGAAGAGAAATTTGAAATCAAATATAATGTCACTTTCTAGTAGAATATGTTTAACTTCTGACTTGTGGACTTCTGTGACAACTGATCATTATATGACCGTCACTGCCCATTACATTGATGAGAATTGGGAATTGCATGCAAAGGTTTTGTGCTTCTCCTATATGCCACCTCCATACAATGGCGCCATTTTATTGGAAAAATTGCTGACTTTGTTGAGAGAGTGGGGTATTGAGAGGAAAATTTTCAGTATCACTTTGGATAATGCATCATACAATGATAGGATGGTTGATATTTGGAAAAGTACACCTTCTATGAGATCCTCTTTGTTGTGTGATGGGAAGTTTTTTCATGTACGTTGTGGTGCACACATTCTGAATCTTGTTGTCCAAGAAGGTCTAAAGATGATTGATGGATTATTGCAAAATATTTGAGAATCTATCAAATATGTGAGAGCTACACAAGGGAGGAAAGCAAAATTTGTTGAGTGTATAACAGAGTCTTGCTTGAAGACGGGTAAAAAGGTACGTCAAGATGTGGCAACTAGATGGAACTCCACATACTTAATGCTTGAAGGTGCTTTGGTCTTTGAACATGCATTTTCCCATTTGAAGCTTATTGATTCTAACTTTCTTACATGTCCATCACCTGAGGATTGGGTTAGAGCCAAGAAAATTGCATTCTTGTTGCAACCTTTCTATGATATTACTACTCTCTTCTCTGGAGTTAGATATCCCACGGCAAATTTATATTTCTATGGAGTATGGCAGATTCAGCTTCGTTTGATAAATGCAAGGAATAGTGAGGATGTAGCTATTAGATCTATGGCTATGGCAATGCTAAAGAAGTTTGAAAAATATTGGAAGTGTTATAGTGTTGTCTTATTTTTTGCTGCTGTATTAGATCCTCGCTATAAGCTACACTTGTTAGAATTTTGCTATTCGAAGTTGGAGATGGATGATCAAGTGGAATTTGTACGGGGCATTCGAGAAAAGCTTTATATGCTTTTTGATGAATATGTGACCTCTACATCGAGAGATGATCGCTTTGGATCTTCAATTAGTCGAGGTAACATTTCAGTTTAGGACATTGTCGAAAACATTGGGGACAATCTTGATGAGTATGATGCATTTGAGAGTGAACACTTTGGCTCGCAATCTACTAAATCACAATTGGATTTGTATTTAGAGGAGCCCAGGATTGATAGAAAAAAATTCCCTGATCTTAATGTCCTTGATTATTGGAAAGCTAATTCACATCGATATCCCGAGTTATCTCTCATGGCACGTGATATATTGAGTATTCCTATCGCTACTATTGCCTCAGAGTCAGCCTTTAGCATTGCAGGACGCATCCTAAATAAATATCGTAGTTCTCTTTCGCCTGAAAACGTGGAGGCTGAGCTATGCACCAGAGATTGGTTATTTGGACTTCCACCTGAGGAAGATCTTGAGGACGAGTCTCTCATTGTCGACTTCCAAGACTATTTGCATTAGGTACTTTCTTTTATTTGTAAAGTTCACTATTAAATTATCTCTTTTGTCTCCAGATTCAGACTAGCATGTTAAAATGGTTTTTGTCTTGTTCTTGCAATATTGTAGGTTCTTAACAATGTGCTGATATGTGTGTGTATGTGTGTGTGTGCGCACGGATATATATATCCAAACATTAAATGCTGATGCATCTAAGTACAGTCGGTTACTGAAAAAAATAATTGTAGTATCAGTGTTATTTAAGTTTTCAATGCAATTCTTGATGGTACTATAAGATTAAGATACTTTATCGTACTATCTTTACCCTACCAAACAGTTGGAAGATGATAAGGCTGAACAGGTTAAGTTTGTTATCAGGCCTTGACCTAGTAAAGCATATGCTAATGGAGCCAATGACTCAGGGATGAAAAGAAGCCTACTGCGAAGTGTGGAAGAGAGGAAGGAGGAGTATGATAGAGCACGTGCTCGTATCTTCAGTAGCCCAAGTGGTTCTGATTCAGATGATACATTTTCTCAGACCTCAACTGACCGAAGGAATATATCTCTGAACAGAGATGATAATGAAGTGTGCAGGATTCCCATGGTGGATGTTGATAAGAATACATGCATTAGAGATGGCAGCACACAATCTAGGGTAGCCATTCTTAGAGACAAAAAAAGATCGTTCTGACCCAGATTATGATCGGAGTTATGAAAGGTATGGTCTTTTCTGTTCCATTGGTATTCTTCTTTTTGAGCGTGAGATCAATGTGACTAGAGTTGATCCCAGCCTCGATTTAATCCTTTGATCAGCTGTTTTACTTCTCATTCAAAACAATTTATCATGAGAAGCACAGCAAAAGTGGTGACATATTTTAGTATTCATCGCAAAAGTGGTGACATATTTTAGTATTCATCACTTTGTTGTGAAAAGTTGTTAAAGTTATTTACAGGCATATGCTGTCAATTTGCTGTGTAACTGTTACAATGACACTCGTTTTGCTTAGCCTTCTCCCTTGTCCCAAAAATATGTTTTTGTGTAGCTGCAACATCGCATTATGCAATGCCATCTCAATATTAAAGTTTTGTTTGATGAATTCCTTACTGGAACAGGTATGTTAGGAATGTCCCTGCTGGTCAAAGTTTTGGTTTAGTGCCCTTCAACATGCAAAAGATTCAACATCCTTTTGGGCATTTTGATGCTGGATTTACTCCACTTGGTCAGATGCCAAGGCCTCAAGCTTCACTTAACTATATGCCTCCTTCTGGTGCTGTTATGAACTCTTTTGGAGTGACGGGATTTAATCAAAACACAAGTGATGCTGGGTACATGCAGTGGCCTACTGCTGCAATGATGTATGCACACTCATATGATCAACTCCGGCATGGTGTTTTCTAGGTGAAAATATCCTGTTAATCTGTCTATTTTAGTAGCCATGTGAAGGGAAGCTTAGACTGCAATGAATTTACTGTTTCATAGTCATATAATCGGATTGAGTTTGTTTTTCAGAGCTTTATCTTTATTTTTTTGGGTTCTCTTGGCAATCTTTCATTTCCTGCATTGATGCTGTTCAATGTCATATTTGGCACTCGGCTGAGTTGGAGATTTTTATGTTGCTGTCTGGATCTTAGCTTATGGTTTATGGATTTTCCGTTTGTGACAATCTTCAAGATGATGTCTCTTGTTCTTGCTTGAATTTGCCTTTGAACCAAGTCTTTTGCTGCACTAACCTGAAGTTGGCTTATTCCTTTTTCTCTTATGTGGCCAACCATTCATTTTTTACCAAGGCGTGTTTTCCCTCCCACTGTTTATGACGTATTCCCCCTTATTTTGCAGGCCCCAGTCTGTCAGCAGCCACTAAGGAGATTCCCCAAGAGGAGATTCTTTGCTGGTTTAGTTTTTTGTTGTAATTGAAGGTGGATAAAGCAGGGGCAACTATGCTGTTTGAGGAGCCAACCAAGGGGAGCAACAATGTGGGAGTGGTGGTGAGTCCAGTTCGTCTTGCCAACCTTGGCAAATTCGGGAGTCCTCAGTTTGTCGCGGACAAGCTCATACAAGCTGAAAAGTACAAAGTAGGTGCTTGCTTGGTTTTGAATGTGGAATGTCTTAACAGTACTGCATTTGAAGCCTCTTATGTTTTGGGGCAATCGATTATTTGGTAGATAATTTGGTTCTTGGTAGAGCTTCTGAGAATTGTGTCTTGGAGCTGTCTTATTGAGGGGAAACATTGAAGTGAAGTATCTTTTTGTAGTGCTGAAGAATTATTCCTTCGTATGGTCACCATACGAATTTCTTACTCAAAAGGCTGGAAATGTTAGCTTCATATCTTAATCAAGATGATGAACTCATTTGTGAGTAAATAATTTGACCTCAATTGTATGCTTACTTTAAATAAGAGAAGCATGTGTATAGTCTAATTCTTCATAAATATTTCAATTTATAGGTTTCTTTTAATAATTTTTATTTTATTTACTATTTTTTAATTTAATTTGAGGTTTTTATCCAATTAGCATATAGCTTAAAGTGAGTGTGGTTTTTTTTTTTTTTAGAATATTAGTAAATTTTAGCAATACGGGTCGGGTCGGGTATGGGTCGGATATGGGTCGGGTCGGGTATGGGTCATTATATTTACATTACAAGAATATGGGTCAAAACGGGTTAAATGGGTCAAATATGGGTCGACCCATTTTCGACCCAACCCATACCCGACCCGACCCACCCATTTGCCACCTCTAGGTTTTGGAAACCTTTAACTACATCATGGATGAACTTGAGCATGGAAGTTCAGCTCAACATAGGAGAAATCTAAAAGCTTATCAAGCTTAAAAGAAGAAAAATTGTATTGCTCGCATTACGTCGCCGAGTTGTATACAAGATGATTTCTTGTGTAAATTTGAAAGTTATGATAAAGTTCAAACAATGTAGGTTGCCTTGAAAGATAAGTTTGGGGTATGTCTACCTCTAAGTTTAGGAGACTCACCATCAAGTTTGACACATACTGAAAGCATCCATATGTAATAATGAGGCAGCATCTTTGGGAGATGTCAAACATGATTCATGCGCTGAAGTTAACAGGTCACTCCCTTCCTGATGAACAGTAAGTTCAGGCTGTTATAAGGTCTCTTCTTAACAATTAGGAGCATATGAAAATAAATATGATGCATAATGAGAATATTATCATTGTTGATGATATAGCACATCATTTGGAATTAGAGGGTGAGTGTGTAGAGGCTGCGAGATCCTCTACTCATGCTTATGTTACTGAATCGAGTTCATGCAAAGCTTCGAGTTTCAAGTGCAAAATGAATCATCAATTCAATAATAAAAGGAAGAAGACTGATCAGGCACCTAAGAGGGCTAAGACCTTCCGACACAAGAAGCGTGGTGGGAAGAAAGACAAGGCCAAGATGAAGTGCTACGATTGTGGCAAGATAGGTCACTTTGCTAGTGAATGCACTGAGTCGAAAGAGGTACCTTATTATTCCATTACTTTAAGTAACACTTTTGTTTCCGGCATTATAATGCTTGCTTAATCCCATCCAATGTGGACTATAGACTCAGGACCAATAGACTACATAGCTAGAGACCGAGAAGCATTTGTGAAGTATCGTCGGATATGACTTGGAAGAAGATGGATATGTTGGGAATAATTCAAGAGTTGAAGTGAAGGGTATCGACACATGTAAATAAATTTTACTTGGTGGTCGAAGCCTATTATTACATGATGTCCTCTATGCTCCAAATATTTGATGGAATTTAGTTTCTGTAGTTGTTCTTCTTAGCCTAGGTTATATGTTGAATATCCATGGTGATTGTATTGACATTTTGTTTGAAACAGTTTATTATGGTTATAGTCATGTATTGAATGGTTTTATAGTGTTAGACATTGATTATGATATGTATAAT
This sequence comes from Eucalyptus rudis, assembly GCA_019915205.1. Lineage (NCBI taxonomy): Eukaryota > Viridiplantae > Streptophyta > Magnoliopsida > Myrtales > Myrtaceae > Eucalyptus > Eucalyptus rudis. The sequence continues at coordinate 538,615 of JAHMTN010000021.1, read as the reverse complement.
GTTAATGTTGATAGTTGTTTTTCTTTAATTGCATCTTCTAGTAATGTTGAGATTGATACAAGTACTTGGCATGCTAGATTGGGTCATACTGGGTTACAAAAAAGGCAAAAATTAGCTAGAGAAAGCCTTTTAGGGTCACTTGCTAATGTTGATCTACCCATATGTGAACATTGTCTAGTGGGAAAAGTAACTAGAGAGCCATTTGGTAAATGAACTAGAGCCAAACTTCCATTACAACTAATACATTCTGACATTTGTCGTCCACTAAACATGAGGGTGAGGCATGGAGCCCCATATTTCATCACTTTCATAGATGATTTCACTCGTTCTGATTATGTCTTTTTAATCTCCCATAAGTCAGAAGCATTAAACTATTTCAGATAATATATAGCGTTGGTAGAGAATCAGTTAAACAAAACAATAAAGGCATTAAGAACCGATCACAGACGTGAGTATCTATCTGAGCAATTCAAGGCTCTTTTTGATAAAAAGGGAATTGTATGACAATTGACTATTCTCGGTACTCCACAACAAAATAGAGTAGCTGAAAGAAGGAATAGAACTTTATTAGAAATTGTTAGGTCTATGATGGTGCAAGCAAATGTACCTATCTCATATTGGGGAGATGTGTTATTGACTACTTCCTATGTACATAACTGAGTGCCCTCAAAATCAGTTACTTCCACCCCTTATGAATTGTGGACTGGTAGGAAACTATACTTAAGTAATTTACATCCATAGGAGTGTGTAGTTTATGTTTATGATTTTTCTCATAAATATGGCAAATTAAGTCTTAGAGGGAAGAATGTATTTTTATAAGATATTCCAAACACTGCAAAGAGTATGTGTTCATAGGTGAATAAGCTGATGGGAGTATGACCAAAATGGCGTCACAAGATGTCACGTTCTTGGAGAATGATTTTCCTAGTAAAGGTAAGATTAATAAAAACTTTCAATTATATGAGATGGAAGATCCTAATTACACACCCACTAATGTTATAGAGGGAAATGAAGATTTTTTTGAACATACAAGACCTAGTGGGAGTGTTGCATCGCTTGGCGAACTGATTCAAGAGATGTTTAGTTACATAAAAGTAATCGTAAAATTATTCCTCGTTGTCACATCGAGATTGAAAGGGAAGCATTTATGATTGCTTAGCAAGACAATGCCGAGTCTCAGACTGTTCAAGAGGCTCTCTCATCCTCTGATAAGGAAGATTGGAGAAAAGTTTTTGAAGATGAGATAGAGTCAATGAGGGCAAATGACATTTGGGACTTGGTTGACGTACCACCCAATCACAAGGCTATTGGAAACAAATGGGTTTTTAAGATTAAATGAGAGGTGGATAAATCCGTTGAAAAGTATAAGGCTCGTCTTGTGGCGAAAGATTATACTTAATAAGAAGGCATAGACTATGAGGAAACATTTTTACTAGTTGTAAGGTTTGCCTCAATATGCTTTATCCTATCTATTGTTGCATATTTGGACCTTAAATTATATCAAATTGATGTAAGACAGCATTTCTCAATGGAGAACTTGATGGGGAAATCTATATGAAGTAGCCAATAGGTTTCATAGCTAAAGGTCAAGAGCATAAAATTTGTAAGCTTCATTTAGACAGTGGTATCTTCGTTTTCATTGAGCCATAACGACTTTTAAATTCACGTTGATCGAAGATCACTGTATTTATGTCAAGCGGGCCGAAGATAAATTTGTGATTTTATCATTTTATGTGGATGATATTCTATTGGCTGGAAATGACAAGGTTTTGGTTATCACCATAAAAGAATGGTTGTCCTCCAATTTTGAAATGAAGGACATGGGAGAGACTATTTATATATTAGGAGTTGAGATCGAAAGAGATCAATCAAGTAAACTTCTTGCTTTATCACATTGTAATCACATTGATACCTTTATTATGCAAAGTGAAGGTTTAAGTACTAAGATGTGTTCTAAGACTCCAAAAGAAAATAAGGAAATGGAAGTTATTCCTTACACTAGTGCGTCAGAAGTTTGATGTATGCTATGATGTGTACTCAACCCGTCATATGTTATGCCGTGGGATTGGTGAACCGATATCAATCAAATCCTGATCAAGCAACTAGAAAGTAGTGAGGAGGATCTTCATATACTTAAAAGGCACCATGGACTATTGACTTTGTTATCAATGGAATGATTTATGCCTATTAGGCTATTCAATGTAAATCGACTTCTGGATATGCGTTCTTGCTCAATGAAAGTGTAATTTCTTGGAATAGCAAGAAATAGACATGCACAGCCTTGTCTACAATGGAGACAACAAAATATTGCATGCTCTGCCGCAATGCAAGAAGTAGTATGGCTAAAACGTTTTTTGAAAAACCTAGCCATTATCACTAAGGTTTCAAGGCTGGTGATAGTTTATTATTATAATCAAGTAGCCATTGCCCATGTGAAAGATCCTAAGTATCATGGAAGGATGAAACACATTGATTTAAATAACAATTTCATTAGAGATATAATATCATATAAAGAAGTAATCCTACAATACATTTCAACTAAAAGAATGGTTGCTAATCCATTTATGAAATCTATTCCTAGATACGTATTCTTGACTCACAAGATGTCACTAGGGTTACGTAGAATGTGATATGTGATATTGCATTGGATCATTGATTTATGTATATGTAAACATATGTATTATACTTGTTTCTTTATAAGTGACTTGATGTTTTATCAATAAGTATAAATCCATTATAACACTAGCACAAACACACATATATTCTTGAAAAGTATGTCAGCAGGTAATAATTGGCTCACTCACACGATCAATCACCTCAAGTGCTACAGTTAACACATTGAAATGAGACGTTATGTACAAATAAATGCCGAAAAGCAAGTTTAGTACATAAAACAATATGTTTCCTTGATTGAAGTCAAGATAAGGTCAATGATTTGTATATGATAAGACCGAACATGATAGCCCACAATCATGTATGCCTGAAAGAGGCCAGATGCAAGTACTTAATTGAGCGCTATAGAAAGCGAGCTGATATAGCACTTGAGTTAAACTTGAGTACATGAGAAACATGTGACTATATTTAGACAAAAATCCATATAGTTGATATATTTAATAAATGACAAAAATACATGTGCATTATACGACCGATAAGGGAAGGTGAGTGAAATTATCCCTATTTACTAATTGTGTGAGCCCTTGAGGTAATTTATAATTTACCTCATTTTGTGCCTTACGTTATTTGTGATTATATTCTCGAAGTGAAAAATCAATGTTGCTACTTTAACATGTTACAGGCAATCAGAATATATATGGCTTTATGGAACGTGTCTAGGAAAGCAGTTGTTCTGAAATGGAAAGAGACATGAGTATGAAAGAAGACTATTGTTGTTTTAGATCCACCACATGTATTTACCGGTCAACCACTTATATCGCCTTCTGTGGTTGTGGATATAATTGTAAATACTTGGTGTTGTGAGAATATTTAAGGTATTGGTATACTTGGCTTGATGTAGCAAAATATGTCTAGGGCACCATGAGACATCAATTGTTTATTACTTTTTAGGGTTGTAGCCATTATGTCATCCCTAACAGGTGCATAATTTGAGCTCTTAAAGTGTAGGTGTAATCATTGATCACACAACTTTCTTGCCAGTATGAATTGTTTCTAAAGTTGATGAATGTTGATAGCTTTATACTCTTGATAGAGGGCTACCAAGCCCATCACATCCAAGTGGGAGATGTTATACTTTGTTAGTACGTCCATGATGGGGTGCGATTAAGACGCACCATTTCGTCTTGATATGTTATGATGGAGAGACATCCTTTAAAAGGGTATGAGAGTCATATAAAAACTTCAGAATTTCACCGTTAGGAAGATTCGCACAAAGAACGTTCATAAAGAAATTGGTCTTTCTTCTTCTCCCTTATCCATCAAAAAAAGAAAGTCGTTCCATCACTCCTTTATGAAGACAATCGGCATTTACGCTGTGGAAATTGAATGTTTTCCTCATGAATGCATTCAGACCATCGTGAAGTCATATTGTTCGTCATTCACCCATAATTCAACATTCGTTCCGGGGTAAATTGCTCATTGTGCATCAAAAAGAGGTTAGCTGTCTTCCGCCGATTTTCTTCCTATAAGGTCTAATATTGAAATTGGACCTTGATTCATGAAATTAAACCTTAACCTTGAATGGATCAAATTAAATTTCTTCAATTGAAGCTTAATAGCTCGATATTCCTATATTCAACAAAGCAAAATTCCTCAAATTGGGAAATTCTTGAGTGAATTTCTAAAAGCAAACCTCAAATTTGGACTTATCTCAAGAAAATGAGTGGAATAAAAGTGTCCATACATAAACAATGAAGGATCGATTTGGACCCCTTAATCGGGGCTTAAAATGGTAATTCGCATTTTGACACAATAATTCTTGAAGTTGAGTGAACGAACGAATGAGAAATGGTCCCTAGACCAAATGTCATAAAAGGAACTAGACCTAATTATTACTAAAATGAAAGCAATTTTTTGACCGATTTTGAACTTAAAATTGAAAATTTTGGAAAACAAGGTTCTTAATCTGTTTTTGGAAAGTTTTCGATACCAAAGTCAAATTGACACCAGAACAAAATATTTTGTGGAATTATTATTATTATTTTTTTTTAAAAATTTGGTCAAAGTTTTAACCAAATGTCAATAATTTAGCTCCTAAATGTTTATTTTTGAGTCAAAATTTTGAAATTTTTGACAATTGATTTTGCTAAAGTGAAATTAAAGCCATTTGGCATTTTTGGGGGCAAAAAGCTAACTTTTGACTCGAGATTGACTTTTTAGTCCTTTGACCCAAAGTCAATTGTTTGACTTTTCGAGTATTTCTTAGAAATGATTAGGAAATAAATTAAAAATAACAATGTAAAAGAAGAAATGAAAAATGACATTTGTTGGCTGAGAAATGAGCTTCGTCATGATTGGAAGCTCTAATCTCAATTTTTACCCTTTTGGTGTGTCGATTAAAAATCAAGTGTCAATAGTTGCCTTGCTATAAATTGGTAAACTATCTCATTTCCCAACTTCATAGTTGACAAGTTAGCAACCGATAAATCTGGGATAGCTTGTTGGAAAAATGGAAAAGTCGTTCAATCAGTTCGCATGAAAAAACTGAATTGGCTGGTAATGATGGGTACCATGTGAAAGCTATCCTTAATAGAGAAAGTGGGAAAAGACATAATTTATAATAATCACCATGAGCAACATCACCATATAAGGTTAATGTTTTCAAAAGTTGATTGACCATCCTCCCTAGTAGAGGTGTGCATGGTCGGAAGGGCATTTCTCAACCTAGGACCGAGAACCGCCCGCTAAAAACTAGTTTTGAACCGAGAACCGCTTGCTAAAAACTAGTTCCGAAAAATTGGAATCGGGAACCGCCCGCTAGTTGCATGGATCCACTCAGGAATCAGACCGCTGATCCAGTTTGGTTCCTGGGTGCATCCATAGAACCGGTCCAACCTCTGTGCCTTCCCCTTTTCACCCTCCCCACATCTGCTTATTCTGGCTCTCTCGACCATGGTAGCTTTATTCTCCTCAAGTACTAGCACTGCGGCGATGTCTGCGGCAGCGGCAGTCACGACCCTCGCTCCACTTCCGTCTCGACCACAACCACCATCTTCGCCACCACCTCCGTCGTCTCTGACTCCTCCCTCGAGACTGACAATGAGGAGGACATAGGGACGATGAGCCATTCTTAGACCTAGAGTTTGCCCCTCCTCGAAGATGAGGATGATGGGGAGAAACATAAGGAGGGGGAGAAGGAAGATGGGAGGTAGAAGCGGGACGAGCCCAACAACGAAGAGAATGATAGTGACAGTGAATGCGAAGGTGGCAACGATGTGGAGAGAGAGTTCAAGTTTGAGGGAGGAAAAGAGAATCAACTCACTATTTTGCTGAGTTCAGACTAGGATTCGAAGGGAGATGAGTAGATCCGAAGGTGAATCGGAGAGGAAGAGGGAGCTTGGGGAGATTTTGAATTAAAAGAGACAAGATGGTGATTAGAGCCCTAAATTTTAGATTTGCTAAATTCGAATTTTTTAATATTAAAAATTAATATATTATTATAATATAATCGGTCCAGTCCAGATGGGTGGCTGAGTGGATCCGCTCATGGAACCGGGAATCGGACTGATTCCCTTAAGAACCATCGGTTCCGGGCGGTCCGGATGGGTCTCGGTTCTTTTGCACACCCCTGCTCCCTAGTAAATAATGACAATTCTGGCATTTTAAAACCTCCAGATGGGCTACTGGGCGGATCCACCCATGGGACCGGGAACCGGACCAGTACCCACTGATTCTCATAAATTGGAACCGAGAACCGAACTAATTTCCTTAAGAACCACCGGTTCCGAGCGGTCCGGACAGATCCCGGTTCTTTTACACACCCCTACTCCCTTGTAAATAGCGACAATTCTAGCATTTTAAAACCTCTTAGATATGGGACTGTGTCAATCCAACTTGGATAAAGTTTTCTATAAACATTGCCAACGTATCTAGCATCACTGCTAAATTTGCCCTAGGATAACTACAAGTAACCCTGCCATTTGCTAGATGCCATAGTTAAGATGTAGCACTGGGTTTACAATCTGCTATGGAGATTACCTGCGAGCTCCTTTTCATTCGAGGTGCGTTGGTGGTGTGTCTAAACTAGAGGCCCGATGTTTGTGGGGCTCGAATTGAAGAACATCTGAATCAAGTTGTTTAAAGCGTGCTTCAAGAGGTAATTCATGTAACTCCCTTCAATGTTCTGATTTTTGATTAAAACGCACGAACAACCCATTTGGAGGAACATGTATAGTAGAATTTTATCTTTACTTCCACTGCGTTTATGTTTATTTAGCCTATATATGTTCCGTAAAATACCAATAGTAACATCCTAGTTTCCGACCCATAAGGTTGCTCGTCCACCTAAAGTGGGGGGTAGGTCTGGGTGGGGAAGTTATAGACACATTTCCATATTTTGTATCTGCAGTACTTCACTTAATTTCATCTGCAGTAGGCAAGAAGGGAAAGGAGCCCTTATTGGCTAAAATCTGCTGGTCATGGGTCAAATTAGAGTACTTCAACTTTAATATGCAATCAAAGGATTTCCCCCAAGGATGAATTCCTCTTGCTTTGTTTTCACTCTACTCGTGAGTGGAGTGGCTACCTACTAGAGCTTTGACCAACCACCACCGGTCAATTCCACTTTGGGGCCACCCTTTACTCTACCATTATTATAGGGGTATGAGGTTCGAGACAAAGAAATTCCCCCCTTCTTCTTTACCATGGCAAGTCTTTGTGAAATAACTCCGATGAGAAGAAAAAAGCAGAGAGATATTTAAAAAGCAGGTCTAATTACACCTATTGCTAATCCTAAATGGAATGAAACGAGGTAGGGATCCATATGTAAACATAATATCTATTTTGATACGCTCGAATGACCCATTCTCATAATGAAAATGTATAGAACCCTATTCTGGGCCATTTAGATGCTATGACCGTACTATCAAGAGGATTAGTTGCTAAAGGTATCTATCCAGAAGTAGATCCTTTAGATTCAACATCAACTATGCTCCAGCCTTGAATCGTTAGTGAGGAACATCTTATTGCAGCCCATGCTACTGAATTAGCTGCTTTATTCTTGGTACCAACAATTAAAAACTGTTTTCCCCTAAGAGAATATTTTTGGTGTAGAAAGTTTCAAATTTAGGATCTTCCGCTGCACGGATCTCCTGGGAAACGAAGTCATAGGCACATAGGTTCAGAGCCAGACCATAACCAAATATGAACTGGTACCATAGGCACTTTGACGGCAAAAGAGGCAAAAGAAGCAATCCATAGAAAGATTTGGCGCCGCTCACTAAATTCTGTGGTAATGATATTTGTAATTCAGTGGTTACTATTTGAAGAAGAATCAATAGAATAGTAATAGCACAGAAGGGCTTGGTCAGTTTTCCTCCGGTAGTCTGTAATCTGTTGTAAAAAATCTAATATCGTACTCTAGCAGTTGCCAGTAGGTGAGAACTAGGCTTGCCTTAGTTAGTAAGGGCCAGCATGCCAAGCGGACGGGGACCGTCGAAGAAGTGCCTTGATGCACCGCACAAGCTTTGGTGTGGTACACGAAACACAAAGAAAATCTTTACGAATAAGCAAGGAAAAGAAAAGATTCGACTTTGGATTTTGAAAAGAATGACTAGTGGCCCTTCTTCCAAATTATATTTAATAGGAAAAAATGTGAATTCAAGTGTGGGCACCTTGGTTGATTTTATGGGCACCAAATTGAGTCCAATTGAAGAGAAATTGACATGGAATTGAAGAGGGAAAGTGGTAAATTCGTAGGCCAAGGGGGACATAACCTTTTGGACCATTTGGGGAAGCTTCTAAGGGAATTTTTGTGCTGCAAAATTGGCTAAGCATAGGGCTGATCAAGTGGGGGCCAAACAATGATCAACTAAGGGGATATTTAGGCATTTTGGGACCCTCCACCTTTCAGCAGTCTTTTTCTTCTTCAGTAGGCCCACTTTATCCATGGTGGATCAATCTTTGAGCTCCGAAAATCAGAGGGAAATCAGAGAGAGCCCCCCTTGCTTGTCGACGCCCCTAGCTGCCGTCTAGCGCCTTCTCTTGCTCATCGCGCATCGCCCGAGCCCCGCGAGCCGTCCGCCTCCTTGCTCGTTTTTGCTCGTCCCCGCGCCCCTGTCCAACGAAGTCAGGCCTCCATCCGTTCGTGCTAGCCGCCGTTGATCACTGTCCAAGCTGCCGGAGCCACCGCCGTCGCCCGCCTGGCCTTGCTGCAGCCTCCTCCGCCCGTCCCGAGTTGTTTTAGCCGTTGGTTACAACCTTTCTTGGCCCAAGCAGAAGCCATCCAATAGCTCGAGCAGTGAGCTGTTGGCCCCGTTTTTAGGCTTGTTCAATCCTTTGTTAGTGTTGCCGCAAGCTCGGTTGTTGCTTGCCTCTGCGTCGCCAATGTCGTGGACTCACCGGATCGCTAAACTGGTAAGTTTACTTGCTAAACTCTTCTTAAGGAGTTAATGATGCTTAAAGGGTGATTAGTTTAGGTTAATTAGGGATTAGGTGGTTAGTTAGCATGGATTAGTGATTTAAATATTTAATTGTGCATGTTAGGTGGTTAGATTAGATTAATTAAGGACTAGATAAGTTGTACTATTTATCTAGATAGGTTCGAAAATTTTCTAAGCCCGTTTAGGTGGTTAATTTAGCATTTTTGGCCTAAGTTGGTATTTATGGTATTTAATTGCATTTATTTTATTATTTTTTGGTATTTATTTAATTATGTACTATTTTCCGAAAATTATACCGGGATAGCCAATTACCGGAATTTCATGATGATTGCAATGGTGTACTTAGTTTATACAATTGAATGTTAAATGGTGCAAATTGAGTGATAATTGCGATTTTGGTTATTTATTCCAAAATTATGAAATTTTGCTATTTAATTAGAAAAATCTTGGGTGTCAGGTTTTGACATCAAAAATGGTTTTTAGGACTATATCGAATAGTGAGATTTTAAAAGTGTGGATATCAATTTTCCTGGTTCAAATTGATCGTGTACCCACACATGATTATTTTTATCATGTGTTTTTAACACGAAGAAATTAGGCCAATTTCATTATTTGAATTGATGGATTTGTGTGCAAAGCATAATATCCTTGGCCGGTATTGATTGATCGTGTGATGGTTATGTGAACCCATCCCCAATATGAGTCAGTGTGTCAGCTTGTATGAGCAATAATCTGTGTCAGCTTGTGTGAGCAGTGATATATGTTAGCTTGTGTGAGCAATAGTCCATCTCAGTTTGTGCAAGCAGCAATTTATATCAGCTTGTGTGAGCAGTAACCTCTGGCTACACCAATGGACCGATGTGAGTCAGTAGTTCATGCTTGTGCGAGCAATAATCGAATTGGAATCGATTGAATTGATTGAATGGATCAATTGATTGAGTATATGAATCATGCTAACGTGTAGGAAGGAACTGAGGCAAGGTAAGTCCTACGTCTCATGTGCATAGACTACCTTTAGGCGTATTTCCTTCCTAGTCGGAGATTAGGGGGTGAACTTGCTTTGACATTGTCTCACCTCGTCATGGGTTCAATCTTTTTAAGTCCTTAGATGGTGGTTCCTCCGGAACGTTTTGGTCGGCCTATGAGGGTTACCAAGTAGGTTACCGATATCCCTATTCTCGAGGGCCATGAAGTCTAGGTCTATAAACTCATGGTGACCACTGTATGAGTTGATGAGGGCCTACCTCGAAGGGTACCCCATTGATTTAGGGCATGGTTTCATCGCGGATTCAATGGATATAAGGAGGGTTCCTTCTAGAGTTTTAAGATCCTCACAGTGGTAATCAACGCCGCTCTAGGTGAGGGTGCAGCTGACCCTCCTAATAGTGTTGTGGAGGACCTGAAGCCCCCGGAGCCTATGGAGACCAAAGGATCGGCGCATGTGTTCGACTAGTAGGCCTTAGGACATCTTTTTTTTGAGAGCTGGTCTTTTGTAGACTCTTGTCTATAGACTAGTGTTGTATATAAAATAGGGTGTTAATAAAAGTGTTATGGTTGTGATTATGCTTTTTTCTTTTCTATCTCGTGTTGATTGTTGTCAGGGGTTTTGTTTCGCTTCCACATGTGCATTAAAATGAATGGGTCGGCAACATGTCCTGGGATGTCGCAAGTTTTATCGACCATCGAGGGATGGGCACACACTTGAGGTTCGGGGTGTGACACCTATTAGGGAAATCCCTTATGATATTTTAAAGATGACAAAATAAATCAAAGGCTATTAATTTGTTTGATGGTTGAGTAATAGACTATGCAGATGATAGAACACATAAAGGATATTGTCAAAGTCTATGCTTGGAAGAACCAGAAGACGGACTCTTTGCTGAAGTTGAACTTATTCAGATTGTGTCCATATCTTAAAGCTCAATTTATTCAGAAGTAGAATATGTTTAGACTTAGATTGTAAAGTCTATCACATTCAGACTCAAATTGTAAAGTCTATCAGACTCAAGACTTTACTTCGGATGGAACACTCTCAAACTTTACATCCAGAACTCGACAGATCGTAACACAAGCCCAAAGGTATAACGGCTAGGATCTGGTTTGGATTCTATATCAAAATTGATTTGATTGACTCAATCTAATTGATTGACAATTGGATCTTGAAGACAAGAACTTTCTATACAAAGAAGCTCTACTTATGGAAACCAAGATTCTGTTTCTATGGGTGATCAGAATCAATTTGGGATTCTACTTTTGTCACTCAACGGCTACCAAATCTTCTAGATACAGATCTGTCCAACGGGTAGATTGGAAGACGATCCTCAAGATACTATCCAATGGTTAGTTTGGAAGTGGAGGAGTATTTAAGGAGATCAAGGACCAATGAGCAAGTAAGAGACGAAGCGTAGAATTTATAATTCCAAAGTCTAAGCGACTTTCGATCATACACTTGTCTATTGTGAGCTTAAACATTTGTGATTGTGAGAGAAATACCAAAAGAGTGACTTAATAAGATAGTGTGATCTACTACTAAGTGTTTGCACTCAAAGTTGTAATCTCGTATTGATTGCCTAGTGGAATCCAGCCAGAAGGCTGTTAGCGTGGAAGAGTGGACGTAGGCTTGATCTAAGCCGAACCACTATAAACCTTGTATTTCTATTCTCTTCCCTAAACTCCTTTATTTTGTTCGTTATTCTATTTAACTGCTAAGTCTAACCCCGCTCAAAGTCTGCTGCTCTTCAGACTCAGTTTCAAAAGTCTATTGTTATTCAGACTCAAGTTAAAAGTAAAGGTTTCACTTCATTTTGCATAATTTGTTTTTACACCTATTCACCCCCCTTTAGGTGTTCTTACTAGCTCTATCAATTAGTATCAGAGCCACAGTGCTTATTTTATTGAAGTGTTTTTACTTCTGAGTTAAAAATCTATGGCTAGTATGTTGGCTCCAGGTTTAGTTAAAGGCCGAAGCAACACCAAACCACCATATCTCAAATCTTCTTTTATAAGGATCTCCGAACTTAAAAAGGAAAATTCTCGGCTTTGGGAACAGGATCTTTCTCCAAAAGAAAAGTTTGAAATTTTGCAAAAAGATTTTATACAGAAAAAAAAGAAATTTGAGATTTACTTGTCAAAGAAAATGATTCCTTAAAAAATGAATTTTCAAATATTTCAAAAAAAAAAATTCAAATGGTTCAAAAACATTAGAGCATATTCTTTCTATACAAGTACCTTACTATAATAAGTCGGTACTTGGCTTCAATAAGGAAAGTGACTCTCTAATAGATTTTCCTAAAATCAAGGAGAGACTTAAACAAAGACCTTCAAAGGCATTTTACAAAAATCATTTTCAAAAATTGTTTACAAAACCTATTAGTTGAAATGCCCTCAAGTGTTCAAATTGTGGAGACTCGGAACACTTTATGAAAGAATGTCCTAAAGTTTGGAGACCTATTGAGAAGATTGGGTACAAATAGCATATTCTACTAACTCTCATGGACCCAAGAAAAAATGGGTACCAAAGAAAAGATGAGTTATTTTTGCAGGAAATAAAGGAAGAGAAGAAGGAGAGTTTGGTAAGGAATGTATATATTTTTATTCTCAATTTGGTTTGAGTACACAATTTAAAATTTCTCATTATGCTTAATATTCGATATATCCTTGGTTGATTCGGATTTTATAATGATCATATTCTTTGATTTGTTTTATTGAAGAAAGAATCATGTGATTTATTTTTGTGATTCGTGCCTTGAGATTTGATATAATACGTGTGATCATTTTGCTTAGGGAAAAATGAATTTATTTGGTTTGATTTTATACTCTCAGATTTTATCATATTTTGCCAAGTAAAAATCTGTTTTACGTAATATTAATTTATTATGCAAGATGTTCTTAGATACTCAAGGATTTTATTCTCTCTATTTTTATCGTACTATGACTAAGTGAGAATTTATTTCTCAAAATATCATTGTGCATAATATTCTTTCTTTGAATACTTTGTTATGATGAATTAAGAAAGAATATTCGTTTATCTATGGAGATTTTCTATTTTATTCTAACGAAATGGAATGATCCAAATTGATGGATACCAAAAAGGAAATGAGTTGATCGTAGGAAATTTAATAAGGGAAGAATGATTGCAAATCTACGCAAATCATGATGCAATCAGAAAAGTATTTCATGCGAAGATCGCAAGATTGATTCGTAAAATTAGAGGAAGGAAGCTCAAAGATTCTCATCCTTGTGCAAAGTTTTGCAAATTATTGAGGAAATCCCTTTTGTGATGTACAAAAGGGAGAGAAAGAGAATCCAAGAGAAAGGAAGAATCATGATCACCTCAAAAATGCAACAAATTGAGGGGAGCTTTGATCAATTATGGAAAAATCTTTTTGAATTGATCGTGATCTTGATTATTATGGAAGGAAGAAAAAGGTAAATGTGTTATAACTTACCAAGTTCTACAAAATCCGGTTAATGCATCTTTTATTACTTTTTGTCATTAACAAATCTCTTATTGATATTATCATTTTATTATGAGAAAATGGGTCAAGTGAATTTTATAATGCATCCGTGATTTTTATTGGATATTTGCCAATATATATGATCAAAGTGAGCTATATTGCATATCCTTAATATTCGATTTACTTTGTAAAAGCTGATTTTTGGAAATTGTGTTTCATGCAATACATATTTGTTATCATTTTATATTCTCTACGTGATACTATTTCCATTACTATCACTTTTTGATTATGACAAAAAGGGGGAGAGAATATAAATATGCATATGTGTTGATTAGTGGATATTATATTGAGCTGTGATTATTTTTCTATATATTATTATGCTCAATCTATTTGCCATCTTTTCATTCGAATTACATTGCTTTGATTTATCAATATTTTAGAACGTGTGATTACACATTTGCATATTCAAAGATTGTTTTGTCATCATAAAAAATGGGGAGATTGTTAGGGAAATCCCTTATGATGTTTTGAAGATGACAAAATTAATCAAATGCTATTAACATGTTTGATGGTTGAGTAATAGACTATCCAGACGATAGAACATATAAAGGATATTGTCAAAGTCTATGCTTGGAAGAACCAGAAGACGGACTCTCTGCTGAAGTTGAACTTATTCATACTGTGTCAAGATCTTAAAGCTAAATTTATTCAGAAGCAGAATATGTTCAGACTCATATTATAAAGTCTATCGCATTCAAACTTAGATTGTAAAGTCTGTCAGACTTAAGACTTTACTTCAGACGAAACACTCTTAAATTTTACATCCAGAACTCGACAGATCGTAACACAAGCCCAAATGTATAATGGCTAGTGATTTGGTTTGGATTCTACATCAAGATTGATTTAATTGACTCAATCTAATTGATTGACAATTGGATCTTAAAAACAAGAACTTTCTATACGAAAAAGCTCTACTTATGGAAACCAAGACTCTGTTTGTATGGGCGGTTAGAATCAATTTGGGATTCTACTTTTGTCACTCAATGGCTACCAAATCTTCTAGATACAGATCTGTCCAATGGGTAGATTGGAAGACGATCCTCAAGCTGTGGCATCCCAAAAATTCAAGTCATCCTCTAGAGGGATTAAAGCCAATAATTAGGTAATGAAATTACCTATGGTTTATGTTTTAGCCATTAGTTTTCTCTTAAGGCTATGTGTTATATGCTTGTGTTCATGAAATTTTTTAAATTAGAACTATAGGATAAATTAATGAGAATAATCTATGCTTGGCTATGCACCTCATAAATTAAATTCCTATAAATAAAATGTTACAAGACTTTGGCCATGTGGATTTTAAAATTTAAAATTTATAGAAGAAAGTACAAAAGGGAAAATTTTAATTTTGGGCCTTAGGCCCATTGGCCTAAGCTTTAGTGGGCCGAGCTGGTCGGCCCATTTAGGCCCGCGAATGGGGCTGTCGCCGGCCCATTGAGGCCCATGAAGTGACCGTCGACCGTGAGAGGGGGGGAGGAATGGCCGACCCATTTGCTGGTCCAATTGCTCCCAAAGCCCAAGCCCATGCATGTATCATGACAAGTGGCAAGAAGGGAGATGGCATGCATTGGCCAATTGGAGTGGCAAGCAATCATTGCAAATGATGAGGAATTGGGGAAATAAAAGGGAAGAGGAGAGAGAGAGGTGGCCGGTTGTTCGGCCAAGTGAGAAAGGGAGAGAGAGAGAGAGAGAACCATGCGAGAGAGAGGGAGAGAGTGTGATCGAGAGAGGAGAAGCTGAGAGGGAGAGGAAGAAGTTGCCGCCGTACGCCATCCGTCTGTCGCCGGTGTGCCGACCGCTTGCTGCTGTTCGTTCGGTCTAGAGGCAAGTTGGGAATCTGCTTTCTACTCTTGCACGAATGTCTTGCATGTGTGGTCGGAATCTAGGACATTTGGAGGCATGGGAGTGAAGCTAATGTGTTTTGTTCTTGAGTTGCATGCTGCTTTCGCATGAACCGTTTGAGCCAGAACTTTGTGAGAGCTTGCATGCATGTTTTGAGTTCGATTTTGACTTTGATCTCTTCATGAAAGTTGTAGCTAACATATTAAACTACAACATAATAAAATTTGGTGCAAAATGATGGATATTTAAGGGGTCAACATTTCATCCTAAGGAGATGCTAGATCTGGAATGTTTTCGCATGAACCGCCTGACCCAGAATTTTGTGAGAGATTGAATTCAAGTTTTGAGTTCGATTTTGACTTTTATCTCTTCATAAAAGTTGTATCTAACATCTTAGACTAAAACATACTAAAATTTGGTACAAAATGATGGATATTTGTGGGGTCAAAATCTCATCCTACGGAGACACCAGATCTGGAGCGATTTCACTGACCTTTCGGTGGATTTGTGGTTGCATGTTGATTTTTACTAGGGATCTCTTTTCGACTTCTTCATGGAACTTGTATAGAACATCTTGAAGTTTAACATACTCAAATATGAAGCAAAATGAACAAGTGTAGCCTAGTGAATCAACTTACTCTTGAAAACCGTAGATCTGGAGACGCGGTACAGGTTACCTGAGACTTCATGGACCCGTATGATGACTATACTCTGGAATTTTGCCTTAGCTCTCTACATGAAAGTTGTAGGGGACATCTTGAAGTAAAAAATATCCAAATATCAGAGGAAAATAAGAAGTATAAGTGGGTAAAAACTCAGTATTTCGGAGAAGCATGCACTGGACGTTTCGGTGTTAGATCCAGAAGTTTCGTGTGACTGTAGAAAATAATTTAAAAATAATTTCACTTAGAAGTCTCCATGAAAAATCTACTTTAGTGCCTTGTCCATAATCTGGTAAAATTTCATAATTTTCGGAGGTCGTTTGTATATTTTAATCAAATTATTCCGGAAACTGTGCATTTTGTTTTTATCCGAAATTACATACTGTACTTGTGTGAATTATAATTTTCTGTGGAATTTGATTGGCCTTGTGTTTTTCATGAAATTATTACCCTATTGTCTTGTCTATCACTAGCCTTAATTTCATGATTTTTGAGAATTATATGGATATTTAATTTAAATATTTTCGAAAATGGTACAAGCTGGGATTTAAATAAATTTCAAAAGGAGTCATGATAAATGGACTACTTTAAATTGTATGAATTCCATGAATTTTATCTTTATGGATGATTGTACCTTACTGCATGTATGATGATGACTGATAATGCATGTATAGATCAAAGTATGAAAGTGATTTTGTTTGCCATTACATCATGTGCCATGTTAAATTGAGACCTAAATTGGTGAACATGATCAATGATAAATGAGGAATCTGTTTGTGGCGGATGATAATGCCCTGGGAGTATCAGGATGCTCGGGATGGGGGGTGTCGGATGCCCCAAATGTATAGAGATACATGGCCGGATGGCCCTGGGAGTAACAGGATGCCTGGAATGGTTGGGTGCCAGAAGCCTCGAAGGTCTTTGCTCGAGGGGATGCCTCGTGATGCCAGTTAGGATGTGAGATGCCCGGAATGTGGGGGTGCCGGATGCCCGGTGGCCTTAAATGGCTGAATGCTGGAGGTTTTTCTCATGATGCCTGGATGGGGTGCGAGTGTAAAGTATGGGATGAAATTGATGATCCCGAGAAAGAGTGATGTGGTGATCGAATTAAAAGTTAAAAAGTGGAAATTGAATCATATATGACATGATATGATGATGATCACCTATGGCATGATGATGTGCATATATGACATGTATATAAGATATGCTGATGATGTGCACATATGACATGATATGATGATGATCACCTATGGCATGATGACATGTATATAAGACATGATGATGATGTGCATATATGACATGATATGATGATGATCACCTATGGCATGATGACATGTGATGAGGATGCATGATAGTATATGCATGGCTTCGAGGTAAGTATGCTTGAATGCATGAGTGACATGTATGATGTTGTGATCGTATTGTATGGTGCATTGAGTGGTTATTGGATTCATTTACCTGCTGAGTGGTTGTACTCACCCATTCGAGGACCAACATTTCAGATTAGCAGGATGCCACTACCTGCTATCACACGGGGCGTATTTTACGGCCTACCTTCCGATGTAGAGGTCGAGTGCGCGGAGATTGACTGTCCCTCTGTTCCTGGACTGACTTTTATTCGAGTGCGTTGTTTAGTTATGTATAATGTGGGCCTAGCTGGGGGCCGTGTTGTCTAGGAGTTCATATCCGTCCATGTTCGTCGAGATGGAGCGATGCATGGGATGTTGCCGCCGCCACCGCCTAATGCACCGGGATGGGTGTGAGGGCCCATACGTGTCAAGTAGGAGCTGAAACTTTTTGGGATGGTTAGCCGACACTAGTGATGGGGGATCTTGCACGTTAGTTGTAGTGGGTCGAGTGTTTCTTTTTGGGTTTATGGTCGAGTGTGGCTTTATGTCCAAGCCTTTCTTTTGATGTACCGACCCAAGGAAACCCATCTTGAAAATATGTAAATATAGTGTCGTGGCTTTGTCTTTTCTCATGATGATTAGTGGTGTGCAATTGTATCATGGTTGTTGGAGGGCGAGATGGCGATATTATATTTTGCTTCCGTTAATGAGTCGCGTTGGGACTGTTTTCAAAAAAAAAAATGTGTCTATGATTTACGACGCTTTTTCTAAGAGATGTAGCTAGTGTTCCATCAGGTGTAATGTCATGTGCGTGTGGCGACCCTAGGTAGTTCGGGGTGTCACAGCGCCCCTTTTTGGTATCAGAGCAGGTGGTTATAGGTGGAGTGATAAGTAGCCTCATTTGGAAATTGAGGAACATGATGACAATGCACACCATAGGATATAAAATGAAATAATTGAATATCGGGTGATGAGTATTCACTCGTAGATCCCTAGTAGTTAATTTTGAGTTGCCTTTAGGTACCAGTAACATGTATATGTTACTTATGTAGTAGTAGTAGTTGCTTTGAATGGAGGCAGTGAGTCTCAGATTATTGTTGAGGCAATGCTTGGAAATTGCAGGAAAGTCATGGTGCGAGCTGGAAGTGCTCATCCATAGAGGGCTGAAGCCTCTGCAGCAAGGGCTGAACCCCGGATGGAAGACATCCTGCTGGCATTAGCCAATATTGGAAATCTGATGGCAAGACAAGTGCATTAACAACCTGGAGCAGAACGCCGTACTCAAGGACTAGTGGAGCAATTTCTGAAGCTGAAGCCACCTAAGTTTAATGGAATGGGAAGTCCTGAGGAGGCGGAACAATGGATTGATGGGATGGAACGAATTTTCCGGCTGTTGGACTGCAATAATGCTAAGAAAACAACTTTGGCAGAGTACCAGTGTGACACCCCTCGACGGCCCCCGATCCGATTTGGGTCGCCACAGTTTGCTTACCACTTAATTTCTTAATAACATGTCACTCTGATACCATTTCAATTTCAGCGGGTCCATACAACCATGGGGGTTTACATCTTTTAGATCGGTCCCTTGCGCAATTTAAATACGGAAGCACATCCAACAACTCCCTTCCCTACATTCAGAAATCAATGCACACCTACTAAACATTTATAAGTAAAAGCCGTACACTTTTATTCACTTAACCCAGATGGACATCATTCATCGATACATCAAATTGCCATAGTCTTTCTATACTTGGCTATATTTCAAAAGATGACCGATGTCGCTTCCAATAGTCGTCTACTTTAGAGTCCATCGATTAGTGTCGGCGTCCAAAAGTTCCCTCCTTTGCCATCCTCCTCCTCAGGGTCACATCCAACCGTTCAAACCATCTACTAATCTGAAATGTTGGTCCCCAAAAGGGGTGAGTACAACCACTTAGCAGGTAAAGGAATCCAATAACAACTCAATGCATCATACAAATCACACATGCATTGCAGGCATAACTTACCTTGCAGCCATGCGCATACTATCATGCATCATCATGCCTTATCATCATACATATCATATCATCATATGTCATCATCATAATCATCATCATGGCATCATTATATCATACATGTCATCCTTATCATGACGTCGTCACATCACACATTATCATCGTCATCATGCATATCATCATGCATATCATGTCATGGGTGATCATCATATCACATCACATATCATCATCCTCATCATGCATATCATCATGCATATCATATCATGAGTGATCATCATATCACATCACATATCATCATCATCATGCATATCATCATGCATATCATACCATGGGTGATCATCATATCATATCACATATCATCATCATCATCATGCATATCATCATGCATATCATATCATGGGTGATCATCATATCACATCACATATCATCATCATCATGCATATCATCATGCATATCATACCATGGGTGATCATCATATCACATCACATAACATCATCATCATTATCATGCATATCATGCCATGAGTTGATTATCATCTTTATCTTTCAATTTTGATCACCACATCACCCATTTCTCAAATCATCAATCTCATCATCAACCCTTCGGGCAGAAACCTCCGACAGGGCTCATCATCCCACATTTTACACTCGCATCCCATGCGAGAAAACCTCCGGGCATGTATCCAAGATACAACCGGGCATCCGGCCCCCCACATTCCGGGCATCTCGCATCCCAACTAGCATCACGAGGAACCTCCGGGCATGTATCCAAGATACAACCGGACTTCTGGCCTTTACCCTTCTAGCCAGGCATCCCGCACCCCAATCCTGGTGTCGCGAGGCATCTCCGGGCATGTATCCAAGATACAACCGGACTTCCGGCCCCCCACATTCCGGGCATCCTGAAACTCCCAGGGAATCTCTGGAATTACGCCACCAGGCCACCAGACAACATCCTCCACCACAACCTCATTCTCATCCACATTTATCTTTTTATCTCAATTTAACATGGCAATTTGGCATGGCATCAAACATATCACACTTGCATCTCAATTCACATGTCATGCACATGTCATAGCTTAATCACATAAGCATTTCAATTCACATGTCATGCACATGTCATAACTTTATCACATATACATCTCAATCAAATACATGTGCAAAGACCTCATCACACATATGCTACCCAAATACAATTGAATCCATGCCCAATAAAAATCCATTTTATTTTATTATTATTTTATTATTTTATTATTTAATATCAATAATTTCCCAAAAATCCAAGAAGTATTTAACAAACCCATAGGATGATATTTTCTTGCAAAATTCGTGGCCAATTTAAATTTTTACCAAATTCCACAATTTCCCCAAAACATCCTATAATTCTCGGATTTAAACCAAATGCACAGTTTCCGAATAAATTTAATTAAAATATCTATTCGGCCTCCAAAAATTACGAAATTTTACAGAGTGATATCCAACACATTTTTGTGCATTTTTCATGAATAAATCTAAGTCAAATTCTTTATAGATTAATTTATACAACTCCACGAAGCTTCTGGAACCTCTACCGTTTCGTCCAGAGTACATATCACCGAAAAACTTAGGTTTGACCCATCTAATCCTTTAGTTTCCTCTAAAATTCGAGTATGTTATGTATCAATGTGTCCTTTACAAGTTTCATGGAGAGATCTAGGTTAAATAACCAAAGTATGATCCTCTTTTAAGTCCTTGAAGTCTCGGGTGTCTCGGTATACTTCAACAGAATCAAGCATCTCCAAGATCTAGCCGATTAACTAGGCTACACTCCTTCATTTCTCTTAAAATTTGAGTATGTTGTATTTTAAGATGTTACCTACAACTTTCAACAAGACAACGAAGTCATATTTGCATCACAAACCAACATGCAACCAAGAATCCAACAAGAGGTCAGTGAAAACATCACAGATCTGGGGTCTCCGTAAGATGAAGATTTAGCCCCTTAAATCTCCATCATTTTCCACGAAATTTCAGTATGTTATATTTCAAGATGTTATCTACAACTTCCATGAAGACATCGAAGCCAAAATCGAACTCCAAACATGCATGCAAGCTCACACAACATTCTGACTCGAGCGGATTCATGCGAAAACATTCCAGATCTGACATCTCCGTAAGATGAGAGTTTTACCCCTCAAATATCCATCATTTTCCACGAAATTTCAGTATGTTATATTTCAAGATGTTATCTACAACTTCCATGAAGACATCGAAGCCAAAATCGGACTCTAAACACACATGCAAGCTCAAACAAGATTCTGACTCCAAACAGTTCATGCGAAAACAATGGTGCAAGAGTAGAAAGTGGATTCCCAACTTGCCTCTAGACCTCACGAACGGCAGCACACCGGCGACGGACGAGCCTCCTCCTCTCTCGGCCACTCTCCCTCTCTCTCGCACAATTCTCTCTCTCTCTCCCTCACTTGGCCGAATACTCTCTCTCTCTCTCCCTCTCTCTCTCTCTCTTTTGTTATATATATTTGCATGCCATCTTATTTTGCATGGGGGACAAGTGGCAAAAATGAGAGAACAAGTGGCAAGGTTGAAGACAAGTGTTGGAGGACATGCAAGGTGGGCTTGGGCCGGCCACTCTTGGGCCTCCTCTTGGGCTGGTCGACAGCCCCCTTTTGTGGGCCTAATTGGGCCGACTTGCTTGGCCCACTAAGGCTTTGGCCAATGGGCCTAAGGCCCAACCTAAAAATTGATCTTTTCCCCCTTTTTTTTTTTTTGAATTTCTTTTGTAAATATTTTAAACTTTAAATTTTCCACATGGCCAAAGTCTTATGACATTTCATTTATTGAAATTTAATTTATAAAGTGCATGGCCAAGCATAGATTATTAATTTACCCTATAGTCCTAAATTCAAAATTCATAAACACAAGCACAATAACACCTAGCCTTAAGAAACTAATGGCTAACACATAGACCATAGGTAATTTCATTACCTAATTATAGGCTTTAATTTCTCTAGAGGATGTCTTGAATTTTGGGATGCCACAACCAGCTGGAGGGAAATGCAAAGTTTTGGTGGAGAGCTTCGAAGGACATAATATTTCCTAAGATTGCGTTTAGGACTCGTTATGGAAACTACGAGTTCCTTGTTATGCCATTTGGACTGACTAATGCGCCAGCTGCATTTATGGATGTAATGAATAGGATATTTCAGCCTTACTTAGACCAGATGGTTGAAAGATCTTTTTTCGGAAAACAAAGGAGAATACAAGATGTTCCCTTAGGCGAAATACAGCAAGAGGTTCATTTATGTCTTGAAGAATTATGCTTAAAGCGCCAGATGGTCTGTACTTACATCACAGACGACAAGCACCTTGAATCAGCTTGTTCTCGCTAGAAGTTAAAAATCAAATGTTCCAAGAAAGACTGTGATGGTACATGTGGCAAGTATTCCCGGAAGAAAAAACACTACAAGAAGTTTTGGATAAAGAAATCCAAACATGGCTCCAAGCATTTCTGGAAAAAGAAGAAATGGCGATACCTACGCAGAAGGAAGGATCGCACAAGCCATAAGAAATCAAACCGTTGCTACATTTGCAATCAGAAAGGACATTTTGCCAAAAACTGTCCTCAAGCGAGAAAATGTCAGAATCATCTAATTCATCACATTGAGAATGAAATAGGTGTCTCTCTTGAAAATGATGATATTGAATCCTTATTCTCTGCTAATGAAGAGCCATTTGAACAAACTCTTTGTGCAATTCCCTCTTACCAAACTTCCAGTGAGACTGAGTCAGACTTAGAGTCTAAAGATATTTTCCATATATCACCATCATCCCCAGAACCAAACCTTGACATATTTTCAAGTCAAACTCACTGTCCACATTTCCCTGTAAAAATCCTCACTTCAAAGTTTGTCAAACCTATCACTGTTATTGCTCTCATTGATACAGGAGCAAGTTGTTCAATATTAGACACCAAAGTTTGAAGAATTTTGGACTCCTTATATCCGATATTTCAATTCTGCTTCAAGAGATACTTTCTCCACAAATGTCAGAACCACTCCTGTGACCGTCCAGTTCTTCTCGCAATGCTCCATAACTGCAAAAATCTTTGGATCAAACCTTCCCAATAAAGACTTGATAATTGGGTGGGACATCATGACTCAAATCTCTCAGCTTCGCATCATCCCTGGAAAAGGTCTTAGATATAAAGATCAATTCTCTGAGTTCGTCAATATTTAGAGACTCTTTTCCATTCAGATGAGTCTATTAGATCCAATTATGCAAAATTTGTTAGAATCTTGTTCAGAATCCCATGCAGAATTCGCTCAAAAGTGTTCCCATCCTTTATGGGAAAACCCG
Organism: Eucalyptus rudis; assembly: GCA_019915205.1. NCBI lineage: Eukaryota > Viridiplantae > Streptophyta > Magnoliopsida > Myrtales > Myrtaceae > Eucalyptus > Eucalyptus rudis. Next base: position 514,846 of record JAHMTN010000021.1, on the reverse strand, counting down.
GAGTTCTTTGTTCGCCTTCTTTTCAAGAAAAATGAAGACATAAACCCAACCAGGGCGAGCCACATGGGAATGAAGCCAGAACATTTGGTCTTAGCTCAAAGGGAATGCTCGGAACTATTGCAACAAGGTCTTATTGAAATCTCCAATTCACAATGGGCTTGTGAAGCCTTTTATGTCAATAAGCGTGCCGAGCAAAATAGAGGAAAAATGAGATTGGTAATCAACTATCAACCTCTCAATCTTTTCCTCCAAGATGATAAGTTCCCTTTACCATCTAGAGATTCTCTCTTTAGTGGTTTAACCAAGGCCCACATCTATTCCAAATTCGACCTCAAAGCCGAATTTTGGCAATTGGGCATCCATCCTGATGACAGATCCAAAACAGGATTCTGTATCCCGAACCAACACTTCCAATGGAAAGTTCTTCCTTTTGGCTTAAAGGTAGCACCATCCCTTTTCCAAAAGGCCATGTGTCGTATCTTCCAACCGATCTTATCAAGTGCAGCCGTATATATTGATGATATTCTGCTCTACAGTCCTGATGAGCAGTCACACTGTCAACTCCTTGAGCAATTTGCAGAAATCGTTAAAAGGCATGGTATTATGCTTTCTCAAAGGAAGATGAATATTGCCCAGACAGAAATCGAATTTCTTGGTATGCACCTCAACAAAGGTACATACTACCCAGGGCCACATTTCGCTCAAGAATTATTGAAGTTTCCTCAGACAACTTCACAACAAAGCAAGTCCAGCAATTTCTTGGGATAATTAATTATCTCAGGGTCTTTGTCCCAAACATTGCAAAGCTTCTGAATCCTTTGCAATCCATGCGGAAGAAAAATTCTCCACCCTGGGGAAAAGCCCAGACCAAAGCAGTCGCTGAACTTAAGGAGATTATGCAGAATCTCCCACCATTACAAATACCATCAACAGGCAAAATGATTCTCCAAACTAACGCCAGTGACGAATACTGGGCAGCTGTTCTTTTTGAAGAAATTGATGGTAAGAGACACCTCTGTGCTCATAAAAGTGGAAAGTTTTCCCAAGCTGAAATGCATTACCATTCCACTTTCAAAGAAATCTTAGCAGTGAAAAATGGAATCAAAAAGTTTGAGTTTCATCTCATCGGCCACCATTTCTTGGTGGAATTAGACATTGCATCTTTCCCTCAGATGACCAAGTTTAAATAGAAACAGATTCCAAATTCCCAACTGCTTCGATAGGCTGAATGGTTCTCAAAATACTCCTTTGAAACTAAGCACATTCTTGGAAAGAAGAATGTACTTGCTGACTTCTTATCAAGGCCAAAAGCACTAGCCGAAATCAACATGTACATCAAGAGACCTGCTTTCCATATGCTTAATCATGGAGTGAAATACAAAATTGAGAACATGAAAGATTCACAAAGCTGGAAATACCCCCAGGAGATTATTCAGCAAATCCAGAACAACAGTCTTGTTGAGAACCTGGAGAACCTCATGTGGCAAAGCCACACAGACCTATTCAGATTCAATGGAGGTTCGATTTTTTATTCTTTTGGGTTAAATGTGAATTATCCATTCATTCATCCTCTTATCTGGAAGGAAGATGATTTCCCTGAATAGCTCAAAACGTTATTATGGTACTTAACCAATAAGTACCTAATAGCTTTTGAAATCCCAACCAGAAGATTCATTGCCAACCTCACAAGGATATTCCTGCTTGGAAGAAACATCGAAAAAGAATGTGATAGAAATCTTTTAGATTTTCTAAATTGGTTCTATCATCCTACATGTTGGAAACAAGACTTGGAAAAAGAACTGAGATCCATGGCATCAAATCCTGAGGTCCACACCATCCTGTTTTTCAGACGTCCATGGAATTTTTGCAGAAATAATGGAAGCATTCTCGATGCACCACTATAAATAGGAACCACATCCTATAAACCTAACTTGAGCAGCCAAGAAGCCCGGATTTACAAATCTTATCCTAGATCTGTTCGACTTTGTGACCGTGAATATCGAGAACTCCAGAGAATCCTATGCCAAGAAAACAAGACTATTCCCGAAGATGTTTGGAATAATGTACCCACTACGTGGGATCATTATGACCTAGCACCAGAAGCTAAGGAAGCACTCGGACAATATAGACAAGCCACATCGTCCCAAGAGCCGGAAATGATAAGCGAAGATGATATTGTGCAATCCACTCAGGACCCCTATGCACACTGTGGAGGACCACTGTCCTAGGATCCCTACGAACAATTCCAAAGCATGGACACATCTTTCTATGCATAGCCATCCAATTGGCCTCAGCCAAGAATTCCTGACCCTCAAGAAGACGAAAATATAAACTGGGCTGCAGAAGAAGCATCACATTGGGCTCATGAAGAAGCATCCTTATCATGAAGGCTGAACCAAATCCTCTCACCTGAAGACCTTGAAGCCCTTAAACAGAAATACGAAGCACATCTCCTAGAAGACAGCTCGGAAGACTTAGTGTGTAGCTACAATGCTCGTGACAGACGAGACCGTTGAGTCCGTACAATTTCACTATAGCAAAATCACTGTTCACTTTTACTGTAGCACTGGCTAGGGAAAGTACTGTTCATAGTGTGCGAATAATTCCCTCCCGAAAGTTTTCGGTGCCTCTGTTTGTATCTGGACCCGTGAGCTAGGTCCATATGTGTGTCCTTGTGACCTCTTATTGCCTATATAAGGCAAGGAGGGTGTATTGTTTTGGGCAGAGTCCCCTGAAGTAAAGTGTATGCTTTGTGAAAACCTCTCCATGGCTTTCTAAATTCCTCTTCTTCTCCAACCTGGTAGGATCCTTCAAGAAATGTAGCTTGGGTAGGTTAGAAACGTTTCCATCCTGGCATCTTTGAGTGTCTCTAGGCTCTGAACTAAAGGGCTAAGTGGTTTACTGCTAAAAGGCTGTCCCTGAAGGGCTTGAACGGGATGTTCGCCCACTGTGGGATGCATACCTGCAGAAAATTTACTCTCCTTCCCTGGTCCTCAGTCTTGGTCCATTCATGGTATCAGAGCCATGGCTTCGTTTTTAATATTATCCATTCCATGCGCTTGACAGGTGAATCCAGAGCTGAGAAGATCTCTTCTCATTATGTCTACAGAATTAGAAATCCTCGAAGCACCAGTTTCTCTTGTTCCCTCATCTTCATCCTCAACTTCCTCAGAGTTTCGTGTTTCAAATGCCTCTAAGATAGATTACCTTTATGAAGTCTCTCTTAGCGATGAAACCAAGATTTCTAAAACCCAACTCCCCCTTATGAATCCTTATTCTGCTTTTGCCAAACCCAACTCATCATTTTCACCTATCCGCTCCATCCGCCAGCTTATCCACCAAACTCCAAAGCAAGTAAAGGAGTACGTCCAGTCCTCCAAATTCGACCAGCATCCTATTCCTGCTACTGAAAAGGAGTACTTTGTTACTCTCCAGATCCCTCCTGAATTTCCCAGACAATGGGCTCAACAGGGATACACTCATGTCCATTATGGAGCTATTCGTCTTGCTCTCACTTTCCATGGTCGTAAAGGTTTGCCAGTTGTGGCAAGAATCGAGTTGTTAGATACCAGATTTTTACAATACCAGCATGCTTGCATTGGTACTATTCAAACTACTTTGAATGCAGGAACATTCTTTGTCACTCTATATCCAAACTTCAACATCGCCCTTTCAGATCCCCAATTACTTTCTTTTCTGAAAGTCCAAGTCCAACTTACTGGAGCTCCTCAAACTGCTGACTCTGTAGCTGCAACTCTACATTACCAGATGGTTTATCGAGTGCAGAACCATGCACTTGACCTAAACTTCAACAATGGTAATGAAGATGCTTTGTTTATCTCTATGCAAAATGACCAAGCATCATGTATCCATGTTCCTAGACAGATTCCGAATGATACATTAGCCAAGCTCCTTCCAGAAACTTGGATTACCAACTATGAAAAGCTATATCAGCACAGTAAGCCTTTCCAGTCTACGGACTCAGAGTTCATACGGAAAAAAAGATGGAACTGTTTCCATCAAATTTGGCAAGGAAAAGGAAGAAAGTCCTTCTATCTTCCAAACCCTCTTCATGATTGAACCATGTGTTCCTCAATCTATTTCTGAGCCAGATCCAAAAAAACACGTTCGGCACTTTGATGGTGATGGACATCATGTTCATTACTATAAAGATGACTATGATCATTGTTTTTGGGATCCCTTTTGTCAATGTTCTTATTGTACAAATTCTCCTGACGAGGTAGAACCATTTGCAAGATCTCCACCTCGACGGAAAAGGCCAAAGGATAAGGACCAAAGGTGCTTAGATGGAGATTCCTCCGTTGATACTCTCGGTGAATGTGATAAATACCAATTCATGGTTTCCTATGCACCACCTCCTCCACCAGAGTCCAGTACTACATCCCAAGCCTTACCAGATCCACCAAAAACACCACCATCTCCTCCCCAGAAAAAAGCAAGCCCTCTCTCTATTTTATAAGCCAATACTCAAGTGGGCTAAGAAGCACTCTTACCCCCTTGAAGTCCTAGAAGAAGCACCACCTACTTCTTCTATCGCTATGTACCAGGATACCGACTTTCCTCCTCTTGTCAAGGAAAGTTCTAAACTCTCGTTCCCTGCTGCAGAAGAGTTTATTGATCCCCATGGCAGATACCGCCATGTTCCTAAAATCCCTACTCCCACTGATGTGGATGAACATGGGAGACAGAAAAAAACCTCTGCCGCTGAAGCTGTTCTAAATTGGCAATCAGAGACTCTGTTGGCACAAAACAATGCCTTCAAGGCAATTGAATCCTAAATTGGAGATGTGCAACAAGATCTCCGAAAGTATGATGAAAGTACCAAAAAGATACTTTCTGAATTCCAGAAAAGGCTTCACGCCTTAGAATCAGGACAACATCTTGGGTACCATTATCTTGAAAGTCCAAAGCCAAAAATAGAGAATCTCAAAAAGCAAATCCAGCTTCTTGAAGAAGGAAGGTTCATACCGTTTGACCCATTGGCACCTCCTGTTAAAACTGGGTACTTACCCCCACCGCCACAAACATCCATTTTTGCCACTATTCCAATAGATCCTTACAGAAGAGAACCAGATATGGCAGACATACGAAATCGCATTAAAGCCCTGCAGAAGGAAAAAGGGAAAGAAAAAATACCACCTACAGAATCAAGTTCCATTGTTATAAGAGAAAGGCCAGATCAGATGATGCTATCAAATCCATTAGAATCTTTTCTAAAGGATTTAGGCACCCAGGAACCTGACTCTGTTATCTAACAGCCTGAACAACCTGATCCTGCCAATCCAGAAAAACAGACTCTGCTCCAAGTAGAGCGAACTTCTCATGATACTGAATCAGATTCTTCAGTATCCCTCTCCTCCTCTTCATCCTTCTCAATTCCTACAGTTGATACCCTCCTTATTGCACCCGTTACTTCATCAATATTCATGGCTGACCCCTTAGATGATGATATGGAATCAAATTATTCTGACCCAGAAATTGGTCAGACAAGCAATCTTGCTCAGCATGTGTCCATAGCATCAAAACAATTCTTCACCATTGATGATATTCCATATCACAAATGGCCAATGAGGCTTGAAGAATTTCATACTTGGTTGAATACCCAGTCTATTACTAACCATGATATGAATGACGTCCTGTACAACTTTGTTACAAGGTTCACAGGAAGCCTCAAACTTTGGTGGCAATCAATTTCAGAACAAGACCAGATCCATTTTCTGATGTCACCTAATTTCAGCCATGCCATTACACTCTTATATCATGTTTTTGTGGGAAAACCCACTGATCTCATAGAGATAAAAAGAAGAGAGTTTTTTGAGAGAAGATGCTGCTCCCTCCAGGAAAAACATCTTGATAAGCATTATCGAATAATGCTTCAGCTTTTTTATCAAGTCGGAGCACACCCAAATCTGAAGCATATTTTCCTGACTTCCATCCCTAAAGAATATTCTGGTATATTCAAGAGGGCCTAAAGAGCATGAGCAACATTTAAGGATAGTTTTGCAGACCCTGAGAGAGCATAAGTTGTATGCCAAGTTTAGTAAGTGTGAGTTCTGGCTAGACCAGATAATATTTTTAGGGCATGTGGTATCAGGAGAAGGAATTGCAGTAGACCTGGCTAAAGTTGAGATGGTAATAAATTGGCCGAGACCAACGACACCTATTGAAATACGAAGTTTCTTAGGACTGGATGGTTATTATAGAAGGTTTATCGAAGGATTTTCACGACTGGCAGGACCTTTAACTAAGTTGACCCGAAAGAATGTGAAATTTGAATGGAATGGGGAATGTGAAAGGAGTCTCCAAGAGCTTAAAAGGAAATTGACCTCAGCTCCAATCCTGACTATACCGACTGAACCTGATGGATTTACAGTATATAGTGATGCATCTCACAAAGGACTGGGATGTGTTTTGATGCAACATGGCAAGGTTATAGCCTATGCATCTAGACAATTGAAACCCCATGAATTGAATTATCTAACGCATGATTTAGAGCTAGCAGCTATAGTGTTTGCCTTGAAGATATGGACACACTATTTATATGGGGAAAAGTTTGAAATTTATACGGATCATAAGAACTTGAAATATTTGTTCTCACAAAAGGAATTGAACATGAGACAAATGAGGTGGATGGAGTTGTTAAAGGATTATGATTGTGAGATAAGATATCATCCAGGGAAAACGAATAGGGTAGCAGATGCTCTTAGTCGTAAGTCGGCTATGGAGATGGCTAGTTTAAGGATGGCAGAATGGGGGTTGTTAAAGTCTGTAGCAGACTCAGAATTTAAATTGGAAATGGATTGTCTTATTGGTATGCTTAGTGCATTAAGAATAGAACCTGAGATTATTCAGAAAATTAAAATCCTGCAAGAATCTGACCTAGAGATTTTGAAAGTGAAGGATGCTTTGTCTTTAGGAAAAAGACCGAAATTTCAAGTCTCTGATGATGGAATAGTAAGATGTCAAGGATGACCTTGTGTTCCCGACAATGAAGAATTGAGGAAGGAAATTTTGTCGGAGACGCATAAAAGTAATTATAGTATTCATCCAGGTAGTACAAAAATGTACAAGAATTTGCGTCAGCAGTTTTGGTGGAATGGTATGAAGCCAGATACGGCTAAGCCAGTTTCTCAATGTTTGACGTGCCAGCAAGTAAAAGCAGAGCATCGTAAACCCGCGGGGCTCTTGAGACCATTAGACATACCAGAATGGAAGTGGGAGCATATAACGATGGACTTTGTGTAAGGATTGCCAAGGACATCAAGTGGCCAATATTCTATCTGGGTAATAATGGACTGTTTGACTAAATTGGCTCATTTCCTAGCGGTTCGCATGGACTACCAAATGGATAAATATGCAGATATATATGTAGGTCAAGTAGTACGCCTGCATGGTGTTCCAGTGACTATTACTTCAGATCGGGATTTGAGATTTACTTCGAACTTTTGGCGAAGTCTTCAAATTGCATTAGGAACTAAGCTTCAGTTTAGTACTGCTTTTCATCCCAACAGATGGATAATCAGAAAGAGTAATCCAGACATTAGAGGATATGTTGAGGGCTTATGTAATTGATTTCAAAGGACATTGGGATGAAAGATTACATTTGGTGGAGTTTGCCTATAATAATAGTTTCCAGAAAAGTATAGGCATGGCTCCCTATGAAGCATTATATGGAAGGAGATGTAGTACTCTTGTCTGTTGGAATGAAGTAGGTGAAAGGAAATTGACAGGACCTAAATTGGTACAAGTTACCACTGAAGCTGTTGAAATTATTAGGAAAAGACTTAAAACAGCTCAGAGTAGGCAGAAAGACTACGCAGATAGGCGTAGAAGGCCTTTGGAATTTAGTGTGGGAGATCATGTATTCCTTAAGGTATCTCCAATGAAAGGGATATCTTGATTTAGGATGAAGGGTAAGTTGAGCCCTAGATTTGTAGGACCTTTTGAAATACTCGAAAAGATAGAGGATGTAGCTTATCGCTTAGCGCTACCTCCTAAGTTGGGAAATATGCATGATGTGTTTCATGTATCGCTGTTGAGGAAGTACCAGCCGGATCCTGGTCACATACTCGATCATGAAGCCATCAAAATGGATGAGAAAGTGAGGTACATTGAAGAGCCTGTACAAATATTGGATCGAAAGGAACAAATTCTTAGGACTAAGAAGATTCCTCTGGTTAAGGTACTATGGCGACATCATGATATGGAGGAAGCCACATGGGAAAGTGAAGATCAAATGAAGGAAAAATACCGCTATTTGTTTCAAGAAGGCACGAGTGGTGTCTAATTTCGAGGACAAAATTCTCTAAGGAGGGGAGAATTGTGAAATTTTTTAAATTCAAGTCATCCTCTAGATTGGCATTTAGTTTTCTCTTAAGGCTATGTGTTATATGCTTGTGTTCATGAAATTTTTTAAATTAGAACTATAGGATAAATTAACGAGAATAATCTATGCTTGGCTATGCACCTCATAAATTAAATTCCTATAAATAAAATGTTACAAGACTTTGGCCATGTGGATTTTAAAATTTAAAATTTATAGAAGAAAGTACAAAAGGGAAAAATTTAATTTTGGGCCTTAGGCCCATTGGCCTAAGCTTTAGTGGGCCAGGCTGGTCGGCCCAATTAGGCCCGCGGATGGGGCTGTCGCCAGCCCATTGAGGTCCATGAAGTGACCGTCGACCGTGAGAGGGGGGGAGGAATGGGTGGCCCATTTGCTGGCCCAATTGCTCCCAAAGCCCAAGCCCATGCATGTATCATGACAAGTGGCAAGAAGGGAGATGGCATGCATTGGCCAATTGTAGTGGCAAGCAATCATTGCAAACGATGAAGAATAGGGGAAATAAAAGGGAAGAGGAGAGAGAGAGGTGGCTGGTTGTTCGGCCAAGCGAGAAAGGGAGAGAGAGAGAGAGAGAGAACCGTGCAAGAGAGAGGGAGAGAGTGTGGCCGAGAGAGGAGAAGCTGAGAGGGAGAGGAAGAAGTCGCCGCCGCATGCCGTCCATCCGTCGCCGGTGTGCCGATCGCTTGCTGCTGTTCGTTTGGTCTAGAGGCAAGTTGGGAATCCGCTTTCTACTCTTGCACGAATGTCTTGCATGTGTGGTCGGAATCTAGGACATTTGGAGGCATGGGAGTGAAGCTAATGTGTTTTGTTCTTGAGTTGCATGCTGTTTTCGCATGAATCGTTTGAGCCAGAACTTTGTGAGAGCTTGCATGCATGTTTTGAGTTCGATTTTGACTTTTATCTCTTCATGAAAGTTGTAGCTAAAATCTTAAACTAGAACATACTAATATTTGGTGCAAAATGATGGAGATTTTAGGGGTCAAACTCTCATCCTACTGAGATGCTAGATCTGGAATGTTTTCGCATGAACCGCCTGACCCAGAATCTTGTGAGAGCTTGCATGCATGTTTTGAGTTCGATTTTGACTTTCATCTCTTCATGAAAGTTGTAGATAACATCTTAAACTAAAAAATAATAAAATTTAATACAAAATTATGGAGATTTGAGGGGTCAAACTCACATCCTATGGAGACATCTGATCTGGAGCGATTTCACTGACCTTTCGGTGGATTTGTGGTTGCATGTTGATTTTTACTAGGGATCTCTTTTCGACTTCTGCATGGAACTTGTAGAGAACATCTTGAAGTTTAACATACTCAAATTTGAAGCAAAATGAACAAGTGTAGCCTAGTGAATCAACTTACTCTTGAAAACCGTAGATCTGGAGACGCGGTACAGGTTACCTGAGACTTCATGGACCTGTATGATGACTATACTCTGGAATTTTGCCTTAGATATCTACATGAAAGTTGTAGGGGACATCTTGAAGTAAAAAATATCCAAATATCAGAGGAAAATAAGAAGTATAAGTGGGTAAAAACTCAGTATTTCGGAGAAGCATGCACTGGACGTTTCGGTGTTAGATCCAGAAGTTTCGTGTGACTGTAGAAAATAATTTAAAAATAATTCACTTAGAAGTCTCCATGAAAAATCTACTTTAGTGCCTTGGCCATAATCTGGTAAAATTTCATAATTTTCGGAGGTCGTTTGTATATTTTAATCAAATTATTCCGGAAACTGCGCATTTTGTTTTTATCCGAAATTACATACTGTACTTGTGTGAATTATAATTTTGTGTGGAATTTGATTGGCCTTGTGTTTTTCATGAAATTATTACCCTATTGTCTTGTCTATCACTAGCCTTAATTTCATGATTTTTGAGAATTATATGGATATTTAATTTAAATATTTTCGAAAATGGTACAAGCTGGGATTTAAATAAATTTCAAAAGGAGTCATGATAAATGGACTACTTTAAATTGTATGAATTCCATGAATTTTATCTTTATGGATGATTGTACCTTACTGCATGTATGATGATGACTGATAATGCATGTATAGATCAAAGTATGAAAGTGATTTTGTTTGCCATTACATCATGTGCCATGTTAAATTGAGACCTAAATTGGTGAACATGATCAATGATAAATGAGGAATCTGTTTGTGGCGGATGATAATGCCCTCGGAGTATCAGGATGCCCGGGATGGGGGGTGCCGGATGCCCGGAATGTATAGAGATACATGGCCGGATGGCCCTGGGAGTATCAGGATTCCCGAAATGGTTGGGTGCCGGAAGCCTCGGAGGTCTTTGCCCGAGGGGATGCCTCGTGATGCCAGTTGGGATGCGAGATGCCCGGAATGTGGGGGTGCCGGATGCCCAGTGGCCTTAAATGGCTGAATGCCGGAGGTTTTTCTCGTGATGCCAGGATGGGGTGTGAGTGTAAAGTATGGGATGAAATTGATGATCCCGAGAAAGAGTGATGTGGTGATCGAATTGAAAGTTAAAAAGTGGAAATTGAATCATATATGACATGATATGATGATGATCACCTATGGCATGATGACATGTATATAAGATATGATGATGATGTGTACATATGACATGATATGATGATGATCACCTATGGTATGATGACATGTATATAAGACATGATGATGATGTGCATAGTTGACATGATATGATGATGATCACCTATAGCATGATGACATGTGATGAGGATGCATGATAGTATATGCATGGCTTCGAGGGAAGTATGCTTGAATGCATAAGTGACATGTATGATGTTGTGATTGTATTGTATGATGCATTGAGTGGTTATTGGATTCATTTACCTACTGAGTGGTTGTACTCACCCCTTCGGGGACCAACATTTCTTATTAGCAGGATGCCGCTACCTGCTATCACGCGGGGCGTATTTTATGGCCTACCTTCCGATGTAGAGGTCGAGTGCGCAGAGATTGACTGTCCCTCTGTTCCTGGACTGACTTTTATTCGAGTGCGCTATTTAGTTATGTATGATGTGTGCCTGGCTGGGGGCCTTGTTGTCCAGGAGTTCATATCCGTCCATGTTCGTCGAGATGGAGCGATGCGTGGGATGTTGCCGCTGCCGCCGCCTGATGCATCAGGATGGGTGTGAGGGCCCGTGTGTGTCAAGTAGGAGCTGAAACTTTTTGGGATGGTTAGCCGACACTAGTGATGGGGGATCTTGCACGTTAGTCGTAGTGGGTCGAGTGTTTCTTTTTGGGTTTATGGCCGAGTGTGGCTTTATGTCCTGGCCTTTCTTTTGATGTACCGACCCAAGGAAACCTATCTTGAAAATATGTAAATAAAGTATCGTGGCTTTGTCTTTTCTCATGATGATTAGTGGTGTGCAATTGTATCATGGTTGTTGGAGGGAGAGATGGCGATATTATATTTTGCTTCCGCTAATGAGTCGCGTTGGGACCGTTTTCAAAATATATATATATATATATATATATATATATATATATATGTCTATGATTTACGACGTTTCTTCTAAGAGATGTAGCTAGTGTTCCATCAGGTGTAATGTCAAGTGCCTGTGGCGACCCTATGTGGCATCCCGGAAATTCAAAGCCAAGCCTTAAGGTGTGTTAAATGTCTTTAATTAGGTGATAGAATTTTATGGCTTATGCTTTAGCCAATTTGTCTTTTAATTTGATGAATTTTGCTTGTGATTGCGGAAATTTAAATTTAATTAGTTAATGCTTGGCCATATGATTTAAATTTCAATAATTAAAAATATCCCAAGACTTTGGCCAAGATGAAATTTGAATTTAGAAATATTTATAGAAAGGAATTCAAAAAAAAAAAAAAGAGGAGAAAATAGGCTTATTTTCGAAATGGGCCTTGGACCCATTAGCCTAGAGCTTGGTGGGCCAAGCTAGTCGGCCCATTGGGCCCAAGAGAGGAGTTCGACCAGCCCAAGAAGGAGTGGCTGGATGGCCCAACTCCAAAGCCCAACAAGCCCAAATCAAATTCAAAAATTAGTGTGACAAGTGGCATAAAGTAAAGAGCATGCATTGGCCATAGGTGTGGTGGATCAATCATTACCTATGATGAGCCTAGGGGAGTATAAAAAGGGGGATTTGGAGAGAGAGTGGCCGGTTGCTTCTTCATTTCCGTCCAAGAGAGAGTGTGCGAGAGAGAGCTTGAGCGGAGGAGAGGCCGAGAGAGAGGAGGTGGAGCCGAGAGTTGCCGCCGCCGTGTCTCGCCGTTCGTCCGCCGTCCGACCGTCCTACGCCGCCGTGTGTTGCTGTGTTCTTCTTTAAGGCAAGTGGGGGTCCATAACTTCTCTTGCATGTTGTTTTTCTTGGTTGCATGTTAGATTTTAGGTGTGGTTTGGGCGAAGAACCGAGGTAAGGATTGCATGTGTTCATGTAATGTGGCTGTTTCCGTTCGGTTTGTGGTAGACAGTTTCTTATTCGAGCTTTCATGTGTATTTGGAGTGTGATTTTGGCTTCGGTGTCTTCATGAAAGTTGAAGTTAACATCTTGAGGTATGACATACTCGAATTTCATGGAAAACGAAGGTGATATGAGGCGTCAAAAGTTCTATTTCACGGAGGCTTTAGATCTGCGAATTTCTTACTGACCTCTTGATGATTTCTTGGTTGCATGTTGATTTCTGTGGGAGATCTCACTTTTTTGTCTTCATGAAAGTTGTTGGTAACATCCTAAAATACAACATACTCAAATTTGAAGATAAATGAACAAGTGTAGCCTAGTTAATCGGCTGGATCTTTGAGACGGATGGTTCTGTTGAAGTGAACCGAGACACCCGAGACTTCAAGGACTTAAAAGAGGATCATACTTTGGTTATTTAACCTAGATATCTTCATGAAACTTGTAAATAACATATTGACGTATAACATACTCGAATTTCAGAAGAAACGAAAGATATTTGATGGGTCAAACCTAAGTGTTTCGGTGATGTACGTTCTGGACGAAACGGTAGAGGTTCCAGAAGCTTCATGGAGTTGTATAAATTAATATATAAAGAATTTGGCTTATAGTTCTACATGAAAAATGCACGAAAATGTGTTGGCTATCACCCTGTAAAATTTGGGAATTTTCGGAGGTCATATGAGTATTTTAATTGAATTAATTCGAAAACTGTGCAATCTGGCCATTTTCCGAATATTGTGAGTATTTTGTGGAAATTTGGGAAATTATGTAAAATGCAAATTAGCCATGGATTTTATGTGAAATTTGATTTTAATTGTTTGTTTGATGATTGATTGAAGATTATGATTTTTGGAAAATCATAAATATTATATTTAATATTTATGAAAATAATAATAAAATAATAAAATAATAAAATAATAAAATAATAATAAAATAAAAGGTGGATTATTTTATTGGCCATGAGTTCTATGGAATTATGATGTATTGCTATATGATATTGATGCATGTATGATCATGAATTATGATGTACTAATATATGGCATTGATGTATGAATGATCATGAATTATGATGTATTGTTATATGGTATTGATGCATGTATGATTACGAATCATGATGCATGTGTGTGAACAATATGCCATGAAATAATAAGATGAAAAGGATGATAAAAAGTGGAAAGTGATATGTGAGTAAGAGGTTGTGGCGGAGGATGTTGTCTGGTGGCCTGGTGGCGTAATTCCAGAGATTCCCTGGGAGTTTCAGGATGCCCGGAATGTGGGGGGCCGGAAGTCCCTGTCGGAGGTTTCTGCCCGAAGGGAGTGACTCGCGATGCCAGGATTGGGGTGAGAGATCCCCGGTTAGAAGGGTAAAGGCCGGAAGTCCCTGTCGGAGGTTTCTGCCCGAAGGGAGGTTCCTCGTGATGCTAGTTGAGGTGCGAGATGCCCGGAATGTGGGGGGCCGGAAGCCCAGTGGCCATGAGATGGCTGGGATACTGGGAACCCTGTCGGAGGTTTCTGCCCGAAGGGTGATGATCAAATTGATCATGGAATCCTGTCGGAGGTTTCTGCCCGAAGGATTGATAATGATACCCTGTCGGAGGTTTCTGCCCGAAGGGATGGTGATGATTTGAGAAAAGAAAATGTGGGGATCAATTGATAAATAAAAATGGAAATTGATATATGATGTGATATGCATGGTGATGCATGGCCAATGATGATATGATGTGATATGCATGGTGATGCATGGTTAATGATGATGTGATATGCACGGTGATGCATGGCCAATGATGATATGATGTGATATGCATGGTGATGCATGGTTAATGATGATGTGATATGCATGGTGATGCATGGTTAATGATGATGTGATATGCATGGTGATGCATGGCTAATGATGATATGATGTGATATGCATGGTGATGCATGGTTAATGATGATGTGATATGCATGGTGATGCATGGCCAATGATGATATGATGAGATATGCATGGTGATGCATGGTTAATGATGATGTGATATGCATGGTGATGCATGGCCAATGATGATATGATGTGATATGCATGGTGATGCATGGTTAATGATGATGTGATATGCATGGTGATGCATGGCCAATGATGATATGATGTGATATGCATGGTGATGCATGGTTAATGATGATGTGATATGCATGGTGATGCATGGTTAATGATGATGTGATATGCATGGTGATGCATGGCCAATGATGATATGATGTGATATGCATGGTGATGCATGGCCAATGATGATATGATGTGATATGCATGGTGATGCATGGTTAATGATGATATGTATGCTATGATGATGCATGAATACGCTTGTCATCAAAAAGGTAAGTGATGCCTGAATTGTATGTTGGTATGCATGGTGCACTGAGTTGTTATTGGATTTCCCTATCTGCTGAGTGGTTGTACTCACCCCTTTTGGGGATAACATTTCAGATTAGCACTATGCCGCTGCCTGCTGTTTCGCGTGGCGTGTTTTACGGTATTCCGTCTGACGTCGAGGTGGAGATGACTGAGATAGACTGTCCCTCGGTACCCGGATTGACTTTTATCCGAGTACGATGCTTAGTCATGTATGATATCGGCCTGGCTGGGGGCCCCGTCATACAAGAGTTCATTTCTGTTCACGTCCGTCGAGATGGTGCTATGCGAGGGATGCTGCCGCCGCCACCACCTGACGCACCGGGATGGGTGTGAGATCGCACGCGAGGAGTAGGAGCTAGACCGCTTTTTGGTATAGATAGTTGACGCTCGTGGTGGGAGGGTTTTTGTGCTCATATGATGTTAGAGGTCGGAGTTCCTTTTTGAGATTTTAGGTGGGACATGGCAGAGTCTTAACCTTTTCTGTTCCTGTTGTACCGACCCGAGGAAAAACCCCATCTCGCTATATGTATGTATGTAAGCAAAGCGTCAACGTTAGTTATAAAATCCTGATGTGTAATTGGTGTGTATTTGTATCATGGGTTAGTAAGGGAGATGGAGATGTTTAATTTGCTTCCGCTATGAGTCGCGCATGGGACCGTTTAAAAAAAAAATGCCTGTAATCTGGCAAGGCTTAATTTAGCCAAGAGATAGAGATGGTAAAAGATGTAACACCGGCGCTGGTGACGACCTGCGAAGGGTTCGGGGTGTCACAGCCGCCCTTTTTGGTATCAGAGCGAATGGTTAAAAGTGGAGTGATAAGGAGCCTCATTTGGAATTGAGGAACATGATGACAATACACACCATAGGATGTAAAACGAAATAATTGAATAACGGGTGATGAGAATTCACTCGTAGATCCCCAGTAGTCTGTCTTGAATTTCCAGTAACATGTATATGTTACTTATGTAGTGATAGTAATTGCTTTGAGTGGAGGCAGTGAGTCTCAGATTATTCCTGAGGCAATGCTTGGAAATTGCAGGAAAGTCATGGTGCGAGTTGGAAGTGCTCATCCATCGAGGGCTGAAGCCTCTGCTGCAAGGGCTGAACCCCGAATGGAAGATATCCTGCAGGCATTAGCCAATATTGGAAATCTGATGGAGAGGCAGGCGCAGCAACAGCCCGGAGCAGAACGCCGTACTCAAGGACTAGTGGAGCAGTTTTTGAAGCTGAAGCCACTTAAGTTTAATGGAATGGGAAGTCCTGAGGAGGCAGAGCAATGGATTGATGGGATGGAAAGAATTTTCCGGCTGTTGGACTGCACCGATGCTGAGAAAATAGTCTTAGCAGAGTATCAATTGGAGGGAAATGCGAAGTTTTGGTGGAGAGCTTCGAAGGACATAATCTTTCCACCAGGTACTGATGTTAGCTAGGAAGAGTTTGTTAGAGCTTTTAATAGGAAGCATTTCTCTGACTGTGCTAAGGATAGGAAGATTACTGAATTTGTTCAGCTAGAACAAAAGGGATTGACTGTAGATCAGTATGAGGCTAGATTTTCTGAATTGTCTAGATATGCTCCTAGATTGATTGAGGATCAGGAGGAGAAGGCTAAGAGATTCCTGAAAGGGCTGAGGACTGACATTAGAAAGCAGTTGGTGCCTTTGAACATAAGAGATTATAATGAGATTTATGAAAGGGCGCAGTTAGTGGAGCAGGAGCTGATGAGGGAAAGGTCGGAATTTAAGAAACCATTGAATTTTAGTGATGTGAAAAAGGGAAAGAGACCTTATCCTAGTCAAGGTCAGACCTGGAATGTGAAGAAGAAGGGAAATTTTGGAAATTTTGGAGGAGCAAGGAGTGGTCTGAATATAGGGAAAGCACCCTATCAGCCTGGACAACAGAGGTGTTTTGGCTGTGGACAAGTGGGACATCTTAGGAGGAATTGCCCGCGAGGGAGGTCGCAAGTGAGTGTTGGCTCAGTGCGACAGGGATATCAGAGTGCTGTTAGGTCGAATCCGCAAGGAAATCCTCAGAGACCACCTGCACAAGGAAGGGTGTATGCGATTACCCAGGAGGAAGCGGAAGCTTCCAAGAATGTTATCTCAGGTATGATTCTTATTAATGGTGAAAAGGCATATGCATTGTTTGACACGGGTGCGACGCATTCGTTTGTGTCTGAAAGGTATAGATGTTTGAATAAGATAGAAGTTATGCCGCTTGAGATGCCTCTTTGTGTTTCCACGCCTTTAAAGGATATGGTATTGTCTACATTGGTGTGTGGAAATTGTAAGATATCCATGGGAGGAAAGGACATGGAAATAGACTTGGTTGTAATGGCTATGTATGATTTTGATGTTATTATAGGAATGGACTGGCTTCGTAAGTATCGAGCTAGAATGGATTGTTATAGAAGAGTGGTACAATTTGTTCTACCTGATCAGTCTAGTTGTGAATTCTTAGGAGGTCAGACCCATTTTCCTGTAACTCTTATTTCGGCAGTAGAAGCTTGTAAGTTGCTTGACCAAGGATGTCAAGGGTACCTAGCCATAGTTAGAGATTATGCTAGGGAGGAGTCTAATCTTGAGGAAGTTCGTGTAGTCAATGAATTTCAAGATGTATTTCCTGAGGAATTGCCTGGATTGCCGCCAGAGCGGGAGATTGAATTTGAAATTGAATTAATGCCTGGAACAGGACCTATATCAAAAGCTCCATATAGGATGGCTTTAGTTGAATTGAAGGAATTGAAAGTGCAATTGCAGGAACTGCTTGATAAAGGATTTATTAGACCAAGTGCTTCACCTTGGGGTGCACCGGTCTTGTTTGTGAAAAAGAAGGATGGGTCAATGCGCTTATGTATTGACTATAGGCAGTTGAATCAGGTGACTATTAAGAATAAGTATCCTTTGCCTAGAATTGATGATTTATTTGATCAGCTTCAGGGAAGTTCAGTTTTCTCTAAGATTGATTTGAGGTCGAGGTACCATCAATTGAGAATTAAGAAGGAGGACATTCCTAAGACTGCATTTAGAACTCGTTATGGGCACTATGAGTTCCTCGTTATGCCATTTGGATTGACTAACGCCCCTGCTGCATTTATGGATTTGATGAATAGGATATTTCAGCCTTACTTGGACCAATTTGTGATTGTGTTTATTGATGATATTATGGTGTATTCAAAAGGGCCTAAAGAGCATGAGCAGCATTTGAGAATAGTTTTGCAGACCCTGAGAGAGCATAAATTGTATGCTAAGTTTAGTAAGTGTGAATTCTGGTTGGACCGGATAATATTTCTAGGACATGTGGTGTCAGGAAAAGGAATTGCAGTAGACCCGACAAAAGTTGAAATGGTAGTGAATTGGCCGAGACCGACGACGCCTACTGAGATACGAAGTTTCTTAGGATTGGCTGGTTATTATAGGAGATTCATTGAAGGATTTTCAAGGCTGGCAGGACCTTTAACTAAATTGACCCGAAAGAATGTGAAATTTGAGTGGAATGGAGAATGTGAAAGGAGTTTCCAAGAGCTCAAAAGGAAATTGACTTCAGCTCCAATTCTGACTATACCTACTGGACCTGATGGTTTCACAGTGTATAGTGATGCATCTCACAAAGGACTAGGATGTGTGTTGATGCAGCATGGCAAGGTTGTAGCCTATGCATCCAGACAATTGAAACCTCATGAGCTGAATTACCCGACGCATGATTTAGAGCTAACAGCTATAGTGTTTGCCTTGAAGATATGGAGACACTATTTGTATGGGGAAAAGTTTGAGATCTATACGGATCATAAGAGTTTGAAGTATCTGTTCTCACAAAAGGAGTTGAACATGAGACAAAGGAGGTGGATGGAGTTGTTGAAGGATTATGACTGTGAGATAAGATACCATCCAGGAAAAGCGAATAGAGTAGCAGATGCTCTTAGTCGTAAGTCGGCCGCAGAGATAGCTAGTTTGAGGATGGCAGAATGGAAATTGTTAGAATCTGTAGCAAATTCCGAATTTAAGTTGGAAGTGGATTGTCTTACTGGTATGCTTAGTGCATTAAGGATTGAGCCAGAGATTATCCATAAAATTAAAATTCTGCAAGAGTCTGACCCAGAGATTTTGAAAATAAAAGATACAGTATCTTTAGGGAAAAGATCAGAATTTCAGATCTCTGATGATGGGATAGTAAGATGTCAAGGACGACTTTGTGTTCCCGACAATGAGGAATTAAGGAAGGAAATTCTGTCGGAGGCACATAAGAGTAATTATAGTATCCACCCAGGTAGTACAAAGATGTACAGAAATTTGCGTCAGCAATTTTGGTGGAGTGGTATGAAGGCAGATACGGCTAAGTACGTTTCTCAATGTTTGACATGTCAGCAAGTAAAAGCAGAGCATCGAAAACCCGCAGGACTTTTGAGACCATTAGACATTCCTGAATGGAAATGGGAACATATAACGATGGACTTTGTGCAAGGATTGCCAAGGACATCAAGTAGTCACGATTCAATTTGGGTTATAGTGGATCGATTGACTAAGTCGGCTCATTTCTTAGCAATTCGCATGGATTACCCAATGGATAAGTATGCGGACATGTATGTAAGTCAAGTGGTACGCTTACATGGTGTTCCAGTGACCATTACTTCAGATCGAGATTCGAGGTTTACTTCGAATTTTTGGAAAAGTCTTCAAGTTGCGTTAGGATCTAAGCTTCAGTTTAGTACAGCTTTTCATCCCCAGACAGATGGTCAATCAGAAAGAGTAATCCAGATACTGGAGGATATGTTGAGAGCCTGTGTAATTGATTTCAAAGGAAATTGGGATGAAAAATTGCATTTGGTAGAGTTTGCCTATAACAATAGTTTTCAGAAAAGTATAGGCATGGCACCTTATGAAGCATTGTATGGAAGGAGATGTAGGACTCCTGTTTGTTGGAATGAAGTAGGAGAAAGGAAGTTGACAGGACCTGAACTGGTACAAGTTACCGCTGAGGCTGTTGATGTTATCAGAGAGAGGCTTAGAGCAGCTCAGAGTAGACAGAAAGGCTACGCAGATAGACGTAGGAGGGCTTTAGAGTTTAGTGTAGGAGATCATGTATTCCTTAAGGTATCTCCAATGAAAGGAATATCTCGATTCGGGATGAAGGGTAAGTTAAGCCCTAGATTTGTTGGACCTTTTGAAATTCTTGAGAAGATAGGTGACGTGGCTTATCGTTTAGCGTTACCTCCTAAGTTAGGAAATCTGCACGATGTGTTTCATGTATCGATGTTGAGGAAGTACCAGCCGGATCCTGGTCACATACTCGATCATGAAGCCATCAAAATGGATGAGAAAGTTAGGTACATTGAAGAGCCTGTGTAGATATTGGATCGAAAGGAGCAAATTCTTAGGACCAAAAAGATCCCATTAGTTAAGGTGTTATGGCGACATCATGATGTGGAGGAAGCCACATGGGAAAATGAGGATCAGATAAGGGAAAAGTACCCTTATTTATTTCAAGAAGGCGCGAGTAGTGCTTGAATTTCGAGGACGAAATTCTCTAAGGAGGGGAGAATTGTGGCATCCCGGAAATTCAAAGCCAAGCCTTAAGGTGTGTTAAATGTCTTTAATTAGGTGATAGAATTTTATGGCTTATGCTTTAGCCAATTTGTCTTTTAATTTGATGAATTTTGCTTGTGATTGCGGAAATTTAAATTTAATTAGTTAATGCTTGGCCATATGATTTAAATTTCAATAATTAAAAATATCCCAAGACTTTGGCCAAGATGAAATTTGAATTTAGAAATATTTATAGAAAGGAATTCAAAAAAAAAAAAAAGAAGAAGGAGAAAATAGGCTTATTTTCGAAATGGGCCTTGGACCCATTAGCCTAGAGCTTGGTGGGCCAAGCTAGTCGGCCCATTGGGCCCAAGAGAGGAGTTCGACCAGCCCAAGAAGGAGTGGCCGGATGGCCCAACTCCAAAGCCCAACAAGCCCAAATCAAATTCAAAAATTAGTGTGACAAGTGGCATAAAGTAAAGAGCATGCATTGGCCATAGGTGTGGTGGATCAATCATTACCTATGATGAGCCTAGGGGAGTATAAAAAGGGGGATTTGGAGAGAGAGTGGCCGGTTGCTTCTTCATTTCCGTCCAAGAGAGAGTGTGCGAGAGAGAGCTTGAGCGGAGGAGAGGCCGAGAGAGAGGAGGTGGAGCCGAGAGTTGCCGCCGCCGTGTCTCGCCGTTCATCCGCCGTCCGACCGTCCTACGCCGCCGTGTGTTGCTGTGTTCTTCTTTAAGGCAAGTGGGGGTCCATAACTTCTCTTGCATGTTGTTTTTCTTGGTTGCATGTTAGATTTTAGGTGTGGTTTGGGCGAAGAACCGAGGTAAGGATTGCATGTGTTCATGTAATGTGGCTGTTTCCGTTCGGTTTGTGGTAGACAGTTTCTTATTCGAGCTTGCATGTGTATTTGGAGTGTGATTTTGGCTTCAGTGTCTTCATGAAAGTTGAATTTAACATCTTGAGGTATGACATACTCGAATTTCATGGAAAACGAAGGTGATATGAGGGGTCAAAAGTTCTATTTCACGGAGGCTTTAGATCTGCGAATTTCTTACTGACCTCTTGATGATTTCTTGGTTGCATGTTGATTTCTGTTGGAGATCTCACTTTGTTGTCTTCATGAAAGTTGTTGGTAACATCCTAAAATACAACATACTCAAATTTGAAGATAAATGAACAATTGTAGCCTAGTTAATCGGCTGGATCTTTGAGACGGATGGTTCTGTTGAAGTGAACCGAGACACCCGAGACTTCAAGGACTTAAAAGAGGATCATAATTTGGTTATTTAACCTAGATCTCTTCATGAAACTTGTAAAGAACACATTGACGTATAACATACTCGAATTTCAGAAGAAACGAAAGAGATTTGATGGGTCAAACCTAAGTTTTTCGGTGATGTACGTTCTGGACGAAACGGTAGAGGTTCCAGAAGCTTCATGGAGTTGTATAAATTAATATATAAAGAATTTGGCTTAGAGTTCTACATGAAAAATGCACGAAAATGTGTTGGCTATCACCCTGTAAAATTTGGGAATTTTCGGAGGTCATATGAGTATTTTAATTGAATTAATTCGAAAACTGTGCAATCTGGCCATTTTCCGAATATTGTGAGTATTTTGTGGAAATTTGGGAAATTATGTAAAATGCAAATTAGCCATGGATTTTATGTGAAATTTGATTTTAATTGTTTGTTTGATGATTGATTGAAGATTATGATTTTTGGAAAATCATAAATATTATATTTAATATTTATGAATATAATAATATAATAATATAATAATAAAATAATAAAATAATATAATAATATAATAATAAAATAATAATAAAATAAAAGGTGGATTATTTTATTGGCCATGAGTTCTATGGAATTATGATGTATTGCTATATGACATTGATGCATGTATGATCATGAATTATGATGTACTAATATATGGCATTGATGTATGAATGATCATGAATTATGATGTATTGTTATATGGTATTGATGCATGTATGATTACGAATCATGATGCATGTGTGTGAACAATATGCCATGAAATAATAAGATGAAAAGGATGATAAAAAGTGGAAAGTGATATGTGAGTAAGAGGTTGTGGCGGAGGATGTTGTCTGGTGGCCTGGTGGCGTAATTCCAGAGATTCCCTGGGAGTTTCAGGATGCCCGGAATGTGGGGGGCCGGAAGTCCCTGTCGGAGGTTTCTGCCCGAAGGGAGTGACTCGCGATGCCAGGATTGGGGTGCGAGATCCCCGGTTAGAAGGGTAAAGGCCGGAAGTCCCTGTCGGAGGTTTCTGCCCGAAGGGAGGTTCCTCGTGATGCTAGTTGAGGTGCGAGATGCCCGGAATGTGGGGGGCCGGAAGCCCAGTGGCCATGAGATGGCTGGGATACTGGGAACCCTGTCGGAGGTTTCTGCCCGAAGGGTGATGATCAAATTGATCATGGAATCCTATCGGAGGTTTCTGCCCGAAGGATTGATAATGATACCCTGTCGGAGGTTTCTGCCCGAAGGGATGGTGATGATTTGAGAAAAGAAAATGTGGGGATCAATTGATAAATAAAAATGGAAATTGATATATGATGTGATATGCATGGTGATGCATGGCCAATGATGATATGATGTGATATGCATGGTGATGCATGGTTAATGATGATGTGATATGCACGGTGATGCATGGCCAATGATGATATGATGTGATATGCATGGTGATGCATGGTTAATGATGATGTGATATGCATGGTGATGCATGGTTAATGATGATGTGATATGCATGGTGATGCATGGCTAATGATGATATGATGTGATATGCATGGTGATGCATGGTTAATGATGATGTGATATGCATGGTGATGCATGGCCAATGATGATATGATGAGATATGCATGGTGATGCATGGTTAATGATGATGTGATATGCATGGTGATGCATGGCCAATGATGATATGATGTGATATGCATGGTGATGCATGGTTAATGATGATGTGATATGCATGGTGATGCATGGCCAATGATGATATGATGTGATATGCATGGTGATGCATGGTTAATGATGATGTGATATGCATGGTGATGCATGGCTAATGATGATATGATGTGATATGCATGGTGATGCATGGTTAATGATGATGTGATATGCATGGTGATGCATGGCCAATGATGATATGATGAGATATGCATGGTGATGCATGGTTAATGATGATGTGATATGCATGGTGATGCATGGCCAATGATGATATGATGTGATATGCATGGTGATGCATGGTTAATGATGATGTGATATGCATGGTGATGCATGGCCAATGATGATATGATGTGATATGCATGGTGATGCATGGTTAATGATGATATGTATGCTATGATGATGCATGAATACGCTTGTCATCAAAAAGGTAAGTGATGCCTGAATTGTATGTTGGTATGCATGGTGCACTGAGTTGTTATTGGATTTCCCTATCTGTTGAGTGGTTGTACTCACCCCTTTTGGGGATAACATTTCAGATTAGCACTATGCCGCTGCCTGCTATTTCGCGTGGCGTGTTTTACGGTATTCCGTCTGACGTCGAGGTGGAGATGACTGAGATAGACTGTCCCTCGGTACCCGGATTGACTTTTATCCGAGTACGATGCTTAGTCATGTATGATATCGGCCTGGCTGGGGGCCCCGTCATACAAGAGTTCATTTCTGTTCACGTCCGTCGAGATGGTGCTATGCGAGGGATGCTGCCGCCGGCACCACCTGACGCACCGGGATGGGTGTGAGATCGCACGCGAGGAGTAGGAGCTAGACCGCTTTTTGGTATAGATAGTTGACGCTCGTGGTGGGAGGGTTTTTGTGCTCATATGATGTTAGAGGTCGGAGTTCCTTTTTGAGATTTTAGGTGGGACATGGCAGAGTCTTAACCTTTTCTGTTCCTTTTGTACCGACCCGAGGAAAAACCCCATCTCGCTATATGTATGTATGTAAGCAAAGTGTCAACGTTATTTATAAAATCCTGATGTGTAATTGGTGTGTATTTGTATCATGGGTTAGTAAGGGAGATGGAGATGTTTAATTTGCTTCCGCTATGAGTCGCGCATGGGACCGTTTAAAAAAAAAAATGCCTGTAATCTAGCAAGGCTTAATTTAGCCAAGAGATAGAGATGGTAAAAGATGTAACACCGGCGCTGGTGACGACCTGCGAAGGGTTCGGGGTGTCACACCCTAGGTGGTTCGGGGTGTCACTGTGGCATCCCAGAAATTCAAAGCCAAGCCTTAAGGTTTGTTAAAGTCTTTAATTAGGTGGTAGAATTTCCGTGGCTTATGTTTTAGCCATTAGTCTTTTAATTTGATGATTTGTGCTTGTGATTGTGAAATTTAAATTTAATAGATTAATAATCTATGCTTGGCCATATGATTTAAATTTCAATAATTAAAATGTCACAAGACTTTGGCCGAGATGAAAATTGGAATTCAAAAATATTTATAGGAGAATTTCAAAAAAAAAAAAGAAAAGGAAAAAGAGGTTAAATTGGAATGGGCCTTGGACCCATTAGCCTAAAGCTTGGTGGGCCAAGCTATTCGGCCCATTAGAGCCCAAGAAGAGAATTCGACCAGCCCAAGGGGAGTGGCCGGATGGACCTAAGCCCAAGCCCAAACCAAAAAAAAAAAAAAAAACCAATAAAACAAGTGGCAAATGGCAAGAGCATGCATTGGTGGGATTGTAGGCAATCTCATGATTGCTAATCATGGGATTAAGGGAGTATAAAAGGGATGAGGAGAGAGAGATGGCCGGTTCTTTGCTTCATTTGGCCGAGAGAGTGTGCGAGAGAGAGAGAGAATTCGAGAGAAAGAGGGAGAGGCCGAGAGGAAGAGGAAGGAGGGAGCCGCCCGTTCGCCGTGTCCCGCCGCCGTTCGTCGTCGCTTGTCCATCTTAGAGGCAAGTGGAGTCCGTAACTTCTCTTGCATGTTTGTTTTGGTGGTTGCATGTTCGATTTTGGGTGTGATTTGTGCGAAAAACCAAGGTAAGGGTTGGTTACTTTCCAAACCGTGTGACTGTTCTTGTTCGGTTTGTGGAAGTCAGTAGCTTGTTCGAGCTTGGATGCATGTTTGGAGTCTGATTTTGGCTTCGATGACTTCATGGAAGTTGTATCTAACATCTTGTAGTATAACATACTGAAATTTCGTGAAAAATGATGGAGATTTGAGGGGTTAAAGCCTTGTTATACGGAGACCTCAGATCTGTGATGTTTTCACTGACCTCTTGTTGTATTCTTGGTTGCATGTTGGTTTGTGATGAAAATATGACTTTGATGTCTTCATGAAAGTTGTAGGTAACATATTAAACTACAACATACTCAAATTTTAAGAGAAAATAACAAGTATAGCTTTGTGAATCGGCTAGATCTTGGAAACAATGGTTCTTGTGAAGTATTCCGAGACACCCGAGACTTCATGGACTTAAATGGTCACCATAATTTGGTTATTTGACCTAGATCTCTTCATGAAACTTGTAAAGGACACCTTGATACATAACATACTCAAATTTCAGAGGAATCTAAAGAGAATAGAGGGGTGAAATCTAAACATTTCGGAGAAGTGTATTCTGGACGACGCGGTAGTGGTTCCAGAAGTTTCGTGGGGTTGTATAAATTAATCTAAAAATAATTTGGCTTATAGTTCTTCATGAAAAGTGCACGAAAATGTGTTGGCTATCACCCTGTGAAATTTCGTAATTTTTGAAGGCCATATGAGTATTTTAATCGAATTTATTTGGAAACTGTGCAATTCTGGTCATTATCCGAATATCATGTGCTAATTTGTGGAAATTGTGAAATTATGAGAAATTCAATTTGGCCATGAATTTTGTATGAAATTGTGATTCTATTGGTTTTTTAATGATTTTTTGAATATTATGATTTTGGGAAAATCATAGATATTAAATTTAATATTTATTTATGAAAATAAATAAATATAATAATAAATTAATAAATTAATAATAAATTAATAATAAAATATTATGGATTTTTATTTGGCCATGGATTCAATTCTATTTGTGTGGCATATGTGTGATGAGGTCTTTGCACATGTATTGGATTGAGATGTATATGTGATAAAGTCTTGGTATGCGTATGACATGGTCCTTGTACATGTATTGAATTGAGATGTGTATGGGATAAAGTTTTGGCATGTGTATGACATATAAATTGAGATGCAAGTGTGAATTCCATGTCAAGTGTGATTTGTTTGATACCATGCCAATTGCCATGTTAAATTGAGATAAAGAAATGGTATATGTGGATGATGGAAAATGAGGATGTGGTTGTGGTGGATGATGATGTCTGGTGGCCTAGTGGCGTAATTCCAGAGATTCCCTGGGAGATTCAGGATGCCCGGAATGTGGGGGGCCGGATGTCCGGTTGTATCTTGGATACATGCTCGGAGATGCCTCGCGATGCCAGGATTTGGGTGCGGGATGCCTGGCTAGAAGGGTAAAGGTCGGAAGCCCTGTCGGAGGTTTCTGCCCGAAGGGAATGCCTCGTGATGCTAGTTGAGATGCGAGATGCCCAGAATGTGGGGGGCCGGAAGCCCGGTGGCCATGGGATGGCTGAGTTTGCCGGGAGCCCTGTCGGAGGTTTCTGCCCGAAGGGTTGATGATGAAACTGATGATGAGATTGATGAATGGGTGATGTGGTGATCAAAATCGAAAGATAAAGATGAAAATTAAACCATGACATGATGATATGCATGGCATAATATGCATGATGATATGCATGATGATGATGATATGTGATGTGATATGATGATCACCCATGGCATGATATGCATGATGATATGCATGATGATGATGATATGTGATGTGATATGATGATCACCCATGGCATGATATGCATGATGATATGCATGATGATGATGATGATATGTGATGTGATATGATGATCACCCATGGCATGATATGCATGATAATATGCATGATGATATGCATGGTGATATGCACGATGACGATGATGATGTGTGATGTGACGATGTCATGATAAGGGTGATATGTATAATATAATGATGCCATGATGATTATAGTGATGATATAAGATGATATAATATGCATGATGATAAGGCATGATGATGCATGATAATATGCGCATGGCTGCAAGGTAAGTTATGCCTGCTATGCATGTGTAAATTGCATGATGCATTGAGTTGTTATTGGATTTCCCTATCTGTTGAGTGGTTGTACTCACCCCTTTTGGGGATAACATTTCAGATTAACCAATATGCCGCTTCCTGCCGTCACGCGGGGTACATTTTACGGGATCCCATCCGATGTAGAGGTTGAGTGTGTTGAGATAGACTGTCATTCTGTTCCCGGACTGACTTTTATCCGAGTACGTTGTCTAGTGATGTATGACGTGGGCCTGGCTGGGGGTCCTGTTATTCAGGAGTTTATATCCGTGCACGTTCGTCGAGATGGAGCTATGCGAGGGATGTTGCCGCCGCCACCGCCTGATGCACCGGGTTGGGTGTGAGACCTGCGCGCGATGAGTAGGAGCTGGATCTCTTTTTGATGTAGATAGTCGACACTTTCGATGGGGGTTCGTACTCGTGTGATATTGAGGGTCAAGGTTTCTTTTTGAGGTTTTAGGCTGGACGTGGCTGAGTCCTAGCTTTTCCTTGTTTTGTACCGACCCAAAGGGAATCCCATCTTGCTATATATATATATGTAAGCAAAGTGTCGAAGTTGTTTATAAAATCCTGATGTTTAGCTGGTGTGTATTTGTATCATGGATTGGTAGGGGATAGATGGTGATGTTTAATTTGCTTCCGCTATGAGTCGCATTGGGATCGATCGTTTAAAAAAAAAAATGCGTCTGCAAATCAGGACGCTTGTTCGTAAGAAAGAAAGGTAATAAAGTGTAACATCAGAGCTTGTGGCGATCGCCGAAGGGTTCGGGGTGCTACAGTCACACAAGCTATTGTCCAACGGCTAGTTTGGAAGTGGAGGAGTATTTAAGGCGATCAAGAACCAATGAGCAAGTAAGAGACGAAGCATATAATTTATAATTCTAAAGTCTGAGTGACCTTCAATCATACACTTGTCTATTGTGAGTTTAAACGTTTGTGATCGTGAGAGAAATACCAAAAGAGTGACTTAGTGAGATAGTGTGATCTACTACTAAGTGTTTGCACTCAAAGTTGTAATCTTTTATTGATTGCATAGTGGAATCTAACCAAAAGGTTGTTAGTGTGGGAGAGTGAACGTAGGCTTAATCTAAGCTGAACCATTATAAACCTTGTGTTTCTATTCTCTTCCTTGAACTCCTTTATTTTGTTCGTAATTCTATTTAACTGCTAAGTTTGATCTCGCTCAAAGTCTGCTGCACTTCAAACTCAGTTTCAGAAGTCTGTTGTCATTCAGACTCAAGTTAAAAGTAAAGGTTTTCACTGCATTTTGCATAATTTGTTTTTACACCTATTCACCCTCCTCTAGGTGTTCTTACTAGCCCTATCAACACCTACTCGTTGGCCCTACATATTACAACTTCAAAGCTCAATTTTACACACCAAAAGTGAACTTAGGGTATCCTTATCTCCGCTATGGTAGTTACTAGCCAAAATTTGGAACCCTCGTCCTACTACTTGGGCCGATGATACACAAAAACTTAGTCCGAATCATTGGATGGATAATCATTATCACTAAGATTCACGTTTGGGTTGTCAAACCCTCGAAGAGGTCCTATCCATGTATCCCCAAACAACCTAAAACATGCTTTAAAGTGCATCGGGACAAGCTCATCCAGGCCCTTTTCTATCAACACAATGGATAATACTTTGCGATAAGTAATATTAGTCTCTACATATATTATGTCTAATGTAGTGATATAAGTCTTGACAGGGCAACCAAAATGCATAGAAACCATAATTCTAAGTAGCTGTAAAAGAAACATGGGTGAGTATTGTTGCGACTCGATCTCGCCACCCATTGATCCCTCTCATGAGGAAAGGAAGGGGAAATGTCAGGTTTAGGGGTACTTGATCACAAGAGTTCCCTCATGGCTCATGTTTCAAAAAACGTTATCACCTTGCCTTTCGGATCAAGCCTCTCATGAGCTCCCTACACAAAATCGTGAGCTCTCCCATGCTCGTACCCTGCGCAACAGCGGAGTGTCACGATCCATACCCATACAGGCGACACACCTCGGGAGAAGAAGTCGAGTGTGGAAATTGGATCTAAGGGTACCTTTACCATGGTAGCCCTCTCAATAGTACACTTCGCTCGTAAGGATGGCATCATTTCATCATTTAGGGTACTCTTACATCGAGTATGTTAAACCATGATGAGTTTCATCGAAACTTATACCCCTTGCAACGGGTTTATTTATACAATCTAGTTGTTTTAAAACAATCTAGAAATAAAACAGGAGTCAACACTAGCCTCATTTCGAGTAGAAAACCCAATCGAGGGTCAGGAGTATTCCCTCGATTCCTACGCAACCAAATATCTAGATTCGGGGACTTGGGTTACGCTAATATTTCTATTAGTGCCATTTCGGTACCTAAACAGTATATTGTGTTTACTTAACGTGTCCATACATTTCTTCTTACATTTTCGGGACCGTTAGTCCTAAACGAAGGGATCACATGTGGTTGGTCATTTTCATACTATTCTATTTCTAGAAAAAAAAAAAACAATCAATGGAATTGAAATTACGACACAGTAAGTAAACAATCAAGGAAAGTAGTAAATCTACCATGCAATCCTAGAAAATATAAAGAGAAACACCATTGAAAAAAGACAAGAGGAATAAAGAAAACTCACAACTCATTGGGCTTTATACATCAAATGGATCCCGAGACATATGTTGGAGAAATAAATAGTACATGATAATGGTCGGAATGGACATCAACCTCCACCTCTTCGTGCTTTCTTCATCTTTGGGTCATAATCTAAACCTAATCTAGAAACCTATAACTAGGTGCATACACTAGAAAGAAACAAACATACACATCACAGCAATAAAAAAACATGACAGCATGTCAAGATCAATTATTTAAAGAAAGTTCAATGCAAAAGTCAAATTTTGGGACCTCTGTGTCAACCTTTGTCTTTCATGTGAGGGTCCCACTAAGACACATATCCAATCCATTTTTGTGAATTATAACAATTATTAACCAGATGTGTTCTTGCATGGCCAATAATGCGTATAAGTCTCTTAACTAAGTGATATTTGTGATCCTAGGGTTTTCCCTCAATATCATGCGTTGAACCAACCATTCTTCTAAAAGTCACATGCATTGTAGAAATTTAAACATGCATGCAGGTCTTTTAGACTTTGTTTCTCAACCAATCAAACAGATGAGTGAGCTGTTGATGGATCACTTATTACCAAAGTCATGCGCCAATCATAACACAGACAATTCTAAATGTATGATATAATTATATGCATGGAGAGTACATGTGATGTTTCAAAGACATCTTTTGAAATCATTCACAAAAAAAAAAAAAAATTGAGACTAAGTGATGTCTCAGTTATGAAAGACATTCAATTGCCAAGGCTAGCCCAAGGCTCGTATAAATGCACTCACAAGCATTACATACATTTTGAATACAATTCAAACCATAACTTTCACGATGTCAAATCAAGATTTAAAAAATGTTTTAAAAATTTTAGGATTAAAGAATATCTAAGCAATGGAACACATTCAATTGCCAAGGCTAGCCCGAGGCTCGCATAAATGCACTCACAAGCATTACATACATTTTGAATACAATTCAAACCATAACTTTCACGATGTCAAATCAGGATTTAAAAAATGTTTAAAAAAATTTAGGATTAAAGAATATCTAAGCAATGGAACACATTCAATTGCCAAGGCTAGCCCGGGGCTCGCATAAATGTACTTACAAGAATTGCAAGTACTTTGAATATGGTCCAATCACAATTTTTCCTTAAGTTAAATCGAGCTTTGGAAAAGAATTTTTTTAGAAATTGTTTTTGAGAAACATCACATGTACCAAAGTATTTTTGAAAGATGCAATTTGAAAAGGCCAATTATTTAACAACAAAGATCAAAGCATTTAGAACAGCTTCCATGAAGATGGCATGGCCTAATTTCATGCACAAACTAACCTAAAAAGTATTACTAAACAATCATAATCATGTTCATATCAGGAAATTTTTTGACCAAATAGGATGTTACAGCAGAATTGAATAATATCCATCAACAATCTAGTTATGAAAAACTTCACTAATATGTAGGACATAACAACAAATAACTTTCATGAAGAAAGTTTTCCTAAACGAGCTACACATGATTTTACAAAAATCAGACAATAAGCAAGAGCATGTAAAAAAGTTATCAAAACAACAGAATACTTTGCTAATATCACAAAAATTTGTCCAATCAAAAAAAGTCTAAAAATCACCAAAATGTTTACACAATGTAGCCAACATGTTGATAAACAAGTTTTATTAAGGGGCCAAGTGTAGAATTCTAATAGAAAAAATGGAACAAAATATCAAAAGTCTTTCCAAACAAGGGTTAGAACAAGGTTCCGAATTTAATCCCATGTCTAGATTCTGATCTTGTTTTGAAGAAAATGGAAAGTTGTCCAAAAGATGAGTGATTTGCATGAAATTAGTGGCATTGGAAACCTCTAAGTGTGTCTTATGACTTCCTTGAAGGGCTTGAGTCCAACTAGATCAATTAAGTGCTCTAAGATCAAGACTTAAAGATGTGCATATTAGTAACACAAATATGCATCAATAAATCTTAAAACCATTCAAGTAATGTGCAAATGGCATGAAGAAAATCACATGTGACATAGAATTAGATGTGACTAACAATTGTGGTGATCATATAACCCTAAATCGACATGAGAAAATGTCATACAATATGATGACAATACGAGATGACTCAAATGCAACGATGTGAACATGTATCCAAACCTTGTAACATGAGGTTTAAGTGTCAAGAAGAGATTAACACAAAAATTGGACTCTAAATGTCTCAAACAAGCATGGTAAGATGCATAAATGTCAAGATTTCACTTCAGCATTCATTTCACAGAACGTGCGCAATTTCAGCCATCTCAAGACGTGCAAAAATCTTACGAAAAATCCTAGATACAGAACATGTAATGATGAATGTTTCTCATTCAGAATTGAAAACCTAAATGTGATCACACGAATCACAGCAAAAATGACGAAACAAAGATGTACATTTAAACTATGTACTGATGCAACACGTTTTAACCTTAACTCATGCAATTGACTCACTTGGCAACATCAACACTTTGCAAAGCATGCATCACTTGAACATATGTATCATGTATTGTAACTCGTATGAAAGATTTGAGACCAAATAGATGCATTTGTGGACTTAATTTCATCAGAAGAATTTGGACCAATGCATAACAGACTATCCTATATTTAGATCTAAGCGATTTTGACCTCGTTCAACATATCTAAAATTTTGAAAAAAATATAGGACATGTACAACACTAATAAGAGAAACTTTCATGAAGGAAAGTTATTCTAGAGCTCAACACAAAAATTAGTACAAAAATGGCAAAATCAAAGATCAACACAAAACATACTAACCTAGGCTTGGATTTGAGTAGATTTGATGTGATATCCTAGATTTTCGACTCTGCTTTCAATTCAATAAATCGGGCATTTCATCGACGCGCCTATAGTGCTTTTCTCTGAGATGGCCACTCATGAGATAATTAGACTATCTGGGGAAGTCATTAGGAGATTTTAATGCAATAAACTTGATGATTCAACCAGGAATCGGCTACTCGACCGTGCTCATCTGCAGAGATCATTATGGCACAGATATAAATCAATTTGAGATTAGAGATAAGTCAGTTCGACGGAGATGTGTGACTAATCGTGGGTGACACCATTAAATTGGAAAATTCTCGTTGACCGGTACTTGATTGATTTCTCTATTATTGTGGTACCCTATGTCTGTATTTGAATCCTCGAGACTTTCATGATAATAAAGAGTCACCAATGAGTCGAGTGGGTTCATTGTGGCTCGAAGAAAATCGATCACGGGTCATTTGCACAAAAAAATTCTGAAAATTACCCGATAGCCCAGGTCGCGCTAAAAATCACGAATTCGAGTCCGATTTCAGAAATTAAAGATCATGTCATGTCACAATAAATTCTAGGAGTGGCGACTCAGTCTTAGAGGATTTTTCTGACAACCGAGACTTTTTAGGAAAAAGTCAATTTAAGACCATTTTTGTTCAATCAAGGCCGATGATTATTTTTTGTTGCAAAATTGGGAAGCAAGATGGATTCTTGGGTGAGGAAAATTATCAATGGAGGAATTGAGATGTCAATTGAATTTTTAAAGGCCAAATGAGATTGAATCAAGTGAGGGATGATGTTCAATTGAGGGGAGATTGAGCCAAATTCGCAACTCCCCCCATGGCCTAGCAAAATGGACCATTTGAGGGGTTGTAAGAGGTGTGTTGGTGAATCAATGACAGCCATGGATTATTGGCTTGATGGGCAAGTATTTGGGAGACAACTTGGTGGAAAAATTGGCCAAAGGACCCACCAAGGCCAAGCTTGCTCCACACTCCTTTCCCTCTCTCCTTCTTCTTGCCATCCACTCCATTCTCTCTTCATTTTGGACAAAACCAGTAGCTAGAAGAAGAAGCTTAAGCTGCATGCCGCCTGGACGCCGGATCGCCGCCTCGCCATCACTTGTTCACACGCCACTGCCCGTGCGTGCTCTGCCCGCGCACACTACTCGTGGCTCGCCTCCCTCACTCCTCTCAATTGATGTTCGATTCTGTTACAGCTTAGCCAAGGTTGTCCATAGCTCTTTCTTTGCCAGTAACCCTCCATCTAGGCCTGGTTTGGCCTAATCTCTCTTTCCCAAGTCTCACCGCGCTAAACCAAGCTATTTCCTCTTCATTTCCAGCCAAGATCAGCTAGGAAACTTGTGGGTCTCGCAACAACTTGTAGGCCCATTTTGAGGGTGTTTCGAGCCCCGAACCCGAGGCCCGCTTTGGAGAGAAATGACCCCCGCGACATTCTTGTCGTTTGGAACCGCTTGGCCCATTAACAAGTGAGTTTTACTCACTAATCCTTGCCTAGTAGACTTATTATGCTTAAGTGTTGTTTAGATTAGCTTAAGTATGGATTAGTGATAAGATAGGATGGTTAGATTAGCTTTAGAATGGATTAGTGTAACTTAATTAGTGAGATTTGTACAATTGATGATGGATTAGTCGAATCTAGTTGAGTTTCTGCAGTTTTGGTTTCTAGACTCTTGCTGATTGCCATTTTTGTAGATCAAAATGGGTTACGAATTTGAGGTTGATGTCTTCTTGAGAAATGTTTTAGACATTCTCAGCTACAAAGTATATTTTTCTCAAGATTTTAGGAACTTAAAAAAAGGAGATATTGGCTCCGCCATTTGCAAATAGAGCCTCAGTTTTTACTGAAACTAGTGACCTTTTAAGATTCTAGAGGTTTTTATCAACTCTTATGATTAGAATTTCAAAATGGTTTCTTCGCAAAAGTTTTTTTTTCATCACTTCTAGTTTAACATAGTCAAATTTCAGATCAAATGGACATGTTTTGGACCTCGAACCAAATTGATTTTGGAAAACAGACTTTTTGAAAAGAGATCCAGTTTTGGTGATGGATTGCATGATTTACTGGGCCAAATCCAGAAGGATTTGGGTAAAGGTGTCTTCATGAAAAATATTGTTTTATGTGTCTATTACAATATATTCAAATTTGGAAATTTTTTGAACTCATTTGATTAGGTTTCTAGATTTAAATTTGGAGATGTGCGAGTGGGTCTATTTTGCCGGTTAGAGCTTGTTATGAGTTTGTGATGGTTCTTGAGGATTGATTGCTGGAAATTACACTTCTGATATATGGTTGGTTTATGGCAAGCTCTAGAATTTATCTAGAGTAATTCGGCAATTTTCTAAGCTCGTCTCGGCTTCCGATTAGGCTATAACAGGCCTAAGTTGGATTTATTACTATTTAATAATTAATTTTTTGTATTTATTTTTTATTTATTTCCAAAAATTAGGCTATGATAGCCAACGACCGAAAATTTATGCTGATTATCATGGTGCAGTCGGTTTAATTTATTGAGTGCTAAATTGTGCTGAATTGATTTATTGGTAATTTTAGGATTTATTTCCTAAATTAATTTATTGTGGTAATTAATGGGAAAATTACTGGGCATCAGTTTACTGCTAAAAATGTGTAATGGGCTGTTGAAACTGGTGGGATATTTAAAAAGGTGAAATTATTATATTTTGGCTAAGGCCGACTGTGTACCCATACACGGCTATTTTATCGAGAATGATAAAAAGATGGAATTTGGTTGTATGATTGGGATGGTATAATATAGAGAATAGTATACCGGTATAGTATATCAGCTTACAGGCGATATGGCAGCTTAGTAGAAAGTAGTATGCCTTATCAGTTTATATTGAATATGCCGGTATACTATATCATCCTATGGGCTTTGATATGGCAGCTTAGCAGAGAGCAGTATACCATATTAGCTTAGATTGAGCACTGTCGATATACTATATTAGCGTAAGGTCGATATGGCAGCTTAGTAGAGAGTTGTATACCCGAACATCTTAGAAGCGAGCTATACTATCTAATTATCAGCTTAGTAGTGAGCAGCCCTGATATCGCGGACTTAATAGATAGTATGAGATGAGCTGACTAAGAAAAGGTCGTGGTGACATGTAATCGACTAGGTCGATTGATCAATGATTTGATCTATTATAGTGACTTGATTGATTTGGGTGCCTATTCGAACTGTGTTGATGTGCAGGTGGGATCTGAGGCCAAAGTAAGCCATTTGACCTGTGTTGTGCTAAGGCAACCCTTATGGCATATTGGTTTCCTAATTGGGTCTTAGGGAGTAGAACTTTCTAAGACATTGTCTCACTAGTTATTGAATAACCATTTTCAAGTCCTTAGGTGGTGTTGGTGGAGGACTAGAAGCCCTGAGGTTTGAGGAAGGTGGAGATCGAAGATTGGCGAACATGTCTGACCAGAGGGTCATAGGACAGTTCTTTTTCTTAAGCCGATAGTTTTGCAAACAACCTGACAGTGTATATGTACCCGTTTGTTTATAAAACGGATTGTGTTGGTGTCAAAATTTGCGGCCCTACTTTCCTATCCCATCGTTTTATTGTTTGAGGATTTTATATCAGCTTCTACAAGCGTATTATAAAATGAAAGGGTCGGCGATGTGTCCTGGGACGTCGCTATTAATCGACTAGGTAAGGGATGGGTGCGTGCCTAAGGATCGGGGCGTGACATTTGACCTAGTTAAACACGTCCAAAAATAAAGAAAAAATTACAGGATGTGTACAAAATAATTTTGAACAAAACTTATGAAGACAAAATTTGCCAAAAATCATAACATAAGGCTACACACAAATAGCAAAGTCTCATTTCCAAGTAAAAACATAACCAAAAATCCAATTGAACTATAGCAGAATCACTCATCTTCGGAGATATTTTTTAGGGTCAAATGACTCTCGATTGGGGTGTACTGTTGGAGAAATCTTCTTGAAGTGTTTTGAAGCTGACAAAACATTTCTATCAGTCTAGTCTGAAGGCTTGCAGACTCTGCTATTTAAAGTCTGAAGACCTCCAGACAGCCAGACTCAAGACTTAAAGTCTATCCTCATTGACAGTCTCTAATCCGTTGAAGAAAGGCTATCCAGAACTGGATGTTTTGTCAAGGATTTAACCTTATCAACTGGAGAAGATCTCGTGGCTGGAAAAGACGTAATGAAATCCTTTGATTGATCGAGATTGATTCGATGATTGAAGATTCGAAGATTGCCTAAATATTATTGGAAGGTTTTACTTATGGAAACCGAGATCCTGATTGTATGGGCGAACATGATTGATGGGCTATCGACACGTTCCTTTAATAGCTTGAACAATCTTCCTAATTGATTCCGTCTAACGGGTAGATTGGAGGAATTCCTTTGGTAAGTGCCAACGGGTATGATGGCATAAAGGAGTATATAAGGAAGGCGGTCTTAGTTGTTGAGGTGTGCACGATAGAAGAATTCCAAAGTCTGAAGCTCCTTTTTGTTTAGACAATCACTTTGTGCGAATACTTGTATACAAAAGAGAGTCTATATTTGTGAGAAACCTTGAGGAGGTGTGGTAGAACATCTACACTGTGGAATCAAGGCAAAGCTGTGCTGTAACTTCTCTTTTGATCATAGTGAAATCCAGCCGGTGGGCTGTCAATGCGGAAGAGTGGACGTAGCCTTGGAATAAGTCGAACCACTATAAACCCTGTGTTCAATTTTATCTTCCTTACTCTCTTTACTTTGATCGTACTTCATTTTCGCTAATCATAGTAAACTCCCTTTCTATCATTTGCCAAGAATCGCTTCCGTATCTCGATAAATTGTTTGTGCATCTATTCACCCCCCTTTAGGTGATTATACTAGGCATCTCAATTGGTATCAGAGCTCGTGTACTCACATTGTTTGAAGTGTTTTACTTCAGAGTTAAAGATCCATGGCTAGTATGTTGGCTCCAGGGCTGGTAGAAGGGCAAAGTAACACGAGACCACCTTACTTTGATGGAAAGGACTACAACATATGGAAAAACAAGATGAAGGCGTTCTTAAGATCAAAGGATCCTCTAGAATGGGACATTGTAGAAAAAGGAATCGCTCCTAAATCTGCTCCTGTCTCAGAAAGAGGAAAAGACTCTATTGAGTCTAGCGAAATGACTCAGGAAGAGATGATCAAGAGACAAGCTCTTGATGCAAAAGCAATTTATTCCTTATATTGTGCTTTATCACCTACTGAATATAACAGAATATCTTCTTGTGATACAGCCAAAGAAGTCTGGGATAAATTACACATTACATATGAAGGAACCGATCGAGTGAAAGAGACTAGAATCAACATTCTTCTCGGTCAATACGAAACCTTCAGAATGAAACCAGGAGAATCTATCACTGACATGTTAGTCATTTTACAGATATCGTGAATGGTCTTGAAAATCAAGGTCAACCAATTTCTGATCCCATGAAAATAAACAAGTTACTATGTGGACTCTCCAAGGATTGGAATCACATAAAGACCTCAATCAGGGAGACCCAAAGAATCATGCCATTGTCTGTCGATGAGTTGGTTGGGACTCTTCAATCCTATGAAGTGGAACGAATCAATGAAGACGAAGACCCTAAAGGTAAGAAATCTATTGCATTAAAATCTAATGATGATTCTGATGTAACAGATTCTGAAGACGACATGGATGATGAAGAACTTGCTCTTATGATAAGAAGATTCAGAAAGCTGAACAGAAAAGGAAGAAGATTCAATGCAAAGAAACAAAGTTTTCAAAAGCAACAGACCAAGTCTGCTGAAGATGAAGAATCAAACAAAGATGTA
The DNA here is from genome assembly GCA_019915205.1 of Eucalyptus rudis. Classification (NCBI taxonomy): domain Eukaryota; kingdom Viridiplantae; phylum Streptophyta; class Magnoliopsida; order Myrtales; family Myrtaceae; genus Eucalyptus; species Eucalyptus rudis. The sequence continues at coordinate 475,743 of JAHMTN010000021.1, read as the reverse complement.
GTCTGCTTTGAATGTAAGAAAAAGCGACACATCAGACCCAACTGTCCTTTTCTAAGGAAGAAGAAAGGAAAAACTGAAAGATATCGAAAAGCTCTCAAAGTTGAAACCTGGAGTGATACAGAATGCGAGGATAGTGATGATGATTATGCCAACATATGTCTAATGGCACAATCGGATTTAGAATTAAACTCCGAGACTGATTCAGATTCAGAAAGTGAATTTGAGGTAAGTAACTTTAAAATTCCTATTTAAAGTTTCAAAATACATTGATGAATTATGTTTTAGTCTTAAGACTTCTCTTAAAAGAATTTCCGAACTCAAAAAAGAAAATTCTGCTTTAAAACAACAAGAGAATGCTTTGGAAGAAAAAGTGAAATGCTTAGACCAAAATGTTTTCTCTCTCAAAGAAAGTGAAAATAATCTTTTAAAAGAGAATGCATTCTTGAAAAATGACATTTCAAATATTTCCAAAAGATTTTCTTTAGGTTCTAAAAAACTGGAGAAAATACTTATTGTTCAAAGACCTTATTTCAATAAATCTGGATTGGGAATGACTGTTGAAACCATTCCTTTAATTGATTTTCCTAAAGTAAAAGAAAGAATCAAACAAAAACCCACAAGAAACACTTACAAAAATCATTTTGAAAGGAACTTTGTAAAACCAGTAGGTCGCAATGCTCTCAGATGTTCAAAATGCAATAGTGCAGATCATTTTGAGAAAGAATGTCCTATGGTTTGGAGACCTGTCAATAAAGTTTGGGCAAAAACCGTATATCAGACTAACTCAAAAGGACCCAAAAAAATATGGGTACCAAAGAAAGCTTGAGTTTCTTTTTTAATGCAGGTCACTATCAAGAAAAAGGTGAAATGGTATCTGGATAGTGGATGCTCTAGACACATGACAGGAGATTCAAATTACTTCATAAAGCTCGTTCAAGTGAATGGTGGAAAGGTCTCATTTGGAGGAAACATCAAAGGAAAATAGTGGGAGTTGGAACTGTAAAGATTGGGAACCTCACAATAAGCAATGTTTCTTTAGTTGAAGGGCTAAATTACAATCTGCTCAGTATCAGTCAGCTTTGTGATGCCGGTTTTAGAATCAACTTTCAAGAGGGTATTTGTTCAGGAACCAGTAAAGACTCTTCTCAGACATTCATGGGTCGAAGACATGGGAATATCTACCTCTTGGACGTGAAACCAGATGAATCGCAATGTCTAATCTCAATCCAAGACGAAGCGAACTTATGGCACAAAAAGCTTGGGCATATCAACATGAAGCAGATAGCCAAAATCTCAGCAAAGAAGCTTGTTCGTGGTCTACCTAATTTATCATATCAAAAGTCCGATCTATGTACACCATGTATATTGGGAAAACAGGTAAGAAATTCCTTTAAACCAATAATTCAAGTTTCCACTAACCGTGTACTGCAGCTCTTGCATATGGATCTCTTCGGACCAACCAGAACGCAGAGCATTGGAGGTAAGAAATATTGCCTAGTAATTATGGATGACTACTCACGATTTACTTGGGTATATTTCTTGGCAAGTAAGTCTGAAACTTTCTCTTACTTTGAAAAATTTGCTAAGAAGGTTCAAAATGAAAAGGGGTATGTCATTTCAAGTATAAAAACAGACCATGGAGGTGAATTTGAAAATCAAGACTTTGCAAAATTTTGTGATGAATCTGGTTTTCAACATTTGTTCTCCTCTCCATATACTCCAGAGCAAAACAGAGTCATGGAAAGGAAGAATAGATCTCTTCAAGAAATGGCTAGAACTCTTTTAATTGAAAGTAATATCTCTTTACGATTTTGGGCTGAAGCAGTTTCAACATCATGTTATATTATCAATAGAGTCTTTCTAAGGCCTATTCTAGAAAAAACCCCCTATGAACTATTTAAAGAAAAGAAGCCAATTGTTTCATATTTTCATGTTTTCGGATGCAAATGTTTCATATTGAAAAATGCAAATGATCGAGTTGGTAAGTTTGAAGAAAAGTCAGATGAAGGCATCTTCCTTGGATATTCAACCACAAGTAAAGCGTACAGAGTCTACAACAAGAAGACTCAAACTGTGGAAGAATCAATGAATGTCAAATTCCAAGATTCCATTCAAAATGAATCCATTCAGACTCATCTAGAAGAAACTGAATCTGCTCCAGACTCAACAAAGTCTAAATCTCAAGAAGCAGCTCAGATTTTGAAGGATCAGCAACAAGTAACTGTTGAAGATTCAAGTGAAGGAAGTGATCATCAATTAATCAACAACTGGAAACATAAGTCCAGTCATCCCAGAGATCTTATTATTGGTGACATCAATGAAGGAATACGCACAAGATCCAAAAGGCAAGAAGAGTCTAGTGTCGTGGCTCTTATTTCTGAAATAGAACCCAAGAGCATAGAATAAGCTTTATCTGATGAAAGCTGGATTGAAGCTATGCAAGAAGAACTCAGACAATTCAAAATTAATGATGTCTGGGAATTAACTCCAAAACCGAAAGGTAAATCAGTTATTGGAGCTAAATGGGTTTTCAGAAACAAGATGGATGAGAAAGGTAAAGTCGTAAGAAACAAAGCAAGACTCGTGGCCAAAGGATACACACAAGAAGAAGGGATCGACTATGATGAGACTTATGCACCGGTAGCAAGGTTAGAAGCAATTCGTTTATTACTTGCATTTGTTTGTCATAAAAATTTCAGGTTATTTCAAATGGACGTCAAAAGTGCTTTCCTAAATGGATTCATCCATGAGGAAGTCTATGTGGAACAACCACCAGGGTTTGAAGACCCAAAGAAACCAGACTCAGTATTCAGACTCAAAAAGGCCTTATATGGCTTAAAGCAAGCACCTCGAGCTTGGTACGACAGATTAAGTAAGTTTTTAATTCAAAATGGATTTGTTAAAGGTAAAGTGGACACTACTCTTTTTATTTATAAGCTTAGTCCTTACAGTTTTAAGGGTAAGGGGAAGAATCAACAAAATGTTATAATAACACTATAAGAGGAGATTGATTTTGACTCTTTCTCGATGCTTTGAATAGCTATCCTTTCGTACCCTTGGTTTCGTACCTGTGGGATTCGACTTTCCTTGGCGATTGGGTCCGTGATCAAATAGGCTCTTACTTCGCCTCGAAAGGGAGCTGCGTAGGTAGACTAGAAGTCGTAGTTCCTAGCAAAAGAGAATTTCTTTTTGCTTGAGTTCCAGGCTCCAGGCTTAAGAGCTGAATTAGCCATTGGGATTGGTGTAGAGACAAGACTGATTGAGATTCGTAATTAGCTGCAATATATGTCGATGATATTATTTTTGGATCCTCTAATGAAAGTCTGTGCAAGAAATTTTCAAAGACTATGCAGGATGAATTTGAAATGAGCATGATGGGTGAGTTAACCTTCTTTCTTGGACTTCAAATAAAACAATTGGAGGAAGGAACTTTTATTCATCAAGAAAAGTATGCAAATGATCTAGTCAAAAAGTTCGGTCTGAACAATTGCAAAAAGGCTGACATACCAATGTTAAGTTCCTTGAAGATAGACAAAGATGAAGAAGGGAAGAAAGTCGATCAAAAGCTGTACAGGAGTATCATCGGATCTCTTCTTTATCTTACTGCTTCTAGACCTGACATTTTGTTTAGTGTTTGCATTTGTGCCAGATTTCAATCAGACCCAAAAGAATCTCATTTGAATGCTGCGAAGCATATTATTAAATATGTTTCATCAACTTCAAGCATCGGTCTTTGGTATCCTAAGAAGGGAGACTTTAATCTTATGGGATATTCAGACGCAGATCTGGCCGGTTGCAGAGTTGATAGAAAGAGCACTTCGGGAACTTGCCAGTTGCTTGGAAGCAGGATAGTGTCTTGGTTTTCAAGGAAACAGAGCACTGTGGCTCTTTCAACAGCAGAAGCAGAGTATGTAGCTCTTGGAAGTTGCTGTTCGCAAATTCTATGGATAAAACAACAGCTAAGAGACATTGAAATTGAAGACTCATGCACGAAGATTAATTGCAACAACACCAGCGCTATCAATCTCACCAAAAATCCAATTCTACACTCAAGAGCAAAGCACATAGAAATTCGACATCACTTTATTAGAGACCATGTTCAAAATGGAGATGTTTCAATTCAATTTGTTGACTCAAAGAACCAACTGGTGGATATATTCACAAAGCCGTTGGAGAAAAATCAATTTGAATCTATCCGTTCCAGACTCAACATTTGAGGTATGAGGAAATCAAAGTCTAAAGACTTTCAGACTCAGATATACAAGACTTTATCTGTAAGATAGTCTTGATACGTCCATCAGACTGTAAGTCTTTCTCTCTCTAATCTTATCTTGAAGAGGTACGATCGTCAGACTGTGTTTAAATTGTTGCTATATTTAATCGTCGCATCATTTCATTTTCCAAAAAAGAAGTTATTTTTAAAATGACTATTTTCACGGAAAAAGACAGTTATTTTAAAAAGGCATCTTTTTACCTTCCTTTGTGACGGTTCGTTTATCTCTCTTTTTAACCGATCGACTCCTCTTCACTTTACTCTCAAAAACCCTAGAAAGCATCGATTCTCCATTCCCGTTTATCTTCTTTGTTTAATCTTCAAAAAGTTGTCATCTTTCTTGGGAAAGTCAAGCAAGGAATCTTCCAAAAACTCATAAAGATGTCATCTTCAAGAAAGTCTTCGAGAATCGCAAGCAGGGGACCACAGCGAATGAGTGAGGGGCCTACGCACTTCGATCTTACTGAAGAAGAAGTGTCTCCAGAACAGCAACCGAGCCCACAACATTCTCAGCAGTGTCATTCTCCTCCATCTAGTCCTCAAGGCGTTGATCATCAACAACAGGAAGAAATCATCGAGGATGTAGACCCAGTAAGAGTTCAAAAGCCCACTTTTATTTACAAGTTATATCGTGCCTTAAAAGGAATTCATACTCCTTTGAACTATGTTGATGGTTTTCTTAAAGACAAAGGATATAAGAACGAATATATCTTTCTGCGAAAAATGGAAAGTTTGGGAATTGCTCGTAAAGGGGTGGCTGAGGAAACCCTTGCGAATATCCCAAGTGATCCTCGTGACTGGGGGCCGAATCCTATAGATGGGAATGATGATGACAATTTGTTCAGTCTATTTCAACCGAAAATGGGTATTGCGGCTGAAATTCAAGGAAAAAGGGGAGATTTGTTCAGATCGAAGGAACAAAAGGATCTGTACTCAAAATTGCTGAAGTGTGGGGTAATAAACCCTAGGAGTGTGGATTTTGATTTTCTGGATGCTGTGAATGTGAACTTGAGGGAAAAGTTCAGTTATTTTCAACTCGAAAAGTTCTGCTCTGACACTACAGAGGCCTATGCTGGATTAACTGCATATTTCTATTCAAATCTTAGCTTTTTGGATGCGAATAGATTCTCTTTTAGCGTTAAAGACCAAGACTATGTTGTGGATATGAATATGTTGGCAGATGTGTTAGAAGTTGAGAGAGGCAGATATCAACCAATTAAAGTTTCAATTGCTCGGGCCACACTGGAACTGGTGAAGGATAGGAGAACAGATGAGAAGATCACCTACTTAAGGATGAGTGCATTCAACATCTTGCTTCACAAGATTGTGATTAATTGCCTCCGACCGAAATCAACTTCCAAGACTGATGTCTCAAGTTCAGAGGCAAAGTTGATGTATGCCATCCTCTGTGGAAAAAAGTTTTCTCTCCCTCATACTGTTATGTTTCACATGTATAGAGCAGTGATGAAGGACAGAGGTCAACTCCTTTACCCAAGCCTTATTACGAAGTTATTTAGACATCTGAATATTCAACCTCCGCAAATCTTTTGTGTTCGATCATGCGATCATATGGTGGTAGGACTGAAAATGGTGACCAAAATGCGTCTGAAGGAACTGAGCAAGGAGTTGGAGAAATTCAAGGAGAAGACTCCTGCCAAATCTCATCAAACCTCTTCTGCAGCTAAAAGAAAAGGGAAGGAGCCCATGGTTGCTCCATCCAAAAGAAGAAGAGCTCTCCTCGTTGAGGATGAAGATGATGAAGATGATATCACCATCTCTGCAATGGCTTTGAAGAATTTAAGTCGTCCTGTTCCAGAGAAAGAATCGGAACAAATGACAAAGGAAGCAAAGAAGAAGGGTGCAGAGGAAAAGGAAGAAGAAGAAAGAGAAGCTGAAAAAGAAGCAGAGGAGGAAAGACCTGAAGAAGATAGAAGATAAGAAGGAGAACCTGAGGAACTCTCTTCTCCACCTGTAGGCATGAAAACAGGGGGAGATCAAGAAAAAGGAGGGAAGTCCTCATATCCTGATGCAAGTGAAGGAGTTAGTCGCTCACCTGCAGACCCAGAGGATGTTTATACCTCTCAATTTCCAGAAGAAGGTCATGAAGGTTCATCGCCAAACCTGCGAGATTATGCTGATCTACCATCGTTTGCATTTACTCCATCAGATCGGGCCGAAGCAAGTACTCAGACTGATAATGCAGCAGATTTTTGCAGAATCATGGATATTCTCTTGGAGATGCGAGGTCAAATTTATGCCTTGGGATGCGAGGTTCAAAACCTGCAGAATGCGGGTCAAGTTTCTTCATGTTCATTGAATGATAAGATCCAAGTCCTCTCTGTTCAGATCCAGGCCAATGCCAAGGGTGAGGAGATTGCACAACTGAAGGAAGACTTGAAAAGACTGGAAGGCATCGTTCAGTCTATGGAAGATTTCCAGCTTGTCCGCATTCCCAAGAGATCTTGACTTCATCTCAACCTTTTTAATGCTGACAAAAAGGGGGAGAGATGCAAGATTTGATCAAACTTTCAATCGTTAAACTTTTTTTAATCATGTGGTTTGTTGGACTGTCTTGTTGTTGAACTCTGTTTGACTTTGTTTTGTGTCTGGATGAGAACTGAACTAAACTTGGACTTGACTGCTTCTATTAACTACTATTGATATCTTATGGATGGCTTTATCTCATACTAGACTAACCTATTTTCTGTGGTTGCAGATTCTAGTGTTATTCATTTAGCCATTTATCTCTATAAGATATGCATATGTGTTAGAGAAATGTTTTGTAGGTCAAAGTTATCCAAATCTGCAGGAAAGTTTTGTCACCATCAAAAAGGGGGAGATTGTTGGAGAAATCTTCTTGAAGTGTTTTGAAGCTGACAAAACGTTTCCATTAGTCTAGTCTGAAGGCTTGCAGACTCTGCTATTTAAAGTCTGAAGATTTCCGGACAGCCAGACTCAAGACTTAAAGTCTATCCTCATTGACAGTCTCTAATCCGTTGAAGAAAGGCTATCCAGAACTGGATGTTTTGTCAAGGATTTAACCTTATCAACTGGAGAAGATCTCGTGGCTGGAAAAGACGTAATGGAATCCTTTGATTGATCGAGATTGATTCGATGATTGAAGATTCGAAGATTGCCTAAATATTATTGGAAGGTTCTACTTATGGAAACCGAGATCCTGATTGTATGGGCGAACATGATTGATGGGCTATCGACACGTTCCTTTAATAGCTTGAACAATCTTCCTAATTGATTCCGTCCAACGGGTAGATTGGAGGAATTCCTTTGGTAAGTGCCAACGGGTATGATGGCATAAAGGAGTATATAAGGAAGACGGTCTTAGTTGTTGAGGTGTGCACGATAGAAGAATTCCAAAGTCTGAAGCTCCTTTTTGTTTAGACAATCACTTTGTGCGAATACTTGTATACAAAAGAGAGTCTATATTTGTGAGAAACCTTGAGGAGGTGTGGTAGAACATCTACACTGTGGAATCAAGGCAAAGCTGTGCTGTAACTTCTCTTTTGATCATAGTGAAATCCAGTCGGTGGGCTGTCAGTGCGGAAGAGTGGACGTAGCCTTGGAATAAGCCGAACCACTATAAACCCTGTGTTCAATTTTCTCTTCCTTACTCTCTTTCCTTTGATCGTACTTCATTTTCGCTAATCATAGTAAACTTCCTTTCTATCATTTGCCAAGAATCGCTTCCGTATCTCGATAAATTGTTTGTGCACCTATTCACCCCCCCTCTAGGTGATTATACTAGCCATCTCATGTACGACCTACTTTTTGAAGTTCGGGATGTCTATTATCTATTCCTAGCAGGACTCGAGTTGAAACGAAGTCGTTTCGCACCTTGTTTTGGTCAAAATAATAAATCAATCCTAAGGTTATGAAATTGCAGATTTAAGCAAAATCAAGAATAATCATTTAAGTTTAAATTTGAGCAACTCATCAATGATCAGTATATATAACTAATATTGAATCCTAGCCCTGGCTGGCTAATCCAAACTATTTCAATGGCTCCATCATAATCTTAAGGTGTTGGGTAATTGATCTAGTGGCTTTGATTTGCAAAAAAACAAGCCAAAATTGGGAATTATATCAAAATGTATGATTATGAGTTAATTTGCAATTTGATGAAATTCGAGGATCAATTTGTAAAATTTTGGGAAATTGGAAGTGCAGAACTGAAATTGAGATTGAGAGGATCCCAGAATCAATCGTCGGAGGCTAGGAACCAGCCGACAAGAGGCTGAACTAGCCAGCCCCACCGGCGGTTGGTCAGACCAATTCTGTTCGATTCGGCCGAATTTTGATCGGTTCTTGACGAGTTTCATATGGTTCTTGTTATTTCATCCACTTGGGATCTTTGTGGGTCCAAGATTAAAATTCGGCCGAATCGAACAGAATTTGTGGGTCCAAGATTTTGACTCAAGTTTCATATGGAATTTGGTCCCTATAAGACCACATTGAAAATGAATTTTACCCTATTTAAGAAGAAATTGGCCAATTAAAGTAAAATTAAGCTATTCAAACCTTATAAATGTGATCTAGGGGTCTCCTATTGATCTAATTGAATGATTATCATGAAAAAGAACGAGTCAAAATCATGGGTACTTTGAATTCGGCCTAAAAGGCTTGTGATAGCTAGTATAAACACCTAGAGGGGGGGTGAATAGGTGCACAAACAATTTATCGAAATACGGAAGCGATTCTTAGCAAACGATAGAAAGGAAATTCTCTCTTGATTAACAAAATGAAATACGATTGAGGTAGAGAGAGTGAGGAAGAGAAAATTGAACACAGGATTTGTAGTGGTTCGGCTTATTCCAAGCCTACGTCAACTCTTCCGCACTGACAGCCCACTGGCTGGATTTCACTATGATCAAAAGAGAAGTTACAGCACAGCTTTGCCTTGATTCCACAGTGTAGATGTTCTACCACACCTCCTCAAGGTTTCTCACAAATATAGACTCTCTTTTGTATACAAGTATTCGCTCAAAGGAATTGTCTAAACAAAAAGGAGCTTCAAACTTTGGAATTCTTCTATCGCGCACACCTTGAACAACTAAGACTGTCTTCCTTATATACTCCTTTATGCCATCATTCCCGTTGGCACTTACCAAAGGAATTCCTCCAATCTACCCGTTGGACGGAATCAATTAGGAAGATTGTTCAAGTTATTAAAGGAACGTGTTGATAGCCCATCAATCCTGTTCGCCCATACAATCAGGATCTTGGTTTCCATAAGTAGAACCTTCCAATAATATTTAGACAATCATCGAATCTTCAATCATCGAATCAATCTTGATCAATCAAAGGATTCTGTTACGTCTTTTCCAGCCACGAGATCTTCTCCAGATGATAAGGTTAAATCCTTAACGAAACATCCAGTTCTGGATAACCTTTCTTCAACGGATTAGAGACTGTCAATGAGGATAGACTTTGAGTCTTGAGTCTGGCTGTCCGGAAGTCTTCAGACTTTAAATAACAGAGTCTGCAAGCCTTCAGACTAGACTGATAGAAACGTTTTGTCAACTTCAAAACACTTCAAGAAGATTTCTCCAACAAGGCTAAACTGGTAAAATTTGCAATTCAATAGGCAAAATTGCAAATTAACAAAAATTGAACTCAATTAATGTCAAATTGCCCTATCTAGTTAACTACTCATGTGCAAGATGGTTCTAAGCTTGAATTGAAGCACTCGAGCTTTGGTCAAAAATGGATCTAAGCTTAATATTAAAATTGGACCTAGATTCATGAAATTAAACTATAGCGATGAATGAGTGCATTCGAATTTTGTCGATTGAAGCTTAATTGCTTGATTTTCTAATGCTTGGGAGGATGAAATTCTTCAAATTGATAAGTTTTGATGTGAATTTTCTAAAATCAATTTTGGATTTGGACTTATCTTAAAAAAAGTAAGTGAGAAACAATCGTCCGTTCGCAAGTCATGAATGATCGATTTTGGTCCCCTAATTAGGGCTCGAAATAGCAATTCGTATTTTGACTCGATAAATCGTGAAATTAAATGCACAAGTAGATTTCAGATAGTCCCTAAACCAAATGTCAAAGAAGGAACTACACCTAATTATGACTAGAATAAAAGTAATTTTATTTTTGGTCAATTTAGAACCTAAAACTAAAAAAATTAGAAATCAGGGTTCTTAATCGAATTTTGTGAAATTTTCAACACAAAGGTCAAATTGACATGAAAAGAAATGTATTTGTGCATTTTTTATTTTTTATTTTTTCTTTTTTTGGTCAAATGTTTACCAAATCAACCATTTAATTGACATTTCTTAAAAAGTTGATTTTTTTTTGTCAATTCTTTGAATATTTGAGAAATTGATTTGACAAAAAATAAAATTAAGGCTAAATGGCATTTTTTGGGCAAAAATTCAATTTTTGACTCAGAGTTGACTTTTCGTCAACAGGTTAACCAAAAAGTTGAATGAAAGAAATGAAATCACTAAATGAAAGAGGAATGGTTTAAGGATAGCCACTAACCTAAAGATAAAGTTTAAGGATCACCTAAAGCCCTAAGAGACATGATTTATGGATAACCTAGAACCTAAAGACAAGATTTAAGGATAACCTAGAACCTAAAGACAAGAATTAAGATAACCTAGAACCGAAAAAATAAGATTTATGGATTACCTAGAATCTAAAGGACAAGGTTTAAAGATAACTTAGAACCCTCACTCAAGGTTTATAAATAACCTATAACCTAAAGACAAGGTTTAAGGATAAACTAGAACATAAAAAAACAAGGTTTAAGGATAACCTAGAATCTAAAGATAAGGTTTAAGGATAACCCAAAATCATAAGTCAAGGTTTGTGGATAACCTAGAACCTAAATGACGAGGTTTAAGGATAACTTAGAACTTAAGGGACAAGGTTTAAGATTGACCAAGAATCTAAAACACAAGGTTTAAGGTTGACTAGGAACCTAAAGGATGGGGTTTAAGGTTGATCAGGATCCTAAAACAAAGGGTATGGTATAGGGTAACCAAAAATCAAAAGCAAGGATTATGGTTTAGGATGTCCAAAAATTGAAAATAAGGGTATGGCTTAGGATTACCAAAAAATAGTTCACTAAGGAAGATATATTTGAAAAAAAAAAGGGTTTTGAGATTGCTCGAGAGCCAATCTTGTGAAACGATGCCAATTGCCAAATCCCTTTAAAAAGAATTTTAACAAAATGAGATTTGATTAACCACTTAAGGGTTGAATCAAATATGCCAAGTGGAAAATATCCTAATCAAAAGAGGTCTTTTACACTAACTCTCAAAAATGGCTTTTATTCCCAACCATTGATGTGGGAAAACTGCTTAAGTCTCACTAGAGAGGTCTCACTCAACCTATGTTTTAGGCTTTCGGAAATGTTCATAGTAAATACAATTTATTAATCAAAAGGTCTTTTGAAAGGACTATAATGATGGCTTAGTTGTGGGCTTACACAAAGGATATGCATTTTGAGGCCAAAAAATGAATATTCAATCAATATCTTCATTAGATTTATGAGTCAAGAACCTCAAAGATAAGATAGAATTGCTTCCACTCTTTCTAGTGGTAGCTGTCGTGTCAGATTGTTATTTCAACTCGAACCATCCCAATCGGAAGAGACTTCGGATAAGGGTTGTAATGTTGGTTTGGGTGAGGCTTAGAAAGGCTTGAACAATTTTCAGATATCATGGGGTTAAAAGTGAGTGATTTTCTTGGCATCATTACCATCACACAACTTTTCAGAAATTTGACTCTTGAAATTTAACCTATCTCAAGAGTCCTTTTAACTATTTGTCTTGAGACATGAGAGCTTTGCTCTTTTTTCTAATGACATTGCTTATACTACATGCTTTGCAAATCTTTTTTTTTTTTTTCAATTGATAGGTTTTTGCATGACCATTGATTTTGCTCTTCTATGCATTTTTGCTTTTCTTTGCATTTTTTCATGGGCATTGGCTTTGCTTTTTTTACCCAGCACACTACATTTTCATGCTCCCTAGTTTTCACTCTCTTTTGAGTATCTAGGATTGTCAAGTGGTATTTACAAACATGACCAATATTATCAATTTTATTGGTAAATCACATGATTTCCCCCAGTGTGGGAGATAATCATTACCTGTTGCATAAGGGTGGGTCAAATTGGCTAAGTAAGGGTAACTGTGTTTGGGGTAGTGAACGGAATGCTCTTTGTCACTTTAGGATGCTTCAAGCTTCGATAAGAAATCACTTGAAGTTAGCACAAGAAGATTGATGCAAGTGAAAGCAATAAAATCTTTCTTAATCTTTTGCTCCACAATTTTCAATAAAGGCCCCTTATTTTGTCCCAACGTGGAATTGTTCTTAATAGGGTTATTTTGAAAATGCTCCCTATTTGGCTCAAAGTGGCTTGCAAGGGATATCAGTAGCGTTTGGGATTGAGAAAGAAAATGCCTTTATTATCTCAAACCATGTATTCACTGTGAATGAATCCCATGCCCCGGGACATGGTTCTTTTCACTCAATTCTCTCAAAGAGTGTATAAGGACTTGTTTGGCAAAGATGTTGCCTCTCGTCATTTTAGGCATTACCACTTGGCATATTTAACAATCCTTTTCGGCTTTTCCAAAACACATTTTAGTTAAATTCAACTCCTTAGGGAATGAAAATGTAAAGTCTTTTAACCTTACTAGGGAGACTCTTGGAAACAATGTTGAACAAAATTTATGGATAGAACAAGCTTCGCTCAGCACAAGGGTTCGCTTTTAGTGTTCTAATTGACTTTTTCAGCATTTTAAGGGATAAGGACACTTCTATGTTATAAAGAAGATGGTCACCTTTTGAAAGTTTTGCACTTCTAAGATCAACCTCCTATGGATAGGTAAAATCTTCTTCAGAGATCCTATAAAATGCACAAACATACAGATGTGACATGTATGCATGAGATGCATGATGCAAATGTCCTAAAGTGGCTCGAATTCAATCCAATAGTGGCTCAAAGACCTTTCACTTTATTCATGGATAATACTTCTTAACGACATCAACATCTACAGGTCTTGGCAATTCTTAACCATCCATCTCTACAAGGATTAGTGCCCTACAAGGAAGAGATTCTTTATAATATATGGACCTTCATAATTCGGAGTAAACTTCCCACGACGGTCTAGAATGTAGGTAAGACCTTTCTTAAGACAATATCATTGATCTCGAAATATCTTGGCTTGACCTTGCGATTGAACGACCTAGCTACTCTCTTTTAATTGCTTTGTCCATGGCATAAGGCTTTGACCCTCTTTTGATCAATCATATTAAGTTGTTCTAATCTTTGTTGAACCCATTCAGCTTCAAAGAGTTTGATTTGAGAAAGTACCCTCAGTGAAGGGATTTCTACTTCCATAGGTAACACAGCCTCCATCCCATAAACCAATGAGAATGGTGTTGCCCCAGTTGAAGTGCAAATTGAAGTTCGGTAAGCAAGCAAAGCATATGGCAATTGATCATGCCAATCACGATTTCAGTCGTTTTGGCTAAAATCTTTTTGATGTTTTTATTTGCTGCTTCCACAGCCCCATTCATTTGTGGGAGGTACAAAGAAGAATTCAAATGGCGGATGAACTTTGTCATGCTATTTGTAGTAACATGGACATAAGAACTGGCTTCAACCCATTTGGTGAGGTAATCAATGGCTACTAAGATAAAATGGTGTCCATTCGATGCTTTAGGATTAATTGGTCCAATAATGTCAATGCCCTACATTGAAAAAAGCCAGGACTCGAACATTTGATGTAGTTTATTAGGAGGAGCGTTGATTTTGTCTCTATAGACTTGGCATTGGTGACAACACTTCACATGTTTAATGCAATTGACTTCCATGGTCAACCAATAGTAACCGCATCTTATGATTTTTCTTACTAGGAGATGACCGTTCATATGAGGTTCACACTCTCTTTCATGAATTTCTTTCATCAAAAGTCTAGCTTCGTGTGCATCCACACACTTTAGTAAAATTGAATCGAAAGACTTTTTATAAAGAGCTCCTTTATTGAGGAAGAATTTGGATGCTAACTTCATTAGGTATTTTTGATCATTGGCTTGACTCCCTTGAGGAAATTTGCTTCTCAAAGATAATTCATGATGTCATAATATCAGGGTTGACCATCAAGTTCCTCTTCAATCATCAGACAATAAGCATGCTTTTTTAATATGTCGATTTGCAAAGGATCAACACTCAAACTATTAGTTACTTGAAACATTGAAGATGAAGTCGCCAGGGTATCAATAAATTGATTTTGTGATCTCGGCAGATAATCAAAAGAGATTTCATCAAATTCCTTAACCAAGTCTTCGAGATATTCATGGTAAGGAATCAACTTTATATCTCGTGTTTGCCATTCATCTCCCTTCTGGAGGATGATGAGTGCAGAATCATTATAAACTTGAAACTTTCTAACTTTCATATCGATGGCTAACTACAGACCAAGGATGCAAGTTTCATATTCAAAAACATTGTTGGTACAAGGGAATACCAACTTTGTAGCTACTAGATAATGTTGACCTTCTAGGGATATTAGAATTGCCCTAGTGCCAAAACTAAAAAGGTTAACTACACCATCAATATATATGGTTCACTTGTTAGGCAAGACCAAATAAATCTGTTTATCAATTTTATCACAATCATCAGACTTCTCAGGACTTTTAGCTAACATATTGGCTATGGCTTGCCCTTTGACAGACTTTTGTGCCATGTTTTGGATATCAAACTTAGAGAGTAATATTTGCCATTTGGCAAGCCTTCCAGCCAATGCAAGCTTCTCATAAAAAGTATTTAATCGGGTCATTCTCAGTCACCAGAAGGATGCAGTGGTGAAGAGTATATTGCCTCAATTAGTGTAGAACCCAAATCAAGGCTACACAGGTCTTTTCCACTTTAGGATATTGAATCTCAAAGGTAGTAAATTTCTTACTGAGGTAGTATATGGCACGTTCTATTCCATCATTGGGTCCTTTTTGTGCCAACATGGCTCCTAAAGACTCTTTGTCAATGGTGAAACACAAGATCAGAGGCACGCCTTAGATAGGCGATATGAGTACAAGAGATTGTGAAAGATATTGCTTAAACTCTTCAAATGATTTTTGACATTCTTCATCCCTGTTGACCTTGGCGTTTTTCTTTAACAGGTTGAAGAATGGCTTAGCGATTTCTGACAATTGGGAGATGAATCTCACAACATAAGAATGGTTTTGCGATTCCTAGTAGGCTTTGGACTTTCTTAATAGTAGAAGGAGGTTTCAAGTCACATATGGCATTCACCTTAGAGGGATTTATCTTTATACCCTTGTTACTAACCATAAATCCAAGAAGCTTCTTAGACTTTGCCCAAATATGCATTTTACGGGGTTAAGCCTTAGTTTGAATTTCCTCAATTGGTCAAATAGTTTTCCTAAAACTTCAACATGGTCTTCACCTTGTCTTGACTTTACAATCATGTCATCGACATAAATATCAATCTCCCTATGCATCATGTCATTGAATAGTGTTAGCATGGCTCTTTGATATGTTGCTCCTACGTTCTTCAAGCTAAAGGGCATAACTTTGTAGCAAAATGTTCCCCGCGGAGTGATGAAGGATGTTTTAATTTCATCTGAATTTGGTTATAACCAGAAATTCCATCCATGAAGGAGAACAGTTTGAAACCAGCAGTACTGTCAATTAAGACATCAATGTATGGCAAAGGAAAATCATCCTTAGGGTTTACCTTATTCAGGTCACGGTAATCAACACAGACTTGGACTCGTCCATCCTTCTTCATAATTGAGACAATATTAGCAATCCAATCAGCATAATGGGTGACTTAAATGAAACCAAAATTTAAGAGCTTCATGATTTCTTCTTCAATCTTTTTCGACAACTTAGGTTTCGTCCTTTTGAGAGTTTGCTTCTTGGGAAAAATACTAGGATCGAGTGGTAACGCATGTTCCACTATTTCAGGGTCTAAACTCGGCATATTAGCATATGACCAAGCAAAAACATCTTGATATTCTTTCAAAAGCCCAATTTATTTATCGGCATCCACTTGAGAGAGACTTGCCCCAATCTTGGTTTTTTTGGGATTATCTGAATCTACTAAGTTCATGGTGATTGGTTGCTCGATGGTAGGAGGTTTGGACTCTTCATATCTGAGACATTCAATTTCAATAACTCGAGGATCATCCTCATTCTCTGAGTCGGAATAATTGGGTTCGTCAAAATCTCTTGAATGCAAATCCGAGCCTTGCAAATAACTATCATGATGTGAAATGTCATACCTGAGATGCAATCAAAAAATGGTTATTATATATAAATATAAATGAATGCAATGTATGCAAATGTTATGAAAAATTTGTTTTTGAAAAAAAAAATATTAGGAACTAGCCCTCATGTCATTGGACGTCTTTGTTCCACTAAAACATTTTGAAACTATAGATCATGTGGAGGCCTAAGCCTCAAAACATCATCATAGGACCGGTTTGGGAAACCTCACATGTCTATTAACAAAATGTGAATTTTATTGATATGCAAAAAGTACATTATAGTGTATATCATCTTGGATCCATAGAGTTTGTGATCCATATTATTACAAGTGTAATCGAATGAAATGAATGGAATTCCCTCGCAGGGGAGAAATGAATGGAATACTGCGAAAAATGAAATGCAAGAACTAGAAACATCCTTTACACAACGAGAATTGCAGGCTTTTCATCTTCATGAACAGTGCCAACCAAACAATCTTTGAACAAATTAGCGAAATGGTATACATTGGCCTCCTCTTCTTGTAAGAACCTTGGTGGGCCAGGAAAGAAATCCTTCAATGGGGGAGGCAGGAGGCATTGGTAGCTCTTACCTTTAATGTTTGGGCCTTTATGATTACCTTGATCCTTATGGTCACCCTTATAACCTAAGCTTTCGTGCTTATTGATCTTGACCACCTTAATGGATTTGACATGCCTTGGGCAAGCTTACCCAAACCTTTCCAAATTGCAAAACTGTTCTTGAGCAATTCTTTACTTGACAATAAGGATGCCTTTGAGAACTGAGGCTTCCTGATGATCGACCCAATAGGTACATGAGTGATAGACACCAACCCAAACAAGTGGTAACTCGACTCTCCCTTGATCTCAGTCTCGATGAAAGGTATGGCGGTGTTATGAAAAGTTTTCACATCTCTCACATCGGATAGTCATGATTTTTCCATCAATGGGAAGTTTCATCATCTAATGAAGACTGGAATTAATGATCCCTGCAGTGTGGATGCAAGGCTGTCCTAACAGTAGGCTAAAGTTGCTTAAAATATCCAATACTTGAAATTTTTGAGTAATTGGTAACAGGGCCAATCCCCAGTGGCAAGTCGATTTCCCCTATCGATTCTTTTCTTATCCCATCGAAGGCTCGAATGGGAATCTTTGGAGGGCGGACATTTTCCATTCCTATCCTCAATTGATGGAGGGTGGATAAAGGGCAAATGTTGAAGGCTAAACCATTATTAACCAGGACCCTTGAAATCTTAGTCCCAAAATGCTGAGTGGACACATATAGCGCCTTAGTGTGTGCTTGGCCCTCAGAAGGGAGGTCTTTTGACACATCCCGATCCTCCGAGCATGCACCTATCCCTCACTAGTCAATTAAATAGTAACGTCCCAGGACGCATCGCCGACTCATTCATTTTAATACTCATGCAAAAGCAAATATATAATCCCTAAACAATAAAACAATGGGATAGGAAAGTAGGGTCACAAATTTTCGAACTTGAAAACAACCACACTTATATACATTGCAAACCATAATGTATATATTACAATACGAACTACTAAAGTCAGGTCCTACTCAAAACTAGTTTAGAAAGCAGGGTCTGCAAACAGGGGTGGGGTTTCCAATCCACTACGGGTCATCATCCTCGATTTCTCCTTCCACACTCTAGTTGGAGCCTACTTCTGAGTACACCGAAGAATCTGGATCATCAAGCTTAGGGTCCTCTGGGTCCACCACCGAACCATCCTTAGGGTCTGTTGTACCTTTCTTGAATGCAACCTCCAACACATACAGGGGTACCTCCGATTCCGATATGGGGCCCTCCCTCAGTCCGTTACGATCCTGGCGGTACCACGATCTGTATTGATGGGGTGCCTTCTTGGGTAGTCCCTCATCAATCCAGAGTATGGACTGTACCGGTTAGTACTTTAACTTGTTAGGGTGCCCATGTATCGAAATATAGTGCCTATACTCGGTCATCTTCTTGGGTTGCCTAAAACGCTCGGGAGGAGCAGCGATCTATGAACCTGAGATGTTATCCCACAATATGGTGAGATGACATTTGAGCAAGTTCAACCCCCTAAGACCCGACTAGGAAGAAAATACACCCTAAGGGATGCCTATGCACAAACACGAGTCAAATGACTTATTTTAGCCTCAATTCCTTCCTGTCAGTCAATATAATTTAAACAATTAATCAATCATTTCAACCATTCAAATTGAATCATCAATCAATCAACTCAGTCGATTCCCTATCATCATGACCATTCAATACTATCAAATCAGGATTGCTCACCCTAAGCTGAAGATAGATAATATAGCTCGCCCAAAGTTGATAATATAGTATATTGTTCGCCCAAAGATGATATATTATTGCTCGCCCAAAGCTGATAAATTATATCGCTCGCCCAAAGCTGATACTGAATTATCTAGCTTTGATCATCTACTAAATTTACCATATTTTGTCCTTTGAAAATTCCACCAATTTCAACAACCCATTAACACATTTTTGGCGATGTAAACTGACGTTCGGTTATTTTCCAATCAATTATTGAAAATAAACAAATTTAGGAATAAATTCCTAAAATCCCAATCATGCATAATAAACGTGAACTATAACTCAATTAAATAAATAGATCACACCACTGTAATCAACATAAAATTCTGATCACTAGCCATCCTGGTCTAATTTATAGAAAATTAATAATTAATCAACTAATTATGAAAAATAATTAATAATTGCAATTAAATAGAACTTAGGCCCCTAAAGCCTAATTAAATGCCGAGATGGCCCCGGAAAATTTCCGAACAATTCTAGATAAATACTAGAGCGTGTCTAGGCCCTAATTACACTAAACTAACCACCTAACATGCATCGATAATTAATCAATTTACTATTCAAATCTAACTAACCACCTAATCTTAGCTTAGTCTAAACTAATCAGCCCTTAAGTGTCAAACTGACGAGGACGCAGAGGAGTTCGACAAACTCCAAAGCAGGACCAACTTTCGGGGTCAAGAAGCAGGCCAAAATGGGCATAAATAGTGCTAAAAACCCACACGGCTTGGCTTTTATTCTGTGTTGGTTGAGGCGGCTTCGGTGGCTAGCTTAGGTTGGAAACGGGCAGAGGTGGGTGGAGGAGCTGCTGCGAGTTCAGGCGGAGGCAGACGGCGGCTCATGGCGATAACAGGGGCTCAAACGATGGCCTGCTGGACAGCGAGCCTCTATTGGACGCGCGAATGACAGGGGCGAAGCAACTGGAACGCGGCTAAGCGAAGTGGCACATGTGGGTGGACGATGGCGTTGCGGTGGCTCCGGTGGGCTTCGGTTGTGGTGTACAATGGGTAGGAGGCTTCCACGGCTAGGTGGTTCTTCTCTGCGAGTTTTTGGAAGTTCTCAAAGCACAATGAGGAAGAAGGAAGGCTGGTCGACGGCTTGAGGGAGAGAGGGGACAAGGGGGGTCCT
This sequence comes from Eucalyptus rudis, assembly GCA_019915205.1. Taxonomy (NCBI): domain Eukaryota; kingdom Viridiplantae; phylum Streptophyta; class Magnoliopsida; order Myrtales; family Myrtaceae; genus Eucalyptus; species Eucalyptus rudis. Next base: position 455,733 of record JAHMTN010000021.1, on the reverse strand, counting down.
ACCAGCTGTGTTGGTGGGGACCTCCAACACAGCTGGAATCCTTAGCCATTTTCAGCAATTCACACCCTTCTAGAAGCCTTAGAAATGGTCCAAAAGTTGTTGGTAAGGGGGGCACACGAATTTGCATAGATCTTGCTTCAATTGGACACCAATTGGCTCTTGAATCAACTCAATTTGGCCTCTATAAATCCAACCAACACCTCACCGATCTAATTGGTATTTTTCCTCACCAATTGATCCTACTTGCATCCCAATTGCGTGATAAAAAACGATCCTCTGAATTTTCTAAACAAAAATGACCCTACCTCAACTTTTTCCTAAAAGTCTTGGTTTGCAGAAAAATCTTTGGAGATTGAGTCGACATTCCTAAAATGACTCGTGACATGATAGGATTTTCAATTTTTGAAATTGGATTCAAATTTGTAGTTAATTTCAATTCGGCACGATTTTAGCGTGACCTAGGCTATCGGGTAGCTTTCAGAAATTTTTAGTGCAAATGACCCGTGATCGATTTTCTTCAAGCCACAATGCACCCATTCGACACATTAGCGACTGTTGGTGGTTGTGAAAATCTCAAGGTTTCGATTAGAGATACAGGGTACCAAAATGATAGAAAAATCAATCTAGTGCCGATCGACGAGAATTTTGTAATTTAGTGGAATCACCCATGTTTAACCATATATCTCAATTGAACTGACCTACCTCTGATCCCTAATCGATTTTTAACTGTGCCGTAATGACCTCTAAAAATGAGCATGGTTGAGCAGTTGATTCATGATCGAATTCTCAAGTCTATTGTATTAAAATTCCTTAATAGCTTTCCCAGATATTCTAGTTATCTCGAGAGTGATTTACTTTGAGAACAATCCTATAGGTGTGTTGATGAAGGGCCCGATAAATTTAATTGAAAGCAGAACTGAAAAATTCAGAATGTCACATCTTTCTCAAAGAAGGTACTCTAATCTCTAAGAAGTATAGCACCGACAAACTCCTCCAACTATACCTCTCCAATGGTCTCGGGGACATGGACTTCATTCAAGATTTTGATGAAGGAATTTCTATGCTTTTCAAAGGTCTTGAAAAGCTCCAATAGGGCAATCTGCACAGGCATTTTGCGCAATTGGTCTATCACTTCTGCCTCACTTGTCTTGAGTGTTTTGAGGAGTTGTTCGGCTTCCTCATTAGTTACAACCTTCTTTTCCACACCTTTATGTGGTGGGTAGATTCAACCCGATCAGGTGACAGCGTCGATTTCATTTGTATTATAGTTCCAAGGGATTGCCTTAGTGTCATAAGTAGGATTCTCCTTGGTATTGGAACATTCACCAACTTCTGGCAGCAATTCAATCATAACGGGTCCATAACTCGTGCTTGAGATCTTCATGGCTCCAAAATTGTTAATTAATGAGCTGACTTCGATAACACCCTTATGGGTTGGACTAGTCCCATGAGGGATTTTCTCCTTAGTCAGATCAATCACAACAGGCTCAATCATAGCCACGAAGTCATCCCCAAATTTATCTCCCCATCCACTAGGGACGATGTCCTTGAGGTTTTGGAATAACTTGGAGGAGGAGTATACTTGACTGTAAAGCCATACTTCCCACTAAGTTGTCCCAAGGTGTCCACCACTTCACCTCCCTCACGAGCTTTCCTTATGAACTCACAATCCCAACGAGAAGTTTTGTATTCATTCTCATCTTCATCATCGGAGTGGACCACTTTATCTTTTGGCAAAGTTAAAGTAAAGTCTTCTTCATCATCGCATCCGTTCAAGACAATATCCTTCATGTCAACAACGAAACTCGGTAGTGGTGTGAACTTCACCTTAAATTTATGTTTGCTACTTGGTTGGCCATTTTCATGAGCTTTTTGAACAAACTCACAGTCCATGCGAGAAGCTTTATATTTATCCTCGCTTCCAATGTTAGAATCTTGGTACATAAGGGTTTTGCTTTTCGAGGCTCGGTGATCCTTATTTCGAGTGTCATCTTGACTTGGATCCCCAGCCTTCTTTATGACTTTTGAGAATATATCCTCGCCAGACAAATCAATTTCAACTAGAGACATCCGTCTCGGAGTGGGCTCACCATCTTCATATTGGATAATTCCTAGCTCAGCTAGCTTTGCTAAGCAATCAATCTATCTTCTCATCACGAGTCATGTCATCTTACAACTGGCGATCAGCAAAGGGCATGATCTATTCCAACTTTTGGATATCCATTAGGAGTATATGCTTGTCATCATCCCTAAAAATCACGTTGACATCTTCAAAGTGCTTCTAAAGGAGATTTTGTTGAACATTTGGCATTGAATCCTTAAAGGTGAGCAGTTTCTTATCTAGCAAGTTATGAATCTTGGAACGGAGCAGTCACTACCCCGACTCCATCCCTAAGGTCACGAGCAGTAAGGGTTATTTTCGCGACGTCCTAAACACGTCGCTGTCCCATTTCTTTTTATCTTTTCATTAAGCACATGCGGAAGTGTACATACAACACCTAAACAACAATAAGCAGCCACGATAACAACCATTTAAAATATACAATTACATCAGTTATATTTACAAGCCCTTGTTATCACAGTTGTTATATTTACAACCATTACATCTTCAAAAGGCCGAGGTAAACCTTAACTCCTCTAGCGAGACAGCAACCTCTCCATACCTACAATCTGAAAAACAACGAGGTGAGTCATGGACTCAATAAGTAAAACCCCTAATTCTCTACTAAGAAGACATCTCATCATCAAAATCTGGTAGGTACAACATTTGCAATGCAATATCGATGGCAGATCATTAGCAAACTTATTGCTACACCTCAATTACATGTAGCTATCCATTGCAACTTGCTTTAATGCATGCTTTCCTTCAGCTTGTCAATGAACAAATCAACATATGATACTTATGCATATATCGGCACTCATGCAAAATCATTTATCGTCGTCTTGGCTCAACCAAGCCATCTCAGCTCAACAAAGGCATCTTGGTGCTAGCTCACCAAGGCATCCAAGCTCAACCTCGGCATCTGGGGCTAGCTTACCCAAGGCATCCGAGGTCAAACCCAAGCATCCTGGCTCAAACCTAGGCATCTTTGCTCAACCAGAGCATCTCATTCATTGAACAAGGCATTGCCGCCAACGCTATATGGCAACGAGCACTTTTTCCTCTTTAGGTGCATCATATAAGTGCATCACACAAGCCAGTTCTTCATCTTTCATCTTAGCCAATGCATACAAAGCCCGATGGCATGAACACATTCAATCATGCAAACATGAGCAAACCATACAAAATAACATTAATACATACCTGCAGTTTACACGGGTGAGCACACCACTAAACTCGACAACATAGGCTATCACTCTAGCCAAGAGTTAGAGATTCCACTTACCTTCAATGAACCTCGAGCTAAGACACGAACTACAAAAGAAGGGCGGCTTAATTTGAAGGCCGAGAGAGAGAGACGTGAGGTGGGGGGCATTCAAGGAGATGGAGGGTGGAGAAAATGGGAGCAAAGTGAGGAAACTGAAGAGAGCTCCTCATATTTATAGCCCTTGGAGCCATCATTACTATGCCAAGCGGTCCATTCCAATGTCTCCAAGTGTCCCGTCTAAATTTCTTAGGTGGCAATGCTATGGGTCCAATAATTGAAGCCTAAATGATGAGTTGGAAGGCTAAAAGGTCTTACTTGGCAACCTAAGCTCATAGGCATTATCGATGATGGCCCGCTTTTCACTTTTCCATTGGTCTACCTATACCCTGCATTAAATGAGCATTTAATGAAATTTGACAATAATGATGCCAAAATTACCAATGATGCCAAAATTACCAACTTGGCAAATTCTAGAATCTTCAGTCATTAATGAGGGCCTGTGTATCACTCTCCAATCAATCCATGTGTATGCCACTTTTCTAGAATGTCCAAGATATTTTGGATCACAATTATGACCTTTGAAAAGTCAAGGGACACCTCACCTTCTTCATGAAGGAATTCTAGAGTTTTCTTTCTACTTCCATTTCCTTCTTTAAGAAGGCCAACTTTCATTCCTCAAGAAGGCAATCTAGAAAAGTCTATCATCCAAGATGATTCCAGGGCCGAGGAAGAGATCATTAGGTATACTGAATCATGTACACTAAGGCTTGGCCACTGTACCCCATTTCGCCCAAACCGCTCCCTGAGGCGGTCAGTCGACCTAGAGGGTCGGCTACTGGTTGGCACCTAAGCCTTATGACTCAACCTAGCATTAATACTGTGATGCCCCGATCCTCCTAGCATGTGCCAATCCCTCGGTGGTCGATTAAATAACGGCGTCCCAGGATGCGTCATCGACCCATTCATTTTAATGCGCATGCGAAAGCAAATAAATAAATCCCTAGACAACAACAAGATGGGATAGAAAAGTAGGGCCACAATTTTTCCCAAACCACAACATATTTATAAACACATATCAAACTATGTCATATACAATATTAGCCGATATGTATAAGGTCTACAAAAAGGGCGCGTAGAGGGCTACAGATCCTCTAAGCATTCGAGTTCTCAACTGAATACTCTGGGGACTCTAGATCCGAAAGACTCAGGTCCACTACTGAACCACTAGGAGGGTCTGCCGTGCTTTTTCCAAAAGCAACTTCCATCACCGACATAGGGACATCAGATTTCAGTAAGGGACCTTCTATCTGTCCATTCCGCTCACGACAATACTACGATTTGTATTGATAGGGTACCTTATAGATCCACATCAACCCAAACCACAGACCTCACGAGTTCATAGACCTATCCCTTGGGTTCCCATGAAACGAAATATAAGATACCTACTCGGTGACCTTCTTCAGATGGCCAAAATGCTCGAGAGGAGCTGCCATCTAAGGACCTGAAAATGTTATCCTACAACGGGGTGAGACAATGTCTTAGCAAGTTCACCCCTTCAGTCCCGACTAGGAAGGAAGTACGCCCCAAGGGCTGCCTAAGCATAAGCACAAGCTAGAGGACTTACCTTTACTTCAGTTCCTTCCTGCAAGTCAGTGCGATTCAACCACTTAACCAAATCATTTCAACTCAAATGACTACTATCTATCAACCAATACTATCTATCAAGTCGTTTCCTTGAAACGATCACTGCTCACCTAAGCTGATATAAATGGATGCTCGCCTAAGCTGATAATGATAGATTGTATAGCTCACCAAAATTGATATATGCTCACTGAAGCTAATTTATGCTCACCAAAGCTGATTAATATATAATATACTCATCCACTAACACTTTCACCGTTTTCATAATACCCGGTAAAATAATCATGTGTGGGTACACGGTAGGCCTCGGCTAAAAGTATAATATATTTATTTTATAAAATCTCACTATTTGTATAGTAGATAAAAATATTTTGGGTATTGTAAACTGACGCTTGGTAATTTCCTAATTAAATACTAAAATTAATAAATTTTGGGATAAATATCCAAAATTAAAATCAACACACAATTTGCTTAATTTAGCACTCAATTAAATAAACCACACATACCATTGCAATCAGCACAAAATTCCAGTCACCGGCTATCCTGGTCTAATTTTTGGAAAGAAAGAAGTAATTAAATAATTACCAATATTAATTAAATAAATACCAATAAATGTAACTTAGACCGGAAAAACCTAATTAAATACTGAAACAAACCTAGAAATTTTTTGAACCTCACTAGATAAATACTACAACCTATATAGTCTCTAATTACACTACTCTAACCACCTAACATGCATAAACAAATAATTAAATTGCTAATCTGTTCTAACTAACCACCTAATCCAAGCTTAACTTAAACTAATAAACCCTTAAGCATTATTAACTCCATAGGTGGAGATTAGTGAGTAAACTCACCGATTTTGAAATTCAATGAGTTCATAAGGACGGCGAGGCGGAGACGGGCGACAAACTCCAAAGTAGGGGCACCAACCAAGGAGCGAAAAAGCTTGGTAATGGGCCCCACAGCTTTAAGACCCTTGTTGGGTTTCGGTTGCTGCTCCTAGGGCCACGAGGGCTGGATGGAGGCTGGTTGGCGGGGGAATGGCGAGAATGGCTGGCGAGCGACTGCAGCAGACTTGGCGACGCTCGACAGCGACCAGACGACGGTGATGGCTGGCAACAATGACTCGGGGATTTCATGAGATGGTCTGAGGTCACGGCAGAGGTGGAACGATGACAGACAGGGGCAGGACACGGGACGAGCAAGGGAGGCTCGCGGCTGGGTGCAACGGTGATGTGGTGGGCGCATGGGCATTCAGTGATGTGCGATGGCCAAGGGGGGACTCTTATGTGGTTTTTCTACAACTTTTGAGCTTCAATAGGGTTAGAAATGGAGAAAGTGGCCGGCTGAGGTAGAAGAAAGGGGACAACAAACCCAATAGGGTCCCCCCAAGCTTCAATCTCACCCCTTTATCCCCTTGAAGAGGCCCCACCGATTTTGCTGGCTTCCTCAACACTCTTACAGTCCACAAAGCTTCCTTAGGAAGTCTTGGAAGTGGTCCAAAGGTTGAGGGACCATGGGGCTACGAATTTTGAAGTTAATTTCCCCAAATCCTCTTCAATTCTCACTTGAATTGATTCAATTCGGCCCTTAAAATTCCACCATCCTGTCGTCGATCAAATTGACATTTTTCCTCATCAATAGATCCAACTTACCTCCCAAAAATGCAATAAAAAAACGGTCCCCTAAATTTTTCGTTCGAAAATGGCCTTATTTTGACTTTTCGCCAAAAATCTTGGTTTGTAGAAAAATCTTCGAAGGATGAGTCGACGTTCCTAAAATGACTCATGACATAGCAGAACTTTCAATTTCTGAAATTGGATTCAAACTCGCGGTTAATTTCAATCTGGCGCGATTTTAGAGTGACCTAGCCTATCGGGTAGCTTTCAGAAATTTTTAGTGCAATTGACCCATGATCGATTTTCTTTGAGCCATAATGTACCTCTTCAACACATTGACAACTCTCGGTGGTCATGAAAATCTCAAGATTTCAAATACAAACACAGGGTACAAAAACGATAGAAAAATCGTTCTAGTATTGATCGATGAGAATTTTGCAATTTAGTGGAATCACCCACATTTTATCACCTATCTCAATTGAACCGACCTATCTCTGATCTCTAGGCAACGGATGACTTTCAACCAGCATCAGAAGTAGCTAAGACATGGGTCTAGGCAACGGAGTAAATTTCCTTTGTGTTCAAAGGTTCGGGAAGAGCTTCCTATCTCCACGGTAGGTTTATGAGATTAAGGATTATATGTTTTCTAGAGAAGAGGAGCTTTGTATATAAGCAATATCCACAATTGATTCCTTATCTCTCTTTGGGGCATATCGATGGTTCATGGTTGTTATGGAAAAACTATCACCTACAAGGGGTGAATAGGTGATTGTGCAGAAACGAAAAAAGTTAACCCAAAAATCTAGTGAGACAACTTCTGATGAAGTGGTCAGATCTTATCGGTGCACAATTCTATTACAGAAAATAAAAAGTATGAAGGATATAGAATTGCACACTCAAGTTTATAGTGGTTCAGCTTTTGCAAGCCTACGTCCACTCTCCCATGCTACAACCAATTGGCTGGAATCCGCTAATGAGAATCGATTAAAGGTTACAAGATCTAAGCTTTGACTTTCAAGCTCGTGTGTATAGCTTTCTCACACACTCTCAACCTCTAAAAGGTTATACAATTTTGCTCATTGAATCAAATGCAAAATGATCACAAACACCCTTCAGACTTTTAGAATTGAGAGCTCCAATACTCATAAAGCAAATTGATTTCCTTCTGCCTTAAGATCTCCTTTTATACCCCTCCTAATCTAAGCTGACCGTTGGGCATGTCTTAAAGAGGATCATTCAGCCAATCAACCTGTTGTTCTTGGATTTGGTTGAGAAGATCTGATGGCATGAGGATCGCCGAGGTTGAAGCTTCTTGTAAGATTTGCTGCCCATACAGCAAGTCAGGTTTCCAAAAGTCTAGTATCTATGTTTATAAAGAATAGCTCGTTGTCGAAGATTGAGGAAAGATTGGAATCGTGAGAATTTTTTTATGAAATCCTTCCTTTTCAAGTTCCTCCAAAGAGTTGGCAAGTTTTCCGGTCAATTTAGCCGTTGCTCGAGAAATATATTCCTTCCTAGCCAGTTGATTGATTGTCTGAATAGAAAAGTATTATTAGCAACTTTGATTTTAATCGTAATCATCAGACTTCCCTTCCTGAAATATACTTTATAATCAAATTTCAAAATTGGTAAGTTTTGTCAAACATCAAAACCAATAAGGGAATGTTTTCACAACAATCTCCCCCTTTTTTTTATGAAAACAAAACATTTGTCACGTAGAATTTTTTAAAAATATTGTATGATTAATTGCTTCTTAAATAAAGCTAATTTAAACAATAAAATATGAAAATAGGAGATAAGGTCAAAGTAATTTTAACTAATTCCTTAGCTTTTACAATGCTACCTGTGTTCTACTAGACCTCTCCACTTTCTCCCCCTTTTTGTCAACAATTAAAAAGGTAAGTTCCAAATAAAATATTAGCCACAAACCATAGTACTAATGTCAAAGAAAGTCATAATATCAATGTCAAACATTGTACGAGATAACCAACAACAATCCACAAACAGAGCAAACCACAGCAAAAAAAACAAACCAAACTATGAAGAAATAACAAAAATAGAGGATTATTTAGAAGAGGATGGTTGGTTAAACGCAAGGCCTAGTCCAAGTGCTGGAGAAGGAACTAGAGATGGCATCCTATGTTCTAGAGGTAGTTGAACGAGCACATAGTACTGCATATTCTCAAGAGTTCACTCCATGGAAGTCATTCTACTATCCAGTGTAGTCATAGTATTCTCTAGAGTTTCAACCTGAGTATGGAGAAAAACGGAAAATTTCTTTAGCTCTAGTTGCATCTGATCCTTGTGTTCCATCATCCTGAGCAAAGTTCGAAGAAAAATCCTATCTTCAGTGCTATTGATCATAGGTAATTTTGAAGGATCTGTCTTTAACCCAAGCTTCATCACCATGTCAATGTCCTCCTGCCTCTTTTTAACAACTTCGGGCTCCCCCTCAACCTCTGTAATTTCTTTACCTCTATCTTGCATAATTGGGTCAGAAGTTAAAGTAGAAGCAATAAGCGGCTCACTAGATATGCTTACAGTTGCAGTAGGGATCGAATGAGTTATAGCAGCAGGTACATTAGTGACATGATCTCTTGAGATTAAAGGATTGTCAAGGGCTTTTTGAGAATCTAGTAGATCAGAAATAGTCTCTTTAGTCATCACATCAGGAACTTCTTGACTTTCTTAGACATTTTCAGTACCAGCAATAGCTTTTGAATCAACATAAATTCATTTGTCAGGATCAGCAAGGATCCCCAAGGGAATGTTTTTAGAAAAAGTGTCCTTAGCATCTTCAACACGAGAGAGCTCCCCTTGTTTCTCATGAGTGTATGTTGCAACTCTGGAAGAATCATCATCATCATCAGTGCGTAAGGCTAGCTCCTGTACTCCAGGAATGACTTGTTGTGGGGCTGGTTCCTTAATCTAAAGAAAAGTTTGTTCTAATGCACATTCTTGATGTTCAACATCATCATTAGCAGTCTCCAGATCAGTGGTGAGATCAACATCCACCATGCTGGTTTGAACAAAAGTTGGTAATGGTTGATCTTCATAATCTTTCTGCTTCTGTTCTTCAGCGATAATATTCTTTGTCTGATCTGCAGCCACATTTATTTATGTCCCTCCTCTAGCCTCAATCTCCTCCTCATCTTCATCAGTGTCAGGTTGATATGCATCAATGATGTCATCCAAATCAATTGTCCCTTCATCAAATTCAACCTGCATCTCCTTAGTAAACTTTTGCATAAAGGTTCAAGATCCTCATTGTGATTCAACAATTTTTCTTCGCTTTGTGGGGCGAGGAGTTGATTTTGGAACATTTTCTTCTACATCAATTTTCATAATTCTTCCTCTTGTGTTTTTCCATCCTTCAGAGGTAAACCTAAAACTCATCTTCCGCATCATTGGCTCATCTATCTTCAGTGAAAGTAACTGATGTTTCCTTAACTTCTTTGGAATCTCAATTCCCAATTCACTAAAGATTTTTGTTATTACATAACCATAAGGCAATTGCCCCTTGTTCTTTAGAACAATTTGATACATATGCTAAATTATCAAATGAGCAATAGAAAATGTTTTACCATTTGAGATAGCCCACATCAACTTCACTTCATATCGAGAAACATCAGTTGTAGAAGAATTTTTTGGCCTAAGATAATTAATAATAATCTTGTGAAGCACGATTGGTCTTAAGGGAAACAACTGATGAGAAACATGAGAGCGATCATCTCTGGTAAAATCAGTAATACCAAATAATTGTTAATATGCAACATCAGAATCAATGTCAATCGATTCAAATTCTGAGAACCTAACACCTAACAATTTAGCAAGATCCCAAGCCTGAAGCAAATATGACTTGTCGAAAACTTTGAACTCAATGGTGTCCACTGAGTAAAAAGAGTGTTGAAAAAAAGTAAGTAGTAAGAGCAAGATAAGGTGGATATTCAATTGTGCACAATGCCGTGAGAAGACGATCATCAAAGAATTGTTTGACATGAATACTAGTGGATTCAAAAAAGACGAAATCAACCATCCTCTATTTGTTAACTCCTCTGTTCATCAGGGCTCTAAAACATTGTTAATGTTCTTCAGATTTGATCAGTTTATCACCCCAATCAGCATCTACTTCATACTCAGTAAGTCTCCTTCGAAAACTAGCAAAGAGCTTTTTATCGTTATCCCCTCTTCTGCCATCATCTTCAGTTCTTTTCTTAGTACTAGAAGTTCTTCCACCTTCTCCTTTCTTGTTCTAGTTCGCACAGCACTAGAATCACCAGCAATAATAAGATGAATGCTTTGAATAGGATTAACAAACATAAGTTTGAATGCTTCTTTACTTGCAAACCCATACTTAGCCAGTAATCTAAAAATAATTTCCTTACTGTCTCCTAAAGCCTTAAGAGTCACAATAGTTAATCATAACTGAGAAAGATCTGAGGAGGCTCCGTACCTTTAACACTGGCAAAAGAATCAGACAATTCGAAAAACTCAAGACTACCTCTGACTCTTGAATGCAATCCCGCAATCTGGTTTGATCTCCTTGAGCCAGAGGTTTGGTCTTCATCTTTGAACAAATTTTGGAGCCATTACTTTGAAAAGGAAAGAAAGTTTCAATCTTTTGCTGAGAAGAGGAAGAAGAGCCAAAGGTTTTTCACAGAGACACACTCGGAAGAGTGATGAAAGAAGAAAGAAAGAAAACTTATTTTTATTGGAGATGAAACGACACTTATGTAAGGAAAAACCAACATTTTCGGTAAAGAAAACTATAAAACGGATTTTAAAATTTACACAATTTCCAAAAATATTATTTATTTTTTTGCGATAAGTTGAATATGACAATTCAAAATATTCAAATCACAAATATTCCAACTTTACTTGATAAGATTCCTAAAATGATCTTACCACCAAGAATTCAAAATTTCCACACATTGATGTATTCTATAGCCTCTGACAAACCCTGTTCTTAAATACTTGAAATAAATGGATTAATAATACCAAGTTTATTGCAAATAAAATCAAATGCTTTCTTGTCAAGAGGTTTTGTAAAGATATTAGCTAACTAATTTTGTGAATCAACAAATTTAATGTTCACTTTACCACTATTGACATGATCACGTATAAAATGATGCTTGATTTCAATGTGCTTGGCTCTAGAATGTAGAATCTGGTTCTTCATCAGGTTAATGGCACTGGTATTGTCACATTTGATGGTTATAGTCGAGTCATCTACTCTGTAATGCTTCAGTTGTTGTTTCATCCAGAGGACTTATGTACAACAACTTCCCTAAGCAACATACTCTGCTTCAGCAATTGATAAGGAAACCGTTGATTGCTTTTTGGAGAACCAGGAAACAAGCATCTTGCCTAACAACTGACAGGTTCTAGAGGTGCTTTTTCTATCAATCTTACATACTGCAAAATCAACATCAGAGTATCCATATAACTCAAACTCTGATTCCTTAGGATACCAGAGTCCTAGAGAGGAATAAGAATTAATATATTTGATTATCCTTTTAACAGCAGAAAGATGACTCTCTAGGGTCTGACTTGAATCTAGCACATATGCATATGCTAAAAAAAATATCAGGCCTTGAGGCTATAAGATATAGCAAAGAGCCAATCATGCTTCTATATAACTTCTGATCAACTTTCTTCCCATTATCGTCTTTATTGAGCTTAGAAGATGAAGACATAGGAGCCTCTACTTTCTTCGAATTTTCCATGTGAAAATTCTTCACCGATTCTTTGGCAAATTTCTCATGAAAAATTAATGTCCCTTCTTGCGTTTGCTTGATTTGCAATTTGAGGAAGAAATTTAGTTCCCCCATCATGCTCATCTAAAACTCGTCCTATATCAACTTGGCAAAACTCTTGCAAAGATTTTCATTAGAAGATCCAAATATAATATCATCAACATAAATCTAAACTAATAAAATTTCCTTACCTTCTCTAAGAATAAATAACGTAGTGTCAACATTACCTTTCACAAAGCCATTGTGTATGAGAAAAGTTGTTAACCTCTCATACCAAGCTCGAGGAGCTTGTTTCAGACCATATAAAGCCTTCTTCAATTTGTATACATGATTAGGCTTTCTAGGTTCTTCAAAACCTGGTGGTTGTTTTACGAGTACTTTCTCTTAAATGTATCCATTTAAGAAGGCGCTCTTCACATCCATCTGAAAAAGTATGAAACCATAGAAACACATGTAAGTAAGTAAAAGTCTAATCGCTTCTAACCTTGCTATTGGTGCATAAGTTTCATTATAATCAATTCCCTCTTCCTGTGAGTAGCCCTTAGCGACCAATCTTGCCCTATTTATTATGAATTTTCCTTGATCATTGAGCTTATTTTGTACACCCATTTTGTTCCTATTACGGGATGATCCTTTGGTCTGAGAACTAATTCCCACACTTCATTTATACGAACTTGCTAAAGTTCCTCTTGCATTGCATGGATCCAGTTTTCATCTGATAGCGCTTCTTTAGTACTTTTAGGTTCAATCTCTAAGATAAGCATTGAAGTGCTAACTGGCTCTTTAAAAGTTGATTTGGTTCTTATCCTGTTGTCGATATTTCCAATAATCAGATCTTTCGAATGACTAGACTTGTGCTTCCAATTTCTGTTGAACCTATCATCAGAGGTTGTGGGTTTCTCGCTAACTTTATCTTTAGTCTTTTCTAGTTGATGAGGTTGTTCGTTAGATTTTGATTGCTTGTTGTCTTGTTGCGCTTGAATTCCATCAGAGAATTGCTATGCTTGATCATAGTCTTAGCGAGTTTGAGAATTTTCATCAAATCTCACATTAATAGACTCCACCATTGTACGAGATATTTGGTTATAAACTTTGAAGGCCTTGCTCGCTGATCTTTCATCAAACTTGCTAGGGCGATCATTAGCATTTCTCAAGATAAAACATCTACAACCAAAGACTCTGAAGTATGAATTCATTGGCTTTTTACCTTTGAAAAGCTCATAAGGGGTCTTTTCTAAAGAGGGTCTAAGAAAAACTCGATTTATGATATAAGAAGATGTTGAAATAGTTTCCGCCCAAAAATGAGATGCAACTTTACTATCTATGAGAAGAGTTCTTGCCATATCTTGTAAAGACCTATTTTTCCTTTTTAAAACACCATTCTGTTCAAGTGTGTAAGGAGTTGAAAACTAATGCTCAAGACCATTTTGTACACAAAATTTTTGAAAACTCTGATTTTCAAACTCTCCCCCATGATAAGTTTTAATGCAAGAAATGAAATATCAATTTCCATTTTGAACCCTTTTAGAAAATTTTGAAAAGCATGAAAATACTTCATGCTTGTGTGCAAGAAAGAAAACCAAAGTATATCTTGTATAGTCATCAACTATCACTAAGCAATACATTTTACCTCCCAGGCTTTGCATTCTTGTGGGTCCAAAAATATCCATATGAAGAAGCTGCAAAGCTCTGTTAGTACTAACAAAATTGATAGATTTAAAAGAACTTCTTACCTGTTTACCTAAGGCGTAGATTGAGCAGACTTTAGAGCTTTCAAATTTAAGGTCCGATATCACGCCCCGATCCTCGAACGTGCGCCCATCCCTCACCCGGTTGATTAATTGTGATGTCCTAGGATGCATCCCTAACCCTTTCATTTTAATGCGCATGCGGAAGCATATAATAAAATCCCCAAACAATCAAACAATGTGATAGAAAAGTAGGGCCATATTTTCCATACTAAAAATCACAACTAAACTTTTACATAAAGCAAACTATATAGTATATAATACAATACTATTCACGAGTCTCATCTACTGTACACCGATCAAAACTCATAGTTTGCAAAATAGGGGAGGATCTTAGTCCTCATCCGGGTCGTACTCGGAATCCTCTTCAAGGTCATCCTCCTTTGATTCCTCTTCGCTAAGCTCATTTTCTTCTAGCTCTTCTTCTTCTTCTTCTTCTTCTTCTTCTTCTTCTTCTTCTTCAAGCTCATCCTCGACTTTAGATGCCAGCTCGTCCTCGGGCTCCTCCTCCATAGGCTCATCCTCCTACCCCTCCTCTTGCTCTACAATCTCCCCTTCTTCTTCCCTCCAGTTGGCGTCGCCGACTGAGTATACGAGAGTGCGAGCTTCATCCTCAAGCTTCAGGTCCTTAACATCCACTACCAACCCATCCTTATGATCAGCTGCACCCTCTCCAAATGCCTCTTCTAGGACGTGCCGAGGGACGTCACCCTCCGGAATAGGACCTTCTCTTCACCCATCAAAATAGTGACTGTACCATGATCGGTACTCATGGGGCCTTAGGGCATGTAGACCTATGTCAACCCAGACGGTCGACTTAACTAGTACGTACTCTAGTCCTTCTCGGTGAGGGTGTATGTGGAAGTGGTACTCTATCACTGTCATTTCTGCTGGAATGCCGAAGTGCATAAGAGGACGAGGAGGTGAAGGTGCTACCATCTAGGAGCCTGAAATATTGTCCCACAATGGGGTAAGACTACGTTTCAAAAAATTATACCCTCCTAAGACTCGATTAGTAAACCAATATACTATGGGATGCCTATGCACACACAGGGCAGAGGACTTACCTTGGCCTCAGATTCCACCTACAAATTAGTACAATTCAAATAGGCACCCAATCAAACCACAGATCGACACCTCGATCAATCGACCTAATTGATTACATGTCATTGGACCATCCCATGGTCAATTTCAATCAATACTATCTATAAAGTCCAACCATAGTCCAGGACTGCTCACTCTAAGCTTATATATAGATAGTATAGCTCACACTAAGCTGATAAGGGTTAAGGCATACTGCTCTTGCTAAGCTGATATATCAAGGCTCTCAAGCCAATATAGTATACCGGTATACTACTCCTGCTAAGCTAACATATCACCCGCAGGTTGATATAGTATGCCCATGATGTTCACTTTAAACTAAAAAGGTGTACTACTCGCGCTAAGCTGACATATCATAGCCCATAGGTTGATATAGTACACTAGTATACTGTTCTCGCTAAGCTGACATATCAGAGCCAGTAGGATCATATAGTATACTATTCCCAACCATCAAACCAATTCCATCTTTTTATCATTCCCGATAGAATACACGTGTATGGGTAGACGGTTAACCTTAGCCAAAATATCATATTTTCCTTTGCCACAAATCGCACCATTTTCTGTAGTCCACCAAAACATTTTTGGCACTATCGATCAACACCCGGTTATATTTTCAATTAATTTCCAAAATTAATTAATTTAGGAATAAATCCTAAAATCACTCATAAATCAATTTCTCACAAAATAAAGCTCAAATAAATAAACGGACTATAGCATGAAAATCAGCATAAAATTCTGATCACTAGACACCAGATTGAATTTTCAGAAAATGAATAAATAATTAAATAATTTTGAAAATTAATAAATAAATACTAAAAATCCAATTTAGGCTCGCAATGCGTAATTGGAAGCCGAAAGGGACCCAGAAAAATCCCGAGGTTCGTTCAATAATTAATAGAACTGTTCTACTTACTAATGACAAGGTCTAACCACCTAACATTCATTAGTAAGTCTCTAATTTAATTTATCTAAACTAATCTAACCCCCTAATCAAGCTTAATTAACACTAATCAACCCCTAAGCATCATTAGCAAACAAAGTGAGGTTTAGTGAGTTAAACTCACTTGTTAAGCGTTCCAATGAGTCCATGGTGACGATGACACAGAGGTGATCAACAATCCTTTAAGCGGTGACCAAGTGAGGCCAGAAGGCTCAGAAAAGGGCCACAAAGTCTCCAAAACCTTGCTGGTTTCTGCCTCTATTCTTCCCAGACTGCAGAGAGGAAACCAGTGGCTTCAACGGTGAAAACGGGCCGATCGAAGCTCCGGCAAGCGGGTCGTTGGCAACCGACAGCTCCCGAGGGTCAAGGGAGACTTGCTGGTGGTTGGTATGGGTGGAGGTAGGGTAGAAATGGGGGAGAAAATGGCTAAAAACTGTGAAACAGGCAAAATAGGCGAAACTGGTCGAGTCTAGGCAGTCCGGGGGGCCCTTCCTTCACGCCTGATTTCGGGAGCTTACAGGGCTCATTTTGGGGCATCATCAAGTGTGGCACCCCTCGACACAGTCCCCGATCCGCTGGGGTCGCCACAGTCCACTTACCTTTCACTTGTCCTAATAACATGTCACTCTGATACCATTGAATTATAGATGGGTCCATAAATCCTGGGGGTTTGTATCATTTAAACCGGTCCCAACGCAGTCCATATAGCGAAAGCAAAATCAAAATCTCCCTACCCCATACTCCAATAAAATAATGCAATGCAATGCGCACCAACTACACATTTTATAGATAAGTTAAAGCCGAACCACTTTTATTTACATAACCATGATGGACATCACAAGTTGGTACATCAAAAGGCCAAGGCTTTACTAAGCTCGGCTATAACCAAAAGTACCCAATCTGACATTAGTCATGTACATTGATCCATCATCCAGTGTCGGCTATGCAAAAAGTGTCATCCTCTACCAGTCACACGCACAATCAATGTCATCCTCTACCAGTCACACGCACAATGACACCCAGCTCAGTGCATCGACCGGTGGTGGTGGCAGCATCCCCATCATGATCCCGTCGCGATGAATATGCACGCACAGGAACTCCTGGACTACGAGGCCATCAGGTAGACCCATGTCATACATAACTAAAACTTGAACACGGATGAACACCAGACCACGAACACCAACACAGGAATGCTCCGAACACTCAACCTCAACATCAGACGGTAAGCCCTAGAAAGTACCACGTGTGACGGGTAACAGAGGCATCTCTTAATCTAAAATGTTAGTTCCCAAAGGAGTGAGTACAACCACTCAACTGTAAAAGATCCATCAAACTACACAAAGCATCAAGCAATACAACTGAGATTTCATGTGAAATGCACATATCATCCATGCAATCATGCTTATATCTCCATGAGATTCATTCATTAAGGCAATTTATGTTCCACGCCATATGCACATACATGCGCATATTCATATTACCCATACAATCATGTATATATATATATCCCCATGAGATCAATTCAATGCCTTCATGACCGCATTCTCAATGCCAAATAGTACCAACTCAATTTTATAGGCAATTTATGCACCATGTCATATGCACACACACGTGCATGATTCATTTCCCATTTTGATATTCAAAAGGATCTCATTTTTCTCCAGGGACCAATCTTTGCATCTTTCGTGACTCTCGCACCCAACCTGGCATTGCGAGACCTCCGACACACACCTCCGGGCATCCTGTACCCTAACTGGCGTCACAAGGCTTCCGGCACACACCTCTGGGCATCTCGAAACTCCCGAGGACATCCGGCACGCACCTCTAGGCATCCCAACACTCCCGAGGCATCGTCGACTGAAGGGTCCGACGGTATCATCAACATCACAATGTATATTCACATATATGTCTCACTTTCAAAATAGCATTTGATGCAACAATGTCAAAGGTTTCAATCAACTTTTGATGTCATATGATATGCTAAATGTCACCACATATGCTGTACAAATAACAACCCAAGATATCACATCTCAAAAAGCAATTCATTTGTTCTTGAAAGTAAAACAACTTTCGGATAAAACAATTTTCGGATATAATAGAATGCACTTCTTTAATTAAAATTTTGGAAAAATTAGTAAACGATCTTAATAAATTCTGAAAATTTAACATGTTATAAAAGAGATCTAGAGAAAAATGTTTCATGAAGAGCACCATGTCAAGAAAATTTTGTACGAATCACTATGGTTCATGCATCACGGCCTTAAAATTTCAAAACATCACCATTGCACAGTTTTATTCACAAATTTTGTATAAACCCTAAATCAACTCAGAAAATTATGAAATTCTGATATGTTATAGAAAAAACCTAGAGGTAAAAGTTTCGTGAAGAACAAGAAAATTCAGATGTCTAATAGATCAAAAGCTATGATCACCATAACTCTCCCTAACCCTCGGTAACGATTTCCAGATTTAATAATTTTAGAGAAAAATCGTTTCACAAACCAATACTTGTCCGTTTCTACTCAAATTTTACTGTATTACTCCTCAAGATGTCATCTACAACTTTCATCCAGGACACGAAGTCAAATTTTGACTAGATAATTACAGAAAATTCACGGAGTCGCCAAAGGTCAATCTGTTTTTCCATGAAATAGCTTACTAACTTGAAGAACTACTCCTATACTTTCGAATTCCAGCATCCAGCACGACAACTCAAGCATCTCCTAAATATATTACACTTTATACACAACCACAGCAAGCAAAGTGTAGATCAATGGACTCTCACTTGCCTTAAGTTCAAGCAAACACAGCAAGCAAAAACAGCGACTTGGGGGCTTCGGGCGCGGCTCGATCGACGGCGGAGCCGGGCGGCATCGACGGCGGCAGCAGGCGCATGCATGGCGGGGCTGGTCTCCTTCTTCCCTTGCCAATGCACCCTCACGAACTCCCTCTTTCTCTCTTTCTCTCTCTCTTTCTCTCTCTTTCTCTCTCTCACTCGCTCGCCCGTTCGGTCTCACTCTCTCTCGCGAACACTCGCTTGTGCAATCCGCCCCTTCTCTCTCCATTTTTCTTTCTTTCACCCTCATGATTAGCTAGTAATCATGAGGTTTTGCATGAGAATGGACACTTGGTTGATCTCTGTTGCGACTAGTCAACTTTCATGCAAAGAGGTGGCCTTAATGGGCCGGGCTTGGGCTAGGCCTTGGTCAACCGAATGGGGGAAGGGTGGGCTGCTGCTTTGGGCTGGTTCGGCCTTAAGTGTCCAGCCCACACTTGCTCTTAATTTTCCACCTTAATCCCCACTCATAATTACTTACTTCAAATATTCACATGGCCATAAAATTTTGCAACATTAATCGATGGTAATCCAACTTATAGAGTACGTGGCCAAGAATAGAAAATTCTTTATCAATTCATCCTTTAGTACAATCCTTGATCACACATGGACATAGGATAGATTTCCAACAACACAATTGTCCATTAAATGCTCGACCATGTTTAATTGTAATCCATTGGTCTAATGACTATAATGTAGTCCGATGGCATTTCCATCACCTATTCATGGGTCGTAATGCATCTAGAGATTGCTATGAAATTTTTAGGATGCCACAATTCTCCTCTCCTTAGAGAATTTCGTCCTCGAAATTAGACATTACCTATGTCTCTCTAAACAAGTGAGGGTACCTTTCCCTCATCTCATTTTCATTTTCCCATGTGGCTTCCTCCACATCATGATGTCGCCATAACATCTTAACCAATGGAATTTTCTTGGTCCTAAGATTCTGCTCCTTTCGATCGAGTACTTGCACAGGCTCTTCAATGTATCTTATTTCCTCATCCACTTTGATGGCTTCATGATCAAGTATGTGATCAGGATTCGGCTGATACTTCCTCAGCATCAATACGTAGAATACATCATGTAAATTTCCCAATTTAGGAGGTAGCGCCAGACGTTAATCTACGTCTCCTATTCTTTCAAGTATCTAAAAGGGTCCAACAAATCTATGGCTCAACTTACCCTTCATTCCGAATCGAGATATTCCTTTCATAGGGGATACTTTAAGGAATACATGATCCCCCATATTAAACTCTAAAGGTCTTCTACGCTTATCTACATAGTCTTTCTGCCTACTCTGGGCTGTTTTAAGTCTTTTCCTAATAATTTCAATAGCCTCAGTAGTAATTTGTACCAATTCAGGTCCTGTCAATTTCCTTTCACCTACTTCATTCCAACAAATAGGGGTCATGCACCTTCTTCCATATAATGCTTCATACGAAGCCATGCCTATACTTTTCTGAAAACTATTGTCATAGGCGAACTCTATCAGGTGCAATTTTTCATCCCAACTTCCCTTAAAATCAATAATACAAGCCCTCAACATATCTTCCAAAGTTTGGATCACTCTTTCCGTTTGTCCATTTGTTTGAGGATGAAAAGCGGTACTAAATTGAAGCTTTGTCCCTAAGACATTTTGGAGACTTCGCCAAAAATTTGAAGTAAACCTAGAGTCTCAACCATATGTGATCGTTACAGGAATACCATGTAAGCATATCACTTGGCTTACATATATCTGAGCAAGTTTATTCATCGAGTAGTCTACGCGGACCACTAGGAAATGAGCAAACTTAGTCAAGCGATCTACTATCACCCAGATAAAGTCGTGGCCACTTGATGTCCTTGGTAGTCCTTGCACAAAGTCCATCGTCACATGCTCCCATTTTCATTCTGGTACATCCAATGGTCTCAATAATCCTGCGGGTTTGCGGTGTTCCGCTTTCACTCGCTGGCATGTTAAACATTGAGAAACATGTTTAGGTATATTCTTCTTCATGCCATTCCACCAAAACTGCTAGCGTAAATTTCCATACATTTTTGTACTCCTCGGATAAATACTATACTTACTCTTATGTGCTTCTAATAGGATTTCCCTTCTCACTTCTTCATTGTCAAGAACACAGAGCTGTCCTTGGCATCTTACTACTCCATCCTTAGAGACTTAAAGCTCAAGTCTTTTCCCTAAAGACACAGCGTCTCGTATTTCCACAATCTCCGGGTCAAATTTCTGTAGAATCTTAATTTTCTGAATAATTTCGGGCTCGATTCTTAATGTAATGAGCATACCAGTAAGGTGGTCTATTTCCAACTTGAAGTCTGAATCCACAATTGACTTTAACATATGTGGCATCCCAGAAATTCAAAGCCGAGCCTTAAGGTGTGTTAAAATCTTTAATTAGGTGATAGAATTTCTTTTGGCTTATGCCTTAGCCAATTTGTCTTTTAATTTGATGATTTGTGTATTTAAATTTAATAGATTAATAATCTATGCTTGGCCATATGATTTAAATTTCAATGAGCAAAAAAAAAAAAATATCCTAAGACTTTGGCCAAGATTAAAAATTGAAATTTAGAAATATTTATAGAAAGGATTTAAAAAAAAAAAGGAAAAAGAGGGTTATTTTTGGAATGGGCCTTGGACCCATTGGCCTAAGCCTAGTGGGCCGAATGGCCAGCCCAAATGGAAGCCAAGGGGAGGATTTCGACCAGCCCAAGGGAGTGGCCGGATGGGCCTAAGCCCAAGCCCATTCAAATTGAAAAATAAAAATTACATGTGGCACAAAGGAGAGCATGCATTGGTTGGACATTAGGTGAATCAATCATTACTAATCATGGGCTTTAGGGGATATAAAAAGAGAGAGAGAAGAGGAGTGGCCGGTTCTTCTTGATCATTTGGCCGAGAAAGGGTGAGAGAGAGAGAGGGTGTTCGAGAGAAAGGGAGAGAGAGGAGGCGGAGCCAAGAGGGAGGTGCCGCCGTGCGCTCGCTGTTCGACCGCCTTGTCCGACCACTATACGCCGTCGTTCATCGCCGTTTGCTCACCTTAGAGGCAAGTGGAGTCCGTAACTTCTCTTGCATGTTTTTTGTGGTGTTTGCATGTTAGATTTTAGGTGTGATTTGTGCGAAAAACCGAGGTAAGAGTGGGTATTTGTAAACCGTGTGACTGTTCTTGTTCGGTTTGTTGAAGTCAGTAGCTTGTTCGAGTTTGCATGTGTGTTTGCAGTTCGATTTTGGCTTTGGTGTCTTCATAAAAGTTGAAGCTAACGTCTTGTACTATGACATACTAAAATTTCGTAGAACACGATGGAGATTTGAGGGGTCAAAAGTTCTATTGTACGGAGACTTTAGATCTGCGAAATTTTCACTGACCTCTTGCTAGATTCTTGTTTGCATGTTGATTTCCGTTGAAGATCTCACTTTGTTGTCTTCTTGAAAGTTGTAGGAAACACATTAAGCTACAACATACTCAAATTTGAAGCAAAAAGAACAAGTATAGCTCGGTGAATCGGTTAGATCTTGAAAATGATGGTTCTGGTTAAGTATCTCGAGACACCCGAGACTTCATGGACTAAAATGGTGACCATAATCTGATTATTTGGCCTAGATCTCTTCATGAAACTTGTAAAGGACACCTTGTTACATAACATACTCAAATTTCAGAGGAAACTAAAGAGATTTGATGGGTGAGATCTACAAATTTCGGAGAAGTGTGTTCTGGACGTCGCGGTCGTGGTTCCAGTAGCTTCGTAAGGTTGTAGAAATTAATATAAAAAGAATTTGGCTTAGTGTTATTCATGAAAAGTGCACGAAAATGTGTTGGCTATCACCCTGTCAAATTTTGTAATTTTTTAAGGCCATATGAGTATTTTAATCGAAATTATTTGGAAACTGTGCAAGTCTGGCCATTACCCGAATATAAGGTGCTATTTCATGGAAATTGTGAAATTTATGAGAAATTCAATTTGGCCATGAATTTTATATGAAATTGTAACCCTATTAGTGATTGTTTGAATATTTTGATTTTGGGAAAATCATAGATATTAATTATTTATTTATGAAAATAAATAAATATAATAATATAATAAAATAATAATAAAATAAAAAATAATAATAATGGATTATTTTATTGGCCATAGATTCCATTTGATTAATTCATGATATTATGTGATAAAGTCTTGGTATGTGTATGACATGGAATTGAAATGTATGTACGTATTCAATGTTGAACATGATCTTGAATTGTCATCGCATCATATGTCATGATAAATTGAATCATAATAATGTGAATTGAGAAGACCGTCGGAGGTGAGCCGACGATGCCCCGGGAGTATCGGGATGCCTTGCTAGAAGGGTACGGCCGGTTGCCCGGTGGTCATGAGTGGCCGAATGCCGGAGGGTCCTCGGGAGACCGAGTGGTGTCGAGATGCCCGGAGAGTGGGGGAGCCGGAAGCTCGGCATGGTAATTATGTCGAGGGATACCTCGCGACGCCGGATTGGGTGCGAGATGCCTGGCTTGAAGGGTGCGGCCGGTTGCCGGTGGCCTTAAATGGCTGGATACCGGAGGGTCCTCGTGATGCCAGTTGGGGTACGAGATGCCCGGAGAGTGGGGGAGCCAGATGATCTGAAATTGTATCTTGATGCATGGGGGGACGCAAACATTGGTCCCGGGAATGAGAAATATGATGGTCCAAGATGAAATTGGAATTAAATCATGCATGATAATACATGATGACATGCATGATGATATGCATGATGATAATGACATATGCATGATGATGTGTATGATGAGGATGATATATGCATGATATATGCATGATGATATGCCTGATGATACATGATGGTATGCGCATGGTTACAAGGTAAGTAACGCCTGCAATGCATGTATGAATTGTATGGTGCATTGAGTTGTTATTGGATTTCCTTATCTGCTGAGTAGTTGTACTCACCCCTTTTGGGGATAACATTTCAGATTAGAAAGATGCCGCTTCCTACCGTCACGCGAGGCACCTTCTATGGTCTCCTGTCAGATGTAGAAGTAGATTGTACGGAGATCGACTACGTCACTATCCCTGGACTGACATTTGTGCGAGTGCATGTGCTGGTCATGTACGACGTGGGCCTGGCTGAGGGCCTAGTCATCCAGGAGTTTTTGTCTGTTCATGTCCGCCGAGACGGAGTGTTTAGGGGAATGTTGCTGCCACCACCACCCGATGCACCTGGATGGGTGTGATGGTTGCGTGAAGGGTAGAGAGCTGGTGTCATCTTTTTGGGGAGTAGCCGCCACTGTTGGATGGGGGATGTCATGTGATTTTCTTTAGGGGTCGTAGTATCTTTTTGGGATGATGCCGAGTGTGGCTAAAAATCTTGGTCTCCTTTTGTTGTATCGACCCGTGAAAAACCCATCATGATAATATGTAAATAAAAGTGGCATGGCTTATCTTTTAAATCCTGATGATTAGTGGTGTGTATTTGTATCATGGATTGGTAGGGGGATAGATGGTGATGTCTAATTTTGCTTCCGCTATGAGTCGCGTTGGGACCGATTCGTTTTTAAAAAAAAAAAATGCCTGTGATTAACGACACTTGTTTTAAGTACAAGATATAAAGAGGAAAGAAAGTGTAACATCGGCGCTGGTGACGACCCTAGAAGGGTTCGGGGTGTCACAACATATTCCACTCTGTTATTCCTAGACTAGCCATGTCCATAGCAGACTTTCGACTAAGGGCATCTGCCACCTTATTTACCTTCTCTAGATGATATCGTATTTCACAATCATAATCTTTTAGTAATTCCATCCACCTTCTCTATCTCATGTTCAATTCTTTTTGTGAAAATAGATACTTTAAGCTCTTATGATCTGTATAGATTTCAAACTTCTCTCCATAAAGATAATGTCTACATATTTTCAAAGCAAATACTATAGCTGCCAATTCCAATTCATGGGTTGGGTAATTTCTCTCATGAGGTTTCAACTGCCTCGATGCATAAGCTATGACCTTGCCATGCTACATCAAAACACATCCCAGTCCTTTATGAGAAGCATCACTATACACCGTGAATCCATCGGACCCAAATGGTATAGTTAGGATTGGAGCCGTAGTTAACTTCCTTTTAAGTTCATGAAATCTTCTTTCACATTTTCCACTCCATTCAAACCTTACATTCTTTCGAGTCAATTTCGTTAAAGGGCCTGTCAGGTGTGAAAATCCTTCTATAAACCTCCTATAATAGCCAGCCAACCCTAAGAAACTCCGTATCTTAGTCGGCGTTGTCGGTTTCGGCCAATTCACTACCATCTCAATCTTTGCAGGGTCTACTGCAATTCCATTTCCCGACACCACGTGCCCTAAAAATATTATCTGGTCTAGCCAAATTCACACTTACTGAATTTGACATATAACTTATGATCTCTTAACATTTGCAATGCTATCCTGAGGTGTCGTTCACGTTCTTTAGGTCCTTTAGAATATATCAGGATATCATCAATGAAGACAATTACAAACTGATCCAAATAAGGCTTAAATATTCTATTCATTAAATCCATGAATGCGGCTGGTGCATTCGTTAATCCAAAAGGTATAACTAGGAACTCATAATGTCCATAACGAGTCCTAAATGCAGTCCTAGAAATGTCTTCTTTCTTTATCCTTAACTGATGGTATCCTGACCTTAAGTCAATTTTTGAAAAGACTGAACTTCCTTGTAGTTGGTCAAATAAGTCATTAACTCTAGGCAAGGGATACTTATTCTTTACAATCACTTGGTTCAGCTGTCTATAGTTAATACATAAGTGCATTGACCCGTCCTTCTTTTTTCACAAATAGAACTGGCGCAGCCCAAGGTGAAGCACTTGGCCTAATAAATCCCTTATCAAGCAACTCTTGTAGTTGCACCTTCAACTCCTTCAGCTCCATCAAGGCCATTCTATACGGGGCTTTTGATATTGGTCATGTTCCAGGCATTATTTCAATTTCAAACTCAATCTCTCGTTCCGGTGGTAATCCAGGCAACTCCTCAGGAAACACATCCTGAAATTCCATAACTATTTGGATCTCATCGATTTTAGCCTCTTTCTTAGTAAGATCTCTTACTACTGCTAGGTATCCTTGACATCCTTTGTCAAGTAGTTCATGAGCTTCTACCATCGAAATAATGGCCATAGAGGGGTTTGTCTGACCTTCGAAAAATTCAAAACTAGACTAATTAGGTAACATGAACTGGATCACTTTCCCATAGCAATCCACCTTAGCCCGATACTTATGGAGCCAATCCATTCCTATGATAACATCAAAGTCATACATAGCCATCACGACTAGATCTATTTCCATATCTTGTCCTTCTACAGTTATCTTACATTTTGTACATACCATTGTAGACAATACCATGTTCTTTAATGGCGTGGAAACAGAAAGAGGCGTCTCAAGATGTGTAATTTCTATTTTACTCAATTGCCTATATCTTTCAGATATAAATGAATGCGTAGCACTCGTGTCAAACAACGCATATGCCTTCTTGCCATTTATGAAAATTGTACCCGAGATAACGTTTTCGGAAGCTTCCACTTCCTCTTGGGTGACCGCATACACCCTTCCTTGAGCTAGTGGCCTCTATGGATTCCTTTGTGGATATGGTCCACCAATACGTTGTTACACTCGTCACATCGGGTTAACATTCAACTGCGACCTCTCTTGTGGACAATCTTTCCTGATGTGACCCACTTGTCCAAAACCATAACATTTCAGTCGTCCATTGCAAGGTCCTGGGCCATGTTGCCCATCACATCTCCGACAAACATCATTCTGATAGGGTGCTTTCCCTATATTCAGGCCATCCCTAACTTTTCCAAAGTTTCCAAAATTACTCTTTTTCTTAGAATCCCAGGTCTGACCACCAAGATAGGGTCTCTTACCCCGTCTAATATCACTAAAGGTCAACTGTCTCTTAGACTCTGATTGCTCTCTCACCAATTCCTGCTCTACCAACTGTGCCATTTCATAAATCTCATTATAATCCCTTATATTCAGAGGCACCAGTTGCTTCCTGATATCAGTCTTCAACCCTTTCAGGAATCTCTTAGCTTTTTCCTCTCGATCCTCAATCAGTCTGGGAGCATACCTAGACAATTTAGAAAATTTTGCTTCATACTGATCCACTATCAGCTCCCTTTGTTCCAACTGAACAAATTCAGTGATCTTCTTATCCCTAGAGTAGTTAGAGAAATGCTTCATATTGAAAGCTCTAATGAACTCATCCCAATTTATATCAGTACCTAGTGGAAAGATCGTATCTCTTGAAGCTCTCCACCAAAACTTTGCATTTCCCTCCAGCTGGTACTCTGCCAAAGTTATTTTCTCAGCATCATTGCAAACCAACAACCGGAAAATTCTTTCCATTCCATCAATCCATTGTTCCGCCTCCTCAGGACTTCCGGTTCCACTAAACTTAGGTGGCTTCAGCTTAAGAAATTATTCCACCAATCCTTGAGGGCGACGTTCCACTCCAGGTTGTTGCTGCGCTTGTCTTTCCATCAGATTTCCTATATTGGCCAATGCCTACAGGATGTCTTCCATTTGAGGTTCAACCCTTGCAACAAAGACTTCAGCCCTCGATGGATGAGCACTTCCAACTTGTACCATGATTTT
Organism: Eucalyptus rudis; assembly: GCA_019915205.1. Taxonomy (NCBI): domain Eukaryota; kingdom Viridiplantae; phylum Streptophyta; class Magnoliopsida; order Myrtales; family Myrtaceae; genus Eucalyptus; species Eucalyptus rudis. The sequence goes on along the minus strand of JAHMTN010000021.1, from coordinate 428,080 downwards.
CCTACAGTTTCCAAGCATTTGCCTCAAGAATAATTTGTGACTCAATGTCTCCATTTTAAAAGCAACTACAACTATATATAAGTAACATAAACATGTTACTGGCACCTAAAAGCAACTCATAATAAATTACTAGGATCTACGAGTGAATACCCATCACCCGTTGTTCAAAGTTAGTCAACTATCCCAGTTAGTACCCTATGGTGTGCATTTTCATCATATTCCTCAATTTCCAAATGAGGCTCCTTATCACTCCGCATATAACCATTGCTCCGATACCATCAAGTGTGGCACCCCTCGACACGGCCCCCGATTCGCTAGGGTCGCCACAGTCCACTCACCTTTCACTTGTCCTAATAACATGTCACTCTGATACCATTGAATTATAGATGGGTCCATAAATCTTGGGGGTTTGTATCATTTAAATCGGTCCCAACGCAATCCATATAGTGGAAGCAAAATCAAAATCTCCCTACCCCATACTCCAACAAAATAATGCAATGCAATGCACACCAACTACACATTTTATAGATAAGTTAAAGCCGAACCACTTTTATTTACATAACTATGATGGACATCACGAGTCAGTACATCAAAAGGCCAAGGCTTTACTAAGCTCGGCTATAACCAAAAGTACCCGACCCTACATCAGTCATGTACATCGATCCATCATCCAGTGTCAACTATCCAAAAAGTGTCATCCTCTATCAGTCACACGCACAATCACACCCAGCTCGGTGCATCGGCCGCTGGCGGCGGCAACATCTCCATCATGATCCCATCATGACGAATATGCACAGACAGGAACTCTTGGACTACGGGGCCATCAGGTAGACCCACGCCATACATAACTAAAATCGAACACGGATGAACAACAGACCACAAACACCAACACAAGAATGCTCTGAACACTCAACCTCAACGTCAGACGGTAAGCCATAGAAAGTACCACGTGTGACCAGTAACAGAGGCATCTCTTAATTTGAAATGTTAGTCCCCAAAGGGGTGAGTACAACCACTCAGCGGTAAAAGATCCATTAAACTACACAAAGCATTAAGCAAGACAACCAATATTTCATGTGAAATGCACATATCATCCATGCAATCATGCTTATATCTCCATGAGATTCATTCATTAAGGCAATTTATGTTCCATGCCATATGCACATACATGTGCATGATTCATATCACCCATACAATCATGTATATATATATATATATATATATATATATATATATCCCCATGAGATCTATTCAATGCCTTCATGACCGCATTCTCAATGCCAAATAGTACCAACTCAATTTTATAGGCAATTTATGCACCATGTAATATGCGCACACACACGCATGATTCATTTCCCATTTTGATATTCAAAAGGATCTCATTTTTCTTCAAGGACCAATCTTTGCATCTTTCGTGACTCTCACACCCAATCTGGCATCGCGAGACCTCCAGCACACACCTCTGAGCATCCAGGACACACCTCCAGGCATCCTGTACCCTAACTGGCGTCACAAGGCTTCTGGCACACACCTCCGGGCATCTCAAAACTCCCGAGGACATCTAGCACACACCTCTGGGCATCAGGCACACATCTCCGAGCATTCCAACACTCCCGAGGCATCGTCGACTGAAGGGTCCGATGGCATCATCAACATCATAATGTATATTCACATATATGTCTCACTTTCAAAATAGCATTTGATGCAACAATGTCAAAGGTTTCAATCAACTTTTGATGTCATATGATATGATAAATGTCACCACATATGCTGTATAAATAACAACCCAAGATATCACATCTCATAAAGCAATTCATTTGTTCTTGAAAGTAAAATAATTTTCGGATAAAACAGAATGCACTTCTTTAATTAAAATTTTGGAAAAATTAGTAAAAGATCTTAATAAATTCTGAAAATTTAACGTGTTATAAAAGAGATCTAGAGAAAAATGTTCAATGAAGCGCACCATGTCAAGAAAATGCCGTACAAATCGCTATGGTCCATGCATCACGGCCTTAAAATTTCAAAACATCACCATTGCACAGTTTTATTCACAAATTCTGTATAAACCCTAAATCAACTCAGAAAATTCTTAAATTCTGATATGTTATAGAAAAAACCTAGAGGTAAAAGTTTTGTGAAGAACTCGAAGTCAGATGTCTAATAGATCAAAATCTATGATCACCATAACTCTCCCTAACCCTCTGTAACAATTTCCAGATTTAACAATTTCAGAGAAAAATCGTTTCATCAACCAATACTTGTCCGTTTCTACTGAAAATTTACTATGTTACTCCTCAAGATGTCGTCTACAACTTTCATCATGGACACGAAGTCAAATTTTGACTAGATAATTACAGAAAATTCACGGAGTCGCAAAAGGTCAATCTGTTTTTCCATGAAACAGCTTACTAGCTTGAAGAACTACTCCTATACTTTCGAATTCCAGCATCCAGCACCACAACTCAAGCATCTTCTAATTCTATTACACTTCACACACAACCACAGCAAGCAAAGTGTAGATCAATGGACTCTCACTTGTCTTAAGTTCACGCAAACACAGCAAGCAAAAACAGCGACTTGGGGGCTTTGGGCGCAGCTCGATCGATGGCAGAGCTAGGCGGCGTCGACGGAGGCAGCAGGCGCACGCATGGCGGGGCTGGTCTCCTTCTTCCCTCGCCAATGCACCCTCACGAACTCCCTCTTTCTCTTGAACTCTCTCTCTTTCTCTCTCTTTCTCTCTCTCACTCGCTCGCCCGTTCGGTCTCACTCTCTCTTGCGAACACTCCCTTGTGCAATCCGCCCCTTCTCTCTCCCTTTTTCTTTCTTTCACCCTCATGATTAGTAATCATGAGGTTTTGCATGGGAATTGACACTTGGTTGATCTCTCTTGCCACTTGTCAACTTTCATGCAAAGAGGTGGCCTTAATGGGCCGGGCTTGGGTCAGGCCTTGGCTGACCGAATGGGGGATGGGTGGGTTGCTGCTTTGGGCTGGTTTGGCCTTAAGTGTCCAGCCCACACTTGCTCTTAATTTTCCACCTTAATCCCCACTCATAATTACTTAATTTCAAATATTCACATGGCCATAAAATTATGCAACATTAATCGATGGTAATCCAACTTATAGAGTACATGGCCAAGAATGGAAAATTCTTTATCAATTCATCCTTTAGTACAATCCATGATCACACATGGACATAAGATAGATTTCCAACAAAACAATTGTCCATTAAATGCTTGGCCTTATTTAATTGTAATCCATTGGTCTAATGACTATAATTAGTCCGATGGTGCTTCCATCACCTATTCATGGGTCGTAATGCATCTAGAGATTGCTATGAAATTTTTAGGATGCCACATCAAGTCTTCTTGCATGGTTTGGATGTTCCGGAGACGATGGTGGATGGAGAGTTGGTTGATTCTCACTGGAAGAGAACTTTTAACTCGAGTTCTTTACGAAAGGTCAGCTGGAGCAGAAACTGGAACAAGGAGAAAACAAGGGGAAAAATGAGGTCTACGGGCAAGCGATGGTCTTGGGCGGCTGTTGGCTGATGTTCTCTGGTTTTATCAAGTTCTCTAAGGACCACAACAATGGAGAAAGGAGGGATCCAAGGAAGAAGAAGGCTGCTGCAAAAGGGGGACCGCAAATGGCCTTCTAAGCCTTCGACACTTGGCTTTTGCACTTAAGAGCTGCCCCCACCACTTCAGCCCTATCCTCTACCCTTTCTCTCTCCTCAAAGCTTCCGCAACACACTATCGAAGTAGTTCAAATGTTCCTCCCCCCATGGCATACGAATTTACACATTTGTTCCTTCAATTTCATCAATTCCTCTTCAATTCTCCCTCACTCGGATCCGATTGAGCACAATTTGATTTCCATAAATCCAACCAATGTTCCATCATCCCAATCAACATTATTCCTCACCATATAGTCCAACTTAAATCCCAAAAGCTCAATTAAAAACGATCCTTGGCTTTTTCTGGACAAAAACGGCCCTATGACAATTTTTTCCCAAAAAGTCTCGAGTTTCAGAAAAATCTGTTGAGGCTAAGTTAACGCTCCTAGAATTAATTGTGACATGATAGAATCTTCAATTTCTGAAATCGGACTTGAATTCATAGTTAATTTCAACTTGGCGCGTTTTTAGCGTGACCTAGGCTACCGGATAACTTTTAGAAATTTTTAGTGCAAATGACCCATGGTTGACTTTCTTCGAGCCACAATGAACCCACTCGACTCATTGGCGACTCTCGGTTGTCGTGAAAATCTCGAGGATTCAATTATGGACACGGGGTACCAAAATAAAATAAAATCAGTCTAGTGTCGGTCGATGAGAATTTTCTAATTTAGTGGGGTAACTCACGATTAGCCACAAATCTCAGTCGAACCAACCTATCTCTAATCTCATATCGATTTTTAACTGTGCTGTAATGGCCTCTAAAAATGAGCATGGTCGAGAAGCCAATTCCTAGTTGAATTCTCAAGTCTATTGCCTTAAAATTCCTTAATGGTTGTCCCAAATAGTCTAATTATCTCGAGAGTAATCAACTCTGAAAACAGCCCTATCGGCACGTCAATGAAATGTCCGATTTATTTAGTAGGACATAGGACTGAAAAATCTGGATGTCACATTCGGTAATCCTCGTACCAACTTCTTTGAAGAAAGCTTCGCTATTTGTTTAGTGCTTATATGACCAAGCTTCTTTTGCCAAAGATCTGACTCGTTCTTTACAGAATACTAGACATTGAACATCATTAGTGGTTATATCTAACAAATAGATGTTTCTATGTCTCCTTCCAGTAAAAGATTGCTTCAAATCTTTACTTGTGCCTGAACACTTGTTTTCTTGAAAGCATATTCTGTATCCGACATTACATAGCTGACTGATGCTAATAAGATTATAGTTCAGTCCTTTGGCAAGTGATACATCTCTTATCATCAAACTCCTAATTTCAATAGTTCATTTCCTGATGATTTTCCCTTTGTTATTTCCTCCAAAGGAAACACTTCCTCTAGAAATTCTTGTGAGTTCAATAAACGTACTTGCATCACCAGTCATATGTCTTGAACAACCGCTGCCAAGATACCACTTGCTTTTCCTTCTTTTTAGTACTTGCAAAAATTAAGACAAGTTCAAGTCTTCTTTGGTACCCATTTTTGTTTGGGTCCTCTTTGGTTAGAAGGATCGGCCATGCTTAGAAAGTTTCTCCGAATTGGCTTCCAACCTTTGGAACAGTCATTTCCGTAATGAACATGACTTCCATAGATTGAACACTTAAAGGAAGTTTTTACCAACATGTTTTACAAATTGTACTCTAAAGTGATTTTCATAAAACAATTTTGGTGGTTTTTGATTCTTCCTCTCTTTGTGAGTTGGAAAATCATTTTCAAAATCCTTTATGTTTTCGCATCCAAGTCCTGATTTGTTGTAATACGGAATTTGAATGGACAAGACGTGCTCTAAAGTTTTTGAACCGATTGAAAATCTTTTTGCAACATATGAAATTTTCTTTTTCCAATAATCATTTTCTTTCAAAACAAAATCAAGATTTTCTTTTGATTGAAGAAGATCCTTGTCAAGATTTTCAATCTTTTTTTTTTTTTTGGAAAGAATCTTGTTGTCTTAATTTTAAGTTTTCCTTTTTCAATTCTGAGAATTTTCTAAGTGCGGCCTTGTAATCAACAAGTAATTCTTCAATGTAATTAGATACCTCAATAGGAATGTCAAAACTAATTACCTCAAATTCATATTCCGAATTACATTTTTCCATGAGACAGATATTGGCACATTCTTCTTCACTTTCTTCGCATTAGTGTCACTCAAAGTCTCGGCCTTCAGTGCTTTCTTTGTCTTCTCATATTTGGTCTTTTGTTTCCTCAAAAGTGGGCAATTTGGCTTAATATGACCTTGTTTCTTGCACTCGAAGCAGATAACATCTTTATTTTCTTCCTTCTTGTTGAAGCTTCTCCTATGCTTAGAAGTTCTAGAAGTTTTCTTTCCCTCAAACTTCCTTCCCTTTCTGGCCATTCTCTAAAGCTTTTTCACCATGAGAGCAATCTCTTCATCGTCCTCATCATCTGAATCTGAATGATTTCAAAGCTAAAGTTTTCTTACCTTTGGTGTCTTCTTCATTTTGACGCTCTTCTTCATAGGGTTGGAGTGTTCCCACGAACTCATCCACTAAGAGAGGTGATATTCTAAGAGTCTCTCGAATAGATGTCTTGATGTTGTTCCACTCTTTTGACAGTCCTCTAAGGATCTTGTTCACTTTCATTACATTTGACACAAGTTCCCCTTGATATGCCAATCCATTGACAATATCAGTAAATCTATTGAACATGTCAGTTATGAATTCTTCTAGTTTCATTTTGAAGGCTTCATATTATTGGAAAAGAATGTTGATTTTCGTCTCCTTCACCCTATCAGTTCCTTCGTATTTCACCTGTGACTTGTCCCATATTTCTTTCGCAAACTCACAAGAAGAAATTCGGTTATATTCAAATGAAGATAATGCACAATGCAATGAGTAAACAGCTTTTGCATCAAGTGCTTCTTTTTGGTGAGGTCTACATTAAATGGAGATGAGGTTTCTAGTTTTTTGCCTTCTTCTTTAGTTGAAGAAGCTTTAGGTCTTATGCCTATTAGTACAACATCACACTCCAAGGGATCCTTGGAACTGATGAATGCTTTCATCTTGTTCTTCCAAATGCTGTAATCTTTCCCATCGAAGTAAGGAGGCCTTGTATCACTCTGTCCTTCCATAAGACCCGATGCAATATTGCTAGCCATAGATAGATCGTTAACTCAAAAGTAGTAAAACACTTCAATTTAGAGTAATTGGGCTCTGATACCAATTGTTATGGCAAAACTATCACCTAGAGGGGGTGAATAGGTGATTGTGCGGAAATGAAAAAAGTTAACCCAAAAATCTAGTGAGACAACTTCATTACGTGTGCACATTTCTATTATAGAAAATAAAAAAGTATAAAGGATAGAGAATTGAACACTCAAGTTTATAGTGGTTCAGCTTTTGCAAGCCTACGTCCACTCTCCCATGCTACAGCCAATTGGCTGGAATCCACTCTTGAGAACTAATCAAAGATTAGAAGATTTGAGCTCCGATACTCAAGCTCGTGTGTATAGCTTTCTCACACACTCTCAACCTCTAAAAGATTATATAACTTTGCTCGCTAAATCAAATGCAAAATGATCATAAAGACCCTTCAGACTTTTAGAATTGAGAGCTCCAATACTTGTAAAACGAATTGATTTCCTTTTGCTATGAGATCTCCTTTTATATCCCTCCTAATCCAAGCTGACCATTAGACATGTCTTGAAGAGGATCATCTAGCCAATCCACCCGTTGGTTCTAGATTTGGTTGAGAAGATCTGATGGTGTGAGGATCACTGAGGTTGAAGCTTCCCGTAAGGTTTGCTGCCCATACAGCAAGTCAGGTTTCCAAGAGTCGAGTGTCTATGTTTGTTAAAAATAGCACGTCGTTGAAGATTAAGGAAAGATTGGAATCATGAGGATTTTTTTTTTTTTTATGAAAACCTTCCTTTTCAAGTTCCTCCAAAGAGATGGCAAGTTTTCTAGTCAATTTAGCCATAGCTTGAGAAATATATTCCTTCCTAGCCAGTTGATTGATTGTTCAATAGGAAAGTATTATCAGCAACTTTGATTATGATCGTAATCATCAGACTTCCCTTCCTAAAAAATACTTTATAATCAAATTTCAAAGTCGGTAAGTTTTTTCAATCATCAAAACAAATAAGGAAATGTTTTCACAATAGTGATCTCAGTCAACCTTCCTTCATGCATGATCTCCTTAATGCCTTCACCTTACTCCACCAATGCAGCAAAGTTGATATAGGAGTGGTTGGACATTTTCTCGAAGAAGTCGAGAGGCATGGCTTAAAGCAGCAATTTCGGTGACATCTTGGATTTTTTTCACTTCTGCTTTCAATTAAATTAATCAGGCCTTTCATCAACACGCCTATAAGGCTGTTCTCTGAACTGATCAATCTCAAAATAACTAGACTATCTAGGGAAGCCATTAAATTTTTTTAAGGCAATAGACTTGAGAATTCAACCATGAATCGACTACTCGACCGTGCTTATCTTTAGAGATCATTATGGCATAGTTAAAAATCGATTAGAGATCAGAGATAGGTCGGTTTGGCGGAGATGTGTGGCTAATTGTGAGTGACTCCACTAAATTAGAAAATCTTGTCGACTGGCACTAGAATGATTTTTTTATCGTTTTGGAACCCTATGTCCGTATTTGAATCCTCCAGATTTTCACTACAACCGAGAGTGGTCAATGTGTTGAGTGGGTTCATTGTGGCTCAAAGAAATTCGACCATGGGTCATTTGCACTAAAATTTTTTGAAAGCTACCCGGTAGCCTAGGTCACTCTAAAATCACACCGAATTGAAATTAACCACGAATTTGAATTCGATTTCAGAAATTGAAAATTCTGTCATGTCACAAATCATTTTAGGAACGTTGACTCCGTCTTAGAAGATTTTTCTGTAAAGCAAGACTTTTTGGGAAAAAGTTGGCATATGATCGTTTTGTCCAAAAAATGTCAGAGACTGTTTTTGATCACGCATTTAGGATGCAAGTGGGATCAATTGATGAGAAAAAATACCAATTTGATCGATGGTTTGATAATTGAATTTATAAAGGCCGTTTGGTGTTGAATTAAGAAAGAAATGAAGTCCAATTGATAAGAAACCAAGTGGAATTCGTAGCCCCCCACCACCCATGACATTTGGACCCTCTCAAGCTTCTAGAAAGGGGCATTATCGGCTGACAAACATGGCTGGACACCAGCTGGTGGTGGGAGACCAAGGGGATGAGGACAAACCGGTCAAGGGGACCAAGGTGGCCCCCCTCATCCAAACCGGTTCCCCCTCCCCCTTCAAGGGGTCAGGCAGCCCTTCTCTCTTTCTCATTGTGCTTTAAGAACTCTAAAATTTCCAGAGTAGAAGCCAGCAACTATGGAGGAGCCCTCGCCATCTAGCCGGATCGCCGTTCACTGCCCTGACCTGCTCTCATCACCCCTCTGTCTGCGAGAGCCCATCTCGCCTCACGCTGCTGCACCGCTGTACTCTGTTGTTCCTTGGACGTCCCCATGCCCGAGTGGCGTCCCAAATTTTCCTCCCTGGCCATTGAACCCCTGTTCGCCACCGTGCGTCGCCATTTTCGTCCGCTGGGCTCGCTGCAGCCACAGTCGGTTCAGCCTTGTTGTTTCTGCCTCTCCCGATTGTTGAGCAACCTTTCTTTGTCCCAAGATCGGCCAAGAATATAGAGCAAGCCAGCATAGGGTTTCTAACACTATTTAGCCCGTTTTGGTGCTTTCCTGATCCTGAAAGCTGGTCCCGTGTTGGAGAAGATCGTCTCCCGTCACGTCCCCATCGAATTGAACCGAGCGGTTCGATTAACAAGTGAGTATAACAGATTAATCATCGCTTAGTAGGTTAATGACACTTAAAGGTTGATTAGATTAAGTTAAGTATGGTTAGGTGGTTAGTTAGATTAGATTAGTGAATTTAATTAATTATCGATGCATGTTAGGTGGATAGTTAGTGCAATTAGGGCCTGGACAAGCTCTAGTATTTATCTAGAGTGATTTGGAAAATTTCCGAGTTCGTCTCAGCATTCAATTAGGCATTACAGACCTAAGTTTGACTTAATTGCATTTAATAATTATATTCTGCAATAATTTAATTATTTATTTATTTTCCATAAATTAGACCGAGATAGCTGACGCCCGGAAGTTTATGCTGATTATTGTGGTATGGTCTGTTTATATAATTTCAGTAATTACTTGGATAATAACCAAGCATTGGTTCACAACAGCAAAAATATTTTGGCAAACCTTATAAAAATTTATGGAAAGGAAATTGCTATATTTTGGCTTAGGCCGACCGTGTACCCATACACGAGTATTTCTATCGGGTATGATAAAAATGGTAAATCGAATTGATGATCGAGATGGTATACTATATCTGCCTGCGGGCAATATGTCAACTTAGTTTACGAGCAGTATACCTTATCATCTTAGAGTGAGCAATGTACTTATCAACTTAGAGTGAGCAATGTACTTATCAGCTTAGAGGGAGCACTATTAATATACTATATCAACCTACGGGCTTTGATATATTAGCTTAAATTGAGAGCGGTATACCATTTATCAGCTTAGCATGAGCTATACTATCTATTATCGGCTTAGAGTGAATAGTCCTGATATGATTGGACTTATTAGATAGTATTGAATGGGCCAACCAAGCTAAGGTCGTGATGACATGAAATTGACTAAGTCAATTGATCGATGGCTCGATCTGTGTGCTGTATTTGATGTGATGATTTGATTCGATGATAATACAAATTAAATTGACTTACAGGGAGGAACTGAGCCCAAGGTAAGTCCTATGATTCATGATTGTGCATAGGAAGCCCTCAGAGCATATTTTCGGGTCTTACGGGGTTGAACTCGCTGAGACATCGTCTCACCCCGTTGTGGGATAACATTTCAGTTCCCTAGATGACAGCTCCTCCAAACCCTCTTGAATATTTTGGGCAACCTAAAAAGTTCACGGAACAAGGTGCCCCATCAATACATGGCATGGTATCGCCATTATCATGATGGACAAAGGGAGGACCCTGTATCGGAATCTAAGGTACCTCTGTATGCCTTGGAGGTTGCTTTTGGAAAGGGTACTGCAAACCCTAAGGATGGATCGGTGGTGGATGCGAAGGATCCCAAGCTTGAAGATCCTAACTCTCTAATGTACTCAATAGTGGGCTCCAGCTAGAGTGTGGAGGAAGGAGAGATCATGGAGGATGATGACTTGGAGTAGATTGGGAACCCCCACCCCTATTTTGTAGACCCTATGTTGTGAACTGACTTGAGCAGGACCTGACTTGCATAGTTATATTGTAATATATACATTATGGTGTGCAATATATATAAGTGTGGTTGTTTGGTTTAAAAATTTATTGCTCTACATTCCTATCCCATTGTTTTATTGTCTAAGGATTTTATATCTGCTTCTACATGCATATTCAAATTAATGGGTCGGTGATGCATCCTAGGACGTCGCTATTTAATCAACCGGTGAGGGATGGGCGCATGCTCGAGGATCGAGGCGTGACATCCCCGTTTAGTGGTATCAGAGCATGGTTTAGAATTGGAGTGATAAGGTGCAATGGTTTATGGGATAGTAGTAGGAATGGCCTTTAAATTTATGCTGGTGCATGTTTATGATAGTTGTTTGATAGAATTGCTTGTTGGTGTTAATCGCTCAAATTCTATTTCGGTGTGAATTGGAAAGTAGGTCTTTGTAGAAAGCTTGCAAGATGAGCAATCTGGAGCAAAGAACTCCTAGTAAGAGAACTATTAGGGTCGTAACTCGGGATAGGACGCCAACAAGAGTTGGCACCTGAGGAGGCCGGGGTAAAGTGCCAACACAAGCTAGCGCTAGTGGCATAGCACCACCTCCTGTTGGTGCTAGGGTTGTAACCCCTGCTGATCCGGGATCAATTGGAATCATGCAAACCCTAGATGCCATGAGAGAGATGATGGGACAATAGGCCTAGAGTCAAACTGCCACCTTTACCGCCGCTGTTGAAGCCGCCGCCACTGCTACTGCCAATGCTGCCATTGCTGTCGCTGCCGCTACTGCACCTATTGTTGCACCTGTCGCCACATCTGTCGATGTTCCAGTTGGGTACATAGTCATAGACAGAGAGAGACCAATCCACAAGCTATTGGAGCAATTTTTGAAACTGAACTTGCCGAGGTTCACGGGTACTGAAGATCCAGAGACCGTATCTCTTTAGATACAACACCTAGATAAGGCGTTTGCACTTCTAAGGTGCAACAAGGAGGAGAAAGTAACCTTGGTAGTCTACCAGCTGCAAGGTAATGCAAATACCTGGTGGAGAGCCACTAGAGAAATTGTATTTCCAGGAGGAGTGGTTCCACTATGGGCCGCCTTCCTTAGGGCATTCAATGAACAATTTTTCTTGAGGAGCACTAGAGAGCAAAACATGGAAGAGTTTCGGCATCTTCGTTAAGGGACGATGACCATTGACCAATGTGGGGTCAAATTTGCGAAGCTTTCTCAGTATGCTTCAAGGTTGATTAAAGATCCTGAAGAGAAGGCTCGAAGGTTCAAGAATGGCCTTTGACAAGAGTTCAAATAGCCGTTGGTGCCGTTCGATCTGATTGATTATCAAGAAATTTACCGTCGAGCACAACTGCTCAAAAGAAGCCTAAATGAGCAAGTCACCTCATCTGGATCGAGATTTGCTTCACACCGAGAAGGGATCCGTCATGGGAAGAGACCTATGACCGGAGGAAGATTTCAGGTTCTGCCCAACAGAAAGGGTTGAATTAGAAAGTCAGGGCTGAGCCAGAATATCGTGTGTCGCCTTTATGGAAGACGACATGGTGCGAACCAGTGCCCCCGATTGACGGGCGCCTACTTTGAATGTGGCCAGCAGGTCGATGTGGCTAGAGATTGTCCTAGGAGACCATGAGGACAACCGTGCTGCTGCCGCCACCTATGGATCAAATTAGAGGGTACACGCCTCAGAACGCGCCGCAAGGAGGATAGCTTAGACCCCCAGTTCAAGGCACATTGTATGCCATCACATAAGGTTAAGCAGAGGCTGTGCTGACGTGGTCATAGGTATGGTTATGCTAAACGACCATCCTACTTATGCTTTATTCAACCCAGGAGCGACTCACTCTTTTGTTGCCGAGCAATAAGTTAAGTTGTTAGGATTAAGTCTTATATTGTTGGACTCGGCAATTTGAAAATCTACACCATTAAAGGATAAAGTGATAGCTGCTTTGGGTTGTTCTGGTTGCAAGTTAGGGATTGGTGAGCGAGAGTGGAAAATAGACTTGTTAGTCCTAGCCCTGTATGACTTTGATTTAATAATTGGTATGGACTGGCTCACTAAGTAACAAGCTAAGATGGACTGCTATCACAAGGTGATTCAGTTTGACCCATTAAAGGGTGAGAGCTTCAAGTTTGTCGGGAATCGAGGAGGACCCTCGATTACCCTAATCTTGTCATCTGAGGCAATCCATTTGTTAGACGAGGGTTGTTAAGGTTACCTAGCAACTTTTGTGGGTACGACAGTTGAGGAGCTGAAGATGGAAGATATCACCGTGGTACAAGAATTTCTAGATGTTTTCCCGAAGGAATTGCCAAGTTTACCGCCAGAGAGAGAAATTGAGTTCGTGATTGAACTAGCACCTGGGACAGAGCCAATCTCTAAGGCTCCTTATCGGATGGCGTTATCTGAGTTGAAAGAATTGAAGGTGTAGATTCAGGAGTTATTGGACAAGGGATTCATTCGTCCGAGTGCATCACCTTAGGGAGCACCAGTAACGAAGAAAGATGATTCGTTGTGTCTGTGCATCAACTATCGTCAACTCAATCAGGTGACGACTAAGAACAAATATCCACTCCCAAGGATCAATGACTTGTTTTATCAGTTGCAGGGAGCGTTGATATTTTTGAAGATCGACTTGAGGACAGGATATCATCAGCTCAGGAACAGGAAGGAGGACATTTCAAAGTCAGCATTTCGTACTCGTTATGGTCATTACGAGTTCACAGTGATGCCATTCGGGTTAACGAATGCTTCAGCTGCCTTCATGGATCTGATGAACCGAGTATTCCAGGAATATCTAGATCAATGTGTGATCGTCTTCATCGATGATATTCTGGTGTATTCAAGGAGTGATGAAGAGCACGAGAGTCATCTGAGATTGGTGTTGCAGACTCTGAGAGTTCACCAACTGTACGCTAAGTTTAGCAAGTGCGAGTTTTGGTTGACTCATGTTGCTTTCTTATGTCACGTGATTTCAGGCGAAAGAATGTCTGTGGACCCGAGCAAGATTAAAGCCGTAATCAATTGGCCAAGACCGACTACAGTGATAGAAATCTGAAGTTTTCTGTGTTTCGCAGGTTATTACAGATGGTTTGTGGAGGGATTTTCGACTTTAGCGTCGCCATTGACAAGACTCTTGAAGAAAGAAGAAAAGTTTGTTTGGATAGACAAGTGCGAGAGTAGTTTCTAAGAGCTGAAGCAAAAGCTGACTACCGCACCTGTATTGACCATTCCATCTGGTCTTGGAGGATTCGAGATCTATAATAATGCATCGTTCAAAGGATTGGGTTGCGTGTTGATGTAACATGGTAGGATTATTGCATACGCCTCCCGTCAATTAAGGCCTCCTGAACAAAACTACCTGACACATGACTTAGAACTCGCGGCCATTATTTTCGCCTTGAAGATTTGGAGACATTAGTTGTGTGGAAAAAGGTTCCAAATTTTCACAGACCATCAAAGTCTCAAGTACCTATTCTCTCAGAATGAGTTAAATAGGAGACAGCGCCAATGGATGGCATTGCTGAAGGATTACGATTATGATTTCCTATATCACCCTGGGAAGGCGAATAAGGTCGCCGACACTTTGAGTCAGAAGTCTTCAGTTGCTCACTTGTTGGTGAAGGAGTGGAATTTAATCGAGGGAGCTCGAGATTCAATATTCAAATTTGAGGTAGGCCACCTTTCAAGTCTTATGACCACTATCAGAATTAAACGAAATGTTCAGATCAGGATCAAGCTACTCCAGCTGACAGATCCAGACGTTTAGAAGATTCTACAAAAGGACATAGATAAGAGGAAGGCTGACTTTCAGATTTTTAAGGATGGAATGCTAAGGTTTCGAGGACGTTTGGTTGTACCTGACGATGTGGAGCTTAGAGAGAATATCTTGTCAGAAGCACATCGTAACAGTTACAACATTCATCCGAGGAGTACCAAGATGTATCAGAACTTGTGTCAATACTATTGGTGGTTAGGTATGAAGTCAGACATCGCCAAGCATGTCGCCAAGTGTTTGACATGTCAGCAGGTCAAAGCTCAACATTGCAAGTCGAGAGGACTTTTGCAACCTTTCAAAATCCCAGAGTGGAAATGGGAGCATATCACGATGGATTTCGTGACCGGCCTACCGAGGAGTCAGAGAGGTAATGATTCTATCTAGGTAGTAGTCGACAGACTGACAAAGTCGGCTCACTTCATTGTAGTTCGAAAGGATCTCAGTTTGGATAGGCACACTAAGTTGTATGTGCGTTAAGTAGTTCGTCTACATGGAGTGCCGGTTACAATAACTTCATATCGAGACCCAAGATTTATCGCCACTTTTTGGAGGAGCTTACAAAGTGCTTTAGGTACAAAGCTGCAATATAGTATGGCATATCATCCACAGACGGATGGTCAATCTAAGAGGACAATTCAAACCCTCGAGCACATGCTGCGAGCTTGTGTACTGGATTTTAAAGGATGTTGGAAAGAACAGCCTCATCTGGTGGAATTTGCCTACAACAACAGTTATCATCAGAGCATTCAGATGGCTCCTTTTGAAGCGTTGTATAGCAGATCGTGCAAAACACTGGTATGTTGGGATAAAGTTGGGGAGAGAAACATCACAGGCCCAGAGTTGGTTCAGATGTCAGTGGATGCAGTTGTAGTGATTAGAGGAAAACTAAAGACTGCTCAAAATAGACAAAAAAGTTACGTAGATAAGTGTCGGAGACCATTGAGATTATAAGTTGGTGATGTTTTTCTGAAGGTGTCACCAATGGGGGGAACTTCGCGCTTTAGAAAGAAAAGAAAACTGAGTCCGAGGTACGTAGGTTCATTTGAAATTCTAAAGAGAATGGGACCTTAGTGTATCGTCTTGCATTACTGTTGAGACTAGCGCAAGTGCACGATGTCTTTCACGTGTCGATGTTGAGGAAGTACGAGCCTAACCCAACCCACATGCTTAATTTCAAAGAAATGAACATGGATGACCGAATGTTATACGTTGAAAGCCCGATCCATATTGTGGACAGAAAAGAACAAGTTTTGCGTACAAATATCATCACATTGGTCAAAGTGGTCTAGTAACACCACGGCACTGAAGGAGTCACATGGGAGACTAAAGAGTTGATGAGACAGTTGTATCCCCACCTTTTTGTTTAAGTATTGTAATGGTTTAAATTTCGAGAATGAAATTTTTGTAAGAGGGGAAGAGTTGTGACATCCTAGATTTTTTCACTTCTACTTTCAATTAAATTAATCAGGCCTTTCATCGATGCGTCTATAAGGCTGTTCTCAGAGCTGATCACTCTCGAGATAACTAAACTATCAAGGGAAGCCATTAAGAAATTTAATGCTATAGACTTGAGAATTCGATCAAGAATCGGCTACTCGACCATGCTCCATGCTCATCTTAAGAGGTCATTCTAGCACAGTTAAAAATCGATTATAGATCAGAGATAGATTTGTCGAGCGAAGATGTGTGGCTAATTGTGGATGACTCCACTAAATTGAAAAAATTTTGTCGACCCACACTAGATTGATTTTTTTATCGTTTTGGTATCTTGTGTCCGTATTTGAATCATCGAGATTTTCACGACAACCGAGAGTCACCAATGTGTCGAGTGCGTTCATTATGGCTTGAAGAAAATTGACCAGGGGTCATTTGCACTAAAAATTTCTGAAAGCTACCCGCTAGCCTAGGTCGCACTAAAATCGCACCGAATTGAAATTAACCATGAAGTTGAATCTGATTTTAGAAATCGAAAGTTCTGTCATGTCACAAATCATTTTAAGAAAGATTTTTCTGCAAACCGAGACTTTTTGTGAAAAAGTCGGCATAGGGCTATTTTTGTCCAGAAAATGTCAGGGACTATTTCTTATCGCGCATTTAAGATGCAAATGGGATCAATTGGTAAGGAAAAATACTAATTTGATTGATGGTTCAATAATTGAATTTATAGAGGCTGTTTAATGTTGAATTAAGAAAGAAATGAAGTCCAATTGAAGGGAAACCAAGTGGAATTCGTAGCCCCCCACCACCCATGACATTTGGACCCTCTCAAGCTTCTAGAAAGGGGCATTATGGGCTGAAAAACATGGCTGGACACCAGCTGGTGGTGGGGGACCAAGGGAATGAGGACAAACTGGTCAAGGGGACCAAGGTAGCCCCCCTCATCCAAATCGGTTCCCCCTCCCCCTTCAAACGGTCGAGCAGCCCTTCTCTCTTTTTCATTGTGCTGTGAGAACTCTAAAGTTTCTAGAGTAAAAGCCAGCAACTGTGGAGGAGCCCTCGCCGTTGCGCCGGACCGCCGTTCATCACCTCAACCCACTCGCATCGCTCCTCCGTCCGCAAGAGCCCATCTTGCCTCACCATGCCACACTGCCGTCCTCTGCCATTCCTTGGACATCCCCCTGCCCCAGCAGTGTCCTAGATTTTCCTCCCTGGCCGTCAAACCCCCGTCCACCACAGTGCGTCACCACTTTCGTTCGTTGGGCTCGTTACAGCCATAGCTAGTTCAGCCTTGCTGTTTCCGCCCTCCCGATTGTTTAGCAACCTTTCTTGGTCCCAAGATTAGCCAAGAACAGAAAGCAAGCTAGCAGAGGGTTTCCAACACTATTTGGTCCATTTTGGTGCTTTCCTTATCTCGAAAGCTGGTCCTGCTTTGGAGAAGATCGTCCCCTATCGCGTCCCCATTGAATTGAACCGAGCGATTTGATTAACAAGTGAGTTTAACTCACTAATCCTCGCTTAGTAGGTTAATGACGCTTAAGGGTTGATTAGATTAAGTTAAGTATGGTTAGATGGTTAGATGGTTAGTTAGATTAGATTAGTGAATTTAATTAATTACCGATGCATGTTAGGTGGATAGTTAGTGCAATTAGGGCCTAGATAAGCTCTAATATTTATCTAGAATGATTCATAAATTTTTCGGGTCCATCTCGATGTTCAATTAGGCTTTACGGGCCTAAGTTTGACTTAATTGCATTTAATAATTATTTTCTGTAATTATTTAATTATCTATTTATTTTCCGGAAATTAGATCGGGATAGTCGGCGACTGGAATTTTATGCTGATTACTGTGGTATGGTCTGTTTATTTATTTGAGCTCTAAATTGTGTTGATTTGGTGTGAGTGTGATTTTAGGAATTTATTCCTAAAATTATTTAATTTCAGTAATTACTTGGAAAATAACCAAGCATCGGTTCAAAACACCAAAAATATTTTGGTGGACCATATAAAATGGTGGGATTTATGGAAAGGAAATTGCTATATTTTGGCTAAGGCCGACCGTGTACCCACACACGAGTATTTTTATCAGGTACGATAAAAATGGTAAATTGAATTAATGAGGATGGTATACTATATCTATCTGCGAGCAATATGCCAGCTTAGTTTGTGAGCAATATACCTTATCAACTTAGAGTGATCAATGTACTTATCAACTTAGAGAGAGCAATGTACTTATTAGCTTAGAGTGAGCAATGTACTTATCGGCTTAGAAGGAGCACTATTAGTATATTATATCAAAGTACGTGCTTTGATATGTCAGCTTAGAGTGAGAGCAATATACTATTTATTAGCTTAGTGCGAGCTATACTATCTATTATCAGCTTAGAGTGAGTAGTGTTGATATGATTGGACTTATTAGATAGTATTGAATGGACCGACCAAGCTAAGGTCGTGATAACATGAAATTGACTAAGTCAATTGATCGATGATTCGATCATTGTGCTGGATTTGATGTGATGATGTGATTTGATGATAGTATGAATTAAATTGGCTTGCATGGAGGAACTGAGGCCAAGGTAAATCCTCTGATTCGTGATTATGCCTAGGAAGCCCTCAAGGTGTATTTTTTGGGTCTTAGGGGGTTGAACTCGCTGAGACATCATCTCACCTCGTTGCTAGACAACATTTCAGTTCTCTAGATGGTAGCCCCTCCAAACCTTCCTGAATATTTTGGGCGACCTAAGAAGTTCACGGAATAGGGTTACCCTATTCCGATACACAACCACCCCGAAGGATTAGAATATGTGCTGATAAAGTTCATAGTTTGGGTTGATGTGGGTGAAACCAAAAAGGTGCCCCATCAATACAGGGTATGGTATCGTCATTATCATGATGGATGAAGGGATGGTCCTGTACCGAAATTTGAGGTATCTCTGTATGCCTTGGAGGTTGCTTTTGGGAAGGGTACCGCAAACCCTAAGGATTGATCGGTGGTAGATGCGAAGGATCCCAAGTTTGAAGATCCTGACTCTCCAGTGTACTCAGCAATAGGCTCCAACTGGAGCATCGAGGAAGGAGAGATCGTGGAGGATGATGACCCAAATGGGAACCCCCACCCTTGTTTTACAGACCCTGTGTTGTGAACTAACTTGAGTAGGACCTTACTTGCGTAGTTATATTGTAATATATACATTATGGTGTGCAATGTATATAAGTGTGGTTGTTTGGTTTTAAAAATTTATGGCCCTACTTTCTTATTCCATTGTTTTATTGTCTAGGGATTTTATATTTGCTTCCGCATGCGTATTCAAATGAATGGGTTGGCAATGTGTCCTGAGACGTCACTATTTAATCGACTAGTGAGCGATTGGTGCACGCCCGAGGATCGAGGTGTGACAATTTCATAGCCTCCTTCTTAGACAGGGGTGGCTTTACTTGAGATGTAGTGGCTCTCCATCTTTAAGCATAAGCTTTGAATATTTCAGTTCTCCTTTTCTCGACCTAAACTGATTCCTCTCAAGTTGGAGCGATCTCGGTGTTGAACTTATATTGTTGAAGGAATTCATCGGCAAGATCCTCCCAAGCATGGATTTTCTCCAAGTCCAACTCTATAAACCACGTCAACGTAGGACCAACCAAGCTATCCTGAAAGGAGTTAATCAAGAGCAAAGGATTGTCTGAGTAACGGGCCATCTTGCTCAACTAGTACTTTAAGTGGGTCTTAGGGCATCCAATGCCATCATACTTCCTTGTCAACTCGGGCTCTTTATAGAATTCAAGGACTTTAACCTTGATTAAGGGCGACAGTTTATCGAATCCCTACAATTTATAGCCTTGCAGCATGCAAAGGCATTCCTCAATCATTGCAAGGCGTCTTGAACTTTCTTCTTCAAAGTAGGGAGTTGGGGTCTCCTTAAATGGAGCCTCTAAATCTTTAACTGTTGGGGTTATAGTAGGAACCTCTTCAGCGTACCCTTTTCCCACATGTTCTGCTATCGACACATCAGAAGGTGTGGGGGGAGGATTCATGGTAGGAGCAACAGGAGCTACATGAGTTAAGTTTTTGATTTGGTTAGAGAGATCAGCTAACAGCACCATCATTTGCATCATTTGGCTAATAACACAAGCATGGGTATCTTCATTCTCCATTCTTGTTTGGTGTTGAGTACACATGATAGACCATTTTACAACCATCTTTCAGTACCTTTTGAAAGAAAATGACTCGAATTAGTACTTGTCAAAAGAAATCAAGAAAATACAAAACCTAATCAATTTTATATTTTCTTGAGATGAAATAATGATAAGAAGTGTATATGCTTTCAGTATCATATAACATCCTCTCATCAAAATTTCTTCAAAAAAAATTATACAATTGCAAAGGAACGACGACAAATCTTTAATTAGAATGCCCATTTTCTTAAAATTACATGAAAATGTTCATGAATTTTATTAATTTCATCGAACAATTACAAGGGAAACAGACTCTTGCATTCTTGAAGCTTACAAAGCGGTTCGATTTTACATGTTATATGAAAATGAATACAGGAAAACCTTAATAGAAAGGAGGGGAACACCAAGGAAATCCCTTTACAAGAAAATAATATAAGATGGAAACCTAAGGACTAGGTGGGATCGTGCGAAGATGCTTGTTGTCATGGGCCAAGCATTCCTCATTGATCAAGGCATCGTTTTCTTGCTCCTCAACATGAGCTCGCCAAAAACCTTGAGGCTCGGGAATATTAGGCAATTGAACCTCAAGTTCAGATTTTACTTGACGGAAGATGTAATCGATGGTAGCATGATGTGGCATCCCAAAAATTCAAGACGACCTCTAAGATGTATTAAAGTCCATGATTAGGTAATGAAATTACCTATGGTTTATGCTTTAGCCATTAGTTTTCTCTTAAGACTAAGTGTTATATGCTTGTGTTCATGAGTTTTTAAAATTAGTATTATAGGATAAATTAATAAGAAGAATTTATTCTTGGCTATGCACCTCATAGATTTAATCCATATAGATTAAATGTTACAAGATTATGGCCATATGAAATTGGAAATTTGGAATCTATAAAAGAAAGAATTAAAAGTGAATTATTAAAAGTAAAATTGGGGTTTAATTAGGCTTGGGTCTTAGGCCCAAGAGCATGGACCTTTGATGGGCCAAAATGGCCAGCCCATTGAAGCCCACGGATGGGCTGTCGTCGGCCACAAGGGAGAGGCCAGCCCAAATTCTTCCAAGCCCACTCCCAAGCCCATCTTGCATGTCTTGCCAAAGGCAAAAAGAAGACCCCATGCATTGGCCATTGTGGGTGGCTATTAATCATGACTAATGATGGGGTTTAGGGGAAACAAAAGAGAGGGAGAGTGGCCAGTGGAGGGGCTGTCACCCAAGCCGAGAGAGAGAGAGAGAGAGAGAGAGAGAGAGAGAGAGAGAGAGAGAGAGAGAGAGAGAGAGAGGGAGGGAGGGAGAGAGTTGCAAGAGAGAGAGGAGAAATCGAGAGAGGAAGAAGGAGCCGCTTGCCCGCTCGCCATCTATCCGTCCATGTGCCTCGTTTGCTAGATTTTGGAGGCAAGTTAGGATCCATTTTCTACTCTCGCATGTGTGTCTTGCATGTGTGCTTGAAATGGTGCTGAAATTCGGGTGTTTAGGAGTGAGAAACCGAATCTAGTGTGCTTTGTTTTTGAAATAGCTTGCTGTTTTCGTGTATACCGCCTGACCCAGAATATTGTAGAGGCTTTCATGCATGTTTCAAGTTGGATTTTGACTTTGACTCCTTCATAAAAGTTGTATACAACATCTCAAAGTATAACATACTAAAATTTGAGACAAAATGGTTGATTTTTAAGGGGTGAAACCCTTCTCCTACGAAGACACTAGATCTGGAACTGCTTTGTTGACCTCTTGGTAGTTTTGTGTGTTACATGCTGCTTTTTACCGAGAATCTCACTTTAAATTCTTCATGAAAGTTGTATAGAACATCCTAAAGACTAACATACTCAAATTTGAGGTAAAATGAGCAAGTGTAGCCTAGTGAAACGATTTTCTTTTGAATACGGTAAATCTGGTGACTATTCTTTGAGAATCTCACTTAGATCCCTTAATGAAAGTTGTAGGGGACCTCTTGAGACAAAAAATATCAAAATTTCAGAGAAAAATAAGAAACATAAGTAGGCGAAACCTTGATATTTCGGAGATAGCTAAACTGGACTGTTCGATACTAGAAACAGGAACTTCGAACGTCTATAGAAAATTATCTAGAACGAATCTGGCTAGATTTCTTCATGAAAAATCTACCTTAGGGTCTTGACTATAACCTGGTAAAATTTCAGAATTTTCGGAGGTCATTCAGGTATTTTAATTGAAATATTTCAAAAACTGCGCAATCTGACTTTGTCCGAATTTTGCATGTTGTAATGTGTGAGCTATATCTTTTTGTGTGAAGCTCTTTTGGGAATGTGTTCTTCATGAAATTGTTACCTTTATGTCTTATCTAGTACATGCTCTGATTTTGTGTTTTTTGAGGATCATATTGATATTTAATTTAAATGTTTTCCAAAATTGTGCAAGCTGGAATTTAGTAAATTCAAAAAGGCATGATATATGGACCATTCTAAGTTGTATGGACCCCATGGATTGTATTGTCATTAGTGATTGTATCTTGCTGCATTTATGATGATGATTGGAAATGCATATAAGAATTAAAATGATGAAAGTGATCTTGTTTGCCATTACATCATGTGCCATGCTGATTTTGAGACATAAATTGGTGAACATGAATTATGATAAATGAGGAAACTGTTGGAGGCAGTTGATAATGCCCTAGGAGTGTCAGGATGCCCGAGATGGGTTGTGCTGAATGCCCGGTTGTATTGTGATACATGCCCGGATGTCCTCGGGAGTTTCGAGATGCCCGGAATGGTTGGGTGCCAGAAGCCTCGAAGGTTTGTGCCCAAGGGGAATGCCTCGTGATGCCAGTTGGGATGCGAGATGCCCGGAATGTGGGGGTGCCGGATGCCCGGTGATGTGTGCCGGAGGTTTTTCTCACGATGCCAGGTTGGGGTGCGAGTGATAAAGTATGGGATGCAATTATTGATCCCGGGAAAGAGAGATGTGGTGATCGAATTGAAAGATAAAAGTGGAAATTGAATCATGCATATATGATATGATGATATGTGTGTGATATGATGATGATCACCCATGGTATGATGATATGTGTGTGATATGATGATGATCACCCATGGTATGATGATATGTGTGTGGCATGATGATGATCACCCATGGTATGATGATATGTGTGTGACATGATGATGATCACCCATGGTATGATGATATGTGTGTGATATGATGATGATCACCCATGGTATGATGATATGTGTGACATGATGATGATCACGGTATGATGATATGTGTGACATGATGATGATCACCTATGGCATGATGACATATGCATGGCTGCAAGGTAAGTTATGCTTGGATGCAATAATGGCATGTACTATGTTATGATTGTTATGATTGTATTGTGTGGTGCATTGAGTGGTTTATTGGATCTTTTACCTGCTGAGTGGCTGTACTCACCCCTTCGGGGACCAACATTTCAGATTAGAAAAATGCCGCTCCCTACCATCGTGCGGGACACCTTCTATGGCCTTCCATCGGATGCAGAGGTAGAGTGTACGGAGATTGACTGCGTTACTGTCCCTGGACTGACATTTGTGTGAGTGCGAGTGCTGGTTATGTACAATTTAGGCCTGGCGAGGGCCCTATAATCCAGGAATTTCTATCAGTTCATGTCCGTCGAGATGGAGTGTTTAGGGGGATGTTGCCACCACCACCGCCCGACGCACCAGGATGGGTGTGATGGCCGCGTGAGGAGTAGAGAGCTGACGTTTCTTTTTGGGAATAGCCGCCACTGATAGATGGAGGATGACACGTGATCACTTTAGGGGTCGAATTAACCTTTTGGGATGTGGCCAAGTGTAGCTAAAAATCTTGGCTTTCTTTTGTTGTATCGACCCGAGAAAATCCATCATGAAAATATGTAAATAAAAGTGGCTTGGCTTTATCTTTTCCTATGGAAATTAGTGGTGTGCATTGTATCATGATTGTTGGAGGGAGAGATGGTGATATTAAATTATGCTTCCGCTTATAAGTTGCGCTGGGACCATTTTCAAAAAAAAAATGCCTATGAACTGCGATGCTTCTACTAAGAGATGTAACTAGTGTTCATTAGGTGTAGTGATAGGTAAATGTGGCGACCTTAGGTGGTTTAGGGGTGCCACACATGATGAGTCCTCATCTCTCCCTCCAAGTTGGCTTCATCCATGGTGATCACATAATGCGAGGAACGGGAGTACTAAATTCCCATAGCGGCTTGAATTGCCGCCTTGATACGGTCGATTTGGTTTTCCTCAATGATTTCATTGTGATAATCAATACGATTTTACCCCAGCTTAAGGATTGGCGAGATCATTTGAAGTGCGCGATATTGGCAAAGCACCCTTAAAGGGTAATATGACATTAAACCTGTCAATCCCACAATGGGGAGTGGGTTGTCAACTCCACTAACAAGGCACACCTCGAGATTCCTAAGCCACCGAACATCCCATTGGATTAAGCTAGGGTTGAGGTTTTTGAGTAAATGAAACTATATAGAGAAAAACCATGACGGAAAGAATTCATTTCTTTGGAAAAATCTAAAAATGGGATGATGATATTTCTTAACATCGACAATCTTCATGTGAGGGGCGAATTATTTGATATTCGAAAAGAGCCAAATTTGGAGAAGACCTAATAAGGCTCTAAGAGTTCATTGGCCATTTGCTTTGAAACAATTAAGAGACACGAAAGTTTCAGCAAGGATCATGTGTAACAATTAAAGGCGCACACTTGATTGACAATGTGAGTGACTAGAGGATCCATTGTTTTTCGATTATATGGGAATACCACAAAGCCAAAGAATATGAATAGGAAGACACAAGGAATTTGATTCCCAAATTTAGGCTTAAGGCTAAGGAAATGATATTCAAGAAAAGTATAAGGCATGGAATTCCAGTTTCCTTTAAGAATGGCCCTAATTTTGTCGGTAGGGATATTGAGAAATTGACTTAGAAGAGATATTGGATCTTGGTCAATAGGAGGAGTGACGAAACCTAAAGAAGCTTTACCTAACCTGATGGCTTTTCGGAACTTCTCAATTGTAGGGGCAACTTCATATCGATTAAACACGAAAGTGGAAGTCATGGGATTTCAAAAATGAGCCAATGCTTTAACCATCGCGATACATGGTTCAACTTTTAATAAAGTAAGGAGGAAACCTATGCACTTTTCCATGTAATCTTGATGTCTTGGGTTGAGATTCTCCTAGAGAATCTTGAGATTCCTTAGCACGGGGACAGCGTCCAATTCGAGTTTACCCATCTAAACCTAAACCTAAACCTAAAGGGGTATCTGTGATTAAAACGCATAGTCGTTGAAATATAAAGCACATAATTAAAATATGAAAAGTAAGAAGATAAGAACGATAAGAAAGGAATGATATCTTACCCACCAAACACATAGCAAGCACATATCACATTTCACATGAAACTGTGAGGTTTTGATGCCTGGGGTGAGAGTGCTAAAGGCTTAAGGTTCCCATCCCAAATGTGGTACCCCTCGACGGCCCCCGATCCGATTAAGGTTGCCACAGTTCGCTTACCATTCACTTTTCCTAATAACGTGTCACTCTGATACCATTTCAATTGCAGCAGGTCCATACGACCTGGGGGTTTACATCTTTTTTTTTTTTTTTATCGGTCCCTTGCGCAATTCATGTAGTAGAAGCACATTCATCAACTCCCTTCCCTATATTCAGAAAACGATGCACACCAACTAAACATGTATAAGTAAAAGCCGTACACTTTTATTTACTTAAACCAGATGGACATCATTCATTGGTACATCAAAATGCCGTAGTCTTCTATATTTGGCTACACTTCAAAAGATGACTAACATCTCCTCCAACAGTCATACACTTAAAGTCCATCAATCAGTGTCGGCGTCCAAAAGTTCCTTCCCTTGCTATCCTCCTCCTTGCGGTCATGTCTAATCACTTGATCCATCTACTAGTAGTAGTGGTAGCAGAGGTGTCTCATCTAGTCTGAAATGTTGGTCCCCGAAGGGGTGAGTACAACCACTCAGTAGATAAAGGACTAATATACCACTCGATGCATCATGCCACACAATCATCACAATCATAGCATTACATGTCATTGAAGTATCCATGCACAATTTACCTTGATATCATGCACAAGTCATCATACCTCATGTACATACATCATCATATAGTCATCACTATCATGTCATACACTTACCATCATCATGTCACATGTACCACCATCATTACCATGCATCCATGCATTCATCAATCATCATATAACATGTACCATCATCATTACCATGCATCCATGCACATATCATCATCATATCACATGTACCATCATCATTACCATGCATTCATCAATCATATAACATGTACCATCATCATTACCATGCATCCATGCACATATCATCATCATATCACATGTACCATCATCATTACCATGCATTCATCAATCATATAACATGTACCATCATGCCATAGGTGCACATACAACCATGATTCATATCATCCATGCTATCAAGCATACATCACCATGAGATCCATTCATGCCTTCATGATTGCATTTTCAATATCAAATAGCATCAATTTATTTTCATAAGCCGATCATGCATCATGCCATATGCATACACCCATGCACATGATTCATTTTCAATTCTTATCGTTCATAAGGATCTCATCAGTTTTTCTTTCCAAGGACCAATGTTTGCATCCCACAATTCATCGCTTGCATCCAACTAGTCATCGCGAGTAACCTCCGGGCATGTATCCAAGATACAACCGGGCATCCGGCACCCCCACATTCCAGGCATCTTGTATCCCAACTGGCATCACGAGGAACCTCTGGGCATGTATCCAAGATACAACCGGGCATTCGTCATTTACACTCCCTGGTCGGGCATCTCGCATCCCAACTAGCATCACGAGGCATCCCCCCGGGCACAAACCTCCAGGGCTTCCCGAATTACGTACCGACATACCACCAGGATTCCCCCCTACTCTGGAATTACGTACCTTATACCACCGGGCATCTCGAAACTCCCGAGGACCCTCCGGAATTACGCCACTAGGCCACCGGGCATCCCGACACTCCCGGGGCATTATCAACCGCCTCCAACAATTTCCTCATTTATCATTGTTCATGTTCACTAATTTATGTCTCAAAATTAGCATGGCATATGATGTAATGGCAAACAAGATCACTTTCATCCTTTTTAAATTCTTATATGCATCTCCAATCATCATCATACATGCAGCAAGATACAATCACTAAAGACAATACAATCCATGGAATCCATACAACTTAGAATAGTCCATATATCATGCCTTTTTGAAATTTACTAAATTCCAGCTTGCACAATTTTGGAAATCAATTAAATTAAATATCAATATGATCCTCAAAAATCACAAAATCAGAGCATGTACTAGGTAAGACAATAAGATAACAATTTCATGCAGAACACATGCCCAAAAGAGTTTCACACAAGAAGATATAGCTCACACAAGTACAGCATGCAATTTCGGATAGAAACAGATTGCGAAGTCTTTGAAATAATTCGATTAAAATACCCGAAAAACCTCCGAAAATTATGAAATTTTACCAGGTTATAGCTAAGGCACTAAAGTATATTTTTCATGAAGTCTTCTAGGCCAGATTCGTTTTAGATAATTTTCTATAGTCATCCGAAGCTTCTGGTTCTCACGCCAAAACGTCCAGTGTAGTCATCTCCGAAATACCGAGTTTTTACCCACTTATTCTTCTTATTTTCCTCTGAAATTTGGATATTTTTTACTTCAAGAGGTCCCCTACAACTTTCATTGAGGGATCTAAGTCAAATTTCCAAAGAATAGTTACCATATGGGTCCATGAAGTCTCGGGTGTCCAGTACCGCGTCTCCAGATTTACCTTCTTCAAGAGTAAATCGATTCACTAGGCTACACTTGTTAATTTTACTTCAAATTTTAGTATGTTAGTATTTAATATGTGCTCTACAAGTTTCATGAAGAAGTCGAAGAGAGATTCTTGATAAAAATCGACATACAACCACAGATCTACCAAAAGGTCAGCAAAAACGTTCCAGATCTAGTGTCTTCGTAGGAAGAGGGTTTGACCCCTTAAAGCTACACCATTTTGTACTAAATTTTAGTATGTTGTAGTTTAAGATGTTGGCTAAAAATTTAATTAAGAAATAAAAGTCAAAATCGAACTCAAAACATGCATGCAAGCTCTCACAAGATTCTGGCTCAGGCGGTCCATACGAAAACAGCAATCATATTCAAGAACAAGGCACATTTTTGCTTCAGTTTTGCGTACCCTAACATCCGAAACTCACCACAAACAAATCATACATGCAAGGCACACATGCAAGAGTGGAAATCAGTCCCAACTTGCCTCTAAGATCAAGCGGACGACAGCAAACGGACGGCACATCGGCGACGGATGGATGGCGTGCGGGTGGCGACGGGCGAGCTCCTTCCTTTCTCTCTTCCGCTCTTCCTCTCTTTCTCTCTTTCTCTCCTCTCTCTCGGCACCTAGACCGACCACTCCCTCTCTCTCTCTCTCTCTCTCTCTCTCTCTCTCTCTCTCTTTTTGGTTGTATATATATGCATGCAAATCTTATTTTGCATGGGGCACACTTGTCCCTAAGAAGGAGACAAGTGTCTCCCTTGTTGAAGACACTTGGAGGCCATGTGGCTCCTCCTTCTCCCCCTCCATGCATCGACATGGGCCGGGCTTATGGCCCACTTTAGGCCCATCTCACTTGGGCCTAAAGTCCAAACTTAAATGGCCCAAGTTTATTTTTAATAATACATCTTAATCCTCAATTTAAATAAATACCTAATTGCATAATAAAAGGCCAAAAGACTTTGCAACATAGTTTAATAAAATCCAACTTATAAAATTCATGGCCAAATACGTAATTTCCTCATCAAATAAAATCCTTGGTCTCACATGAACATAGGATACGTTTCCAACAACAATAATTATCCATTTATATAAATACAGATCATTCTTATTCACTTAGCCATAAATCTTGAAATCATAATTCAATAAACTCCTACTTATAAAACACATGGCCGTGAGTTATTTTTGGGATGCCACACCAAAGGATAAAAATAGTTTACCCACTGCTACTATCGTCGGTCAGTGCTATTGGGACGAGTGAATCTATGTAAGTAATGGAATACCACAAGTATTCACTCACATATTCCACCCATAAACTCTCCTAAGGTCTTCAATTGAGCGATCGGGGTTTTAGACCGCGATTGTGTGTGTAGTGTCATGCTAAAACTTGTAAACACGCGTTTAAATTTAAGCATCCAACGCTTCAATGTAAACCCTCATACATTCATAGATCCTTACACCACTTGCAAAACAAATGGTTTACAAGCATGCCTCCCCTTCTAACTCCCACCTACAAGACCAATTAACATGAGGTTAGCGACTAACTAGATTTTCCACTCGACTTTGACATACAAGCGATTCTACACAAGACACATTTGTTAAAACACAACAACTATTTTTAAACGGCTTCAAGTCCTCTTAACCTAGTAACTAGTTCTTAGTGGAGTCGCCAAGCCTGTCGTGACCCGATCTTGCTGCCCATCAATCCCTCTCGCAAGGACAGGAAGAGGAAATGTCGGGTTTAGAGGTACTTGATCACAAGAGTTCCCTCACGGCTTGCGTTCCAAAAGACATCATCACCTCGCCTTTTGGATCAAGCCTCTCGTGAGTTCCCTCCACGAGATTGCAAGCTCTCCCAAGCTGATACCCTACGTGATAGCGGAGTGTCATGATCCATACCTACACAAGTGACACACCTTAGGAGAAGAGATCGGGTGTGGATATTGGATCTAAAGGTACCTTTACCATGGTAACCCTCTCAATAGTACACTTCGCCCATAAGGATGGTATCACTTCATCCTTTGGGGTGCTCCCACATCAAGTTTATGCTAAACCATGGTGAGTTTCATCGAAACTCGTACCCTTCGTGATGGGTTTATTTATACAATCTAGTTATTTTAAAACAACCTAAAAATAAAACATGAGTTGCCACTAGCCTCGTTTCGGGGGTCGGCTAGAAAACCCAATCGAGGGTCGGGAGTGTTCCCTCAATTCCTACGCAACCAAATATTTAGGTTCGAGTTGGGTTACGCTTATATTTCTATTAGCGTCCTTTTGATACCTAAACAATATATTGTGTTTACTTAACATGTCCATGCATTTCTTCTTATATTTTCAGGACTGTTAGTCCTAAACTAAGCGATCATGCGTGGTTTATCATTTTCATACTATTCTATTTCTATAAAACAAAAAGGAAAAAAGCAATCAATGGAATTGAAATCACGAGACGGTAAGTATATAATCAAGGAAAGCAGTAAATCTACCATGCAATCCTAAAAGATATAAAAGAGAAACATAATTGAAAAAAGATAAGAGGAAGAAAGGAAACCCATAACTCGTCAGGCTTTATACAACAAATGGATCCAAAGACATATGTCGGGAAAATGAATAGTACACGATAATGGTTAGAATGGACATTGACCTCCACTATCTTCATGCTTTCTCCATCTTCGAGGTCCTAATCTAAACCTAATCTAGAAACTTATAACTCAGTGCATACAATGGAAAGAAACAAACATACACATCAAAACAATGAAAAACACAACATCATGTCAAGATCAATCATTTAAAGAAATTTCAATATGAAAGTCAAATTTTGGGGCCTCGAGGTCGGCCTTTGCCTTTCATGCAATGGTCCTACCAAGACACCTACCCAATCCATTTTTAGACTTATAGCAATTATTGACCAATTGTGTTCTCGCATGATCAATAACACTTATAAGTCTCTTAACTAAGGGATCTATGTGATCTAGGGTTTTTCCTCAATATCATGCATCGACCCTACTATTCATTTAAAAGTCACATGCATTGCAGAAATTTAAACATGCATGCAAGTCTTTTGGACCTTGTTTCTCAACCAATCAAAAATATGAGTGAGCTGTCTGTGGATCACTTATTACCAAAGTCATGTGCCAATTACAAACACAGGCAATTCTAAATGTATGACATAATTGTATGCACGGAGGGTACATGTGATGTTTCAAAGACATCTTTTGAAATCATTCACAAAAAATTTTGAGATAAAGTAATGTCTTGGCTATGAAAGGCATTCAATTGCGAAGGTTAACCCGTGGCTCACATAAATACACTCACAAGCATCACATGCATTTTAAACACAATTCAAATCGTAACTTTCACGTATCAAATAAGGATTTTAAAAAGGGTTGAAAATAATTAGGATTAAGGAATATCTAGGCTATGGAACACTTTCAATTGTCAAAGCTAGCCCGAGACTTGCATAAATGCACTCACAAGCATTGCAGGCATTTTGAATATGGTCCAAACCACGATTTTTCCTTAAGCCAAATTGAGCTTTGGAAAATAATTTTTTTTAGAAATTGTTTTTGGGAAACATCACATGTACGAAAGTATTTTTGAAAGATGCAATTTGAAAAGGCCATTTATTTAACAACAAATATCAAAGCATTTAGAATAGATTCCATGAAGATGGCATGGCCAAATTCATACACAAACTAACCTAAAAGGTATAACTAAATAATCACAATCATATTCATATCAAGAAATTTTTTTACCAAATAGGATGTTACAGCAAAATTGAATAATATCCATCAACAATCTAGTTATGACAATTTTCACTAATATGGAAGACATAATAACGAACAACATTCATAATAGATTTTTCCTAAACGAGCTACATATGAATTTATAAAACCATCCATTCTAGTTCTATATTTGTTCGAAGAAAAAGCTTAACTAATTCCATGCTTAAAAATCAGACAATAAGCAACAGCATATCAAAAAGTTATCAAAACAGCAGGACACTTTGCCAATATCACAAGGATTTCTCCTATTAAAACAAAGCTAAAAATCACCAAATTTTCACATAATGTAGCCAACATGTTGATAAAAAAGTTTTGATGAGAGACCAAGTGCATAATCCTAATATAAAAAATGAACAAAAATATCAAAGGTTTGTCCAAACAAGGGTTAGAATAGGGGTTCGAATTTGATCCCATGTCCAGATTCTGATCTAGTCTTGAAAAAAAATGGAAAGTGGTCTAAATGATGAGTGATTTGCATGAAATGAGTGGCATTGGAAACCTCTAAGTGTGCCTTATGACTTCCTAGAAGGGCTCGAGTCCAAACTAGGTCAATTAGGCGCTCTAAGATCAAAATCTCTACAAATGTGCATATTAGTAACACAAACATGCATCAATAAATCTCAAAACCATTCAAGTAATGCACAAATGGCATGAAGAAAATCACATGCGACATAGAATTAGATGTGACTAACAATTGAGGTGATCATCTAACCTTAAATCGGCATGAGAAAATGTGGCATCCTGGAAATTCAAAGCCAAGCCTTAAGGTGTGTTAAATGTCTTTAATTAGGTGATAGAATTTTATGGCTTATGCTTTAGCCAATTTGTCTTTTAATTTGATGAATTTTGCTTGTGATTGCGGAAATTTAAATTTAATTAGTTAATGCTTGGCCATATGATTTAAATTTCAATAATTAAAAATATCCCAAGACTTTGGCCAAGATGAAATTTTGAATTTAGAAATATTTATAGAAAGGAATTCAAAAAAAAAAAGAGGAGAAAATAGGCTTATTTTCGAAATGGGCCTTGGACCCATTAGCCTAGAGCTTGGTGGGCCAAGCTAGTCGGCCCATTGGGCCCAAGAGAGGGAGCTCGACCAGCCCAAGGGGGGATGGCCGGTTGGGCCTAAGCCCAAGCCCATTAGCCCAAATCAAATTCAAAAATTAGTGTGACAAGTGGCATAAAGTAAAGAGCATGCATTGGCCATAGGTGTGGTGGATCAATCATTACCTATGATGAGCCTAGGGGAGTATAAAAAGGGGGATTTGGAGAGAGAGTGGCCGGTTGCTTCTTCATTTCCGTCCAAGAGAGAGTGTGCGAGAGAGAGCTTGAGCGGAGGAGAGGCCGAGAGAGAGGAGGTGGAGCCGAGAGTTGCCGCCGCCGTGTCTCGCCGTTCGTCCGCCGTCCGACCGTCCTACGCCGCCGTGTGTTTCTGTGTTCTTCTTTAAGGCAAGTGGGGGTCCATAACTTCTCTTGCATGATGTTTTTTTTGGTTGCATGTTAGATTTTAGGTGTGGTTTGGGCGAAGAACCGAGGTAAGGATTGCATGTGTTCATGTAATGTGACTGTTTCCGTTCGGTTTGTGGTAGACAGTTTCTTATTCGAGCTTGCATGTGTATTTGGAGTGTGATTTTGGCTTCGGTGTCTTCATGAAAGTTGAAGCTAACATCTTGAGGTATGACATACACGAATTTCATGGAAAACGAAGGTGATATGAGGGGTCAAAAGTTCTATTTCACGGAGGCTTTAGATCTGCGAATTTCTTACTGACCTCTTGATGATTTCTTGGTTGCATGTTGATTTCTGTTGGAGATCTCACTTTGTTGTCTTCATGAAAGTTGTTGGTAACATCCTAAACTACAACATACTCAAATTTGAAGAGAAATGAACAAGTGTAGCCTAGTTAATCGGCTGGATCTTTGAGACGGATGGTTCTGTTGAAGTGAACCGAGACACCCGAGACTTCAAGGACTTAAAAGAGGATCATACTTTGGTTATTTAACCTAGATCTCTTCATGAAACTTGTAAAGAACACATTGAAATATAACATACTCGAATTTCAGAAGAAACGAAAGAGATTTGATGGGTCAAATCTAAGTTTTTCGGTGATGTACGTTCTGGACGAAACGGTAGAGGTTCCAGAAGCTTCATGGAGTTGTATAAATTAATCTATAAATAATTTGGCTTAGAGTTCTACATGAAAAATGCACGAAAATGTGTTGGCTATCACCCTGTAAATTTTGGGAATTTTCGGAGGTCATATGAGTATTTTAATTGAATTAATTCGAAAACTGTGCAATCTGGCCATTTTCCGAATATTGTGAGTATTTTGTGGAAATTTGGGAAATTATGTAAAATGCAAATTAGCCATGGATTTTATGTGAAATTTGATTTTAATTGTTTTTTTGATGATTGATTGAAGATTATGATTTTTGGAAAATCATAAATATTATATTTAATATTTATGAAAATAATAATATAATAATATAATAATATAATAATAAAATAATAAAATAATAAAATAATAAAATAATAATAAAATAAAAGGTGGATTATTTTATTGGTCATGAGTTCTATGGAATTATGATGTATTGCTATATGACATTGATGCATGTATGATCATGAATTATGATGTACTAATATATGGCATTGATGTATGAATGATCATGAATTATGATGTATTGTTATATGGTATTGATGCATGTATGATTACGAATCATGATGCATGTGTGTGAACAATATGCCATGAAATAATAAGATGAAAAGGATGATAAAAAGTGGAAAGTGATATGTGAGTAAGAGGTTGTGGCGGAGGATGTTGTATGGTGGCCTGGTGGCGTAATTCCAGAGATTCCCTGGAAGTTTCAGGATGCCCGGAATGTGGGGGGCCGGAAGTCCGGTTGTATCTCGGATACATGCCCGGAAGTGACTCGCGATGCCAGGATTAGGGTGCGAGATCCCCGGTTAGAAGGGTAAAGGCCGGAAGTCCCTGTCGGAGGTTTCTGCCCGAAGGGAGGTTCCTCGTGATGCTAGTTGAGGTGCGAGATGCCCGGAATGTGGGGGGCCGGAAGCCCAGTGGCCATGAGATGGCTGGGATACTGGGAACCCTGTCGGAGGTTTCTGCCCGAAGGATTGATAATGATACCCTGTCGGAGGTTTCTGCCCGAAGGGATGGTGATGATTTGAGAAAAGATAATGTGGGGATCAATTGATAAATAAAAATGGAAATTGATCTATGATGTGATATGCATTGTGATGCATGGCCAATGATGATGTGATATGCATGGTGATGCATGGCTAATGATGATATGATGTGATATGCATGGTGATGCATGGTTAATGATGATGTGATATGCATGGTGATGCATGGCCAATGATGATATGATGTGATATGCATGGTGATGCATGGTTAATGATGATGTGATATGCATGGTGATGCATGGCTAATGATGATATGATGTGATATGCATGGTGATGCATGGTTAATGATGATGTGATATGCATGGTGATGCATGGCCAATGATGATATGATGTGATATGCATGGTGATGCATGGCCAATGATGATATGATGTGATATGCATGGTGATGCATGGTTAATGATGATATGTATGCTATGATGATGCATGAATACGCTTGTCATCAAAAAGGTAAGTGATGCCTGAATTGTATGTTGGTATGCATGGTGCACTGAGTTGTTATTGGATTTCCCTATCTGCTGAGTGGTTGTACTCACCCCTTTTGGGAATAACATTTCAGATTAGCACTATGCCGTTGCCTGCTGTTTCGCGTGGCGTGTTTTACGGTATTCCGTCTGACGTCGAGGTGGAGATGACTGAGATAGACTGTCCCTCGGTACCCGGATTGACTTTTATCCGAGTACGATGCTTAGTCATGTATGATATCGGCCTGGCTGGGGGCCCCGTCATACAAGAGTTCATTTCTGTTCACGTCCGTCGAGATGGTGCTATGCGAGGGATGCTGCCGCCGCCACCACCTGACGCACCGAGATGGGTGTGAGATCGCATGCGAGGAGTAGGAGCTAGATCACTTTTTGATGTAGATAGTCGACACTTTCGATGGGGGGTTTTTGTGCTCGCATGATGTTGAGGGTCGAGGTCTCTTTTTGAGGTTTTAGGCTGGACATGGCAGAGTCTTAACCTTTTCTGTTCCTTTTGTACCGACCCGAGGAAAAACCCCATCTCGCTATATGTATGTATGTAAGCAAAGCGTCAACGTTATTTATAAAATCCTGATGTGTAATTGGTGTGTATTTGTATCATGGGTTAGTAAGGGAGATGGAGATGTTTAATTTGCTTCCGCTATGAGTCGCGCATGGGACCGTTTAAAAAAAAAATGCCTGTAATCTGGCAAGGCTTAATTTAGCCAAGAGATAGAGATGGTAAAAGATGTAACACCGGCGCTGGTGACGACCTGCGAAGGGTTCGGGGTGTCACAGAAAATGTCATACAATTTGATGACAATACGAGTTGACTCAAGATTCATGATGAAATGCTTGAGAGTTTCTAGGTAAACATGTGCTCTTACAGCACATTAATCATGTAAAATGACACTCAAATGTAGTGACGTGAACATGTATTCAAACCTTATAACATGAGGTTTAAGTGTCAAGAAAACATTATCACAACATTTGGACTCTAAATGTCTCAAACAAGCATGGTAAGATGCATAAATGGCAAGATTTCATTTCAATATTGATTTCACAGAACATGTGCAATTTCAGCCATCTCAAGACATACAAAATCTTTCAGAAAATCCTACATATAGACCATGCAATGATGAACGTTTCTTGTTAAGGGTTCAAAACCTAAATGTGATCGTACGAATCACAAAAAAAAAAAAAATAACAAAACAGAGATGTACATTTAGACTATGTACTGATGCAATACATTTTAACCTTAACTCATGCAATTGATTCACTTACCAACGTCAAGACTTTGCAAAGCATGCATCAATTGAACATATGTATCATGTATTTCAACTTTTATGAAGGATTTGAGACCAAATAGGTGCATTTATAGACTTAATTTCATCAAAACAAAACTTGGACCATTGCAAGACAGATTGTCCTATGTTCAAATGTAAGCAATTTTGACCTAGTTATACATGTCTAAAAATTTCAAAAAAAAATATATACAGGATGTGCACAACACTAATACGAACCACTTTTATGAAGGAAAGTTATTCCAAAACTCAAAAAAAAAAAAATCAGTACAAAAATGGCAAAATCATAGATCAACACAAAACAAGCTGACTTACGCTTGGATCTGAGTAGATCTGACCTAGTTAAGCACATCCAAAAATCATAAAAAAATTACAAGATGTGTACAAAGTGATGTGAAACAAAACTCGTGAAGGCAAGATTATCCAAAAATTATCATGGAAGGATACAATAAAAATAGAAAAGTCTCATGTTAGAGAAAAAACAAAATCGAAAATCCAACCGAACAACAACAGAATCACTCATCTTTGGAGATTTTTTTAGGGTCAAATGATGCTCGATTGGAGCGTGCGACCTACCATTTCAAAGCTCAGGATGTCTATTATCTAATTCTACGAGGACTCAAGTTCAAATGATGTCATTCCAAACCTCGTTTTGGTCAAAACAGTAAATTAGTCCTAAGGCTATGGAATTGTAGATTTAAGCAAAATCAAGCACAATCATTCAAGTTCAAACTTCATAAACTCATCAATGATCAACATATATCACTAACATTGAACCCTAGCCCCAACCGGCTAATTCGACTTCGCTTCACGAGGTTTAAGATCAAGAAATTACCTTTTTATGCAGTTTTTATCGATTTCGGTCGCAATCAAGTAGAATTTTTGCCGGAACTTTGATTGAATCTTCACGAACCTCCTAGGACCAGATTTTGTTTGGGTGGAAGATCGGCGATTGGCACTGATGTGATTGAATCGGCCAATCAGGTAATAGACTAGTTTGATTACCGATCCTTTGTGCCTCAACTGAGAAACCGTCGAACAGAGCTATGGTTTCCTCTTTGGTAACCTATGCTGGCGATCGAGGATAAGAGGAGCTCAAGGACCTCTGAGCTGATTGCTTCGATCAAGTGGCTGCTAGTGAGGGGTGAAACTAGCGGCAATTTTGAGAGAGAGAGAGAGAGAGAGAGAGAGAGAGAGAGAGAGAGTCTGATGGAGGGAAAATTTCACTTGTATACTCTCTAAATTAAGTGATTTCAGTCGTCGATTTGATTCAACGGTCGAAATTTCAATCCAACAGTCAGAAATTGATTTTAAAGGCTCCATCATGATCTCAAGGTATTGGATAATTGATTTAGTAGCTTTGATTTGCAAAAAACCAAGCTAAAATCGAGAATTGCAGCAAAATGTCGGATTATGGGTTAATTTGCAATTTGATGAATTTCGAGATCAATCTGTAAAATTTTGGGAAATTTGAGGTGCATAAGTGAAATTGACATTAAGAGGATCCCAAAACCGGTCGTTGGAGGTTAGGAATTGATTGGCAAGGGGATGAACCAGCCAACCTCGCCGACAGCCAATTAGACCAATTAGACCGATTTGGTCCAATTCGGTCGGATTTTAACCGGTTCTTGACTAATTTGGTCTAGTTCTTGCTTTTCATCCACTTGGGACCCCTGTGGGTTTAAAATTTATGTAATTTGGTCCCTAAAAGGATTTTCACCCTATTGAAGAAGAAATTGGCCAATTAATGTACAATTAAGCTAATCAAACCTTATGAACGTGATCTAGGAATCTCCTATTGATCTAATTGAATGATTATCATAAAAAACAATAAGTCAAAATCATGGGTACTTTGGATTGGGCCTAAACGGCTAAAATGATAAAATTTGCAATTTAGTGGGCGAAATTGTAAATTAACCGAACTTGAACTCAATTGGTGTCACAATTGCCCTATGTAATGAACTGCCCATGTGCAAGATCACTTATCACATTCAATTTGACCTTGAATTGAAGCACTCAAGTGTAGGTCAAAAATGGATCTAAGCCTAATATTAAAATTGGACCTAGATTCATAAAATTAAACCATAGCCATGAATGAGTCAATTTGAATTTTGTCGATTGAAGCTTACTTGCTTGATTTTTAAATGCTTGCAAGGATAAAATTCTTCAAATTGATAAGTTTTGATGTGAATTTTCCAAAATCGATTTTAGATTTGGACTTATCTTAAGAAAATAAGTTAGAAACAATTGTCCATTTACAAGTTATGAATGATCGATTTTGGTCTCCTAATTAAGGCTCAAAATGGCAATTCGCAGTTTGACTCAATAAATCACAAAATTGAATGCGCAAGTAAATTTAAGATAGTCCCTAAACCAAATGTCAAATAAGGAACTATACCTAATTATAACTAAAATAAAAGTAATTTTATTTTTGGTCAATTTAGAACATAAAACTGAAAAATTCATAAATTAGGGTTATTAATCGAATTTTGTGAAATTTTCGACATAAAAGTCAAATTGACATTAAAAGAAATGTATTTGTACATTTTAATTTTTTTTTGGGTCAACTGTTTGATCAAAAGTCAACCATTTAGTTGGCATTTCCTAAAAAGTTGATTTTTTTGGTCAATTTTTTTGAATTTTTGAGAAATTGATTTGATAAAAAAAATGAAATTAAGGCTAAATGGCATTTTTTGGGGGTAAAAAGTTAATTTTTGACCCAGGATTGACTTTTCGTTAAAGAGTTGACACTGAAAAGTCAATCCAAAAGTCAACCATTTGACTTTTTAGGTTTTTCTCAAAAATGAACTAGAAATTATTTTAAAAACGACAATGCAAAAGAAAGAAATAAAAAACAACACTTTTTGGCCAAGAGATGGGGTTCCATCGTGATCAGAAACCCAGACCTCGATTTTTACTTTTAATAACGCATTTACTAAAAATTAGGTGTCAACAAGTACTTGGAATACTCAGTAAGTATAGCATCTAACCTTCGATTAGAACCTTGTTTTATCATCAACGCTAGTTGAAACATCTCATGCAAACTATGTCTAAGGCAAATCAATAGCAAAGATGCAACAATGCTCCTTGAACATGTAAACAGCAACTTCTTACAATCATTCATGAACATGATGCATGCTATGAGCTTATGCACTTCTAGCCTTTCTTTCTTACTCATGCATGACGTGCTCATTAAGCTTTTTCTTGTGCTTGGGACTAGAACCCAAGTCTTCCCAGAGCCGTCTTAGGACTTGAACCCAATTCAATTCGGGCTTTTATCCGGGCTTCCAGCTTTTTGCTGGCTTCTGGGACTCAAACCCAATTACTATGCTTGAGACTCAAACCCAAGCATCTTGCTAGCCTTTTGGACTTGAACCCAGTTCTTGCTAGGAAATCGAGGACTTGAACCCCGTTCTTACCTTTTCTCATCTTGCTTGAGCACCAATCCCCTTTTGAGGGTGTACTCAAGCCTCATGCATGTGCTATGAATTATGCATTTTGTGCTCAAACATAATGCATGTGCCGTGAAATCTTGAATTTCCTCATCAATAACTTCATGAATGAGCCTAAGCCCGAAGCTTCACTCGAGTAACAAGCATAAAGGAACCCCACACCAATCCAAGACATGAACTCGGTACTCCTCAATACCAAATCACAATCTTATGGCTATGGGCAAACCTCGACTTGTACCAAACAAAAGCAATGAACCATGACTTCGTTCTAATCACGCAAGAAAACTCAAGTACATGAGCAAGTCATAGAATACATCAAAACCAATCGACCTACCCTTGGCTTGGTCAAGAGAGAATTTCCTAGGTTGAAGACATCGGGAAGGTTACTAAAGGAAGGAAGAAACTACACTTACCTGGATATCCCTCGAGCTAATACATGAACTACAAAGGATGGGCAGTTTTCTTGGAGGCTGAGAGAGAGAGAGAGAGAAAGAGGGAGGCATGAGGACGAGGAGAAAAGTGGATGGCAATGGTGAAAATGAGGGGTCCTCCTATTTATACTACTCCATGCCATCATTACCGAGCCAAATGATCCATTCTAAATTTTCCAATTGTCCCACCTAAGGTCCTTAGTTCGCAAGCCTATTTATCCAATGATTGTGCCTAAAGAATGAGTTGGATAGCTAAAAGATCTTGCTTGGCAAATCTACCTTATAGGCATCATCAATGATGGGCCGCTTTTCACCCTTTCATTGGACCACTTGTATCCCATATTTAATGAGCATTTAATGAAGTTTGAAGATAAGGCTATCAAGATTGCCAACTCGGCACCTAAGTCTCTTATGTCATTACTGAGGGCTTTAGTTATCGCTTTCCAATTAGGCCACATGTGTGCCGTCCTTTTCTTGCCCATCAAGGATATTTTTGACCTCATCATAGCTTTTGAAAAGTCAAAGGACACATCACCCCTTCATATAATGAGGGTGTTCTAGAATTTTCTTTATCTTGTCATTTTCTTCCTCAAGAAGGCATTTTAGAGAATTCCGTTGTCTAAATTGGTTCCAGGGCCGGAAAAGAGATCGTTAGGTACACCTTGAAAAATTGAATCACATACACTCGAGGTTTGGTTATCGTACCCCACACTCAGATAAACTGTTCCCTTGGACAGTCGGCTAGCCTAAATGGCAGCCATTGGTCCTTTAGCTGGTCAAAGCCAATCCTAAGGCTATCCATGGCTTAGCATTAAGCCAAGCTACTCACGGACCTTAGAATTAGTGATAGAATAGCCGAGTATATCCTAAGGCTCATTTCGATCGACACTCGATCCATCCGTATGGTTCATGATTGGTGCATTATTGATCCCGATCAGACATCACCAATTCAAGATTCCTTTCCAATCACTAAGAATTAAATAGGGAATGATGCATTTGTGGTCAAAAGACGATTACATTTGATCAAGTCAGATCGTTCATGTATCGATGCATAGTTGGACAGAATCAGACATGGCCAGGCATTATGACCGATCAAATCGACCCATGATCATCCGCCGATCCAAAACCATCCCATGACCAATCCTCATGATCAAAAGATCATCTTATGAGCTAGTGATCCTATCCCATCGTTATGATAGGTAGAAAATTCATGGCTGACACCTTAACCAATTCGTGACCGATTGATCGATCGGTCGATCGGTCAGTCGATTAGACCATAATCAATCCTTGATTCCTTATTGATCAAACTGATCAATCCCAAGGACAATGGCCCATGATCGATCCATTTAAGATCTTATGGCCAATCCTCATGGGCTTGAAATCAAAGGTGTTATATAAAGCAAGGTGTACCCAAGTCTCAAGGTCTTAGATCAGCATTGAGGCATGCCGTTTCCAAGCCTTATATGGTGTGAGGATTGACGCTATGTATTCGGCTCAAGTCACGGACCAAGGGTAATTCCCGACATGTTGTATAGTGCAATACTAAAATTCATGGCACACATATATGAATGAGCACATCATCGGGCCATGTATGAGTTGACTAAGATGAAAAGATAAGAACCGACTTGTGTGATGCACTTGTGTGTGTACATAAAGAGGAAAAAGTGTTCGTCGTCACATAACGTGGCAACAATGCCTCGTTCATTGAACAGTATACCCTAGTTAAGCTAGGATGCTTGGGTCTTGGACTTGGAAGCTAGCCTCGAGAAGCCTCGGTCAAGCCGAGATGCCCTAGTCGAGCTAGGAAGCACATCAAGAAGCTGGAAGCCCTGGTCAAGCTGAGAGGGCCTAGTCGAGCCAGGATAACGCTAAATGAATTTGCATGAGTGTCGGTATATGCATAAGTATGATATGTTGATATATTTATTGTTAAGCCAAAAGTAAGCATGCATTGAAGCATGTTGCGTTGGACATCTACATGCAGTCGAGGGTAGCAACAAATTTGCAATTGATCTGCCATTGACACTGTTTACAAGTGTTGTACTTGCTAGGCTTTGATGATAAGATACTTTCCTAGTAGAGAATTAGGAATTTTACTCGCTAAGTTTTCGAAAAACTCACTCCCTTGTTTTTCAGTCTTGTAGGTATGGAAGTCTCACATTAGTTTTGGGAGCTGTAATCACACTAGAGAAGATAGGAATTCCCTTGGCCTAGTGGAAAACTAGTAGTGTGATGCAAAAAGAAAAGAGGGCCTGTAGAGAAAGGGCTTGTAAAAGTACTGTTATAATATAAAGGGATAAGTGCAATAGAAGTCTTAAAACTTGTAACGAAAATGCAATTGAGTCCTAAAACTTGTAAAAAAATTGCAATCAAGTTCTAAAACTTGTCAAATTGGTTTAATTGAGTCCTAAAGTTAACACCGTCAACCTTTTTAACAGAAAATGCTGACGTGGCACAGATGTGGCATTGAAATGAATTTTTATTTTCCATGTGGCTTTTTTTAAAAAATTATTTAAATTTGATTTAAAATAGAAAAGAAAAATAAAATTTATTTAAAAAACAAAACAGTTCATAAAAAAAGAAAAAGAAAATGGTAGGCATTTCCTTCGCCACCGCCCATCGCCGGAGGGACCGATGACCATCGCCAGCCCTAGGTAAGGGTGGCTAGCCCTCGACAGTACAAGTGAGGTTC
This sequence comes from Eucalyptus rudis, assembly GCA_019915205.1. Taxonomy (NCBI): domain Eukaryota; kingdom Viridiplantae; phylum Streptophyta; class Magnoliopsida; order Myrtales; family Myrtaceae; genus Eucalyptus; species Eucalyptus rudis. The sequence goes on along the minus strand of JAHMTN010000021.1, from coordinate 384,575 downwards.
GGCGACCCTCGCTAAGCTCAAGCGAGGGTGCCCAGATCTGGGTACGCCGGCCCTCACGAGGGGCCAGCAACCATTGCCAGCCCTGGGCAAGGTGTCGTCGACCCTCCCGGGGAGTCGACGACCGTCGCCCACCCTGGCGAGGCCTCGTCAACCCTCGCGAGGGGCTGGCGAGGCTCGCTAGATCTTGGTGAGCATGTGCCTAGATCTGGGCACCCTCGCCTGGGGCCGACGAGGCCTCACTTACCCTCGCCTAGGGCTGACAACCATCGCCGACTCCTCCGGCAATGGGTGGCGGCGGCGGAAGTAGAGGCCGTTTTTTTTTTATAACTATTTTGTTTTTTAAATAAATTTTAGATAACTTTTAAATCTAATTGAAATAAAAAAATAATTTAAAAAAGCAACATGGAAAATAAAAATTCATTTTAAATGCCATGTCAACATTGTCTGTTAAAAGTTATACGGTGTTAACTTTAGGACTCAATTAAACCAATTTGATGAGTTTTAAGACTTAATTGCACTTTTTACAAGTTTTAGGACTTCTATTGCACTTATCCCTAATATAAATTAGTTTGTCTTCCAGTTATTGTTTACCTTGGGAGTTATTTGTTCACATTTCCAAAGGTGAATGATAGTAAGATAAAAATAATTGGGACGTCGTCACTCGTGATCTTGGAGATAGAGTTGGGGTCATTACATGGGTTCCATATTGGTTTTGGACAGAGAGAGTCAGATGCAACAATATATATAATTTTGAGTCCAATGAAATCAATCAATACAAACTTGGGACTAATGATAACAAGCGTTGAAATCTAATCAATGGCGTAGTTCAAATAAACTTTAGTACACTAATGAGAACCAACTAAGATCAAGTGGGTAACATAACGTTGGAATCTAATTGACAACACTAGACAGTAGAAACAATATCGGGAAGACACTGCTCTTAGATGGATACAAGAACACAACGTTGGAATCTAGTTGACGACATTGGATAGTAAAAATAATACTGGGAAGGCACTGCTCCTAGATGGATACAAGAATACAATGTCAGAATCTAATTGATAATGCTAAACAATAGAAATAACACTCGGAAGGCACTGCTCCTAGATGAATATGAGGACACAATGTTGGAATCTAATGGGTGATCCTAGATAGCAGAAACAACACCGGGAAGGCACTGCTCCTAGACAGGTACGATGTCACAATGTTGGAATTTAATCGACGACGTTGGACAATAGAAACAACATCAAGAAGGCACTACTCCTAGATGGGTGCGAAGACATTATATCGGAATCTAATCGACGATACTAGACAGTAGAAACAACATCGAGAAAGCACTGCTCTTAGATGAGTATGAGGACAAACGTTGAAATCTAATCAACAATGCTGGACAATAGAAACAACACTAGGAAAGCACTACTCTTAGATGGGTATAAGGACACGATGCCGGAATCTAATCAACAGCGGTGGACAGAAAGACATCACTATAATCTAATCAACAGCACTACTTGAGATATTGACACTTGTTAGAATTGAATTGATAGGGGGAATCTAAAGCTTAAACTGAGCTAGACTAGGCTAAAAATAACTAAAGAACAAGTTAGAAGGAATTTGATGTGTTGTTCAGGGGGGCCTTCTCGCTAGAGGAATCACGGTATTTATAGGGATATCCCATAACTGTCGAGCAGTTATCAATTTGAATTGCCATGTTTGGCTCTTAGCAAGTTCCCTATTCTTCAGCCAGCCCATTCTGTAACTACTTCAATTGTGGCTTTATCCACTGATAATAACTCCCTTAGCTCCCTTAGCTGGGTCTTTGATCTCCCACCGCCTTCCTTTCGCATGCTATTTTGGTTCCTTTCTTAATTTTTTCTAAAGCTTTACTTCCAAAGTTTACTGTCAAAACTATTCCAAAACTTACATCATGATGGTTGGACACGTTGGTTCCTTAATCGTTGACCATCCAACTTCCTTTACTACACCCATCAACAGCCAAATACACCAATATTCTCGGGGCATAAATGTAATTCCATTTGGCCCTAAAGTGACCTTGACCCATGTGAACGGCACATGACAGCATGGTCAATGTCAAGTGTTAACACGGGCCAACTTTGTGACCCCCATAATTCCTTTGTCCGAACTTTGGTTTGGACGAATCAGGTATTTACGGAGGCTATACACAACTTCCTTTTAAAATATGATAATTTTGAAGCACAAAATTACCAGAAGACAGACTAGTTAGGGTCCAGAGTAGGCTGGTCAAGATCGAGTTGCAGCCCACGTTCTTGACGCTTTCGACTTCGTTACTCCCCAACCGTGCAGTCGAGTCGGACGAAATTAGGGGCTTTTGAACCATAACTCGACAATGGATCAAAGTATACACAGAGTTCAGTCGAAGTCTCACTAGAAAAATTGTAGTACTTGACCAAAGGTGCTGCTTCTCCAAGAACCGACATAATAGCCATAAAACTAAAAAATTTGTGATGTAGGAATCGCGGTGTTTCTTGACAATTATTGATATACACGGTATCGCTTTCTCCTTTCCTTTTACCTTTTTTCTTATACTAAATGTGTGTGTGGTGGTCTTAGACTCTTCTTGTCCAAAAACTAGCTCAAATGGTGAAACTTTCTGTTTACCTTTTTTCTTATACTAAATGTGTGTTTGGTGGTCTTAAACTTTTCTTATCCAAAAACTAGCTCAAAGAGTAAAACTTTCCTTACACTTATGAGACAACCCCAATAATTTTCCCTAACACATCGTTCTTACCACAACCGGTGTGGATTAACTCCAACAATCTCTCCCTCACACATCAGGCTTTAGTCAGAGCCGTAACAACCCTCTGTGAATGCCTGTTGGATTCAGACTTGTCGATAATTTGGGCTCTAATACCAATGTTAGGTGATCTTAGGCCTTTCATATCCAAAAAAATTAATTCAAAGGGTGAGATTTTCCCTCAAACAGCCACCAAAAACCCCAACAATGTGAAGTGGATAATTAAATACACAAATGACTTTCATATATTAAAATGGAAAAGTTTAAATCAAACTATATTTGAGTTATAGTTTGACCTACTTCCCATGAATGGCTAGTAATATAAAATAGATAGATAAATAGACAGACGTATAGATATCATTGATAAGAAATGGGTTCGGAAATAGAAACACACTCGTACACATGAGTGAATAAGTTTTTTATTTACTATTACTAGCTAAGAAAAGCGCGCATGAAACATGGACCCGCAACCATACACGCATATCAGTATAGTCACTTCGATGAAGGCAAATCCTCTGCGATTGCTCGTTCTGTTTATAGAACTGCTTGTTAAGGCAGGATCTTTATCTCAACGCACCTGATGACGAGCCCTTTCTCCCAATTGTCAAACTCTTTCTCCATGATGAATTTCATCTCACCCACATTCTGCGTCGACATAATGAACCGTCCGACCTCCAGCTCGTGCCATTGTTGGTTGTCTAACAACCGCGCCTGCGTCTGTTGGCAGTCGCCATTCGGGAGAATCAGTTTCAGTTGCACCATCTTCCCCGCCATGGTGCTCGGCTTCGCCATCTTGACCTTAAACGAGACTATGTACTGACACTCCTGCGAAAGGTTCATTGTCCAAATGGACCCTCTGACTCCTAGCCACTTCACGTTTACCACTTCTGCCTCTTCGATGCCATTCCTGAAGTAGTTTTGTTCAAATGTTATTGATAAGGATAACTATTACGTTGGCTGTTAGTGTACAATTTTTTTCATACATTCATCGTGGAATGGGGGACGTGTAGATAAATTCGATTGTACAATTATGAATCTGTAGAAAATTCTTTACATTGACAGTAGAATTGATAAGTATTTTTATTGTAACTATATAGAGATCAATATTGGACAAACCCTATAAGTCAAGGGTAAGCGGAGAAAAAAAGTAAAAAGCATATTAAAAATTGAATATATAAACTTGATTGTGCCCTTATTAATTAATTATCCAGATAATTTAACAAAAAAATTTGAAAATTAAAAAAACAACTACTCATCCTGATTAATGGAGTTTAGTTGGTACTTGGTGAGAAGGCAAGTTTGCAATTTTCCAAACATTATTTTTCTCATGTGTAATGAACACTTTGAAGAGTCAAAGTATTCCATATTATGTATGTCTAGGAAGTTCCTCGTTAAAAAAGGCCTGTTTACTAATTATAGTTAGACAAATCTTTTTTAAAAATGGTCAACTTGGATAGCACATTGATGAGGTAAATTTATTATGAAATTATGAATTACTAGAACAAAAAAGCAAACAATTTTACTTAAAATGATTAATAGGAATGACAGCTAGGTTAGTATCTATCACTCCATAATAATACAAGGATATCTCACAGAACAATGCGTATTCTTAGAGAAGCTCAACGGGCTTTTCTTCCTATTTACCTCTCAATCTCCTTTTCCTCCTTTATCATTATTCTTAATTTCGCCAACTATATATTTATTCACCAAAGACGATATAGCATCTCTACTCTTTCCGTATATTTCCCAACCACCGTAAAGGCCACTGCCCCCTAGAAACCCATCATACTCATATTCTCTCCTTATTTTTCATCAACTAAAAAAAAAAGATTATAATAAAAAGGAGAAAATATGGGAAAAGCTCAAGTAGATTACAAAATTAATAAAATTATAACTTGGTTAGGTTTGATCAAATGAGTGAAAAGGATAAAAGAGAAAACTACAACTACAATATTATGACCTTAAAATTGAAGTAAATAGTACCATTACAATTTAATAAGATTATAGGGATTAAAAAATTGATTTTTAAAATTTAAACAAGTCAAATAGGTCATAATATATAGTTCTTAGTATATAACGAACTTACTAACTTTGACAGCAATTTTTGAAAATGAAACTAAACTTTTACTCATTAATGTTACCTTGTGCTCTTAATTTAATATCCCGCCCTTATGAAGGCAAAAATGAAAGTTTAGATACGAAGACCCAAGAACGGTTCCTTCTTTGGTAGGGATATTGATACAGTTTTCCCTAGATGGTAGAAATTAATTAAAGCGTTACGAATTTACGTCTACCGTGAACATACATATAGAAACCAATAGGGAGACTTCAATACAAATAATTTGTTTGGGTTTGAAATTGTCTGATCATAGTATTTTGGGTTTGGATAAAGTAATGACTCGATAATTCGGATACAACACAAAATAATAATGCAAATAGATAAGATTAGACTCGTGCTATGCACGAGTACAACACGCTAGGGTATAAGTCAAAATCCATATCTCATGTTCAGTTGGTGAAATCACGCGGACATTTAATGTGTTCAAGTAGTGCAGATTTTATCCATTAGCCATTTATCTATATAGCACAAAAGGGTCCAACATCAACAACATTATACCAAAAAGATTAATTCCAAGAATTATCAATTATAAGAGAAACGAGAAAGATCGATATTATGTATACTTGCATTAATACCCTCAAACTAATTTCTTCCTATTTCTATGGTTTCCCTTTTTAGATTTTCCCTAAAGAAATCCCATGAAATGTCTTCCTTTACTTCTTTTTTTAAGATTCCGCTTTATTTGATGTCATTCATGCTTTACTCAAATATGAAAAAAACCTCATTAGATTCGTGGTGTAAGGCAAGGTGCACTATATGATAAAAGATACGTATATATGCTGTCCTAAAGATTCGTAAGTACCCGTCAGTCGTCCACCGCCAATATTCACTGCTATCACTGCCATCGATGTTGAGTCCCCTAGCATAGATTGCGAAGCAATCCCGTCCTTCGTCATCAACCCAGTATCTCTGTCACACACAGCGTTTTGAAATATGCGTAGAGAAACATCAATTGGTACGTGCATGTAGATCAAAGTAGGAGAAGAAGGAACTTTATTAGCACAGTTGCCAACCGCCCATTCGAAATGACATTTTCGAGTGATGGTAGGGTATAGATCTATCTCGCTGGATGGGTAACATATAGGAAATTAGTTAAACAGAAAGAGAAAGAGAAGATGATGCCATCGAGTTTGAATTCACATCTCTTTGGCATGTAAATTACTCTCTTCCATGATAAATTAAAAGGAATACACATATGTAAATATACGTATGGACGTTGAGCTACAAAGAGAAAGAGCCTTGCCTTCTTCTTATCTTTGTAATCAACGCCTTGACGGACATGCCGGTCGATATTGTCCTCGTATTCATTAGGATTCAAGCCAGCTTCCTTCAAGAAGCCGATTTGCCTGTGCTTGTTCGCCGCCCCAACCGTTGCTGCCATTTTGTTTTTCAGTAACGTTGCCGAATAATCCTTTCAGAGAAAGGCTTATATATAGTGAATAGCATGCGCTCATCGGGGTTAGTTCGGTCTTTTCTCTATTCACAACAGGAATAATTAACCCACCTCTCCCCAAATGAGGAATCATTAACAGTTTCGTATTTGTCAAAATCCAAATCATCAAAAAAGCTCATTGATTAAGTGCATCGAGGTCATGCGGGGTTCGAAATACCACTCTGATATACCTATGCTTTTGTCAAGTACGCTTATCTTGTCCTACTTGATCTTGTCTACTTCGCTAGAGGAATATTGTCCAAAAGCCACACACACACGTTGTACTTGAGTCATTTTTCTTTTTTTCAATTTAAAGCGTGTCTCCTTCAAAAAGTAAAGCATAGAGTTTCATATTCCAAAGCAAATGATAGAAGAAGTGGGTCACACGAGATCAATACTAGATTTTCCATTAGAGTCATTCATTACAAGTGATTCTAAATCGCTTGTGATCATCAATTCTTTGTGAGAAGAATAATTATGAGGAGAAGAATCCAAACTCCATAATTAGATGGTGAAAATGAGACAATGTGTACATTGAAACGATGAGGTTCTCATACGGAAATTGATTGATAATTGGAACCGAAAGAAATTGGCTCGAGACTCTAAACCCATGTTAAGGGATATCTAATGCAAAAGCTGAAATTGCTGTGTGGAGAAGAATTAACATGTACTAACATGTACAGAAGATTCATTGAAATTACATATTTAATCAGTCAATGATACTGTCGGCAAATTCACACTGTATATGAAAGGGTTATTTTTGCTAAGACTGGGGTAGCTTATAAAGTCTTGTTAACTGTAACTTGATCTGTCCAGTAGAGAAATCAATCATGCAATATGATGTTTGCACGGCAAAAATGGAAATGACATTTTCCACAGTTGATGTACAACGCAAAATATTATGCTTTGCTATCCAAATTACAACTTGAGGAGAAAAGAAAGAATTCAATTCTTTTATAAAAGAAAGGACGCACGGAACGTTCCGATTTGATTATATTTCACTGTGCAAATGGTGTGGAAGCAGCAACCGTGAAAGTGTTTCGGTTTTTTATTTTCCTAGAAAATATGAACAAAATATAATCTTGCGCTTTTAGAGTTTTTGTTCTATTGGAAATGTCGTGTTTTGATCCATAGAAATAAATGTTCTCAACATATGAGAAAAGTATTATGAAGATGTTGTTTTTAGAAGCAACTTTTAATGTACAAAAAGAAAAAAAAAATTGTCTTCGGTGGTCGTTATTTGATGAATATATCTACTTTACCAAACATCCAAACAAACCTGAGGAACTGATTCCATTAGTGCAACAAAATTTTTAACTCATATACGTTTTTAATAAACATTTTTCTTTTAGGAGTCAAACAAAGAAAAAAAAATGAAATCTAACTTGCTTGTTTCTAATCGGGGTTAGATTATCAATAGCCAAGGTTACTACTACAAAAAATCCTAAATTTGTATACATATGATATATTTATCTCAAATTAATTTTTTAATCATCAAAAGCCCTAAACTTGTACATTTATAATAAATTTACCTTCTGTTAGTTTCCATTAAATTATATTAATATCACGAAAAATCACAAATTGGTGTATATGTGACGAACAGAAGGTAAAACCTTAAATTGGTATACCTGTCAACTGTCACGTGTTATCCAACTCATCAATTTAATGGTAAAATTTAACGAAAATTAACGGATGATAAATTTATCACAAATGTACCTGTTTGAAGTTTTTGATAGTCAAAAAATTAGTTTGGAATAAATTTGTCATAGGTATATAAGAAATTTTTCGTGTTATTTATCCATAACCAAAAGGAGGAAGGAATTATTCTGAAGGTATCATCCCACGATGACTTTCCACAACATTTAAAGGAACGGATGATAATTATATTTTGCCCACCGAAAAATCAGACTCTTCGAGAGAGAAGTCACAACAACGTTTGTATGGAGTTTTCACGATAGAATAGCTAATGCCTTTTGGGTTACCGGAAAGTACAAAGCGGGAAAAAAAAAACATTGTCTAGTCTAGGTGCATCTTCTTCTTCAAGGTGTACTATTTAATGGTTACTTAGCCCGCACTTTATAGTATTCTCGGTTCGAATAAAGTAATGACTCAGCGATTCAGGACTATAATAGACGTATTACATTAGCATATGGAGTATATGCAAGCCTAAATTTATGGCTTTCTAGTTTACCATAAATAATTTTTCAATGGTTAATTCTCGGTTCATTCATAGCATCGAAATATTTATGTGCGTCAAATACAAGTGAAAATCCAAACTCAAGTTCAGTTGGCAAAATCACATGGATATTTAATGTGTTCAAGTAGAACAAATTTTATCCTGAGAAGGTTACAAGAGATAACCCTAGCCATCTATCTATATAGCACAAGAGGGTGAAACATCAACAACATTATACCAAAAAGGATAATTCAAAGAATTATCAATTATAATAGAGAAGAGAAAAATCAATATTATGTAGACTTGCATTAATACACTCAAACAAATTTCTGTCTATTTCTATGGTTTCCCTTTTTAGATTTTCCCTAAAAAAATCCGATGAAATGCCTTCCTTTATCTTTGTAAGGTTCCCCTTTATTCGATGTCATTCATGCTTTACTAAAATATGAAAAAACCCTAATTAGACTCGTAGTGTAAGGCAAGGCGCCCTATTAGCAAGTACCTGTCCGTTGTCTACTGTCAGTAGCACCTGTCGGTTGTCCACTGCCAGTACTCTTTAGTCCCAGTATCGATTCTAAGCGCATTACCACAGGTCGCGTGCGAGGCGTCTCCTTGAGCCTGCCACAAACACAGTTTTGAAATATGAGCAGAGAAACATCAATCAGTACTTGCGTGTTGGTCAAAGTAGAAGGAGGAGGAACTTTATTAGCAAAGTTGCTGTCAACCCATTCAAAATGACATTTCGCGTGATCGTATATCGCCATTCGTGTATAGATCTATCTCATCGGACTGGTAAAATATAGGAAATTAGTCAAACAAAAAGAGGAAGAGGAGACGATGTCATTGAGTTTGAATTAATCGACAACCACATCTCTTTGGCACGTAAATTACTCTCTTCCAGGACAAATGAAGAGAAAAGGACACGCACATGTATACAAACGTATGGACGTTCAGATACAGAGAAGTTGCGCATTTCTCTTAGTGCTCTGTGAACTTCTCGGGAAAATGGGTGTCCACCTACAATACTCAACTCTAACGACATACAATTTGCATATATATCGAGAGAGAGAAAGAGAAAGAGAGAGAGGGGCTTGCCTGTCATAAACGCCTGAAAGGAACCCCGAGACGCGTTGTATTCTTGTTCGTTGTGCACTCATTGTGATCGACGCCAGCTACCTTCAAGAAGCTGATTTGACTCTACTAGCTCATTCCCCCGGGCACTTTTGCTAATTTGTTCCACGGTAATGTCTATATATACTGAATAGCATGCACTTATCAGGGTTAGTTCGGTCTCTTCCCTATTCACGACGGAAATAAATTGATCCACCTTTCTTTCTGATATTTCCTCTTCTTTTTTCCACCCCTCTATTTTCTAAATCAGGGTTCCATGGAATTTTCGACCTGTCATGTATAGATGCTTCTTGTCTATGCAGCCCCTCTTCTCTCTTCTTTGCCCCCACCCCACACCCCCCCCCCCACCTCCCCCCGGGGACAAAAAAAGAAAAAAGAAAAAAGAAAAAAGAGGATTCATTAACAGCTTCATATCTGTGTAATTATAAACCATCCGATAAGCTCATTGATTAAGTGCGTCAAGATCACACAGGGTTCAAAATGCCAATCCAATATATTTACGTTTATGACGAGCACACACTTATCTTGTCCTAGTTGATCTTGTCTCCTTTGCTGGAGGTATCTCGTGCCAAGAGCCACACGCGTTGTATGTGAGCCTTTTCTTTTTTTCAATTCAAAGTGCATTTCTTTTGAAAAGTAAATAATGAAGTTTCAGATTCGAAAGCTAATAATGTAAGAAGAGGGTGCCATAAGATAAGTACTAGATTCTCCATTGGAGCCATTCACTACAAGTGACTCTAAATCTCTCGTGATTGTCAATTCTTTGCGAGAAGAATAATTATGCCAAGAAAAATCCAAACTCCATAGTTAGATAGTGAAAACAAAACAAATATACATGTTAAATTGACAAGGTCTACCTACAGAATGATTGATTGATAATTTGAGCAAAGAAAAAGTGGCTTGAGGCTCTGATCCCGTGTTAAGGGATATCCAATACAAAAGTTGAAATTGCTATGTATGGAGGATAACATTTACATAAGACTCATTGAAATTACATATTTAATCGTGCATTGGTGCTATCCGCAAATTTACACCATATACGAAAGAGTTACTTTTGTTAAGATTGGTGTAGCTTATGAAGTCTTGTTAAATGTAATTTGATCTATCCAGTAGAGAACTCAATCGTGCAATTTGATGTTGGCATGTCGAAAATTGAAATGAGATTTTCCACAGTCGATGTCCAGTGCAAAATATCATGCTTCGCTTTCCAAATTACAACTTGAGGAAAAAAGACAGATTCCAAATTTTTTTATAAAAGAAAGCACACCCGGAACGTTCCGATTTGCTGCTATTTGATTGTGCAAATGTTGTGGAAGTAGCAGGCCAGTTCAATTCGTGAAAGTGTTTCAGTTTTTTAATCTCGTGCTTTTAGATTTTTTGCTTTCTTGAAAATGTCGTGTTTGATTCATATAAATACATATTAGAAGATATTATGAAAATGTTGTTTTCAGAAGCAACTTTTAGGGTACGAAAATAACATTGTTTTGCGGCCTTTATTCAATAGCCAAAAGAAGGAAGGAATCATTTCCAAGGTGTCATCCCACGATGAATTGCCATGTACAAGTAAAGGAAAGGATGAGAATTTTATTTTGCCCACCTAAGGATCAGATTCTTTGATAGAGGAGCCACTACAACGTTTATATGAAGCTTTCACGATGGAATAACTAATGCTTTTTAGGTTGCCGGAAGATGCAAAGCGGGTACAAAGAACATTGTCTATTCTAGGTGCATCTTCTTCTTTAAAGTATACTATATACTAGTTACTTAGCCTGCGCTTTATACTAGCATGCATTGTCTATATGCATATTTTCGATAGTATTCCATTAATATGATATGTCTTGTAAGAGGAAAATATGCATTTGTCCAATGGCAATATTTTATATTTCTATGGTAAGAAAATCATACTTTTTGAAGGCGTAAGATTAATGTGTGGTATTTCAATGACATGAGCACAATTCGAGGGGCTTAGTGACTTCATCTATAATAGGATAGCATGTTTTCAACTCCTTTTCACGAACCAGGTAGGTCCTTGAAGGCTTGGTCTCCAATTGAATAGGGTTGAGGTCATGATGACCTGAACATTTGGTGTGTTCTTAACGACTTGTTGCTGAGGTCCTGATGACAAAATTTTGATTGGGGTCGTGATGACTAAGTCCGTTAGGTTTTTACATTTTTGAAGTTCTTTTGTTATTAGGAACTTCTTCATAGCAAATCTACGTAATTTAAACTCTCCGTCTATTCTTCCCAAATTAAATTGAGAGCCCTTCTATTTATAGAAAACTTTTACCAATACTTACTTTGATTTACATAAATATCTAATCCATCTCGAACTTCATATGGATGAAAGTCAACCAACCAATATCTTAACTCAAGTTTAACTGTTTTGCTCGTGAATAAATATCTAATTTGATTGGACAATTACACTTGCAAAAAAGAATTAATGCACAATAAAATATTTATGCAGAATTTGGTAATTAGCTCATAATTTCGCTGTTTATAATTACATTTAAGAAACTACATCCAAAATAAGCCACGTTAGTGAAGAGTATAATATTATACACTTTCTATAATATGTATCCAGGTATAAAATTAAAAATGGCTACAATAATGATACACTTTCTCATTATCCAATTTCTAGCATACATATTCAAGATATATATAAAATATAAAAATTGGGATATGATGGAGTAGGATTATAATTTTTTTCTCTGATTTATCTTTTTGTTAAGTTCAAACCCAGTGAGAGATGAAATCTTCATATAGTTTGATTTTATCTAAGTTCTAGAAATTTATATCCAATGAGAGAGATATATCTTATTGAGTACTTCTACTCGTTCAAAGGATATAGATCTTCCATTGTAATTTTATGCAAGACTGGCCTACTCAAAAACTTAATGCTTGTTAAATCACTTTGCAATATAATGTCATTGAGCTTAACCATTGGTAGAGAAAGTACTTAAAATATGCAATACTAGTTAAAAGGTTCGCAGTAGATATCGATCTCACCAATGAGTGCCACGATCAACACATCTACCATATGATTTTTTTAATCAAATTATTAAGGAAAAATTCCAAATAAGGGCTCAAAGTATTCTCATTTTCTCAAATAGGAGTTTGTAGTAGACCTTATTTCAAATAATGGCTTGAAATGTCATCAGATTCTCTAATAAGGGTACGCAGTGAATCTTATTTCAAATAAGGCCTAAAGTGGCAATGTTAGTTTTAAAGAAGGGCCTAACCCGACTAGTTGAGGCATTTTCGTCCTTTGGTTTTTTTTTTTATTTTTCCTTATTTTTCTTATTTTCTATATTTTTTCTTCTTTTTATATATTTTACTTTCCTTTTTTGCTAGTGGCAAATCTCAAGCAATGGCCAGTCTTAAGCAATGGCTGACAACACGCAGAGAGGGTCGGGCAAGGCCGCCCTTGAAAGCCACAAGCAAGGGCAGGTCTGTAACGAGCTGTGACGTCCCAGAGCATCACGTACTAAGCGCAAGCGGAATTATAATTATTATTATCTTCTTGTCTAGCTTGTAATCTCCTTTAGATAACCCATAGTGTTTACCATTGAAGGTTAGCATGTATAACATGGATTATTTAAATTCTCAAGTTTATATTATAAGGTTATCCTACAATGCACATAGACAAGATCATAAAAGGCTTCCTTCCATTTTATCATCATCGGGGCATACAAAATTATCGACCTGGACTCATTCCATGTTCTTCGCCTATATATTTACATCATATACAAAACAAAAGTAAGGCATAACAAAAGCCAGGGATATGGGTGAGGTTATCCACTCCACGAGTTTCCCACACAAGCCCACGTCTAACAAAAAAAAAGTCAGTTAACTACAACATGATCAAAGGCATCTAGGCGCCGTCCATCCCCGCTCCAGGTCCTCCTGCTCTAAAGGGTAAAGGTCCGAACATCTCTCCTTCATGGTTGACAAACCATGCAACGAACGTCATCGGTAATAACTCAGCTCTACCGTCATCCAACCATAAGGTGGCCTCATACTTGGAGAGGGTCATGTCAATGTCGGGATCATACACGTCATGAAGAGAAACATCAAGACTCACTACCGCCCCATATCGAGCTACCGGCGGTACATCCATGCTATCAATCTGAAAATGTAAGGTATGAGCAAAAAACCTTGCCCAGTAAAGAATGATAAAACTCTAACTTAAACAATCCATAGCCATCAAAGTTACAAGTGAATCATCAAACAATTTAGGATACTAAGAGAGTATAACACAAGCATAAACAATACTAATGCATCATGTAAGAAATCACCTTATATGTATCCATTTCTATACTTACCCTTCACAAACTCAATCTCACATCAAAATATAATGCAACAATAATAGATGAGCTCACTCGCCAAATAATTATATTTAGTGTGCATAAAATCCACCCTCGAATCAGTCACAACCGGGACTCTACCGGCCTGATCGAGTCACTTCCAGAAAGTACGTTATCCGGACTTCCACAATACCTCTAATTGTGGGCATCTCACTCCGAGGCATCCCGGCATCACACAACCGAGGTCCTCCCAAGACCACTCAGCAAGGGGCATCTCACTCCGAGGCATCTCAGTATCACACAACCGAGGCTTCCTTGATCACACACAAGGGCATCTCACTCCGAGGCATCTCAGTATTTCTCTACCGAGGCATCCAAGACCACGCAGCAAGGGCATCCCAAACTTCCAGGGGCATCACCGGTATCTCGGTACCGATGGGTTCATTCATCTTAAGCACACGTTCACACCACCACACCTTTGATTAATGCATTTATCGTATGCAAAAGAAAAGGACTCTAAGGTATCTATCTAACTCTCATGAACCTAGCACACGTGCGTGTCCGGATTATAAGATAAAACCCATTACGTCATGTCCCATTCCATGGCGAACAGATATTTATCCCATAATCAAGCACTATGCACCGCACTCATTGCACACACATGATTCTATATGCACTTAAACCTCTATCGACATATGAGACTTACTTATACACAAATAACATCTATTATAAGGTTTCTTAGACTCTATGTTCATCATACAAGTCTAAGATACAAGACACTACATCTAATATGTGTTCTCGGGTACAAACAGTATACTAGCTAAATGAACAGTTTCGGTTTCAAACACAGAAGGTATATTAATTCTTGTCGAAATATTACCAAATTTTAGTATGTTATATTTAAGACATAGACTAAAAATTCCCGTGAAGAAACTTAAGTCTTATTCTCACTGTATTAAGAGTAACAGTCGCCATAATCTTTACTAGTACCCTGTACCGACGTCCAGATTCTTTATCTACAAAGAAAATTGTTTCACTAACCAAATCTTATCGATTTAATATCAAATTTTGACACGTCATTCCTTAAGATGTGTTATACAATTTTCATTAAGGATTCGAAGTCCAAATCTAACTAGGTAAATACAGACAATTCGTATAATCAGTAAAGGTCATACCGTTTCTCACAAAACAGTTTACTGGTTTTACTAAGTTCACTTCCATCTCTATAATTTTATAGTCATATGGTTATAGCTACGTGTATAACTTGATCTTATAGGTGTTCTATCATGTAGAATAGTTTCTTTCTTATTTCTATTAACATACATGAAGAAAACTAAACACAAACAGAAGACTATAATCATTTTCACCTAGAACAGAATAGGTTCACGATTTCCTTTACTTCTAACCCAACTAAACCACTTATCTTTCCACAAATCTCTTCTACAATACTCCAATGCTTACTCACAGCAACTTAAGACACCTTCAGCATGTCTTTCTCTATCAAATAATCAATCCACAACTCGGCTCGAAGTATAAACGCATCCGTGAGTTCACTCATCACAGCATACACCATATCCATCAACTCGGCATCCATTTCATCACTTCGCTCAACAAAACATCATACTCACACAAGGATTTCGAAACATGCAGTCCTCAAAAACAACATGCAATGGCTTCTAACTCAAATCTAACACTTACTCAGCTTAGATCAATCACAAAACAGCAACTACAAACTATATCCATCACTGTTTGGTTAGATCCTCAAGCTCCCTTGATGAAACAATGGATAACTTTTAATTTAGAGTTAGATCTTTCCTTACCTTGCTTCAGCTACAACATAACTCTAAGATGCTTCAAGATCAACACTCAAAATCAGCATGCAAGAAGAAGAAAGTTGCTGGTTTGCTTCTGGTTTTTCGCTGCTCAGCCGAGAGAAAAGATGAAGAAGAAGATGGGTTGCTGGGTTTTATATGGAGAGAGAGAGGGGATACGAAGCTTAAGGGGAAATAGGTCTACAAACTAATCCCTAGGCTAGTGTAATGATGAGATCTTGTAATGATTATGTTCCTTGAAGTTTACATGTCTCGGTTCATGGGAATCAAAACCGTGGGTGAAGAAAAACAAAGAGAGAAGAGAGGTGTCGTGGCTTTCATGCGTGAAGATTTTCGCCATCTGTCGATCGTCGCTAATTAACAGTTAATCGATATCATTCGTTAGTTCATTAGCTTCTAATATTTTCATCTAATTGCTTTTGTTTCTACTTAATCCCAATTATACAAAGTCATAACATATATATAACATGTCAAATGACATAACGTATCGACTAGTCAATGTTAATCTATAAAGAACTCATCACAAAAAGAATACTAAAATTATAAGTAATTTTCTATTCAAATCACCTTAACTATAATCTAATAATCTTAATTGAAAATAAAATCACTCGGGCCTAATTATCCATTCCTGGCCCAACAAGCTCAATCTACAACGATCCGGCCCACTAAACTTATAAATCTAATAATTCCGAACCTTGGCCCGCTTCAAGCCAAGTCCAAGCCCATAATCACTCATTCGATTTCTTAAGTCCAATTCATGTGGCCCACTCACTTCTCAAGCCCACACATTTCTCACGATCCATCGGGTTCACTTTCTTGCCCAATCTAATTAATCTAAGTTCCTAATGATCTAATTAACACTAATGAAGGTCAATGAAATTTGGGATGTCACAAAGTCTGTCTTGAGTGACCTTTCCCGACCACAGGCAAGGCCAACCTCACCAAGTCTAGGTGAGGGTTGCTTCGCCCTTGGCCAGCAAGGGATTGCATCCTTTTTTATTGAGTCCTTTTGCTAACTCAATTTAATTTGATTAATGGAAAATGCCAATGTTGTTTTTTAAAAATATTTTATCTCTTCCACATGGCATCCTACTTGGTGTTAAGGTTAACTAAAGCACTAAAACAATGTTGTTTTGATCCGAATCTTAATTTTTACCTAAAATCTTAATTAAATTATGTTAAAAATCCAAAATTTCCCCATAAAAAAGACAATCTAAAAAATAAAAAATAAAAAATAAAAAACACTCGCGTGCATGCACAATAAACCTAAGGTAGGAGGGTTGAGGCCAGCCCTCCCACTTGTGGCCACTGACGCCCCATTACTGGTGGGGTGTTGGCCTTGGCTAGTGAGGTTGCCAAAATCGAGTGAGCATCTATGGGAGAGGGTTGCAGCCCTCATCCCACCTAATTTTTGTTTTTCTTTTCAAAAAGTAGATTTCTTAATTTTTAATCTAATTTAACTAAAATTTAGGTTAAAATTATCTTTGGATGAAAATGCCCTTCATTGGCCGGAATATATAGTCGGTTGGCGAGGTCAAGCCTTTATTTAAAACCGCCAAAGCTACTCAAGCTTTTATTAGAGAAATGAGGGCACTTTAGGCCCTTATTTGGAATTTTTCCAACTATTAATCGTCCTTCTTGCCATTTCTTTTTGGTAACTCTTTCAACTCATTCTCGTTACTTATTTCTCTGCTTGACTATAGATTTTTTTAATCTTAAATTTTCGTTGTCTTTTGTTACCCATTTCCTATTATCCTCATGAATTGTTGTAAGAGTGTTTTTCCCTTTTCTCAGGAAAATTCAGTCTTAGATGATCCATATTTTGCTTTTGTTCTTCATTCTCTATATTGCTCTGTGAGGTGAAAACTCTTGAAAAGTTTTCAGTTTGCTAACCATCCACTCTTTAACTAAAACTATTGACCTTTCTCTATTTTACTTGGACACAATTTTGTAGCTCAAATGATTTGGTTTGGCTTTTGTGTATAAAGTTTGATTTTTTTTAATTGAAACAAATGATGAGTTATTTGACTAACTTCTTTTTTTCAATTTTTTCGGCCTTTATCTTTCACATATTAACTTTTCAAAATAGATTTCAAAAGAGAAAAAAACAATAAGACAAGGAAAAAGATGGAGGACAGTTGTTACTGGAGTATTCACTCTCGAATGAAACTCTTCCCGGTTTTTAGCCACACATTTGTACGTGAGCCTTATGTTTTCTTTAATTTAAAGTGTGTCTCCTTTGAAATGTAAAGAATGAAGTTTCAGATTCCAAAGCTAACAGCGGAAGAAAAGGGTCACATGAGATAAGTATTAGATTCTCTACTGGGGCTATTTATTGAAAGTTATTATAAATCTCTCGTGATCGTCAATTCATTGTGAGAAGAATAATTATGCAAAGAAGAATCCAAACTCCATGATTAGACAATGAAAACAAGACAATGTGTGTGTTAAATCAACAAGGTCCACATACCAAATAATTAATTGATAATTGGAGCAAAGAGAAAATGGCTCAAGACTCTAAACACATGCTAAGGGATATTCGATGAAAAAGCTAAAATTGCTACATATGAAGAATTAAAACGTATGCAAGACTGATTGAAATTACAAATTCAATCGTTCGTTAGTGCTATTAGCAAATTCACACAGTATCTAAAAGAGTTACTTTTGCTAAGACTGGTGTAGCTTATGAATTCTTGTTAAATGTAATTTGATCGGTCCAATAAAGAATTCAATCATGCAATATGACGTCTGCACAACGAAAATGAAAATGAGATTTTCCACGGTCGATGTACAGTGCAAAATATTATGCTTTGCTATCCAAATTAAAACCTGAGGAAAAGGAGAGATTCGAATTCTTTTTAAAAAGAAAGCACAAACAAAGCGTGCCAATGTGATGCCATTTGACTCAGCAAACGGTGTGGAAGTAGCAATCAAGGCTAGATAAATTCGTGAAAATGTTTTTAGATTTTATGCTTTTAAATTTTTTTTTATTTTCTTAAAAGTGTCGTGTTTGATTCGTAGAAATAACTGTTCTTAATATATGAGAACATATATAAAAAAAATGTTCATTTTAGAAGGAACTTTTAATATATGAAAACTGTATTTTCAGTGCCCTCTTTAGTGGATAATTGATTTGGTCTTCTTTACCAGACATCAACACAAACCTAATGATTCCATTAAAGTAACAAAAAATTGAACTAAAATACGTTTTTTAGAAAAGGTATTTCTCTTTAGGTAGGAGTTCCATTATGTTCGAGTAGTAAGTAAAACAATAGGATGCTGACGGTTCAGTTTGGTTTTGGGTCATAAATCCTAGAAACAACCTAGTATCTCATTACTGAACTTATTTCGAAACAAAAGTGATCGGAACAAACACATTCGTCAACATAGAAAGGGAAACCTTGACTCTCTCGCCAGAGTGTCCGACCGTCGACTTCTCATCGCTGTCATCTCCTCATTGCCTTCAATTCTACATATCTGCTCGAGCTGTGGATTGTGTTGCTATTAGTAGGGATGAGCAGTTTCTGGCTCCATTCAGATTCCACTTGGAATCTATCCGTCATAATACGTTCTCTAATTTTAGAATTTATAACCTGTTTTGTGTACTCAAGAACCTAAATCCTATCCTCTAAGAGGCCAAGGTCTACCCAAATTCCACTTGTAATCTTAATTGAACAATTGTAGTGAATCATCGCATCTAATTACCACCATTTGCTACATTGTATTAATCACAACTTATATTTAGACTTATGAATATTATAAAATATTAACAAAGTAAAAATCTTTTGTTAGAAATGAAAATTCAAACTAGTGGTTTCAAAGTACATGCTCATTATTGGACACCATAGAATGCCGCAGGGTCGCACGAAGACGTAAAACAAGAAAAATACAAAAACTTATTATAGTTTTCAAGTTTCCGATTCTACCTAGAACTTGGAGCCTACCCATCCAAATAGGTTCCTCAATATTTGGAACATGGAACCTACCCTTGTTGACACCTAATTTTTAACTAACGCGTCGATAAAGATAGAAAACTCAAGTTTAAGGTTTCCTAGCCCAATGGAATATATTTCTTGAACAAAAGCGTTATTTTTCATTTACTTGTCTTTGGCCTATTATTTTTAGGTCATTTCATAATCATTTTCACCACAAACCCGAAAACAATTGACTTTCGAGTTGACTATTTGATCAACCCTTTAATTAAAAGTCAACCTCAGGTCAAAAATTTGAATTTTTGCATAAAAATGTCCTAAATAACCTTAATATCACTTTGACCACGTTAGTTTTCAAAATATTCAAAGATTTGATCACAAAATCAACCTTCAGTGAAAAGTCAACTAAAAGGTTGACTTTTAGTCAAATCTTTGATAAAAAAAATTAGAAAATGTAAAAATCCTTAAATCCTTATATTTTAGCTCCAATTAGATTATGGTATTGAAAATTTTGTGAAAATCGATTGAGAACCTCATTTTCCAAAATTTTCGATTTTAGGTTAAGAATCGATCAAAACTAAAATTATTTTCATTATGTTCACAATTTAGTTTAGTTCCCTTTTATGACTTTGATCTATAGGTCATCTTATATCCACTTGTGTGGTTAATTATGACATTTGACAAGCCAAAATGAGAATTACCATTTTTAGCCCTAATTAGGAGTCCAAATTGATTCTTCATGAATTGTGTGCTCGCACTTTCATTCAAATAATTTTCTTATACTGAATCCAAATCTGAGGTCAATTTTGAGAAATTCACTTGGGAACACTTCAATTTAATTGATTTAGCTAACTTGAATCTCATAAATTTAAGCTGATATGTTCCAACCAAGCCAATTTAACCTGGCCCATTCTAGACTAACATCCAATTGAAGATATCAAGCTTCATTTTGGCACCATGGTTGTGATTTAATAGAAATTGACTCAATTTGTGGCCTTTCCAATCCTGAACAAATTGATTCAATTTCTACTCCACATGCTCATAATCATTTTGATTGAACAACATTAAGAAAAATCAGCACAAAATAGAGAGGAAAGCTAAGCTGGTTCAACCCAGTCTGACCAGGTCAACCCGGTATGACCGTTGTTGACCGCCAGTGGATTCAAGCCCATTCCAGCCACTTTCCAATGGCCAGAGTCCAATTCCAACCAAGCTGGGCACGTCTGGCCTTCCCCCTGGTCCCTGGTTTTGTGAAATTACGAAAATGACCCCAAGGGTTGTGAAATTACGAAAATGCCCCTCAATTAGCTCCTATTCTCAAAATTAGTTCAAGAATTGATCATCACCATTCATTAGGAATGCATCATAGCCAATTAAATGAGAATGTACCTTAATCAAAATATTTTTAACAAACTTAACCAATTAATCAAGGTTTGTTAGCTAAAGGATCGAACCTTAGTCTTTAGATTAGATTTTAATCTTATCCCTTGGTATATAAGGATTTTTCGCTCCAAAACTTAGGGAGAACCTCATATTTTTGGAACCAATTATCTATCTTCCCTCTCTCTTCTCTCTTTCTCTCATTATCCCACCGAAACTCTTCACCGCTGATCCTCCCTTCGTCGCATGCGCCACCGTTCATTGGAGCCATCTCCAATCTTGCTCCACCACCGCCGATAATCCTCAGGCGTCCAGGAGTCCTATTGCAATCACTGCTGCCTCTGGTGACTAGCCGAACCACTCGCCAATGGTTAGTTCTTCCGCAGACGTGCGAAGGAGTGTCCTCCCTCACCGATCCTGTTTCAGCATCATTCGACGCCCTCCGGTGGTCTTTTAACGGCCTACACCCCCTCAAGACATCCAGTAACGTCCTCTAACCATTCCTCAGCCGATCACTACCGCTAAGACCGATCGGAATCCCCTCTAGTGGCCGATTTCCTCACTGGTCGTCTTTCACGTGTAGATCCTGTCCTTGTCCTCCTGAGGTTCGTGACCTATGTCGAACCTCTTTCAAGGCTCAGCATCCTTTGGCTGAAGCTCACTTGAGCTTAATTTGTACAAAAACCTCGAAAGGTAAACCATCCTCGATCTCGAGCTGGACGAAGCTAGGTCATTCTAGGCGACTGGGGCTAGAGCTCAATTTAGGTCACGATCTAATTCATTTATTGATAAATCTAGATGCCTATGGAGTTTAGGATCGATAAGTGATAGGTTAAATTGGATTTTATATGGATGATTGCTTGGTTAGCTTGAATATGCAATTCGGATGCCTTGATGACCTGATTGTTAATTGTTTTGGAACGAACTATTAACGTGTTTTTTTCTCTTTTTTTTTTTTTTTTTTGCCTCGAGGTCTTCATCAAAGTCATAATATATTCCGTGGGCTTTTCAACTATATGATTTTTGAGCTGATCAGCCTCTGTTTACCTTGTCAATTTTATCCTCAAAGTTCTGATATGTATTGTGATATTTCTGTAGTTTGGTGTTTTGGACGACTAGACTTGTTTTGTGTAGATTGAATTAGGCTAGGGCGTCTCCATGTGATTTAACCCTAACATTCAGACCTACGTGCACAAAAATTTATGGAATTTTATCATATCATATATATAGGATTAGGCATGATCGTTTCTGGTCTTTGCTGTTGTTTCTGTCATTGATTTGACCTTCTAGAGAAATGTCTTCGAGTGAGCTTACTAATGGACCAATTTGTTGATGATGCCTTCCAGACAATCATAAAAAACATCTCAAGATTATTGCACGCATGAATTGTGTATCGATTACTATGTCAAAACTGTTGGAGAAATCTTCTTGAAGTGTTTTGAAGTTGACAAAATGTTTCTATCAGTCTAGTCTGAAGGCTTGCAGACTCTGTTATTTAAAGTCTGAAGACTTCCGGACAGCTAGACTCAAGACTCAAAGTCTATCCTCATTGACAGTCTCTAATCAGTTGAAGAAAGGTTATCCAGAACTGGATGTTTCGTTAAGGATTTAACCTTATCATCTGGATAAGATCTCGTGGCTGGAGAAGTCGTAACAGAATCCTTTGATTAATCAAGATTGATTTGATGATTGAAGATTCGATGATTGTCTAAATATTATTGGAAGGTTCTACTTATGGAAACCGAGATCCTGATTGTATGGGCGAACAGGATTGATGGGCTATCAACACGTTCCTTTAATAGCTCGAACAATCTTCCTAATTGATTCCGTCCAACGGGTAAATTGGAGGAATTCCTTTGGTAAGTGCCAACGGGTATAATGGCATAAAGGAGTATATAAGGAAGACGTTCTTAGTTGTTCGAGGTGTGCATGATAGAAAAATTCCAAAGTCTGAAGCTCTTTTTGTTTAGACAATTCCTTTGAGCGAATACTTGTATACAAAAGAAAGTCTATATTTGTGAGAAACCTTGAGGAGGTGTGATAGAACATCTACACTGTGGAATTAAGGCAAAGCTGTGCTGTAACTTCTCTTTTGATCATAGTGAAATCCAGCTGGTGGGCTGTCAGTGCGGAAGAGTGGACGTAGGATTGGAATAAGCCGAACCACTATAAATCCTGTGTTCAATTTTCTCTCTCTCACTCTCTCTACCTCAATCGTATCTCATTTTGTTAATCAAGAGAGAATTTCCATTATATCGATTGCCACAAATTGCTCCCGTATCTCAATAAATTGTTTGTGCACCTATTCACCCCCCTCTAGGTGTTTATACTAGCTATCTCAAAAACCCCTTGCAAATTCAGCGCGTATGTTATGCAATTTTTGCCGTATTCTGTTAGGTATAGGTTAGCCGACCTCCTTAGATTCATGATTTTTTTATGATTTTTTTTGCATTGATCTAGGACTAGGTGTCTTCATCACATTTTCTTTTAATATCTAGCCCTAGATCATACTAAAATGTCATAAAATTCATGCATCATTTAAGTGGAATAATGGCCCAAAAGTGATACGCTATGTTTTGGTTGTTCTAATATAATCTGACCACTTATGTGAATGTCTTCATTTAAGCTTGAAAATGACCTTACTAGGACTTGTCATCTTCTAGGATAATGTAAAAAACACCTTAAGCTTTCCAATTTGTCCACATTTTCCCTGTTTTCCATATTTTCAAATTCGGGTTTGAAATTTGGAATTTTCCTCGGTTTGGAATGCATGCTCTGTTTTTATGAGGCCGACTGTTTGCCATTTTTGTATGATTTTCTAGGTGTTGATTTTTAGGTCAAGTCCTTAACGAAGGTTATCTATAACATCCATTCTAAAACATATAAAAATTTGGAACTGTTTGAACATCAATTGATTCGGCTATAGGATTTCCATGTCACATGCTGCCCTGCTCCATTCCTGATTGACCAGTTCACGTTCTAGAATTTTTAGAAATTCATGTGTTGGGAATTTTGAAAAGCTTCCTTCATGAAAGTTGTTCCTCATATGCTGATTTACCCTTTATAACAATTATAGGGTAAGATTACTAGTGGTTGTGCTTTTATTCAGCACACACTAAATGCCCTGTTTCTGTGATGGATGATTTGGCTGATAGACATGCATGTGTCCTTTTTTTTTTTTTTAGGGAATTATGCATGCTGAATCTGATGAAATTGTCTTCTTGAGAATCGATCGTGACGTGTTGAGCTTTGTTGTCGCAAATTTTCTCAAAATAAAAGCATGATTGGTATTTTTACCAATCATCCCAAAATTGCAGGATATTCTGAAATTTTGATTTCTCTACATGGTTTTGAACTCATTCAAAGTTTTATTAGTTCATGTGACACCCATGTGGAAAAGTTGTTTGGCAATTTTCAAATTATGATTTGACATAATCTTCATCAAGATATTGGTTTGTATTTAGAACGTTTGTGATGCTTCATCAATTGTGCCCATGATACACCCAAGCTCGCCCTAACTACTAGATACGTTCCATGACTTGATGAAGTTATATCCTCCTTTTGTCAACTCTTTTAAAATGACATCTTCCTTTGCTGCAAAACTTTTTTTGGATATCATATGAATTGCATACCGATTGTCTCGTATGTTACATGAATATATCCAATGGTGCATGTGTTTGAATAAGTGATCATTTGTTGGCTCACTTATTTGTTTGGATTGATTCAGAACCAAGGTCATACGGCCTGAATGTTTGTTAATTTATTTGCTTGCATGTGATTATTAGATGAATTATTTAGGTGCAATGCATGATAATATGGGTTCCATTGGGATGTCACATGGAACTTGACCTAGGGACTTTATGATTTTAGTCACCATTTGCGAGCACAATGATGTCATAAATAATATCTAATAGTCATAAGTCATCCAAAAATGAATTGAGGTAGACATTCAAGGAAGGCCATAGCGTGAACTTCAAAGACCAACCCCAAGGCCATTTGTGATTGTTGATTGTCTTTCCAGGGTGTTTTGATGCGAAATGCCATGATTGCTTAATTGCCATGAATTGTATGTCCATATACTTTTCGCACTACTTTTAGCACTAAACTAGAACTAGGATAGGTTTCCAAGGTGATCCCTAGAGGTGGCGATCCCGAAGACACAAGGATCATGAATGGTTGATGTCCAATCCAACCCAATCTTTGTAATATTTATTAATTTCCTGAGATATGTTTCGGGTTTTCTCATGTGTTGTATAACTACCCAACGAGTTGCGAGTTTCTTTTATTCGCTGTTAGAATTATTAGTTTAGATTCTTTCTTTGTCTTGAAAACTGTCTTGAGTGTTTACTTTCACGTACTGCTTTTCACTTAATTGATTGTTTCCTTTTTTGTTATTACTATAATAGAATAGAATGACATGAAGGAACTATCCACGCTTGATTACCTTTCCTATTAAGAAATGTATGAAAACGTAAAAAGACATGCATTGACACATTAGGTGATTCATCAACTGTTAGGTACCAAAATGACACTAATAAAAACATTAGCATAACCTAAGTCCCTAAACCTTAGATCTCTAGTTATGTAGAAATCAAGAGTTCACTCCCACCTCTCCATTGGGCATTTTAGCCGGCCCTCAATAACAAGGCTAGTGGCAATTCCTAGGTGTTATTTAGGTTGTCTAAAACAACTTTTAAACAACAACAACAACAACAACAACAACAATAATAATAATAATAATAATAATAATAATAATAATAATAATAATAATAATAATAATAATAATAATAATAATAATAATAATAATAATAATAATAATGAATCCATTGTAAGAGGTATGAGCTTGTGGAAAAGCTCAAGGTTATAATTTAGTATACTCAAAGTAGTTGAAGCCAAAGGGTGAAGAGATGCCATCTTTGGTGGATGAACCTTCGAGAGGGTTATTGTGATCAAAATGCCCTTAAACTCATGTGTCATGGCCCGATCCTCCAAGCACGTGCACATCCCTCTGCGGTTGATTAAATAACAATGTCCCAGAACGCATCACCGACCCATTTATTTTAAATGCACATGCGGAAGCAAATAAATAAATTCCTCATACAACAACAAGATGAGATAGAAAAGTAGTGCCATAATTTTTTCAAACTACAACACGCTTATATATACGTATATCAAGTCATGTCATATACAATACGAGTCTAATAAAACAAAGTCTGCAAAAAAGTGGGGTTTTATAAAACTACAGATCCTTATCCTCCTCCTCATCCTCATTGAAGCCTTTAGCTAAATACACCTGAGTCCTTGGATCTGAAAGATTCGAATTTACCATCGAACCTCTAGGAGGATTTGCTATGCCTTTTCCCAAAAGCAACCTCCAACACGTACACAGATCTCAGATTTCAGTATGAGACCTTCTCTCTGTCCATGTCGCTCACGACGGTACCATGATTTGTATCAGTGAGGTACTTTATGGGGTAGAGTCTCATCAACCCAGACCACGGACTTCACAAGCTCATAGATCGGACCCCTTGGGTGCCCATAAATCGGAATATAGCCTACCTGCTCTGTAACCTTCTTTGGCTAACCAAAATGCTCGGGAGGAACTACCATCTAAGGACCTAAAATTGTTATCCCACAATGGGGTGAGACAACGTCTCAGCAAGTTGAAGCCCCCTAAGACCCGACTAGGAAGAAAATACACCTCAAGGCTTGCCTAAGCACAAGCCCAAATTAGAGTACTTACCTTTGCCTCAATTTCCTTCTTGCAAATCAGTACAATTCACAAATGCATCGAATCACACCAACCCATCATATCATCACATCAAATCGAGTTATCGATCAATCGACTCAGTCGATTCCATGTCATTACGACCTTCTCTCGATCGGCCCCATTCAATACTATCTATTCAACTCGATCAGATCAAGAATTACTCACCCTAAGTTGAAGATAGATAGTATAGCTCACCCAAAGCTAATAAATGATATATAGCTCACCAAAAGTTGATAACAAAGTATATTTGCTCACCTAAAGTTGACATATCAGAGCCCGTAGACTGATATAGTATACTAATAATGCTCACTAGAAGCTACTAAGGTATATTGCCCACCCAAAACTGATATATCATGGCCGCCCTTAGGCGGATATAGTATACCGATATACTACTTACCCAAAGCTGACATATCAAGCCTTTAGGCTGATATAGTATACCATCCTGGCCATCTAACATTTTTCACCATTTTTATCATACTCGATAAACATATTCGTGTGTGCATATATAGTCAGCCTTAGCCAAAATACAATATTTTCCCACTTGAAAATCCCACTATTTATTATAGTGACCAAAACATTTTTGGCATTAAAAATTGACGCCCCAGTATTTTCTGACTAAATACCGAAATTATTAAATTTTGAGATAAATATCCAAAATTGCAAATCACACTCACTTTGCACCATCTAGCACTTAATTAAATAAACAGACTACTCAATTGCAATTAGCATAAAATTTCAATCACCAGCAATCCCGGTCTAGTTTACTGAAAATAATAATTAATTAAATAATTACGAAAATTAATTAATAAATACTAATAAATGCAACTTAGGTTGTAAAAGCCTAATTAAAAGCCGAGACAAGTCCGGAAAATTTCCGAACCTATCTAATTAAATACTATGGCCTATCTACTTGCTAATTAAACTAATCTAACCACCTAACATGCATCAAGGATTAAATAAATCACTAATCCATTTTAACTAACCATCTAATCCTGGCTTAGCTTAAGCTAATCAACCTCTAAACGTCATTAACATACTAAGTGAGGATTAATGAGTAAACTCACTTGATTAACGAACCGATTGAACCAAGACTACGATGAGGCGGAGAGGGTTGATAAACTCGAAAGCGGGTGCGTCTTTTGAGGTCTGGAAGGACACCAAAGCCGGCCAAACAGTGCTTGGGAGACCCATGGCTCCAATTTCTGTTTGGTGGCTAAAGGAGCTGCTTCGGTGATCGGTTGAGCTGGAAACGAGCATGGGTGGATAAAGGAAGGTCGCAGTGGCCAAGCGGGTGGCTCCGAGGATTCGACGGTGGAGAGCTAAGCTTCGGCGACCTCCACACAAGCTTGGGCAGCCAACTGAACGACGAACAAGAGGGAACGATGCAGTTGGGCTCATAGGACTCTAGTGGCAGCGACGAGCGAGTGACGACAAATGGTGGCGACATGGTGGCTCCAAGCGGGCTTGCTGCTTGCTCGAACAGTTGTTGGTTCATTTCTAGGTTGAGAAGCTTCGAACAACAAGGGGAAGGGAGGGGAGTCGACAAATGAGGGAAGGAGGAGAAGAGGGAGGGGACAACTTGGCTTGTGGGGCCATTTAGTCTTCAATCTCATCCTCTTGTCCCCTAAAGATGGTCCCACCTTTCCCAACTGGTTTCCTTAGCAAATTCCAATAGCCAAATCTTCTTCTAGAAGTCTTGTAGTGTTCAAAAAGTCATGGACCAAGGGGGGCTACGAATTTCACAACATTTTCTCTCAATCCCACTTCAATTGCCTCTTGAATCGGTGCGATTCGGCCTTTATAAATTCAATCATTGAGTCTTCAATCAAATTGACATTTTTCCTTGCCATTAGATCCTACTTGCATCCCCATTTCACAATAAAAAATGGTCCTCTGAATTTCCCAGTCGAAAACGGCCCTATGTCGACTTTTCACCAAAAATCTCGGTTTACAAAAAAATCTTCAGAAGATGAGTCGACGTTCCTAAAATGATTTGTGACATGACAGAATTTTCAATTTCTGAAACTGGATTCAAATTCGCAGTTTATTTCAATTTGGCGCGGTTTTAGCGTGACTTAGGCTATCGGGTAGCTTTTAGAAATTTTTAGTGTAAATGACCCATGGTTGATTTTCTTTAAGCCACAATGAACCTATTTGACACATTGGCAACTCTCGGTTGTTGTGAAAATTTCAAGTTTTCAATTACGGACATATGGTACCAAAACAACAAAAAAATTAGTCTAATGCTGATCGACAATTTTTTTTCAATTTGGTGGAATCACCCACGTTTAACCACACATCTCAGTCGAATCGAGCTATCTCTGATCTCTAATCGATCTTTATTGTGCCGTATTGATCTCAGCAGATAAGCACGGTCGAGTAGTCGATTCCTGATCAAATTCTCAAGTCTATTGTATTAAAATCCCTTAATGACTTCCCTAGACAGTCTAGTTATGTAAGGAGTGATCAACTCTGAAAATAGCACTATAGGCACGTTGATGAAATGCATGATTTATTTAATTGAAAACAGAATTGAAATTTCAGGATGTCACAACTCTTCCCTTTTTATAAAAATTTTGTCCTCGAAATTTAAACAATTACAATACTTTAAGCAAAAAGATGGGGGTACAAATGTCTCATCGACTCTTCACTCTCCCAAGTTGCTCATTCAGTGCTGTAATGTTGCTAGACCACTTTGACCAACAGGATGGTCTTGGTGTGCAGAACTTGCTCTTTTCGATCCATAATCTAAAACGGGCTTTCAACGTACAACATTTTATCATTCACGTCCAATTCCTCAAAATTAAGCACATGGGTCAAGTGAGGCTTATACTTCCTCAACATCGACACTTGAAATATGTCATGCACTTGTGTCAACTTTGGCGGCAATGCAAGACAATACGCTAGGATCCCGATTTTCTCTAGAATCTCAAATGGACCTACGTATCTTGGACTCAGTTGTCCCTTCTTACCAAAATTCGAAGTACCTCTCATTGGTGGCACTTTCAGAAAAACATGATCACCAACTTGGAATTCCGATGGTCTCCGACACTTATCGTTTGTAGCTTTTCTAGCGGCTCTGAGGGGTCTTTAACCCGTTCTTGATTACTGTAACTACATCCACTAATAACTTAACCAACTCTGGACTTGTGATCTTCTTTCCCCAACTTCATCCCAACATACTGGCGTTCTGCATGATTTGCCATACAACGCTTCCAAAGGAGCCATCTGAATGCTCTGCCGGTAGCTGTCGTTGTAGGAAAATTTGACCAGATGAAGTTGTTCCTACCAACTTCTCTTGAAATCTAACACGCAAGCTCGCAGCATGTCTTCAAGGGTCTGAATCGTCCTCTCAAACTAGCCATCCGTCTAGGGATGATATGCCTTACTGTACTGCAGCTTCGTACCTAAAGTGGCTTGCAAACTCTTCCAAAAAGCAGCTGTGAATCTTGGGTCTCGGTCTAAAGTAATCGTCACCGGCACTCCATGCAGACGAAGGATCTGACACACGTACAACTCTACATGCTTGTCTAAGTCCAGATCCTTTTGTACTGTGATCAAGTGAGCTGACTTTGTTAGTCTGTCGACCACTACCCAAATGGAATCATTACCGCTCTGACTCCTCGGTAAACTTGTCATGAAATCCATCGTGATATGCTCCCATTTCCACTCTGGGATCTCGAGAGGTTGTAGAAGTCCTTCCGGCTTACAATGTTGTGCCTTTACTTGTTAACACATCAGACACTTGGCAACATGCTTGGCGATGTCCGCCTTCATACCGAACCACCAATAGTGTTGATGCAGATTCTGATACATCTTAGTACTGCCAGAATGAATGTTGTAGCTGCTACGATGGGCTTCAATAAGATCTCCTCTTTAAGCTCTACATCATCAAGTACACACAATTGTCCTCGGAACCTTAGTGTTCCATTCTCAGAAATCCGAAAATCAGCCTTTCTCTTATCGATATCCTCTTGCAAAATCTTTTGAACATCTAGGTATGTCGGTTGAAGTGCCTTGATTCTGATCTGAATGTCCAGCTCAATTCTGAGGGTGGCATGAGATGCAAAAGGTGGCTTACCTCAAATTTGAACATCGAATCTCGAGCTCTCTTGAGTAAATTCCACTCTTTAACTAGCATATGTGCAACTGAAGACTTCCAACTCAAAGCGTCGGTGACCTTATTTACCTTCTTGAGGTGATATAGAATATCACAATCGTAATCCTTCAGGAGTTCCATCCAGCGACGCTGTCTCATATTCAACTCATTATGAGAGAATAGATACTTAAGACTTTGGTGGTCAATGAAGATCTGGAATCTTTCTCCATACAAGCAATGTCTTCAAATCTTTAGTGCAAATATAATTGCTGCAAGTTCCAAGTCACGTGTCGGGTAGTTCTACTCATGAGGTCTCAACTGATGGGAGGTGTATGCAACAACCCTACCATGTTGCATCAACATGCAACCCAATCCTCTTAACGATGCATCACTATAGATCTCATATCCTCCATAATTAGATGGAATGGTCAGCATAGGTGCGGTAGTCAGCTTCTGCTTAAACTCTTGGAAACTACACTCGCACTTGTTTGTCCACACAAACTTCTCTTCCTTCTTCAAGAGTCAGGTTAACAACGACACTAAAGCTAAAAATCCTTCCACGAACCGTCTATAATAACCCGCCAAACCCAGAAACTTCTAATCTCTATCACTGTAGTCTATCTTGACCAGTTGATTACTGCTTCTATCTTGGACAAGTCCACATAAATTCCTTCGCCTGAAATCACGTGACCTAGGAACGCTACACGAGTCAGCCAAAACTCACACTTACTGTACTTGGCATACAATCCATGACTTCTCAGGGTCTAAAGTACTAGTCTCAGATGACTCTCGTGCTCCTCAGCACTCCTCGAATATACCAAAATATCATCGATGAACACGATCACAAACTGATCTAGATATTCTTTAAACAATCGGTTCATAAAATCCATGAAAGCAGTTGGAGCATTCATCAAACCAAATGGCATTATAGTGAATTCATAATGTCTGTATCAAGTACGAAATGCTAATTTTGGAATGTCCTCCTTTCTGATCCTCAGTTGATGATATCCTGTTCTCAAGTCGAATTTTGAAAATATTGACGCTCCTTGTAACCGATCAAACAAGTCATCAATCCTCGGGAGTGGATACTTATTCTTGATTATCACCTGATTGAGTTGATGATAGTCGATGCATAGGCACAACGAACCCTCTTTCTTATTCACGAATAGAACTGGTGCTCCTTAAGGTGATGCACTGGGACATATAAATCCTTTATCTAACAATTCATGCATATGCACCTTCAGTTCCTTTAACTCTAATAATGCCATATGGTAAGGAGCCTTAGAGATTGGCTCTATCCTGGGTGCTAACTCAATGATGAACTCGATCTCCCTTCTTGGCGGTAAGCCTAGCAATTTCTTTAGGAATACATCTGGAAATTCTTGCACCAGGTAACCTTGACAACCCTCGTCCAACAAATAGGTTGCCTCTAGCGACGAGATCAAGGTAATCGAGGGTCCTCCTCAATTCCCAACAAACTTGAAACTCTCACCCCCTAACAGGTTAAACTGAATCACCTTGCGATAGCAGTCCATCTTAGCTTGTTGCTTGGTGAGCTAGTCCATGCCAATTATCAAATTAAAGTCATACATGGCTAGGACTAATAGGTCTATCCTCCCCTCCCACTCACCAATCACTAACTTGCAATCAAAACAACCCAATGTATACAATACCTTATCCTTTAACGGTGTAGATAGCTAACCACTAACTCAAGTAACTTAGGACTTAATCCTATCAGCTTAACATATTGCTCAGCAATAAAAGAATGAGTCATGCCAAAGTCGAATAAAGCATAAGCAGCATGGTCGTTTAACGAAACCGTACCTGTAATCACATCAGGTGCGTCCTCTACCTAACCTCTGGTGATGGCATACACTGTCCCTTGAGCTGAGGGTCTGATCTGTCCACCTTGTGGTGCGTACCCACTAATATGAACCATCGATGGTGGCGGCGGTAATTGATGTTGTCCTCTCGGTCTTCTAGGATAATCTCTAGCCATGTGACCTTGCTGGCCACATTCAAAACAAGCACCCATTCTTCGAGGGCATGGGGTCATACCATGTCGTCTTCCATAGAGGCGACACATGCCATTTTGATTTGTTGCTGGCTTCCCAATTCCACCCTTCCTATTGGGCAGAACATGGAACTTCCCTCCAGTCATGGGCCTCTTCCCATGTCGAATCCCTTCTCTACTCGAATTAAACCTTGATCCAAACGAGATGGCTTGCTCGCTTAGACTTCTCTCCAATAGCTGAGCTCGGTTGTATACCTTACGATAGTCCTTGAGATCAAGCGGTACCAATAGTTGTTTCAACTCAAGTCGAATGCCATTCCTGAACCTTTGGGCCTTGTCTTCTGGATCTTCTATCAACCTTGGAGCATACTGAGAAAGCTCCGCAAACTTGACCTCATATTAGTCAACGGTCATCATTCCTTGGCGGATGCACTGAAATTCCTCCATCTTCTGTTCTCGGGCACTACCCGAAAAGTATTTGTCATTGAATGCTCTAAGGAAGTCGTCCCACACTAGGATTACTCCTCTCAGGAATACATTGTCCTTGGTGACTCTCCACCGAGTGTTTGCATTACCCTGTAGTTGATATAAGGGGTGTTTGGTTCGGCTTTTGAAGGCTACTTGGAAAAATGTTTGCCTTTGGAATGCTGAAAGCCCAAAGTAGGTGGGGACCTGCTTTGGGCATTTCAGCATTTTCGGCATGCT
This sequence comes from Eucalyptus rudis, assembly GCA_019915205.1. Taxonomy (NCBI): domain Eukaryota; kingdom Viridiplantae; phylum Streptophyta; class Magnoliopsida; order Myrtales; family Myrtaceae; genus Eucalyptus; species Eucalyptus rudis. The sequence continues at coordinate 350,911 of JAHMTN010000021.1, read as the reverse complement.
AGTGGGAGCATTAATGAATATTTGCTGATTGCCCATTTTATCCTCAAAATTTTATTAAAAGTCTAGTTTTACCCTACCCAAAAAAAAAAAACCCTACCTTTCTCTCGACGCTCTTTCCTCTCTCCTCTGTTCTGCAGTTCATCACGTGAAGGCTCTTTTCCTTTCGTCGATTCTCGCAGCATCCGCTCTCGCCGATTCTCGCAGCATCGCCTCCACTCTCGCCGCTTCTTTTTCTCTCCTCTCTCTTCTACCTGGTATGCCTCTCTCTCTCTCTCTCTCTCTTCCTCCCTCTTTACTTCCTTTTTATCACTGGATGGTAAACGGATCTGCCTATTATCGGTCTTCTCGGTTTGTTCCCTCTCTCTCTCTCTCTCCCTCTCTCTTTTCTCCCCCTGTTCTTGTTCGTCCGTTCGGGTGTTTGTTCAATTTCGATTCGTGGGTATGATGATGTTTTTCTTGGGTCTGCGCCGGAACTGCGTGATTGGTGTCGGACCAGCATTGTTTGATGATGCGATAGCTCCTGGTTTTTCAGATACAAGGAGAGAGCGACTGGAGTCGTTTCTTAGGCTAGCCATGTTCAACCTCTCTCGTGAAGTCGACAAGGTATATCTGGTTTCCTTTTCTATCTCCTGAGAATTCGAGTGAGTAACACAACAAAAGTCAGCTTTTGGTTCTTCCTTCACCGTGTGCATATGGGGCAGTTCATGGTGTTGATCAACATAAATGTGTTGTTGAATAGCCTGGATAATGTAGTTAATCTGATACTCTTTGAAGCTCAGTAATAAGGCTCTGGTGTTTGCAATGGAAGCATGTTGCTTATGGCTTTTAGCAGCAGTCATTGTTCTGTCTAATTTGTTATTTCTTGAATATGGTGTACTCAATGGAAAGAGTAGGATGAGCCAGTCATGCTATTTGGTTAACCAGTAATATTTAGCGAGTCCTTGACTGAGGTGACATCTCCAAATTTGTGTATAGACAGACAAACTCGAGATCCTAATTTCAATTATTTAGATTATATGTTTCCACCCCCACTTTTGGATGTCCATATGATATCTGTCTATAGTAGCACTTCTTTCTCCCCCCTTTCCTATCTTCCATTCATGGCTTGCAGTGTAGAAAGGCATGTAAGTCGATTTTGGTGCTCAGCTGGAAGGGAGGAACTCGTGTTAAGCGAGAAAGAGTTCTAAATACTGCATCTCAACGAGAAGTTTGATTGCCTTTGGCCAGTCAATTTGCTGAAGTATCTGTTGAGTTAATAACATGGTGGACCCTGTTGGCGAAAGCTATAACAAAATTTCTAAGACACCTATGTTTTAAAATTATTCAGTCAAAGCAAGGATCCTCAAGGTTTCATGGCTCCCTGCCCCTACCTTCATTACCGGACATAATGCATTTATATGCTCTTCTGTGTGTGGGAGATGTTCTTCCCTTGCTCCTTGTTTCTTTGCATAAAGAATGAGTATTTCAACTAGCTGGATTAAGTGCCGTGTAGTGTTGAGTTAGATGAATCGCACATCATAGCCCTAATATGGACTTGGAAAATTCTTGGCTTATTGATTCAGATGCAAGAACCAGTGTTGAAGCTGCATCAGTTAGAAACACACTTGAGAAGCATAAGACAACCGCCCACTTGCTCGGCTACCTCATGTGATGGTGATGTAGTGGAACGTCCCCATAAAAAGATAAATATTTTCTTCCTCTTCCTTAGTGAGCATTTCTGAACACGAGAGTCGTGATCGACTTCAACCAAGTGAAAATGTACTTATTCTTATGGTTTCTTCTTTTCTTCTCTTGCTTTCATATCCAAAATAAGAAAATCTAACCAATTCTCTTACGTGGACTTTGTTCTGTTCTGTGTCTTAATCCGACACAGGGTTCTGCTGGTAAAAATAACGAATCAAAATTTTCTCAAACAGATTTGGTAGAAAAGGATAAAGTTTGTGCTATTGAGACAAGGTTTGCTCCATGCCAAAGGCCACAAACGTCCAAGGTCCAGTTACTTTCTATCTTGCAATTTTTCTCAGTATGAATTTTTTTTTTTTTTTTACATTTTATGAATCTTCTCGTGTTTTGTTAAGTTTTCAAAATATTTTGCACCAAGAACTAGCATGAAGGAGTAGGTGGGCCTAAGGTAGACCTGCCAGACATTCACAAGAGTCCTCTTTGTAATTAAGTTTCACACTTCCTGAGCAGACTGTCTCTCACTTTCACCTCGTGAAATTTAGATGGTCATTGACTTCTTCCTCCCCTCCACCTTTGTTCTCTTTTGATTTTCATCCTTAAGTTTGGGATAGGCCCTAAGAGGTGCTCATGACAGCACATGAATAAGAAAAGTAAAACAGAGGATGAGGGTAATCTTTGTTTAATAGTATCTGTTTGTCCTAAATGTGTGGTATCAATACTGATACCTGTGATGGTGGTGAACTTTGATATTTTGAAACTGCAAAGTGGCTGAATGATGTTTATACTTGTTTTGGTTGCTTATTAGAAGTTTTTTTTAAGATGGCCTCTAATGGGGATACTAGAAATGCCATTTTCAGGCCAATGACCCGTAGAGAAAAGATACAGCTTCAAAAACTAATTCAAAACCTACCGTGAGACAATCTTGTACGAGCGGTGGGAATTCTCGGACGTAGCGATAGTTCAAAAACCAATCTCTGTGATGATATCACCATCGACCTAGAAAAGGAGGTAAGACCGGTCTTGCGACATAAGTACGTGCAAGAATTGATATAGGCCTCGCCATACTAATACGAAAATGCTCCATTTCCAGGACAACGGGACACTCTGGAGATTATACTACTACGTTTGAGCGGTGGAAAAGGCGAGAAAACTTTTAGCCATTCAAGATGCGAGAATCAACTCGAATGCGAAGGTGTGAGACACCTGCTCTTCCTCGAGTTGGTCCTTCATCCAAAGATGCCACTCATTGCACGTAGCTACAGAGGAAAAAGAGGCTCCCGTGAATAATATTTTTGCCTAATCGGTTTCTTTTCCTGTTTTTCCGCTTTTACTTGGGATAGAGATAGATGCACGACCGTTGTGCGATCGAAATGCTAGGGGCCCAAAATTAGTGTTAGTCGTTTCGGGACGGGAGCTTACGGCCACCAATTGCAGAGTCCGGTATAGACTTTTTGACGCGGAATTACGAATTACTACTGGGACAATACTTTCAATCTTTCGAGTTTGATTCAAAGGGATTACTGTAATTGTACCAGGTCATACGTGCATGATGCAACAAAGTGCAATGTCTTTGAGCATAGTTTTGAAGACTTTATAAACCGAGCTGTATAAATAAATCGATGTTTCAAATGTTGTGATTCCTCCGACCAAAAAAAAAATGCTGTGATTCCGATTTGATGGTGGGGTGCTATACTATTCTCATCCGGAGCATCGGCGATGCAAAGTCTGTAATGAGAAATCTGGTTAGGATGGGTCCAAATTATGCTTGTTTTTCACAATAGATGTATTGAACGATGAAGCTCTCTGTTCCTTTGAAGACCTGCAATACAAAGTGACCTAATGTGGTTAAGAATTTAGGGGTGAACATAGTTTGTGTGGGTGGTTTTCACCTTGGAACCAACAACCGTCTACCAAGCACTACTTCTGAAAAATGGTACCGGAAATTGTCCGAGGAATCGGGCAGGTTTATGGAACTGGTCCCACGTGGAAAGTTCACTTTTTTTTTATATCATTTTTATCTTCTGACAATCAGTAGCCTAACTTTTTATCAATACACTAGAATGATCATTAATTAACGAAGATGATTAATACTACAATAATTAAAAAAGATATTCAAAGTTAAAAACAAACCGAAAAGAACCTTAGGCTAAAAGTTAAGTTTTGCATTAATTTATAATCAAATTCTTTTAATATAATTTTTAAATAAATTGATTAATATGTATCTTTTATATTACTCTCAACATGAAAATGTAAAATGTTATATACTCATTGTTTCTTTTTTGCAATTTTAAAAATACTAAAACTAAAACACTTAATTTGGTCATACCAAATGGCTTTTCAAATACAAGTTTACCAAATAGTTTTGCATTTCCCTAAAGCACTTTTCAGTTTTATTTTACCAAACAGTCTAGCATTTCGGAAAACCCCTTTATCTCAAAGGTATTTACATTCTCCCAAGGGCATTTCCCCAAAGCTGAACCAAACGGGCCCATACTGCCAGGATAACTTTTTCTGCTTTAGTGCACATCAGCAGTGCAAAGGCCTTCTCCAGATCTTGAATCCAAAGTGAGACAGTCTCGGGATCTCTAGTATTAGTGAACCTTGGCGGGTTAAGCTTTAGGAACTGCTCCACCAATGTGTGAATCGGTCCGTCCCTCTCCACACCTATGTTCCCAGCTGGAACTTCGGTAGGTGCAACAACAAGTGCAACCTTAGCAACGGCGGCACCAACAATAGTAGCGATAGCTTGAGCGGTAGCGGCTTGATTCTGGGCCTGTCGCCCTATCAGATCTCTCATGGCTTCAAGTGCTTTAATGATCCCTTCGAACCTGGGATCACCAGGGGTTGTTACCCCAGCACCAACAGGTTGCGGTGCTACTCCACTGGCGCTAGCTTAAGCTAGTGCTCTACCACGGCCTCCTTGGGTACCAACCCTCGTCGGTGTCCTACTTTGAGTAATAGGCCCGATAGTCCTCTTTCTAGGAGCCCTTTGCTCTTGCTCGCTCATGGCTCAGTTTTCTATTTAAACTTGCCTTCCAATTCCACACTGAATTAGAAGCTGAGAGATCCACACAAACAAACAATTCTACCAATCAACTATCACAAACATGCACCATCATGAAATAAAGGCCAATCCGACTAACTATCCCATAAACCATCGCACCTTATCACTCCAATCACTAACCATGTTTTGATACCACTTAAACGGGGATGTCACGCCCCAAACCTTCGAGCATGTGCCCATCCCTTTGCTGTCAATTAAATAGCGATGTCCCAGGACACATTGCCAACAGATTTATTTTAAATGCACATGCGGAAGCAAATAAATAAATTCTCTAGACAACAGCAAGATGGGATAGAAAAGTAGGGCCACAAATTTTTCAAACTACAACATGCTTATATATACATATATCAAGCCATGTCATATACAATATTAGTCAAATAAAACAAAGTCTGCAAAACAGGGGGGTTTCATAAACTATAGATCCTCATCCTCCTCCTCATCCTTATTGGAGCCTTTAGCTCAATATACCAGAGTCCCTGGATCTAAAAAATCCATGCCGCTGATGGCAGTACCATGATTTCTATGGATGAGATACCTTATAGGGTAGTGCCTCATCAACCCAGACCACGGACTTCATGAGCTCATAGACTAAACCCCTTGGGTGCCCATAAATCAAAATATAGACTACCTGCTCTGTAACCTTCTTCGGCTGACCAAAACGCTCGAGAGGAACTACCATCTAGGGACCTAAAATTGTTATCCCACAATGGGGCGAGACAATGTCTTAGCAAGTTCACCCCCTAAGACCAGACTAGGAAGAAAATACGCTCCAAAGGCTGCCTAAGCACAAGCACAAATCAGATGACTTACCTTTACCTCAATTTCCTTCTTGCAAGAATTCACAAATGCATTGAATCACACCAACCCATCATATCATCACATCAAAACGAGTCATCGATCAATCAACTTAATCGATTCCATGTCATCACGACCTTCTCTTGATAGGCCCATTCAATACTATCTATCCAGTTCGATCAAATCAAGAACTGCTCACCCTAAACTGAAGATAGATAGATAGCTCACCTAAAGCTGATAAATGACATAGATCGCTAGAAGTTGACAACATAGTATACTACTTATCCAAAGCTGACATATCAAAGCCTGCAAGCTGATATAGTATATTGATAACGCTCACCAGAAGCTGTTAAGGTATACTGCTCATCCAAAGTTGATATATCATGGCCCTCAAGTGGATATAGTATATCAGTATATTGCTCACCCAAAATTGACACATTAAGCCCGTAGGCTCATATAGTATACCATCCTGGCCATCTAACATTTTCACAATTTTTATCATACCCGATAAAAATATTCGTGTGTGGATACACGGTCGGTCTTAGCCAAAATACAATATTTTCCCATTTGAAAATCCCACTATTTATTATAGCGCCTAAAAAAATTTTGATGTTAAAAACTGACGCCTTGGTATTTTCTGACTAAATACCAAAATCATTAAATTTTGGGATAAATACCCAAAATTACAAATCACACTCACTTTGCACCATCCAACATGCAATTAAATAAACAGACTACACCACTGCAATTAGCATAAAATTCAGGTCCCCGGCTATCTTGGTCTAGTTTATGGAAAATAATAATTAATTAAATAATTACGAAAATTAATTAATAAATACTAATAAATGCAACTTAGGCCATAAAAACCTAATTAAAAGTCAAGATGGATTCGGAAAATTTCCAAACTTGTCTAATTAAATATTACGGCCTATCTACTTGCTAATTACACTAATCTAACCACCTAACATGCGTCAAGGATTAATTAAATCACTAATCCATTCTAACTAACCGTCTAATCCTAGCTTAGCCTAATCTAATCAACCTCTAACGTCATTAACTTACTAAGTGAGGATTAGTAAGTAAACTCACTTGATTAACAAACCGGTTGAACCAAAACGATGACGAGGCGGAGAGTGTCAATAAACTCTAAAGCAGGTGTGCCTTTCGAGGTCTAAAAGGGCACCAGAGTGGGCCAAACAGTGCTTGGGAGACCCACGGCTCCAATTTCTATTCGGTGGTTGAAGGAGCTGCTCCGGTAATCGGTTGAGGTGGAATTGAGCTTGGGTGGACGGCGGAAGGCTGCAGCGGCCAGGCGGGTGGCTCCAGGGCTTTGACGGCGATGAGCTAAGCTTCGGTGACCTCCACACGGGCTTGGGCAGCCAACTGGATGACGAACAAGAGGGAATGACGCAATTGGGCTGATGGGACTCCAGCGGCAGTGATGAGCAAACGATGGCGAATAGTGGCGATGTGGTGGCTCCAAATGAGCTTGCGGCTTGCTCGGACAGCTGTTGGTTGTTTTCTAGGTTGAGGAGCTTTGGACAGCAAGGGGAAGGGAGGGGGGTCAACAGATGAGGGAAGGAGGAGAAGAGGGAGAGGATAACTTGGTTTGTGGGGCCATTTAGTCTTCAATCTCATCCTCTTGTCCCTAGAGATGGTCCCACCTTGCCCAGTTGGTTTCCTTAGCAAATTCCAGCAGCCAAATGTTCTTCTTGAAGCCTTGGAGTGGTCCAAAAGTCATGGACCAAGGGGGGCTACGAATTTCACAATATTTTCTCTCAATCCCACTTCAATTGCCTCTTGAATTGGTGCGCTTCGGCCTCTATAAATTGAACGATCGAGTCCTTGATCAAATTGGCATTTTTCCTTGCAAATAGATCCTACTTACATCCCCATTTCGTGATAAAAATGGTCCTTTGAATTTCCCGGTCTAAAATGGCCCTATGTCGACTTTTTGCCAAAAATCTTAGTTTGCAGAAAAATATTTGGAAGATGAGTTGACGTTCCAAAAATGATTTGTGACATGACAGAACTTTCAGTTTTTGAAATCGGATTCAAATTCGCAGTTAATTTCAATCTAGTGCAGTTTTAGCGTGACCTAGACTACCGGATAGTTTTCAGAAATTTTTAGTGCAAATGACCCGTAATCGATTTTCTTCAAGCCACAATGAACCTCTTAAACACATTGGCAACTCTCGGTTGTTGTGAAAATCTCGAGATTTCAAATATAGACACAGGGTAACAAAACGATAGAAATATCAGTATAGTGGCAATCGACGAAATTTTTTCAATTTGGTGGAATCACCCACATTTAACCATACATCTCAGTCGAACTAACTTATCTCTGATCTCTAATTGATCTTTACTGTGCTGCAATGATCTTTGCAAGCATGGTCGAGTAGTCGATTCTTGGTTAAATTCTCAAGTCTATTGCATTAAAATCCCTTAATGACTATAGGCGCATCGATGAAAGGCTCGATTTATTTAATTGAAAATAGAATTGAAATTTCAGGATGTCACATCATGTTTATGTCTGGTTTCCTTTCGACCTTCAAATTGTTGATCAAGATGTGCCATGGCTTCAAGGCCAAGTCATGACAATTTCGCCATCACACGAGGTGTGAATTTGGGAGAACTCACAATCATGAACAAAATCAAACTGGATAGGTAGAAACCAAAGATGAAGTGATGACATCTTTAATGGAAATTACCTCGAGGGAGATCTCATTTTCAAATACCTCTAAACCCCACCTTCACACCATCCCATCAAGGGAAACCCTTGGTATTGAGGTTGGGTTGTGACAGTCTTAGTGACTCCACTAGGAACTGGTTACTTAGCCTAGTGGACTTGAAGCTCTAAAAGAAAAATGGCTGACATGTTATCTAACGTGGTTTTCATGTAGCGTTGACTGAATGTCAAAGTTGCGTGGAAAATGAGGTAAGTAGTGAACAATGTGTTAAATGGTTTTGTAGATGGGAGTTATAAGGGGGTGACATGCTTGTTAACCCTTTATCTTGTAAGCACTGATTGGATGTATGAATGGATGATGGATTATATTATAGTGTTGTTTGTTTAAGATTAAATGCATGTTGACTAACTTTAGCATGACACAAGCACACACAATAGTTGTGACATTTTGAATTTTCAACCCTGTCTCGACTAAATGAATTTGGGCTTTTCATCGACGTGCCTATGGTCCTTTTTCTTCGAGATGATCACTCATGAGATAACTAATTTATCAAGTGAAGCCATTAAGGGATATAAACGCGACAGCTTTGAGAATTCGATCATAAATAGACTGTTCGACTGTGCTAATCAGTAAGGGTCAATACGGCACCGTTAAAATCGATTAGAGACCGGAGATAGGTCGATTCGACAGAAGCATGTAATTAAATTGTGGATGATTCCACTTGATTACAAAATTCACATCAAACGACACTAAATCGATTTTTCTGTCGATTCTGTACCCGCTGCCCGTAATTGAAACCTTGAGATTTTTATGACAACTGAGAGTCGCCAATGAGTTAGAGATGCATAAACGTGGACTGAAAATTATCAACAACATGTCAAATGTGATAAATTCCTAAAAGCTACTTGGTAAGTTAGGTCAGGCTAAAATCGCGCCCAATCAAAATTAACAACGAAATTGAACTAGGTTTCGGGAATCGAAAGTTTGAATGTGTCACAATTTATCTTTTGGACATTGTCACATCCTTTGAGGAATTTTCGGCGAGCCCAAAATTTTGGCAAAAAATCAAAATTAGCTAATTAAATTCAAGGAAATTCGGATGGGCATTTTAATTGGCAATTTTGGCTACCAAAGTGAGTTGGTTTGTGAGGGCTTGAAGGGAAATTAGTTTAGGCTACTGCCATGGCATGTTGGGCCATGAAATTGAAGTTGTTAGGTGGGAAATTGAACGAAGACCAAGGCAAATTCGTAAGGGCTACTGTTGGGTTGAATTTGGACATCAAATTGAAGTCCTTTGGTGAGGATTTGTGAAGAAATGGCTTGTGGGAGAAGTTTGGACAGCAAAGGGCAGAAGACTTTTGTGCATTGGCACTCAAGTAGCTAGATATTTTCACCTTGGACCTCATTAGATAGTAGCAAAACTTTCAAGCCCCTTGTCCCCCCTGGTTCTCCCTCTCCTTTCCTTTCTCCCCCTCTTGCTCAACCAACTGCTCCCCTGCTGCAGCAACTCATTCTTCTTCTTTCTCAGTTTTTCCTCTTCCATTTTCCTTGCTATAAGCCACTTGAACAAGCCAACATCGCCTAAGCCAGCCACTGCACCGCTCATGCCAGCCCCGACTCCAACCCATCCCTACACTTGTTCATGCCGTCTTGCCATCCGCCCGAGCTGCCAACCCCGTTAACCAGCTCCATCACCAACCGCCTCAGCTTGCTGCTACTCTTGCTAGCTGTGTCTAAGCTAGTCGCCAGCCCCACCAGCACCGTTCGGCTCTACCAACCACCTCACCAGCCGTCTGCGCTGTCCTAGCTTACTAGTTCAGCCCTCCATAGAACTGAAGTTCTAGTTGGGCTATGAGCTTGCCAAGGCTTTTTCAGCCTCGATTTAGCCTCCTTTGGTGTCGCCGTAGGCCCAAGTTTTGGCTGCCGTCACCGTGGACCCATTTGCCCGCTTAAATAGTGAGTTGACACCCTAATCTCTAATTAGGGGTTAATTGCACTTAAGGGGGGTTTAGTTAGGTTTGATTAGGATTAAGATTAATTTAGTTAGTATAATTAGTTATTTAGTTAGTTAGATTAATTAAGTGGTTAGATCAGTATAGTTAGGGATTAATTAGGTGGTGTAGTTAGTTTAATTAGATTAAATTAGTTAGCTTAGTAGATTAGTTAATTAGTTCAATTAAGTGGTTAATTAGCTTAGGTAGGTTAATTAAGGGTTTAATTTTCATGCCTCGACCTCGACCGCACGCACAACCCTTAGTGGTCGATCAAATTGCGATGTTCCTGGGACGCATCGCCGATCCAAACGATTCATGCACATGATGCGGAAGCGAAATAAACAATCTCTAGACAATAATCAACATGGCATAGAAAAGGAGGACAATCAGATTACACAAAACACACTTTTTATAAACAAATTTGTTTAAGTACACAGCTAGTCTATATACAAGAGCCTGATTCCGAAAAGAAGAGCTACTAAGCTATCTAGGCACTAGACTCCTCATCCATGGGCTCAGGGTCCACCACGACACCATTAAGAGTGTCAAGATCCATGGGGTGCACTCCTCCATCTAAGGACCTATAAAATGTAAACCATGATGGGATAAGACAATGTCTCAGCGAGTCTATACCCTAACCCCGATTAGGAAGGTAATACACCTAGAGGCAACCTAATCACACATTATGGAAGACTTACCTCGCCTCAGCACCCTCCTACGCATCAGTATAGCACATATAACATTTATATATGTAGTAAATGCAATCAATAACTAGAACGCTTTTAATCATATCTCAATCAATCATAGGGATCCTAATTATAAGGCCAAATCATTAGAACACGTCTCATTCCGTGCCACATAATTTTGTCCCATAATCAGGCGCGGTTATATCTCACTCGGTCAAGCATTTCAATTAATTACGACCCAACGGCCATAGCCAACTCAACAGTCAGCGGTCATCCGGCATAGTCGGGCATCATCTCACCCTATCGAGCATGATAACATTTACATCTAAACGGCATTCCCGGAGGAGCATTGACACAATCTCCACTGCGACCGGCATCTGTTGATAAGAGGCATTCGTGAAGGAGCATCGTCCGGTGTAAAAGCTTATGACAGGTTCTCATAACGTTCATATTTTCGAAATAATAAATCAAAATTCACCAATCAACATCCAATTGCACAATTTAACACTCAATTACACAAACCAACTACACCATGAAGATCTGCACAAAATTTTAGCAATAAGCTATCTCGGTATAATTTCCACTAATTAATAAATAATTAAATAAATCACTAATTAAGCTATATACATTAATCTAACCATCTAATCACTAATTAACTAACCTACTAATCTAACTAATTTAATCTAACCACCTAATAGCTAATTTAACCTAATTACCTAATCTAATTAAATAACTAAATTAACTAATTTACTCTAATCTCACTTAAGCTAACTAATCCCTCATTAGGCTAATTAAACCACCCTAAGCATAATTAACCCTCTAATTAAGGTTTAGAAAGTAAACTCACCGATTTAACAAGCCGATGAGTTCACAGCGACGACGGCACGAAGGCAAGTGAGACTCGGACCTACGACGATGCAAAATGAGGCTCGGAATGGCTTGAAAACGACCCAATAGCCCACTACTTAGAGCTAGCCCTCAGTTCTGTGGGCTAAACTAAGAGGCTAGCTGGGCGGCAATGCTAGTGTGGGAGCAGGCACGGCAGAACCAGGCGGTGACAGTAGCGGCTTGGGGACGGCTATGGGCGACTAGGCGAGGGGAGCTGCGACATGGGCGGCATGGACTCATGGGCGACTGAGCGACGCAAGGAGCGGGGACGCTACAAGAGGCGGTGCAGCGAGCGGACGCTGGCTCGAGGACGGCTTGCAGGCAGTAGACGGTGACACCAATAGGCTAGTAGGCGAGCAACTGGCTATTTTAGTTCAAAGGCTTGGCTGGTTTGCTGGTTCTTTGGTCTTGTTTCAGCAACAATGGAGAGTGAAGCAAGGAGGAAGAAGAGGATGCTGTTGGAGAGGGGACAAAGTCCTCAAAAGTCAAGCCAAAAGATCTTAAGCACTTGAGTGTTAGCCCCCAAAGTCTACAGCCCTTATCAGTTGCTCATTTCCCTCCCAAATCTTCCTAAACAAGCCACTTATGAAGTCCCATAGGTTGTAGCCCACATGACCTACAAATTTCAAGTAGTCCCACCTCAATTTTACACCAAATCTCTCCAATTCAATCCCATTTGGTGCCCAAAAATACTAGCTAAGGTATCCACATCAATTCCATAATTTTCCTCATCATTTGATCCAGCTTGAAGGCCAAAAGTGCACTCAATTTAGCCCATTCGAATTCTCAAGTCAGTCGCATTTAGATTCCTTAACGGCTTCACCTAATAAACTAGTTATCTCATGAGTGACCAACTTAGAGAAAAAGGTCATAGATGCGTCCATGAGCAGCCTAATTCCTTTAGTCAAAAAAAGAATCGAAAATAAGGATGTCACATTAATTTAAATATTTTGCAATTTATTTAATTATTTATTAATTAGCATAAATTATACCGGGATAGCCGGTTGTCAGAGTTTTACGCTAATCATCACGCTTCCTTTGATTTGTGAAATTGAGTGCTAAGTTGTGCAGTTGGATGCTTGATGGTGATTTTTAATTATTATTGTAAAAAATAGGATTTTATAGTATTTAATTAGAAAAATACTGGGTGTTGGGTTTTGACACCAAAAAATATTTTAAATACTATATAAAATTGTTGAATTTTTAAAAGAGAGTATATCACGTTTTATGGTTCAATCTGATCGTGTGTCCACGCACAATTATTTTATCGGGTGTTTTTAATATGAAGAAAATAGGCCAAATTCATTATTTGAAATTGAGGGATTTGAGTGCAAAGCACGATATCCTTAGCGAAGAATGGATGTGCGTGTGATCGCTATGAGAACCCGTCACCCAATGAAAATCGAGGGCGATGCTCCTATATTGAATGCCCCACGTCAACTGATGCCGGTCGCAAAGAAGGATGGACCGATGCTCCTACGAGAATGTCGTCAAGATGTAGACGTTACTATGCCCGACGAAGTGGGATGATGCCCGGTTATACCGGATGACTGTCGACTATTGAGTTGGCCGTGGCCATTGGGTCGTAATTAATTGGGACACATTTGAATGATTGAAATAGCCGCGTCTGATTATGGAACAAAATTGTGTTACACGGAGTGAGACATGTCATAATGATTTGGCCTTATAATCAGGACCCCTATGATAGATTGATATATGAATTGAAGTGTTCTAATTATTAAATGCATTGATTGTATGCATATGATATATGAGATGTACTAATGTGCAAGGAGGAACTAGGGTGAGGTAAGTCTTATATGATGCATGTCTAGGCTACCTCTAGGTAATTTTTCTTCCTATTCGGGGTTTAGGGTGTAGACTCGCTGAGATTTTTTATCTCACCCGGTCGTGGTTTAAATTTTACAAGTCCTTAAATGGAAGTGCACCCAATTCATTTCAGGTGGCCGCGAGAGGCCGATACCGAGCATACCATCTTCCCTATCCCTAGGAATCCCTGGACCCACGAGCTCGTTGTGACCATGATCTGGGTCGATGAGGCCAACCTCAGTTGGTACCTCATCGATTCAAAGCGTGGTTTCGTCACGGGCATAATGAGGTTCGGGAGGTCCCCTTGGATGGATTTGACGGACATGCTGTCGAAGATGAGTATGTGGAGGAGCTCGACCCTGTCATGCATGCCGATATTTTGAAAAATATTGCAGCAGACCAGTTACCCGAGGCTAATGAGCCCGAAGTAGAGGAGTTAGCTGACCCTCTAGACCTCGACATCCCTGATGGTGTCGTAGTGGACCCGAATCCCAAGTAAGAGGGTCCAAGGTAGGGTTAGCTTGGTAGTTTCTTTTGAGATAGACCTCCTGTATATAAATCGTAGGTTTGACCTAGCTGTATATAAAGTGTGTTGTATGAAAAATGTGTTATTATGTTTTACTATCCCATGTGTTTGATATTGTTTGGAGATTGTTTAATTTGTTTTCGCATGTGTAATAAAATGAATGGGTTGGCAACGTGTCATGAGAAAGTCACAATTCTATCGACCACCAAGGGATGTTCGTGTGCTTGAGGTTCGGGGCATGACAACTGTGGTCTAAAACCTTATCGTGGTGGAACCTTTTTAGGGTTTAGTGGTGGAACCTGTAATGAAATGCCTGTCGTAATCCATTATTAAATCTGCTCATCTTAATCAATAAAAGATGCACTGACTGACAATAGTAGCAGTTAGTAAACTTCTTCTATTAATTAAGATGGGGACCTAAGGCCTTCATAATCCTCACCTTAAGCGTCAAATATCACATCCACTCATGTGATGTATGGTTATGCTTGCCATAAATTTTATTTCCAATTGAAATTTTGAATTCATTTCCAATAATGACAGTGGTCAATCTAAATGCCTTAATTAGGTTTAAGAAGTTTAGATGGATAAATCATAAATCAATGTCATCCCCATACTAAGGAATCCCAAGAGTATGTGGGAAGGTCTTCAACTGAAGAATCAATGGTTGTTTCGTCGACACGCTTATGATTAATTTACTTGGAACTGATCACCCACGAATTAACTAATCTATTAGGTGAGGTTGTTAAGGGATGTAAACGCAACAAACCAGAAAATTCAATCGGAAATCGAAAGCTCGACCATAATAATTGGTAAGGGTCAATATAACACCATTGCAAATCAATTAGCAAATGGATATAGGTCGATTCGATGGAATCACGTAGTCGACTTACGGGTGGTTTCGCACGATTGCGATATTCGCGTCGAACGACAATAACCTGATTTTCTATCGATATTATACTCGGGATACGTAATTGAACCCTTGCGATTTTATGACAACCGAGAGTTGTCTATAATTTAGAGATGCACAAATGTGGATCAAAAATTATCGACCACGGGTCAAATGCGCAAAACTCCCTAAAACTTACCCGATAGGTCAAGTCATACTAAATTCGCGCTTGGTCAATTTTAACCACTAAATTCAATTTGGTTTCGGGAATCAAACGTTCAAGCATGTCATGATTAATTTATTGGATGTTGTCTCATCTTTAGGCAAATTTTTGTTGAGTCTGAAAATTTTGCGGAAAAGCAGTTTTTGAACAAAAAGGAAAATAAAAGTGAAATTCGGATTAAGAAGAAAAATGGGAATTTGTTGGCCAAAAAGGATTTATTTGGGGGAAACGAGAGCTAAATGGTGATTGGATGACCATAAGATTTTAGGGGCATGAAGACTTTGGGAGCATTGTGATAATGGTTTAGGATATTTTGCTTAGAGTTTGATTGGTTGTTGCTTTTTCTTTTTTCTTCCTTCTCTCTCTCCCATTCCCCACTCCCTCTCACGCACAAATCCCTTCCCCCTCTCTCTGCCGAAGCAACCCATGTTCCTTCCCTCCAGCCCTTTTCTTCGTTTTGCTGCAGCACCTCACCATCATCAACTTCATCCCCTCCCCTTCATTATCTTTCTTTTATCTACCACATGTTATCCCTCAATTCATCCTCATGCTAGCATCCCACCATCCATCATTTCCCTCCACCATAACCTCACCACCAACGGCTTCAGCTCCACCATCCACCACACCCCACAACTGTAGCCCTCACCGTGCATCTAGTGCAACTCCTCCGTGTTGTCTAGGTGTTCAACATCGTCCTGCGGCCACTGCAGCCGCCAACTTCATGCTCGCATCCACCAAGCAGCACCACCCTATCTTGGCCACAGCAACTTCATCGTCACCTTAGCAATTGTAGCCCCAAGTTGAGCGCCACTTTGCTACCACCGTTGCCGTTGAGCAACGCTTGATCCCACGAGTGGCACATCCCTGATGCCGTTGCATCGCTGTTGCCGCAAGCCCGCCGTCGTCATAATCCAATGAGTTAACTTCCTAATCTTTGATTAGGCTATTACTTGCGCTTAGGGGGTGTTTAGATTAGTGCTATTCATGGTTAGATTAGTGCTAAGAAGGATTAGTGTTAATTAAGCTTGGTTAGGTTAGTTAATCGTGGTTAGGTTAATTAAGTTGGATTAGCTTAACTTCATAATTGTTTGATGGATACTCACTATTTGCTACGTTCGTGGGTTAAAATATGCTACAATTTTGAGGTTATTTCCTTCTTGAAAAATTTTATAAACATCTTCATTTATGACATATATTTTACTCAAGATTTTATGGATTTAAAAGAACAAGATTTCAGCTTTGTTGCATGCAAAGCAGAATCTTAGTTTGTGTTGGAACCCGCGACCTTCTAGTGTTTATGGAATTTTTATCAACTCTTAGGGTTCGTTTTTCGAAAGAGTTTCTTCACAAAAAAATTTCATCACATCTTGATGTTTAACATATTCAAATTGCAAAGCAAATGGATGAGTTTTAGACCTCTAATAAAGCTAGTTTTGGAAAACATAATTTTTGGACACAGACTCGGTTTTGGTAACAATTTAAGCGATGTACTGCTCCTATTCTAGAAGGATCGGGGTCAAGGTGTCTTCATAAAAAGTGTTCGTTTAAGTGTCATTTATAACATACTTATATTTGAGGATTTTTTGAACTCGTTTAGTTATGTTTCTGGAATTAATATTGGAAACGTGTTAGTGGACTCGATTTCTGCCAGTGAAAAATTGTGGTCTTGAAGTTGTTCTTAGTGTCTTGCTTGCCGAAAAATGTATATTTTGTGATTTGGTTGATTTTTGGCATACTGAGAACTTACAAGTGATATTATGAGATTGGTTGCTCGATGTTGGTTCCAATTTTTATGTCAGAACATGGCTTTATAAGCTTTTAAATAAAAAAACAATGAGGTATCGGGTTTGGAAACCAAAACTTATTTGCTTAACAAAACAAGGAGGTTTCAAACTAGATGCATGCAAAGTTTGACAAGTTGTCACGACCTCTCTTTTTCCGTTCGGGGGAAAAGGAATAAGGTTTAGGGGTATTCGCGGACCAAAAACACTCAATTAGGCACGGGCTCTCCCAATCCCATACCTCGTGTGACATTGGATTTTTTTTTTTTTTTTATAGTTCTTAACAACCTAAATATTTCTAGGAGTCGCCAGTAGCCTATTGGGGTCGGCTAGAAACCAATCGAGACACGGGAGTGTTGTCTCGATTCCTACGCCACCAGAGATTTCTAGGAACGGGGACTTGTTTACGCTAATGTTTCTACTAGCGCCCTTGCGGTACCACTAACTTGAAATGTTGTTCATCTAACTGGCCACACAATATTGATTGCCAATTATAATCCTTATAAAACAGCTAAGCGTCCATGCAAATGTTTTTGTAGTTTTTTTTTTTTTTTTGTAATGTCTAGGCTAATCCTAATATAATTTAGAAGAGCAATTTACACTCAAATTAATGAAAAGCAGTGCATAAGTAAACATCCAAGAAATTGAAATAACTTGAAAATAAACGCAGAAAAGGTAAACCCAATACAGGTCGGGCAAATAATATTATATGGCCTTGTTATCATGCCCCGAGATAGGACCCCCATGAGCAAAACAAGAATTGAAATATGCATGAAATTACTTTAAATAGTTTTAATCTATGCAAAATGGATTATTTACAAAAATGATTATAAAATACCAAAATAGCATTAAATTAGGAAAATGACCTTTTAAAATTAGGAAAATTTCATATATGTCATTTCTATCCTAATTTGATGCTATCTAACATTTTTTTGATATTTTTAAAATTTTCATATTTTTCTCTTTTTTTAAAATTGTTTTTTTTTAAAAAAAATTAATAATAATTCCATAAACCAATCTATGCTAACATGGAGTAACACAGCACATGAATTTCGCAATAATCAAGCTCAAATCGACCGTTTCAAGATCGAAGCTTAGTTTGGGCATTTTGTCGAATACTTGGTGTGCATTAAACTAGCCCCAATAGCCTCCTCGAGCCATGTTTGCAGCTTTCAATCTCCACTCATAAGCAATCTCATGTGGAACTAAAATATCAAGGTTATACTAGCACATGCAAAGAACAATATTAGATAGAGATCATAGCTTAAAACACATTAGAACCAAGCTAAAATCGTCATCAAATATGCGGGTTTGAGCTGATTTTGCAAATCTGGGTTTGAACCCAAGTCAAGCAAATAGGTTGAATGCCCATATTCAAGCCCCAACACTCAACACATACGAGATCTAAGGGAAACACTACTTAATCGAAATGAAAGTAGGTAACATGAGCTTTCAAATGCAACAAACATCATAGAGAAAGACCCACCGAACAACATCAAAACGACCTCTCCAAGAAGCACACATGCAAAACTCTTGAAGAGATTTCAACACTTACAAAACTTGCAGCCTCAAAATCAATTTCTTGGACTAGTTTTCCTCTTGATTTTTCATGGTTGAAACATTTTCAAAATTGACAAAAAATACATCTAAGATTCTTACCTTGCTTACAAGTTTCTTTTTCAAGTGGCTCTTGGCCGAGGAAGCTGAGAAATTATTCTCAGGGGCCCGTGGAAGTTGGCTTCCTCAACTGGAAAAGGAGATCTGCAAAGAAAGAAATGATAACGAAGGTTTTCATTGACCTCTAAAATCAAGCATCAGAACCTCTTTTGTTGGCCAAATTAAAACAAATCCAAACTATATGTATTCTAGTTTGGCTTGAAAGTCATGGATTTTCCTCATTTGTTTCTCAACTCTCTCAAAAACACTTGCTTTCCCTCACTCGTGACCAACCAGGCTCAACACTCGGAAAAATTCAGTGTTTCTTGGTCCGCTAGGAGGGTGCTTTTCAGGGGGCTTTAGGAGACCTTCCCGAACTCCATTTGAGACATGTGACCTATGGATGGAAAGATCTTTGAGTGAAGTTTCACTCCCTAGTTGAAGGTTTTGACTATTTTTGGCTGAAAGCTTGCGAAAATTTCCCTTCTCTCTGGAGGTTAATCTGGAATTTATGGGTTTGCTTTTCTGAAGTTGCTTCTGTGGGTCTCTTTGCGGGAACGATTCCGAGCTCTCTCTCCTTTCCTTCTCGTCTCCTCTCTCTCGTCCCTTGAAAGCCCTTGCTTCCGTGATCTTATCCCATCAATTAGAGGATTTTTGGTCAGTCTTTTGTCCATCTACCAAGCATGTCAACAGGGCTACTTCAACAACTTTATGACTTAGCCAATTCTTGTCCACTTGTACTACTAATTATGGTCTTCCAGCACGTGCAAAGATCAGGCTGGTTGGGCAGGTGAGGAGGATATGGTGGGGCCACCAAGTTGCTTACTCAGCAACTCCGAAATCAGACCAACTTGTGGACTGAGATTTCTCAGCTGGTTTGTGTACTTTAATCCATCAATTTGGCTGCAATTTTTTATCAATTAGCAAGCTCATGCATAGTAGTTTAAGATCTCGACTAGATTTTGCAATTTTGCCCACCCAATTTTGCAAGAAAGTCCCTCAAACTTGACCATTTTCTTATTCGAAAATACCCAATTCAATGCAAATTTGGTCCTTTTGGCCCGATTTGATTGATTCGACTTGGCCCAAGCTCAATTTCAACTTAATTGGTGACCGAGATGATGATTTATGGGCTCGGGCGTAAATTTTACAAAATTGCGAATTGATCCCTCAACTTTTGGAAATTACATTTTTGGCCCCAATTTGCCATTTGAATTCCAATCTGACCTCCTATGCTTGGCTAGTCACATTTAGATCATTGGCCCAACATTTTTTTTCTTTTCTTTTTTTAATCTTTTTTATATATTTTTAATTTTTTTTTAAAGTAAAAACATCTTCCATTTAAAACACTATATTAAATGGCTAGATAATCTATATGCAAGAATTTAACTTGAAATATTTTTGTGGAAAAACAAGTTCCCATTTTTATGGAAATGATTTTTGGGCGAAAATTTAGGTGTCAACAACTGCCTCTCTTTGAAAGGAAGCTCAAAGAGATTTCTTTCAAAGATAAAGTGACACCTAATTTTTTGTTTTTTTTTTGTTTTTTGTTTTTTTTTTTACAATAGTAAAATGAAAATGCAAGTGAGCTTAATGTAAAGAGCGTGGTTTAGAGATGTGCCTATGAATACTTTGAAAAGTGTGGTTTAAGGATATACCCACAAACCTTGTGGTTTAAGGCAGTCCCACGAACCTTGTAGTTTAAAGCAGTCCCACTAACTGTGTGGTTTAAGGCAGTCCCACGAACCTTGTGGTTTAAGGCAGTCCCATTAATCATGTGGTTTAAGATAGTCCCACTAACCTTGTGGTTTAAGGCAGTCCCACTAACCTTGTGATTTTAGGCAGTTCCAATAACCGTGTGATTTAAGGCAGTCCCACTAACCTTGTGGTTTAAGGCAGTTCCACTAATCATGTGGTTTAAGGCAGTCCCACTAACCGTGTGATTTAAGACAGTCCTACTAACCGTGTGGTTTAAGGCAGTCCCACTAACCATGTGGTTTAAGGTAATTCCACTAACCTTATGGTTTAAGGCAAATCCACTAACCGTGTGGTTTAAGTCAGTCCCACTAATTTTGTAAATTGTATGGTTTTATGATGACCAAGAACCTCTTGAAAATGCATGGTTTAAAGCTAACCCATGAACCCTTTGAAATTGTGTCTTGAAAATGTATGGTTTGAGGTTAGCCCATGAACCCTTTGGAATTGCATGGTTTAAGGATGACCAAGAACCTCTTGAAAATACATGGTTTAAGGCTAATACATGAACCCTTTGGAATTGCATGATTTAAGGATAACTAAGAACCTGTTGAAAATGCATGATTTAAGGCTAACCCATGAACCCTTTAAAATTACAAGGTTTAAGGATAACCAAGAACCTTATGAAAATATATGGTTTAAGGCTAACTCATAAACCCTTTCAAATTGCAAGGTTTAAGGATAACCAAGAACCTTTCGAAAATGCATGGTTTAAGGCTAACCCATGAACCTTTAGAATTGCAAGGTTTAAGGATAACCAAGAACCTTTTGAAAATGCATGGTTTAAGGCTAACCCATGAACCTTTAGAATTGCAAAGTTTAAGGATAACCAAGAACCTTTTGAAAATGAATGGTTTAAGGCAGTCCCACAAATCTTGTGAAATGGCAAGGTTTAAGGATATCCAAGAACCTTTTAAAAATGCATGGTTTAAGGCTAACCCATGAACCCTTTGAAATTGCAAGGTTTAAGGATAACCAAGAACCTTTTGAAAATGCATGGTTTAAGGCTAACCCATGAACCCTTTGAAATTGCAAGGTTTAAGGATAACCAAGAACCTTTTCAAAATGTATGGTTTAAGGCTAACCCATGAACCCTTTCGAATTGCATGGTTTAATGGTAACCATGAACTCCTGAAGGTGCATGGTTTAAGGCTAACCCACTAACCTTGTGCATTGCAAGGTTTAAGGATAATCAAGAACCTCTTGAAAATGTATGGTTTAAGGCTAACCCATGAACCCTTTGAAATTGCAAGGTTTAAGGATAACCAAGAACCTTTTGAAAATGCATGGTTTAAGGCTAACCCATGAACCGTGTTAAATTGTATGGTTTCACTGGAGGAACCTGTCATTCGAGAATATTTTGAAATGGATACTGCACATCAAATAGTACTCATTATAACAAGTATTTTAGTAGCGAAAGCATACTAGATGAGGTCAATTTCAACATATGTCATTAGAAACAATATCAAAAGTGTATTACTAATGAGAATGCAATGATTGCAGAAACAAATCAAACTAATTCCGACAACTTGAAAAACTCACAAAACTATCATCACGCTCGAATGATATCATTAATCGTCAAATTCTCTTAGGAGAAAAGTCCTTGTCAAAATGACCCCAACTTATGAGAAAGGTTTGTTAAGTATGCCAAGCAAGAATCCCTAGTCATAAAGGGCTTCTTGCATATCTTCAAGAAAATGGCTGTTTTATCCCATCTGTTCATGTGGGAAATAAACTGATTACTCAACCTCACTCTTCCAGTGCGCAAGGCTTTGAGTCATTCGCAATAAGTACACATTGACCAATCAAAAAGGTCTTTTAGAAGGACCGTAGTGCAGGTTTTGCCATGGTTTTAGCAATGGATAAGCATCATTAGCTGTGAAATGAATTAATCACTGATCGACATCTTTGCCAAGTTTACAAGTCAAGAAACCTTAAGATGAGATAAGACAACCTTACTCTCACTTCTTCAAGCGGCATCTTCTTTAGGAAGTCCTTATTTCCACTTTGAAACATCCCAATCTGAAGAGACTTTGGAAATGGGTTGTAATGTTGATTCGGGGAAAGGTTCAAAAGGCTTAGAACTTTTGTCAAAGGGGGATTTAGGAGTTGGTGATTATCATGGCATCATTACCATATCATCCATTTTTTTTAAAGCACTCAATGTTTAGAATTCAAATTGTCTCGAAAGTCCTTTGACTAATCATCTTAACATAATGGCTTTTGCATTTGCAATGATTTTCTTTTCAATGCAGGCATTTTTTTTTTTTTTGCCATTTTTGCTTTCACAGAGATATTCCTCTTGATGCAATTGTTTTTCTTCCACTCTCTCCCCCCCCCCTTTTTTTGGGCATTGGCCTTGCTTTTACTAGGCACAGTGCTTTTTCATGCCCCTTAATTTTCACTTGACTTTTGTTCTTTTGAACTTTTTGAGCTCTTGGGACTTTCAAGATGCTTTTCATATTCTCATGTAAACACGAATTGCATTGGTAAATCATGTGCCTTGCCCCCAATGTGGGGAGATAATCACCACTCGGGTTTTAGAAATGAACAGTTAGGCTCAATATGGTTTAAGCAAAGGGTATCGGTGTTTGGGTAGAGAAAAGAATGCTCTTCTTCACCTAGGGATGCTTCGAGCTTCCATAAGAATTCACCTGAAGTTACCGCAAAAAGATTTATGCAAGTTAGAGTAAAGAAACCTTTCTCATCTTTTCTCTCCAAATAATGTCAACCCAAACCTCCATAATTGCCCCATCGTGGGGTGGTTCTTGACAGGGGTATTTTGTAGAAAATTCTTCACATTAAAAGGCTCAAATGGGCTAACTATTGTCACCTGTAGTGTGTATGATAGAGGAAAGAAATGCCTCTTATCATCTTGATCTATGTACCGCTTGCAAATGAATTTGTTGACCATAAACGACATGGGTTTTCTTTTTCACTCGAATCCCAGAGTGCTTAAAGGACATGTTTGGAAATGGGTTGCCTTTCCTCATCCTAAGTGTTTCTTGCTTGGCATAAGTAACACCACCTTTCATTTTTGTTGAGATCATTTGAGTGGATTAACCTCCATAGAGAATTTTGATTCGAAATGAGTGATCCATTGAGTGGATGGACAATTTAAAGGTAAAGAAGATTTTTGCAAACTTTGTGGAAAACTTGTTTCTTCAATTTCCATTTTTTGTGATTGTTTCTAGAAAAAACACTAAATGTTCTTTCTTGCAATGAAAATTCTCCATTTGATTTTGAGAAGAAGGGTACTTACCTGTGCCTTAGTAGTCAGGCGACCCTACGAAGAACAAAAAGGAATGTGTTAGTACATGAATCCTCAGGGATCGTAAAATTGGGAACGATACAACATTACCCTTGGTCAGTTTCACCATTTGGGCAACAAACAACAACATAAACCTATTGTTTTAAGGCTTGAAGAGATTCTCAGGTCTTTAGTCTCATTAGTTCGAGCGCTTTCCTCCTTTTGCAAAAGTAAAAGATGTAAAAAAATTTATTTATTTTTTTACATTTTATGGCAAACTCATTGCCGTTTCCAGGGATCAAACCCTGGTCGTTTCTGGACCACTTTATTCCCCATACCACCACTAGGCCGAAGCACTGGTAGTGTCCATGGGGCGCTTCTTTTTTTATTTAATTGAACCGGCTCTAGAATGACACATATTTTAAGCCAACTTAGGTGACTTTGACATGTGTTAACTCCACATGCTTGCTTGGTCAATATAGATTATGCTTAAATCAATTTCTCGAGTTTGTTCCTCAAATACCGACGCTTCCTATCAAACAAGGGAACTACGTCAAAAATGAAGCTTAGATGAGGCATTTTGGAAACGATACTAAATTACCCTTATCCTGCATTTGACTTTAAATATCTTGTGTTTCCTCTTCATGTGCTTTTGCTCCTCAGGTGTTAACATTCCTTGAAGATCTTGCTTTCAACTGGGCCATTTAGACGTTATCAAATTCACTCATTCTAAGTGGGCGTCAAAGATGAAAGGAGAGGGGTACTCCTTGTTTCGACATGTGAGGGCATTGCTCCTTAGATGTTTTACTCGATTTATTCCATCAAAATGGATGGTTGAACCTTAGCATGCCTTCTTGGTATAAGGTGTTGCTTCAGCGGTCAATGTGCACCTTTTCCTACAAGAAATGGGGCATGTTACTTATATTACACAATTAAATTAGACTAATTTAGGGACGATACTCCCTTTTTGTGCTGAATCAATTGACTTTGTTTCATCTTGCTTCACAAGTGAGAGTCACTCTACTTTGAGTGACTTGCCCCGTTTATCAACTGCAAGGAAAAAGAGACGTAATATGTTATTTTCATATCGATGTAATTCATTTTAGGAATGGTATACTCCCTTTTACATCATAGTTGATGATTGCGTTCCATCCCGTTTCCTTGGCCATGGAGAGGGATTTGCTCTCATGATTGACAACAATTCACTTGGCAAATGTCTATTCCATTTGAATCTTTTCCTTTTTAGAAGTCGGGTGACTTAAGCATTGCGTGCCCCCAATCCATTTTGTGGCCATCTACCCCAATTAAAATTTCCTACACATATGGAAACAATGTATTATTTCTATTCTTAGGTACATTAGGTTTAGGAACAAAGTATACCATTTTTCAAAAGTGGGGCAATTCTGCATCTCATCATATCTTTATGGAAGAAGGGAAGATATTGTCCTCATGGTCGAATGTATGCCACATTGAGTTAGATAACTTGTCCATATGCAGCTTCATTATGTTCGATTGATGAATCTTCATTTCATTTGAATCCTTCATGCTTTACTCAGTTTCCCGCGTACCCCTTGTAGGCCAGGTGATTTTTTGCCATTTTTGGTGCATCAATGTATTTCCCACTTCACAATCTGTAAGCATGGGTGGCTATGAATGAGTTGTTTTGACTTTTGAAACGAACACACCCTTTTCTTTTAGAGATCGTGTGATTCTTCTTTGTGTACATCTACATCTTGAAGTGTTGTCTTGCAGACCACCAATAATCATCTCCATACAGGAATGGAAGCCAAGAAACTGTTGGAAGTGTAGGGATTACAATTGCTTCTTGTTTGCAACCAACGCAGTAGTTTGATGCCAAAGAATGTCTACAGATTTCTTCTTCCACGAAGAATGTCAAATTAATATGAGCTCGTCCAGGATGTGGAACTTCATTAGGCCAGTAGATTTGTGATCTTCGAGACTTTGATGGCTCTTTTCACACATAATCACAATATTTGAATTCATATGTCTATTAGGGAAAGGCCCACGCTTTTGTCAGTCTTGAACAAAACCGTCATTTTACCTATTTGACAAAAATGGATGGTTGAGTTAGTTGTTGAATAAGAAATTCCTATTGGAACGATTACAACCTTACCCCCTCAAAGCATCATTGTGCAGATCAACCTGCGAAAGCGATTAAGTGAAGAGATAAAATATTTTGCAAGTTCTTCTTGAAACTCATTTTCAAACATTTTGAAGCTAAGGCATAAAAAGCCCAAATGGTCCGTTTGAAGTGTTTTGAAGGAAATGACTTTTACGAACTCTAACTTCAATATTCAAAAATGTGAGTTGTATGATTTACAAAAGCATTTGATTGGGTCCACAATCAAAACCCAAAATGCAAAACATAGTTCCTAATAGGAATAATGACAAGGATAAAGTACAAGAAGCTCTTTCGTAGAGGAGCATAATAAACACAATTCTCGTCCTAGCTTTAAAGTCCACTGTTGGCATGGTCAAGCAAGAGGAGTTCAAGGAATGGTTGTCACACATGACCTGGGAAAGGAAGATAATGTCAGTACATGAATGAAAAATTGATTTTCAATAAAGTCGCCTCTTATAATGAAATCAAGGCGACGATACCTTCTCCGTAGTATCCACTTACGAGAATTTAGTATTTCATCAAGATTTTATTATTAAGAGGAGATTTCATGTAAAGATCGATCCGCGACTATTAATTGAATGCCCACTCTGTTCCAAAAGTCTCATACGCAAATGGGGCATTGATTTTGAAAGATTAATTTGTAATTTCACTCATGCAAAGGTGAGGTGATTTTTATTTTGAGAAATCAATACACAAAATGTGATTTGAATTTAATTTCAGAATGTGACCAAGAAAGAATTTTATTGAAAATTTGATTTTAAGTCTATGCCCCAAAATGTAATCTTGACTTGGAAGAATTTCTATACAAAATGTGACTTTGAGTTCATAATTGAAAATTTAAACAAAAAAATATGTTCAGTAGATCATAGGAATTAGAAATGCTTATTTATTAAGAGTGAGTGCCGAGCCCATATTGCCAAGGGCATTCCATTGATTTCCGCGAATCTCCAAAATATGAAAATTTCAATCCGAAGTGAGCAAGTAGATTGAGAAATCATACTTACAGTGGGTGAAGAGACTTTTTTTTTTAATCATATAGACACGCAGATGTAAACTTGTGAGGTTTGACGCATAAATGTGGTTTTTTAAAGGCTTAAGGTCCCCATTTTGATTAGATCAAAAGACTTTTCCCCACACCGCACTTACGTCGGACAATTCTCTTTATCATTAATCAATATGAGCGGGACCAAAAGTGGATAACCATGGGTCATTCCCCGCACGGGTTCCATCTTTTGGCACCTCTTATGGGCTTCCTAGTGCGGTCGGGGTTTTAGATCGCGGGTTGTGTATGTAAATGTGTAGTGATAAGTTTAAAGGCACGCACATCAATTGATATCCAAACAACACTTCAATTTCATCCATATAGGCATACATTCCTACGCCTCCCTCCAAAAGAAATGGGTTAACAAACACTCCACCCCTTATTACTCCAAACCTACAAAACATTTAGCACATCGTTAGCAGACTAACCTTGTTTTCCATGCGACTTTGACACGCGCTATCAAATGAAGACCATGTTAGTGAACAACCAACCAAGTTCTTATGGCCTAAGTCCTCTAAGATTTGCAACCAAGTCCCCAGTGGAGTCGCCAAGCTGTCACGACCTCTATTTTTCCGTTCAGGGGAAAAGGAAGATGGTTTAGGGGTATTTGCCTAAAGAGGCAAACCAAAGGCCGTAAATTAGGCACAGGCTCTCCCAAGTCCATACCTCGCGCGACGTTGGATTTTTTTTTTTTTTTTTAGTTCTTAACAACCTAAATATTTCTAGGACTCACCACTAGCCTATTGAGGTCGGCTAGAAACCAATCGAGACAGGGGAGTGTTGTCTCGATTCCTACGCAACCAGAGATTTCTAGGAACGAGGACTTGTTTACACTAATGTTTCTATTAGCGCCCTTCCGATACCACTAACTTGAAAGGTTGTTCATCTAAATGGCCACACAATATTGAGTGTCAATTATAATCCTTATAAAACCGCTAAGCGTCCATGCAAATGTTTTTGTAGTTTTTTTTTTTTTAATGTCTAGACTAATCCTAACATAATTTAGAAGAGAAATTTACACTCAAATTAATGAAAAGCAGTGTGTAAGTAAACATCCAAGAAATTGAAATAACTTGAAAATAAACGTGGAAAAGGTAAACCCAATACAAGTCGGACAAATAATATTATATGGTCTTGTTATCACGCCCCGAGACAGGACCCCCATGAGCAAAATGAGAATTCAAATATGCATGAAATTACTTTAAATAATTTTAATCTATGCAAAATGGATTATTTACAAAAATGATTATAAAATACCAAAATAGCATTAAATTAGGAAAATGACCTTTTAAAATTAAGAAAATTTCATATATGTCATTTCTATCCTAATTTGATACTATCTAACATTTTTTTGATATTTTTGAAATTTTCATATTTTTCTCTTTTTTAATTATTTTTTTGAAAAAATCAATAATAATTCCTTAAACCGATCTATGCTAACATGGAGTAACACAGCACTTGAATATCACAATAATCAAGCTTAAATCGACCGTTTCAAGATCGAAGCTTAGTTTGGATATTTTGTCGAACACTTGGTGTGCATTAAACTAGCCCCAATAGGCTCTTCAAGCCATGTTTGCAGCCTTCAATCTCCACTCATAAGCAATCTCATGTGGAACTAAAATATCAAGGTTATACTACCACATGCAAAGAACAATATTAGATAGAGATCACAGCTTAAAACACACTAGAACCAAGCTAAATCGTCATCAAATATGCGAGTTTGAGCTGATTTTGCAAATCTGGGTTTGAACCCAAGTCAAGCAAACAGGTTGAATGCCCATATTCAAGCCCCAACACTCATCACATATGAAATCTAAGGGAAACACTACTTAATCTGAATGAAAGTAGGTAACATGAGCTTTCAAATGCAACAAACATCATAGAGAAAGACCTACCGAACAACATCAAAACGACCTCTCCAAGAAGCACACATACAAAACTCTTGAAGAGATTTCAACACTTGGAAAAATTCCAGCCTCAAAATCAGTTTCTTGGACCTCTTGATTTTTCATGGTTAAAACATGTTCAAAATTGACCAAAAATACATCTAGGATTCTTACCTTACTTCCTAATTTCTTTTTCAAGTGGCTCTTGGCCGAGGAAGCCGAGAAATTATTCTCGAGGGCCCGTGGAAGTTGGCTTCCTCAACTGGAAAACGAGATCTGCAAAGAAAGAAATGAGAACGAAGGTTTTTATTGACCTCCAAAATCAAGCATCAGAACCTCTTTTGTTGGCCAAATTAAAACAATCCAAACTATATGTATTCTAGTTTGGCTTGTAAGTCATGGATTTTCCTCATTTGTCTCTCAACTCTGCCAAAAACACTCGCTTGCCCTCATTAGTGACCAACCAGACTCAACACTTGGAAAAATTCAGTGTTTCTTGGCCCGCCAGGAGGGTGTTTTTCTGGGGGCTTTAGGAGACCTTTCCGAACTCCATTTGGGACATGCGACCTATGGATGGAAAGATATTTGAGTGAAGTTTCACTCCCTAGTTGAAGGTTTTGACTATTTTTGGCTACAAGCTTGCAAAAATTTCCCTTTTCTCTCTGGAGGTTGATCTGGAATTTATGGGTTTGCTTTTCTGGAGTTGCTTTTGAGGGTCTCTTTGGGGAACGATTCCGAGCTCTCTCTGCTTTCCTTCTCGTCTCCTCTCTCTTGTCCCTTGAAAGCCCTTGCTTCTGTGATCTTATCCCATCAATTAGAGGATTTTTGGTCGGTCTTTTGTCCACCTACCAAGCCTGTCAACAGGGCTACTTCAACAACTTTCTGACTTAGCCAAATTTCCACTCTTGCTACTGTTGAGTGTCCAGACTTTACTATGACTTTCCCGTGCTTTAAGTAGCTTATCCCTGGCCAATTCTTGTCCACTTGTACTACTAATTATGGTCTTTCATCACGTGCAAAGATCGGGCTAGTTGGGCAAGTGAGGAGGATATGGTGGGGCCACCAAGTTGCTTACTTAGCAACTCCGAAATCATACCACCTTGTGGACTGAGATTTGTCAGCTGGTTTGTGTACTTTAATTCATCAATTTGGTTGCGATTTTTGATCAATTAGCAAGCTCATGCATAGTAGTTTAAGATCTCAACCAGATTTTGCAATTTTGCCCATCCAATTTTGCAAGAAAGTCCCTCAAAGTTGACCATTTTCTTATTCGAAAATACCCAATTCAATGCAAATTTTGTCCTTTTGGCCCGATTTGATTGATTTGACCTAGCCCAAGCTCAATTTCAACTTAATTGGTGACCAAGATGATGATTTATGGGCGCGGGCATAAATTTTACAAAATTTGCGAATTGGTCCCTCAACTTTTGGAAATTACATTTTGGCCCCAATTTGCCATTTGAATTCCAATCTGACCTCTTGGGCTTGGCTAGTCACATTTAGATCATTGGCCCCAACTTTCTTTTCTTTTCTTTTTTTAATCTTTTTTTTTTATTTTTTATTTATTTATTTTTTAAAGTAAAAACATCTTCCATTTAAAACACTATATTAAATAGCTAGATAATCTATATGCAAGAATTTAACTTGAAGTATTTTTGTGGAAAAACAAGTTCCCATTTTTTTTAAAATGATTTTTGGGCGAAAATTTAGGTGTCAACACAAGTTGATTTCAAATACGGGATCCCGTACGAATTTATTTCGGAAATTTTTGAACAAAAAAAAAGAGAGTTGCAAGGTTTATTATTTGAAAAGGGATTTTGGTGTTCTGGGCTAATTGACGGAAGATAAGAACCGGTTGATTGATGGTGTGCTCGTGTGATCACCTAAATACTCTTATACATATGATTATGCGAGGTAATGAACTCGTCCTAATGCGTATGATTCTATAGGACGATGCCTGATTAAGTTCGGATGCCCCCACGTCAACGGGATGTCGAGTCGCGATTGAGGCCGAATTGATACTCCTTTATTAAATGATTTCTTGAGGTGTATGAGTATATGGGATGATGCCGTGCCCGATAGGGCGGGACGATGCCCGGTTACATCGAATGACCATCGACTTTTGTGTTGGCTATAGCCGAGGGGTCGTAATAACCGGAACACGTCTGAATGGTTGTGATGCTTGCATCTGATTTTGGGGCAAAATTGTTAGGCATGGTATGGGACGTGACATAATGGTTTTACCTTATAATCGGGACTCATGTGAATGTTTGGAGGATGAGAATTAGGTGTTCTGGTTATTAATTATGCTTATCGTATTTATAACGGCATATATGATGTGCTAACCTATAGGGGTGTGCTGAGGCGAGGTGAGTTTGTTTGTGGTGCCTGTTGCCTCTGAGGCAAATTTGCATCCTAATCGGAGCTTAGGTTGCTGACTCGCTAAGATTTATCTTACCCTATCGTGGTTAAACATTTTCAAGGCCGTAGCGTGGAGATCTACTGAGTGCAAATGTGGTGGGTGCAAGATGCGACACTTTTTGGCTAGCCCTGTTGTTAGTGATGTCATGCCCCGATCCTCGAGCGCGTGCTCATCTCTCGGTGGTCAATAAAATTTGTGACGTCCTAGGATGCATCGCCAACCCATTCATTTTAATGCATATGCATATGCGAAAGCAAAACAAAACCACTGACAACAACCAACACAGGATAGAAAAAGTGGGAAACACATTGACAACCAAAACACTTAAAACTCCGTTTTATATACAAGACTAGTCTAGCCGAAAGTCTGTACAAACAGAAAAGCCTATAGTCCTCTAGGTATTCAAATCCCCAACTTAAAACTCCGAGGTCTCCTGGGGACTTGGGTCCACCACTGCACCACCAGGAGGGTCAGCGGTACCCTTGCCATGAGTGACGTCTATCACCGAAGCTAGGACCTCACAATCCTGCAAGGGTCCCTCTCTGGGTCCATTGAGCTTGTGACGATACCATGCTCTAAACCGATGGGGTACCCTTTGAGGTAGGCCCGCATCAACCCAGATGGTGGTCATCAAGAGTTCATAAACCCCAGCCCCGAGAACAAGAATGTCAATAACCTGCTGGGTAACCCTCTTAAGCTAACCAAAACGTTTCGGAGGAACTGCCATCCAAGGACTTGAAAAGATTGAGCCCACGA
This sequence comes from Eucalyptus rudis, assembly GCA_019915205.1. Lineage (NCBI taxonomy): Eukaryota > Viridiplantae > Streptophyta > Magnoliopsida > Myrtales > Myrtaceae > Eucalyptus > Eucalyptus rudis. The sequence goes on along the minus strand of JAHMTN010000021.1, from coordinate 318,955 downwards.
CGGGGTGAGACAATATCTCAGCAAGTTCACCCCCTAAATTCCGACTAGGAATGAAATACGCCTAAAGGCAGTGTATGCACACAAAAGACAAAGGACTTACCTTGCCTTAGTTCCTTCCTGCACGTCAGTATAATTCATATACTCAATCAATCGATTCAATTCAAACCGATTCAATTAATACGATTAGTACCATCCATCAATCAATCCCATCTATTAATTCATTCGATACCATCACTGCTCACACAAGTTGAAATAGATGGTTATAGCTCTCACAAGCTAATATATAGATGGTAGCTTACACAAGCTGATATATATATAGCTCACTCAAGCTGATATATATTATAGCTCACCCAAGCTGATATAGTATACTGTTCTCACAAGCTGACATATCAATGCTCATATAGGCTAATATAATATACTCCTCTCACAAGCTGAAATATCAATAATGCTCACACAAGCTGACAATTGACTAAATATCGGCCAAGGGCCTTGTGCTTTGCAAACCAATTCCTCAATTAAAATAATGAACTTGGTCTATTTTCACTGTGTTAAAAATACTCGATAAAAATAATCGTGTGTGAGTACACGATCAATTTGAGTCAAAAGTGCGATATTCTCCTTTTAAAAAATCCCACTATTTAATATAGTCCATAAAGACATTTTTGGCACTATGGACCGATGCCCAGAAATTTCTCACTAAAATACTAAAATTTCATTATTTTGGAATAAATACCCAAAATTATGATTACCACTCATTTTGCACAAAATAACATTCAATTACAGAAACTAAGTACATCAATGCAATTAAAACGAAATTCTGGTCATCAACTATCCCAGCATAATTTATGGAAACTAATAAATAATTAAATAAATATAATAAATAAATAAATAAAAATAATTACCAAAAAAAGCAACTTAGGCCGGAAATGCTTAATTAACCGCCCAAACGGGCCAGGAAATTTTTTGAATCTATTTAGATAAATAGTACAACTTATCTAGTCCCTAATTAAGTCATTCTAACCACCTAACATGCAAAATCGAATAATTAAACTGCTAATCCATTCTAACTAACCACCTAGTCCCTAATAAGCCTAATCTAAACAACCCTTAAGCATTATTAACTTCCTAAGCAGAGTTTAGTGAGTAAACTCATCGATTTAGCATTCCGGTGAGTCTATGATGACAGCGACGTGGAGACGGTTGATAAACAATCATGCAGCAACACCAATGGAGGATCGAGTGGACCTGAAAACGGGCCTTGAAGTCCAAAATTCTTTGTTGGCTTTAGCTACTAACTTGGGTCAAAGGGGACAACACTAGCGGCTGAAACGACGAGGAAGGACCGGTGGAGGTTGGACGGGCGAGCAGGGGCGACGGCGGCTGTTGGAAGGCAGCCAAAGGGCTTCGGCGGCAGCCTGAGGTGGCTTAGGGACACAGCTGGGCACGATAAGAGGTGAGACGAGTAGGAGAATTACGTAGGGGACTTGGGCAGCTACTCGGGCAAGGGGGAGGGGTTGGCTGGCCTTCTCTGGTTTCTCAAAACTCACACTACAATGGAGAAAGTGAGCTAAAAAAGGAAGAAGGGACCAACTACTGAAGAGAGAGGGCTACCAAACCTTCTAGACAACTCAATTGCCCCCTTTGTGCCCATCCAACATGCCTCATCGCTTCAGCTTTGACCAGCAGCCCTTATCCACTCCAAAACTTCCCCAACAAGCCTTAGATGAGGTCCCAAATGTTGCACCCCAAGGGACCTACGAAATTTGTACACTTTCCATCCAAATTGATTCAATTCCTCTTTAATTGAGTCCAATTTGATGCCCATAAATCCCACCAAGGTGCCATCATCCCATTCAACATTTTTCCTCAACAATTGAACAAACTTGAATCCCAAAAATGCAACCAAAAACGGCCATCTTATTTTCCCGGTTCAAAATACCCTTCAAAATTTCGCTAAAAATCTCGGTTTGCAGAAAAATCTTGGGAGGATGAGTCGACATTCCCAAAATGAATCGTGACATGAAAGAACTTTCAATTTCTAAAATCGGGTTCAAATTCGCGGTTAATTTCAATCTGGTGCGATTTTAGCGTGACCTACCCTACTGGGTAGCTTTTAGGAATTTTTAATGCAATTGACCCGTTGTCAATTATTTTTTAGCCACATTGTACATCTTTGATACATTGGTGACTCTTAGTTGTTGTGAAAATCTCGAGGTTTCAAATACGGACACAGGACACCAAAACAACAAAAAAATCGATCTAGTGTCGATCGACGAGAATTTTGCAATTAGGTGGAATCACCCACACTTTAACCACACATCTCAATCAAATCGACCTATCTCTGATCACTTATCGATTTTTAACTATGCCATAATGACTCTTGTAGATTAGCACGATCGAGCAATCGATTTTTGGTCGAATTCTCAAATCTATTGCGTTAAAATCTCTTAACGGCTTCATCAGATAGACTAGTTATCTCTTGAGTAATCAGCTCAGAGAATAGAACTGTAGGCGCATCGATGAAAAGCCCGATTCATTCAGTTGGAAATAGAACTGGAAAGCCAAGATATCACAAGTGAAGTTAGGTTAACCCTAATCTCTGAAGGTTTTTGGGAGGGTCGATAGGAAGTGGCCGTGGAAAGGCTTGTAAGTATTAAACTTCCTAGGGTTAACAGTTTATAATTGAATATGTTGTTCTCGGCAATGTTTGCCGTGTTTTTACTATCCCTATGTTTCACATTTTTAATCGACCGCTGCAGGATGTGCGCACACTCGAAGTTCGGGGTGTGATAGGTAGCCTATCCTCCTTTCCACGAAACTGCTATATGTTGAACCACGCATATTGATGATCAAGGCTTTGGTTCATTATTGGAACCCTAACACCTCAACTTTTGTGATCAATCGAAATGAGTTAATCCCTAATTGGGGAGTATGAGCGTGCCACTAGATGAGGCAATGGTTTGTTAGGGTTAGTCGTTCCTTCCATAGGACTAGATTCCATTTCTCTCTTAAGTCAATTCCTTAACATTCCTAGTGACAAAATTAAAGGCATTCTCAAAGGGAATTGCAATGCCTTGCCTTTCTCCTTCGTCAAACAATATTTTCCAAGCCTAAAGCCTAACTCTGGGAATCAAATCCCCAAATTTCCTCGTAGCTTTCTTTGGTTTTGTTATCTTCCCACACACTCAAAAAACCCTGGACCCCTTGGTTGTGTCTATAGTCAACTAAGTGTATGCTTTTAAGTCCTTTACCCTGATGATCTTAGCTGAAACTTTTGTATCCCTAAACCAATACAAAGAGAAAAGAAAGGGAACTCCTAGAGAATTGATAGGACTCCTTCAAATTTGGCTTTTCTCCCACATTAAGGAGTTTAATTCCTACTTGAAAATCATTGAGGTCACTGAACATCACCATTTCACTTGTCTATTCCATGAAAAGGATTCGTTCTTTCCTCCTTGGTCCTTAGGGATTAGTTCCATTTCCTGAAAAGAATTATTCCTGACTGAATCCAGTGGCATGTTCGTTGGCTAGGGATACTAGTAGTATGTCTTATTAGCGGATTAGGCAACCTAACCCTCTCTTGGGATTGAAGAGCTTGACGTCATATCACCCTTTAAGGGTGATCCGCCAATATCACACACTCCAAACAATCCCGCTATCCTCCAAGCTGGGTTTTATCAAATTGATTATCACAAAGGGGTCCTTAGAGAGAACCAATATGAGCTTATCTAAGCCACCATCAAGGAGATCATCAACATGTGGTACGATTGCCCGCCAAGGCCCATCGTTATGGTCGACAATAATGACCTGGAGGGAGAAATAAGGATTCACCGCACCTCATTAGCTATATCCACCGTTGAGTGGAGCCCGAGCTTGTGATAGAACTCCTTGACAATTTTGAGAGGTCAACACAGCAACATGCTTATGTTGTCTAGATCCTGAGGGAAAGAAACAAAGCCATAGCCAAAGTGGAGCGTTTAATGCATGAAAATAAGCGCATCCGATCAGATCCCTAAGCTTTTTCTGTCATTTTAGAAAGGATTGAATAGGATTTTCCCATGTGTTGCGCTAGCACTTGGTGTAATAGGGATTTCCTTTGTTGATTTCTTTTCCTTAGATGATGTATAGGGAGCTCCTTCAATTGTAAGAATTCGATGTAATTCCAAATTTTCATTTCATGAATGTATTTCATTAGAAAAGGGCATTTGGACTAATCATTTGTCGTTATTCCTTTCAATTGTATATTTGCTTTTAAGAAATTTTGATAAGTCATTTATATGATAATGAAATCATATAAACGTACCTTATCCTTATTTTATCTCAAGGAAATATAAAATAAAAGGTTTATATGTATACTAATTTCATGCATCCTTTCTTGAAAGGTGCTTCAAACCGGCTGGAAGTAAATCTGGTATATGCACTTGCTCTCAAACTCGCATAGAGAACGAGGATACTCATACCCGTATTACCAACATGGAGAACTAGATGGCACAAAGTCAAGACATTGGCTCTTGTAGCATCTACTGCTGCTATACCTACTCCTACCTTGCCTATTGATCTGTTGGTACTGGATCCTACTAACAACGAATCCCCTAAAGGAGTCCCTAATACTACCCCTCTTAGTAGATCTTGAAGCACTACCCAAGGAGCCCCCCCGCCGTCCATCTAGATGAAGAGAGCTCAGGACGCCTCACCAAGATGGAAGAATAACTGTGCATGTCGCAAGGCTATCAATTGCAAGGCATAGACAAATTCTCGCCATTCACTAAAGTCCTGAAACTTTCAAGGAGCCAGAGTTCGTATATAATGGAACTGGGTGCCCAAAGACCCATCTCAAGTATTACTTGGGCAAAATGGCCCATTAGTCTAACAATGTTCCTCTTCTGATCAACATATTTCAAGATAGCTTGTCTGGGTCCGTGCTATCGTGGTTCATTGAACATGACCTCAAGAAGGTTCATGGTTGGGAGGATTTGGCGGATGAATTCCCGCAGTGATACAAGTTTAATTCCAAAATCACTCCAACTTTAGAAGACCTGGTCTGAGTTTAGAAGAGGCGAAATGAGACTTTCAAGATGTATGCCGAAAGGTGGAGAGCCACTGCGTCCCAAGTCAAACCTTTGCTCACCGAGAAGGAGACAATGCAATTATTCCTAAAGGCACTACCTCGCAAATACTTCGAGAAAATGTACACCAACAGTTGCCTTACCTTCGCCCATCTTGTTGACATAGGCAAAAAAATAGAATGGGCTATGAGAGATGGCAAAGTTCTTGAGAGTTCTGGTCGCAAGTTTACTCCGAAGAAAGACAAGGAGTTTGTGGTGGAAGTCGCGCACACCCAAACTTCAATGGATCAGAAGCCTTACTTGGCTCTCGCTCAAAAGCCTACTACATCGTTTGGGGGTAATCCCCAAAATCCTGAGCGCAAAGGACGAATGCCACAAAGACAGTTTACCCTTCTTCCAAGGCCTATGTCGCAACTGTTCCTAACATTAATCATGTAATATATGGGCTTTAAAACAAGAAAATAAAATAAAATAAAATAAAAAGAAAGAGTTTGAAAAGTCAAAAAGGAGGCTGAAGAGAGTTGTGGAACCTTCGGCTAGATTATAAAAAGAGAGAAAGAGAAGAATACCGGCAGAAGCAGGGGAAAATGCAAAACAGGGGAGAAGAGAGAAAGAAGAGAAAGGAAAAAGGAAAAAATTTGGCGCGCACGTGATCCGGATGCCTCATCAAGCCGACTCAAGTGTGTTTTACAAGTCCAGTAAGAAATTGAAGCCTTTAATCACTTACTTGAAGCAATCGCCGCAATTAGGGCTCGAAATTCGGATTTCTTGGGTATTTGTGTAGCGAAGCCTGATTTTTGAGTCGTTAAGCTGTATATTTTTTAGAAATGGTACTTTGGGATGTTTTGAAGCTATAGCATTTTACGGATCGTGATTTGAGCTTGCGGTTTGTTCGGAACGGAATTTTGAAGTTGGGGGCGCAATCTGGTACTGTAGCGAGCAGTGGCTTCGAGTCTCTTTTTTTGTTGTTTTCGGTACTGTTTTGGAGCGGCTGGGTTGGGGTTGTTGTTGTACGTTAAGAGAGCTTTCTAAAGACTATAAGACGGCTTGAAACGGAATTTTGTGGAGGGAGTTATGGCGTGACGAAGTTGGCGCGTAGGCCGCGCCTAGCTGAAAATGATGGGTTTATGCTAAATTGTGAGCTTTTGGGGCGCGTAGGTGTCGTTTTATCGACTAATAGTCCTAGTATATGTGAGTCGTTATAAGAATATCCTTTTTACTCAGCCTTTTAATATTATTTTTCCGTTAATTGTTAAGAATCCAAATGCATTGGTTTGTATGAGCGTTATAATTGATTTTTGGCTTTTTCCAAGTGAGTGACACTATTTCTTCTTTGTATTTTAAACTCATGTTTTGAGAAACATGGTGGATTAAATACTCTATGAGTTGATAAAAAGCATATTTTGTTGCATAAAACAGGATCAAGCTATTACTGACATTTTTGTTGTTCGAAGGGAGTTATATTTTGATGTTGATTTGAATGGTTGTTTAAAAAATGATTTGTGAAGATCTTTGTGAAAGAATCTTGAAATGTTTTGGAGAATGCTTTGATATTTATATATCAAATTTTGAGTTGTGATATGATTTCTTTTCTGACGTTGGATTACTGAATATTGCGATTGGTGGTTGGTGCTCAATGTCTCTGTGGACCCTGAGGGGTGTGAGTATGCGCATACTATTCTAGGATATCCTTGTGGGCTGAGTCGCCGGCTAATAATAAGTGGAGACCTTGCCAAGGGGGGAAAATTGGTCGTTTTGTCACGGGCGTTACGCGTGACCATGGTTAGACATTTGAGCATGAATTAGTCAATGGAGTGGACCATTGACGTATGATTTGAGTTTGGTCGATGGAGTGGACCATCGATATGATTTGATGAGATTAATCAATGGAATAGACCATTGATGCATGTTTTATGAGATTGACTAATGGACTCGACCATTGGTACTTTCAGTATTTGAATTATGATTTGGTATTATGATAAAGTGAGTTATGTTTGTGTTTTAAAATGTGCATAGCGATTTCTCGATCCGCTTAGAAGAAATGTGTTACTTACTGAGCCGTGGTAGCTCACTCCTCTCATCTACTTATTTTTCAGGTTCTTCAGCGAGTCGCGAATAGGCGTGAGCGTTCGTTCGGGAAGGACTTTTGTGGTGGAAATTTTTTGGTATGGCTTATACATAGTTAATAGGTTTATAAGCTAGTCTTTGTAGAAGGTTTATGTTTTGATTTTCGTGGATTATGGATATACTTTGATATTGTAACCAATTGCCCCTTTTTGTCAAATATATATATATGTGTGTGTGTGTGTGTGTGTGTGTGTGTGGATGTATATATGTTGATATCGAGTTGAAATTTTGGTTACGTTGAAGCTGGGTCCTTTGGAAAAAGGACGGCCGTGTCATGCCCCTTCTTCTTATGAACCGGGGTGTGACAAATCAAGTATAGACTCGTGGCTAAAGAGATCCTGAGGGATAATCTGCCGAAATTTGCTGGGTTTGATGTCACAAAAACTCGTAAGTATCATATGGGAGAGAAAGACCATAGCACCAGTAACTGTTATATCCTCAAGACGAAAATCCAAACTTGTTGGATAAAGGAATCTTGTCATTATTTTCAGGTTTCTCGGTTAATGGTTGATAATACAAGAGTGCTATTGCGGGGACTTTTAGGAATTTGCCTTTCAGTATGGTTTGAGGCTACGTCCTTTGGGTGGAAGGACCGCCAAATCACTATTGGTGTTTATTTCGATAAACAAGCATACGTGCATAAGTAAATTAAGATGAAATGTATGATCGCAGTGGAAGTAAAAACACTTATGTGTTTCCATAGCATTTACATGCATTTTAACAAAAATGCATAGAAGAGATAAAGGGGCTAATCATATTAATCTTATACTGTGCTCCAAAATTTTGGTTCAGAAGTTCCTTCAGGTTTTGAGCACAAACATCTTATGTCCTTACAGCAGTAATTCTAACATTCTTCAGACTTTGACTGCGAACGCCTGACGCCTTCTGGTAACACCGGTTATGATGTTCTTGGATTCTTGATCACGAATGTATAATGCCTTATGGTAAAACTAGTTCTAACGTTCTTCAGATGCGAAACGTCTTATCTCTTCAAAGGCTCTGACATTCTTCAGATCCAGCCTCACAAGTGTCGAGCCTTTAGTTCAGACACACCACCGATTCTCATGTTGAACAGAAGAGAGAAATTGAGAGATCTCACAACTACAATTGTGCTAGCAATTGCTCTCGTGTGAGGATTTTGTTGATCAGTATTAGCACTCTCAATTATCAATTGTCGGTTGTCGATCATCCATTATTCAGTGATCTGCTCTCTGTATTATCTTTTATAAACATTGCATATCACATTTAAATCGGTGCATTAACTCTAAATCGTTTTAGAATTAATTCGGCCATAACTCTTGACGGGCGTAAGTTTTGATACCGTTACAAACACTACTTTGGGCATTAACTCTATAACTATTACATAGCATTATTCCAGACATTTATTTGTAATTGTTACAAGTGTTTATTCTGGGTATTAACTTTGTAACCGTCACAAATACTTGATTTGGATGTTACTTCTGAAACTGTTTCAGAGCATTAATTGGTCATTAATCTAAAACCGTTCAGATCATTAATGTGACCATTAAGTTCTGAAACAAATGTGACCGTTACATCTGAAAAATGTTTCAGATATTTAATTTAGCCATTAAGTCTGAAACTGTTTCATATCATTAATTTGGTTATTGATTCTGAACTCACTTCAGATCATTAATGATGCTGTTAAATCTGAACTCACTTAAGATCATTAATCCAGCAATTAATTATGAACTCACTTTAGATCATAAATTTAGTCACTGAATTTGAAAATGCTTCAGATCTTTGATTCAGCCGTAAAGTCTGAAACCCACTTCAGACTTTGTAAACTCTTATGCCCCTTCATCAGAACTTTTTTTTCTAGCCCGACTCAATCCGATCGGCTCAATTACGAACACATTTGCAATATTCTCTCTCTCTCTCTCTCTCTCTCTCTCTCTCTCTCTCTCTCTCTCTCTCTCTCTCTCTCTCTCTCTCTCTCTCTCATTTAAATGTTATTCTATTTCGTTATGGTGTGTGACATCTGTTACACCTTGATTGTCACGCCCCAATCCTCCGAGTGCGTGCTCATTCCTCTACGGTCGATTAAATAGGGACATCCCAGGACGCATCGCCGACCCATTCATTTTAAAGCACATGTGGAAATGAATAATTAATCCCCAGACAACAAGATGAGATAGAAAAACAGGACCATAATTCACAACCAAAACAAGCCTTTCATAAACAAACAGGTTTATAAACAATGCCAGGCTGTTTACAAAATATCGGCTTAACAAAAAGGGAACTGCTAAGACCCACTAGTCAGACGCGTTCGTCGATTCTTCGGTCTCCACCTTCCCAGACTCTGGGGATTCCAATCCCCAATGACCACCATCTAGGGACCTGAAAATGTTATCCCACAATGGAGTGAAACGGTATCTTAGCAAGTTTAACCTCCTAAACCCCAACTATGAAGAAAATACGCCTCAAGGGCTGCCTAAGTGCAAACACGAGTTAGAAGACTTACCTTGCCTCAGTTCCTTCCTGTAGATTGATATAATTCAAACATTCACCGAATCACATCAACAAATCAAATCATTCAGATAAATCGAGCCATCGATCAATCGACCTAGTCAATTCCATGTCAACAAGACCATCCCAGGGTTATTTCATTCAATACTATCTAATAAGTTCGATCATTTGTTCCAACTTTAATCATAGCCCCACGGGCATGGCCTATTAAATGTCCAGTGGTAAATCACGACTCGATGGGCTCAGCCTATTCCAAGTTAGGCGATAAATCATGGCCCTATAAGCACAACTTGTTTCGGTGTTTAATCACGGCCCTATAGGCAAAACCATACTTCGACAGTTAGTCACGGCCCTATAGGCACAGCCATACTTCGGCGGTTAATCACGGCCTTATAGGCACAGCCATACTTTGGCGATTTTCTTGATCTATCCCATAATGTCACGCACAACATACGTCACCTCATCCTTCAGTAGTCATTTTACCACGACTATAAACCACCACACAATTTTTCACCCATGGCCAAGGACATTGAACTTCCCATTTGAATTCCTCAATTAAAATAATGTCCTGGCCTATTTTCTTATGTTAAAAATATTCAATAAAAATAATTGTGTGCGGGTACACGGTCGGTTTGAGCAAAAAATATAATATATTTATTTTATAAAATCCCACTTTTGGCGCTGTAAACCGATGCCCTTTAATTTTCTAATTAAATACTGAAATTAATAAATTTTGGGATAATTACCCAAAATTACCAATCACACTCAATTTGCACAATCTAGTACTCAATTAATTTAATAGATCACACCACTGCAATCAGCATAAAATTCCAGTCACCAGTTATCCCGGTCTAATTTCCAAAAAATAATAATTAATTAAATAATTACGAAAATTAATAAATAAATGCCAATAAATACCACTTAAGATGGAAAATCCCAAATAAAAGCCGAGACGGGCTCGAAAAAATTTCCAAACCACTCTAGATAAATACTAGAGCTTGTCTACACTCTAATTACATTACTCTAACCAACAAACATGCAATAACGATTAATTGAATTGCTAATCTAATCTAACTATCCACCTAATGCATATTTTGTATAAACTAATCAACCCTTAAACGTCATTAACTTACTAAGTAGGAATTAGTAAGTTAAACTCACTTAAATAACAATCCGCTCATATCAAAATGACGGTGAAGTGGAGATGGTCCACAAACTCCAAAGCTGAGTTGGAAACCCAAGAGCTTCGATCTCTATTCGGTGGCTAAAAGTTGCTCCGATGGTCGGTTGAGCTGGAAACAGCGAGCAAGGATTGGCGATGGCTGCAGCACGCCTGACAGAGCTCGGCGAGATTCCAGGCGGCTCCAACGACGGCGACAACGATGCGAGCTCGAACAGCTTAAAGGATGGTCTGGGGGTCAAACCTGGGCGGAACGATGGCCAGGGATGTGCGAATCTAGTGCACGAGCAAGCGGGCAGCGAATGGGCTCCGGTGGCGCAACAGTGGCGTGCGATGCTTCCGGTAGGGCTGCTAGCTTGCTGGTTCAATTTTTCTAGGCTACTGGAGTTTCAAAAAGCAAGGAGAAGGAAAGGGGGAGTCGACTATGAAGAGGAGAAAAGAAGGGGGGAACCAGTTGCCTTGGAGGGGGGGACAACTTGGTCTTCTTTCATCTATTTGTCCCCTAGGCTGGTCCCACCTTGCTTGCTGTCTTCCAGGGCCAATTTTCAGCAGCCAAATCTCCTTCTAGAAGCCTTGGAGTGGTCAAAAAGTTGTGTCCATGGGGGAGCTACGAATTTGGCTTGTTTTCCCTCAAATTGAACTTCAATTCCTTCTTGAATCAACTCAAATTGGCTCCCATAAATTCTATCGACATATCCCCAATCAAATTGGCATTTTTCCTCACCAATAGATCCTACTTACATCCCAGTTTTGCGATAAACAATAGTCTTCTGAATTTCCTGATCGAAAACGGCCATATGTCGACTTTTTCCGTCAAAATCTCAGTTTGCAGAAAAATTTTCGGAGTGAGTCAACATTCCTAAAATGACTTGTGACACAACAGAACTTTCAATTGCTGAAATCAGATTCAAATTCGTGGTTAATTTCAATCTGGCACGATTTTAGCATGACCTAGGCTATCGGGTAGTTTTCAGAAATTTTAGTGCAAATGACCTGTAGTCGATTTTCTTCAGGGCACAAGGAACCTCTTCGACACATTGGTAACTCTCAGTGGTCGTGAAAATCTCGAGATTTCAAATACAGACATAAGGTATCAAAATGATAGAAAAATTTGTCTAATGCTGATCGACGAGAATTTCTCAATTTGGTGAATCACCCATGTTTAACCACACATCTCAATCAAACCGACCTATTTTTTTTTATTTCTAATTGATCTTTACTGTGTCGAAATGATCTTTGCAGATGAGCACGATCAAGTAGTCAATTCCTAGTCGAATTCCCAAGTCTAATGCGTTAATATTCTTTAATGACTTCCCTAGCTAGTTTAATTATCTCAGGAGTGATCAGCTTTCAGAATAGCACTATAGGTGCGTCAATGAAATGCCCAATTTAATTTAATTGAAAACAAAATCGAAAATTCAGGATGTCATAACTCTTCCCCTCTTATAAAAAATTCATCATCGAAATTTAAACCATTACAATACTTCAAACAAAAGGGTGGGGGTACAATTGTCTGATCAACTTTTCACTCTCCCAGGTTACTCCTTCCATGCCGTGATGTTGTTAGACCACTTTGACCAATGGGATGGTCTTGGTACACAGAATTTGCTCTTTTCAATCCACAATCTGAACTGGGCTCTCAACGTAGACACTCTGTCATCCATTTCCAATTCTTCAAAATTAAGCACGTTGGTCTAGTTAGGCTTGTACTTCATCAACATCGACACATGAAAGACATTGTGCACTTGCGCCAGTCTCGGTGGCAAAGCAAGACGATACGCTAGGGTCCCAATTCTCTCTAGAATCTCAAATGGACCTACGTACCTCGGACTCAGTTTTCCCTTCTTGCCAAAGTGCAAAGTACCTCTCATTGGCAACACCTTCAGAAAAACATGATCACCAACTTAGAATTCTAATGGTCTCTGATGCTTATCTACGTAACTCTTCTGTCGATTCTGAGCGATCTTTAGTCTGCCTCTGATAACCACAACTGCATCCACTGACTGCTGAACCAACTTTAGGCCTGTGAACTTTCTTTCCCCAACTTCATTCCAACACACTAGCGTTCTACACACTCTGCCACACAATGCTTCAAAATGAGCCATCTGAATGCTCTACCGATAGCTATTGTTGTAGGCAAACTCGACCAAATGAAGTTGTTCCTCCCAGCTTCCCTTGAATTCCAACACGCAAGCTCACGACATGTCTTTGAGGGTTTGGATCGTCCTCTCAAACTAGCCATCCGTTTGAGGATGATATGTCGTACTATACTACAGCTTGGTTCCTAAAGCAGCCTGTAAACTCTTCCAGAAAGCAGCTATAAATCTCAGGTCTCGGTCTAATGTTATCACCATCGGCACTCATGCAGATGAACTATCTGACACACGTACAACTCGACATGCCTATCCAAGTCAAGGTCCTTTCGTACTGCAATAAAGTGAGCTGACTTTGTCAATCTGTCAACCACTACCCAAATGGAATCATTTCCTTTATGAATCCTCGATAAACCCATCACGAAATACATTGTGATGTGCTCCCACTTCCACTTTGGGATCTCGAGTGGTTGCAAAAGTCCTCTCTACTTACAATGTTGTGCCTTCACTTGCTAACACATCAGACACTTAGCGACATGCTTAGTGATGTCCGCCTTCATACCAGACCACAAATACTGTTGACGCAGATTCTGATACATCTTCGTACTGCCGGGATGAATGCAGTAACTATTACGATGAGTTTCTAATAAGATATCATCTCTAAGCTCTACATCATCAAGTACAACCAAACATCCTCGGAACCTCAATGTTTCGTCCTCAGAAATTTGAAATTCAGCCTTTCTCTTATTCGTATCCTCGTGCAGAATCTTCTGAACATTTGGGTCTATCAGCTGAAGTAGTTTGATCACAATGTGAACATCCGGCTTAATTTTGAGGGTGGCCATAAGATTTGAAAGGTGGCCCACTTTAAACTTGAAAACCGAATCTCGAGCTCTCTTGATTAAATTCCACTTTTTAACCAACATGTGTTCAACTAAAGAGTTCCAACTCAAAGCGTCAGCAACCTTATTCGCCTTTCCAAGGTGATATAAAGTATCACAATCATAATTCTTCAAAATTTTCATCCAATGGTGCTGCCTCATATTCAACTCCTTCTGAGAAAATAGGTACTTGAGACTTTGATGGTCAGTGAAGATCTAGAATCTTTCTCCACATAAATAATGTCTCCAAATCTTTAGAGTAAATATAATTGCTTCGAGTTCCAAGTCACGCGTTGGGTACTTCTATTCATGGGGTCTTAATTGATGAGATATGTATGCAACATCCCTACCATGTTGCATCAGCATGCAACCCAATCCTCTAAATGATGCATCACTATAGATCTCGTATCCTCCAGGATCAGATGGAATGGTTAGCATAGGTGTGGTAGTCAGTTTATGCTTAAGCTCTTGGAAACTACGTTTGTACTTGTCTATCCACACGAACTATCTCTTCTTTCTTCAGAAGTCGAGTCAATGGCAACGCTAAAGCTGAAAATCCTTCCACGAAACGTTTGTAATACCCTACTAAACCCAAAAAACTTCTGATCTCTATCACTGTAGCTGGTCTCAACCAGTTGATAACTGCTTTGATCTTAGATAGGTCCACAGACATTCCTTCACTTGAAATCACGTGGCCTAGGAATGTAACACGAGTTAGCCAAAACTCGCATTTGCTAAACTTAGCGTACAACTGATGAACCCTCAGAGTCTGGAGTACCATTCTCAGATGACTCTCATGCTCCTCAACACTCCTTGGATACACCAGAATATCATCAATGAACATGATCACAAACTGATCTAGATATTCCTTGAACAAACGATTCATCAGATCCATGAACGTAGCTAGAGCATTCATCAACTTGAACGGCATTACAGTAAATTCATAATGACCGTACTGAGTACGAAATGCTGACTTCAGTATATCCTCATTTCTGATCCTTAACTGATGATACCCTATCTTCAAGTTGATTTTCGAAAATATCGACACTCCTTGCAACTGATCAAACAAGTCATCGATCCTTGGGAATGGATACTGGTTCTTGATCATCACCTGATTGAGTTGACAATAGTTGATGCACAAGCGCAACGAACTATCTTTCTTCTTTACGAACAGAACTGGTGCTCCCCAAGATGATGCACTGAGACGTATGATTCTCTTATCTAACAATTCCTGCATCTACACCTTCAGTTCTTTCAACTCAGATAATGCCATTCGATAAGGAGCCTTAGAGATTGGCTCTGTCCCGGGTGCTAACTCAATTACAAACTCGATTTCTCTCTCTAGCGGTAGGCCTGGCAATTCTTTTGGGAATACATCTAGAAATTCTTTCACCACTAAAATATTTCGATCTTCAGCTCCTCAACTGTCGTATCTACGACAGTTGCCAAATAACTTTGACAACTCTCATCTAACAAACGGGTTGCTTCAAGCGACGAGATCAATGTAATCGAGGGTCTTCCTCGACTTCTAACAAACTCAAAACTCTCACCCTCTAATGGGTTAAAGTGAATCGCTTTACGATAACAGTCCATCTTAGCTCGTCGCTTAGTGAGCCAGTCCATGCCAATCATCATATCAAAGTCATACATGGCTAGGACTAATAAATCTATCCTCCCCTCTCACTCACAAATCCCTAACTTACAACCAGAACAACCCAATGCAGATAACACCTTATCATTTAACAGTGTCGATATCCTAACAACTAACTCCAACAACTCAGGACTTAACATATTGCTCAGCAATAAAAGATTGAGTCGCTCTAGGGTCAAACAAAGCATAAGTAGTATAGTCGTTCAGTGAAACCATACTTGTAATAACATTAGGCACATCTTTTGCTTGACCTCTCGTGATGGCATAAATTGTCCCTTGAGCTAGGGTTCTCTTCTATCCACCTTGCGGTGCGTTCTGCGACGTAAAACCCCTGATATAACCCAACGGTGGCAATGGCGGTAACTGCTGTGGTCTCCTCTATCTCATGGGACAATTCCTGGCTATTTGACCATGTTGGTCACACTAAAAAAAAGCACATGGCTTAGATTGGCACGGCTCTGATCCGTGTTGTCTTCCACATAAGTGACACACGCCATTCTGACTTGGCACTGACTTGCCTATTCCACCTTTCCTATTGGGCGGAATGTGAAATCTTCCTCCGATCATGGGCCTCTTCCCATGTCGAATCCCACCTCTCTGTGAAATAAACCTCGAACCAGACGAGGTAGCTTGATCGTTCAAACTTCTCTTGACTAGCTAAGCTCTGTTGTAAACTTCATGATAATCCTTTAGATCCAACGGCACCAGCAGTTGCTTCAACTCTAGCCAAAGGCCATTCTTGAACCTTCAAGCTTTTTCTTCTGGATCCTCTATCAACCTCGGAGCATATTGAGAAAACTCCGTGAACTTGACCTCGTATTGGTCAATAGTCATCATTCCTTGGCAGAGGCTCTGAAATTTCTCCATCTTCTATACTCAAGCGCTACTTGAAAAGTACTTATCGATGAAGGCTTGGAGGAAAGCATCCCACACCTGAACTACTCCTCCCGAGAATACAGTATCTCTAGTAGCTCTCCACTAGGTGTTCGCATTGCCCTGCAGTTGATATACTACTAGGACAACCTTTTCTACCTTAATGCACATCAGCAGTGCAAAGGCCTTTTCCAAGTCCTGTATCCACAGCGTGGCAGTCTCGGGATCTCCAGTATTAGTGAACCTCGATGGTTCAGCATCAGAAATTGCTCCACCAATTTGTGGATTGGTCTCTCCTTTTCCACAAATATGTTCCCAGCTGGAACTTCGACAAGTGCAACAACAGGTGCGACCTCAGCAGCGACAGCAATGGTAGCAATAGCGGTAGCTTGAGCGGTAGCAGCTTGATTCAGGGCCTGTTGCCTTATTAGATCTCTCATTGCTTTGAGCACTTGCATGATCCCCTCGAACCTAGGATCAGCACAGGCTGCAACCCCAGCACTAACAGGTAGCGGTGCTACTCCACTCGCACTAGCCTATGCTAGCGCTCTACCTCGGCCTCCTCGGGTACTAACCCTTGTCGGTGTTCTACCCTGAGTCATGGGCCCGATGGTACACTTCCTAGGAGTCCTCTGCTCCTAATCCCTCATTCTAAAGATTCTTTAAAGAAGCCTACTTCTAATTCCATATAGAATTAGAAGCTGAGTGATCCACACAAACAAACAATTCTACCAATCAGCTATCATAGACATGCACCAGCATGAAATAAAGGCATTTCCTACTATCGTAAGAACCATCACACCTTATCACTCCAATCATTAACCATACTCTAATGCCACTAAACGGGGATGTCACACCTCGATCCTTCGAGCATCCATCCCTCTGCGGTCGATTAAATAGCAACGTCCCAAGACACATCGCCGACCCATTCATTTTAAAGCACATGCAGAAACGAATAATTAATCCCCAGACAACAGCAAGATGGGATAGAAAAGTAAGGCCATATTTCACAACCAAAACAAGCCTTTTATAAACAAACAAGTGTATATACAATATAGGCTTTTTACAAAATATTGGCTTAACAAAAGGGAACTGTCCTAAGACCCACTAGTCAAACGCTTTCGCCGATTCTTCGACCTCTACCTTCCATGACTGCCATCTAGGGACTTGAAAATGTTATCCCACAACGGGGTGAGATGGCATCTTAGCGAGTTCAACCCCCTAAGCCCTGACTAGGAAAAAAAATACGCCCCAAGAGCTACCTAAGCACAAACACAAGTCAGAGAACTTACCTTACCTCAGTTCCTTCCTGCAGATCGATATAATTCAAACATTCACCAAATCACATCAACAAATCAAATCATCCGGATAAATCAAGCCATTGATCAATCAACCCAGTCGATTCCATGTCGACATCGCCATCTCAGGGTCATTTCATTCAATACTATCTAACAAGTTTAATCACTTGTTCCAACTTCTAATCACTGCCCCACGGGCACGGCCTATTAAATGTCCAGCGGTAAATCACAGCTCAATGGGCACAACCTATTCCAATTTATGCGGTAAATCACGACTCTATAGGCACAGCCTCCTTCGGCGGTTAATCACAACCCAATAGGCACATCCATACTTCAAGGTTAGTCACGACCCTATAGGCACAACCATACTTCGGCAGTTAATCACAACCCTATAGGCACATCCATACTTTGGCAATTTTCTTGATCCATCCCAAATTGTCATGCATAACATACGTCGCATGATCCTTCAATAGTCATCTTACCACAACTATAAACCACCACGTGATTTTTCACCCACAGCCAAGGACTTTGAACTTCCCATTTGAATTCCTCAATTAAAATAATGTCTTGGCCTATTTTCTTCATGTTAAAAATACCCGATAAAAATAATTGTGTGTGGGTACATGGTCGATCAGAGCAAAAAATATAATATATTTATTTTATAAAATCCCACTATTTTCAATAGTCCACAAACCATTTTTGGCGTTGTAAACCGATGCTTGGTCATTTTCTAATTAAATACTAAAATTAATAAATTTTGGGATAATTACCCAAAATTACCAATCACACTTAATTTGCACAATCGTGTACTCAATTAAATAAAAATATTACACCACTGTAATCAGCATAAAATTCCGATCACTGGTTATCCCGGTCTAATTTATGAAAAATAATAATTCATTAAATAAATACAAAAATTAATAAATAAATGCCAATAAATACCACTTAGCCCCAAAAAGCCTAATTAAAAGTCAAGACGGGCTCAAAAAAATTCCGAACCACTCTGGATAAATATTAGAGCTTATATAGGCTCTAATTACACTACTATAACCACCGAACATACAATAACGGTTAATTAAATTGCTAATCTATTCTAACTATCCACATAATCCATACTTAGTCTAAACGAATCAATCCTTAAACATCATTAAATTACTAAGCAGGGATTAATGAGTTAAACTCACTTGAGTAAGGATCCACTCAGATCAAAACGACGGCGAAGTGGAGACGATTCACAAACTTCGAAGCGGCACTACCAAGCGGGGTTGGGAAAAGCTCGAAAATGGGCCAAACAGTGGCTGGAAACCCAGGAGCTTTGGGGCACGCATGATAAAATTTTTGTTTCTTGATTTCTCTATTTCTCTGTTCCCCGGAACATGTTTGGAATAGAAATCCGTTTGGTAACGCAATTTGATTTCTCTATTTCTGAAACATAGTTCTACTTCAGAAATAGAGAAATCGAAGAAATCAAAAGCTGAAATTTTTAACTTCTCTATTTCTGAAGTAGAAATAGAATTTTTTATTTCTCCATTTGGGCATCCTTCTTCATTCATGGGCTTATCTCTTTTCTATTTGAGTGTTGCTTCTCTTTTCTCCTCTCAACGCTTCAACCAAACCCTAGCGACTCCGAAGAACCTACCCATCCTCGCCGTCGCCTCCTCCGTTCGCCTCCTCCGTCCGCTTCTCCGAAGAACTTGTCCATCCTTGCCGTCGCCTCCTCCGTCCACCTCCTCCATCTGCGTCTTCGAAGAACCTGTCCATCCTCACCGTCGCCTTCCTTCCTCTTTGATTCGAGGTCTTCCCTCTCTCTCTCTCTCTCTCTCTCTCTCTCTCTCTCTCTCTCTCTTTCTCTCTCTCTCTGTGCGCGATTTGTTTGTTCTATTTTCCTTGGTTGGGGTTTCGCTGTTCTTGGCCATTCTTGTGCCGAGCTCAATCGATGTGTGCTGTGCTGCTATCTAGTGTTTCCGGGTTGCGCGTTATTTGTTCTATTTTCCTTGGAGATCATGGGCAGGCAACCCATGCGCACGCTACAACACCACGCCACCCCCACCATCTCTATCTGAAAGTCCGAAACTTTATGCACCCCCTGTGTACTTGCTTGGATCTCTTCCAGAAAGTTTGAAACTTTCTCACGCGATCTTCACACGAGTAGGTCCGTCCCATTCCATCCTGTCCCGGGTCCAAATTCTTCCTCGTCCCAGGCGGAATTAGATGAAAAAATTATATTCTTGATTGCGTTGGGACGAAGTGGGCAGTTGCGATGTGCTGTGAATTTTGGTTTTTTGGCTTCATCGATGGATTCTAAGTGATGGGTTTTGTGTTCTTTTAGTTGTTTTATCTTCCTACGGGTGAGAGCTTGATTCCCAATAATGATGAAGAAGGCGGAGTCGGAATTCTGAGTGATAGGTTCTTTGTTGGGTGAGAGCTTGATTCCCAATCATGATCGAGAAAGCGGAGTCGAAGTAAAAGCTGTACATGCGCATGAGGCTCTAGGAATTCCCGGATCAGTATTATTTCGACTATTATTTTGTATTTGAGGATTTTCTATGTTGTTATCTAATCAATTTCTATTCCTAGAAATAGAAATTTTATTCTATTATCAAACGGATTTATGTTCCAGAAATAAAAATTTTGAGTACTTATCAAACAAGTTTCTTCGCTTAGAAACTTGTCCGGGGAATAGAAATTGAGAAATCGATTTCTGGCCAGAAATCAATTTCTAAAACAGAAATTTTGTCATGCGTGCCCTTGGTCTCTGTTCGGTGGCTAAAAGAGCTGCTTCGGTGGTCGGTTGAGCTGGAAATGGCGAGCAAGGATCGGCGGTGGCTGCAGTAGGCTTGGCGGAGCTCGGCGGGCTTCCAAGTGGCTCCGGTGACGGCAAGGCAAGCTCGAACAACTTAAGGGATTGTATGGGGGTTGTGTCATAATTCAATTCTTTCTTGAATCAACTCAAGTTGGCTCCAATAAATTCCACCGACGCATCCCCAATCAAATTGGCACTTTTCCTCACCAATAGATCATACTTGCATCCTAATTTTGTGATAAAAAACGGTCTTCTGAATTTCCCAATCAAAAACGGCCCTATGTCAACTTTTTCCGCAAAAATGTCAATTTGCAGAAAAATCTTCGGATGATGAGTCAATGTTCTTAAAATGACTTATGACATGACAAAACTTTCAATTTCTAAAATTGGATTTAAATTTACGATTAATTTCAATCTGGCGTAATTTTAGCATGACCTAGGCCACCGAGTAGCTTTTAGAAATTTTTATTGCAAATGAACCTTAATCGATTTTCTTCGAGCCACAAGGAACCTCTTCAACACATTGGTAACTCTCTGTGGTCGTGAAAATCTTGAGATTTCAAATACGGATATAGGGTACCAAAATGATTGAAAAATCAATCTAGTGGCGATCAACAAGAATTTCTCAATTTGGTGAAATCACCCATGTTTAACCACACATCTCAATCAAATCGGCCTATTTATGATTTCTAATCGATCTCTACTGTACCGAAATGATATTTGCAAATGAGCATAATCGAATAGTCGATTCCTAGTCGAATTCCCAAGTCTAATGCATTAATATTCCTAAATGACTTCCTCAGCCAGTCTAGTTATCTCAAGAGTGATCAGCTTTGAGAATAGCATTATAGGCGCATCAATGAAAGGCCTGATTTAATTTAATTGAAAATAGAATCGAAAATTTGGGATGTCACACCGATCCTCAAGCGCGTGCCCATCTCTTAGTGGTCGATAAAAATTTGTAACATCCCAAGGACGCGTCGCTGACCCATTCATTTTATTACACATGCGGAAGTGAATAAACAAATCCCTTGATTGTAATGGCATGGGATACAAAAGTAGGAAACATATTCACAAATAAAACACGCCTTTATATACACATTGAGTCATACACAAAAGTCAACCAAAAGTCTACAAAAGACCGGCTTTTAAAAAGAAGTTGTCCTAATTGACCTACACCTCGGATCCCCTCAACTCGGCTCCAAATCCTCCACCCTACGATCCTGAAAAGAATTGAGCCCATGACGGGGTGAGATATAAATCTCAGTGAGTTCACGCTCTAAATCCCGATTAAGAGGGTAATACGCCTAGAGGCGTCTTAACCACACAACCATACAACCATAGAGACTTATCTTGTCTCAGATCCTCCATATAGGTTAGCACAATTCATATCACAGACAGCCACAAAAGCATGAGCAGCAAATAAGCTCATCAACGAGAACACCACACTAAAATTCAACTCAGCACAGGGGTCCTGATTATAGGGCCAAATCGTTATGACACATCACATACCGTGCCACACAATTTTGTCCCATAATCCGGCGCGTTCAACTCAATTAATCATACGTTCCTAGTTTTGATCTCGGCTTATAGCACGGTCTACTCGTTGTTCGGTGGTCTTCTAGCATAGCCAGGCATCGTCTCACCCCATTGAATACGGTTACATCTTTCTTAGATGGCTTTTTTGAAGGAGCAAAGGTCCATAACCTACTGCGACCAACTTCAGTTGTCTACGGGCATCCCATATAAGAGTAACATCTAGCTTAACAACCCGGGACAGGTTCTCTTAACCAACACACGATCACTCAACTACGATCAAGGACACCATTCATTGCACTCAAATGTCTCAATTAAGATAATGCACTTGGCCCATTTTCTTCGTATTAAAAACATCCAATAAAAGTAATCGTATGTGGGTACACGGTCAACTCGACCCAGAAAAATTGATAATCTCTAATTTAAAATCCACTATTATATATAGTATATAAAACCATTTTTTGTTTTAAAATTCAACACCCGGGATTTTCTGAATAAACATCGAAATTCACAAAATTTGAAATAAATGACCAAAATACCAATCAGCATTCAATTTGCATGATTTAACACCCAATTGCATAAACTGAACACACCATTGTAATAAGCACGAAATTCCGGTCACCGGCTATCCCGGTCTAATTTCTGGAAAATATTAAATAATTAAATAATTACCAAACTTAATTAAATAATTCAATTTAAAACACCCACCCTTTTTATTATATAGGAATGAAGGTGCTCTTGGCTCGACATCCTTTGTTCTGTTCCACTCGATACCAAAAATGCTAACTTAGGCCGGAAATGCTTAATTAACCACCTAAACGGGCCGGGAAAATTCCCGAACCTATCTAGATAAATAATACATCCTGTCTAATTCTTATTTAATCTAATCTAATCATCTAACATGCATAATTGAATAATTAAATAGCTAATCTAATATAACTAACCACATAATCCCTAATTAACTTAAAATAAACACCTCTTAAGCATAATTAACTTCCTAAACAAAGTTTAGTGAGTAAAATCACTAGTTTAGCGATCCGGTGAGTCCACGGTGATGACAACGCGGAGATAGGCAACAAACCTCCTGGCAACAAAGCCAAACAAGGCCCGGAAGGGCTTTGAAAAGCCACACAAAGTCTCAGCTAGGCTGAGATCTTTGGCTTCTACTCTTTGGACCGAGAGGGTTGGAACGGGCGGTTGGCTAGCTGAAATGACGAGGAAGGACCGGCAATGGCTACAGCAAGGCCGGGCGAAGCGGGACGGCAACGCACGGCGGCTGGACAACGGCGGAGGGGCTCGAGATAGCGAGCTGGGTTCACTTGAATGGCGACTAGGCGCGGAACAAGCACACAGGATGCGAGCAGCGACGACGCGGCTTGCGACAGGCGAACGGACGGCACTCGGGCTTTAGCGGGCAGTCGACAGTTTAGGGGAGGGAGCTGTCGGTTTCTCTAGTTCTTTGGAGCTTCAAAAGGGACTAAAATGGAGAAAGTAAGCCCTTGAAGAAGAAGAAGACAACTGAAGATAGAGGAGGGTCCCCCTTGGCCACACCTTTCGTCTTCTTGATCATTGCTTGGCCCCCACTTGCCATGGCTATCATCCTCAGCCATTTGTAGCTACCGAAGCTTCCTCAACAAGCCCTCATGTGGTCCAAATGTTGCACACCACCAAGGCCTAAGAATTTTGTGCAATCCCCCTTCAATTCCATTCAATTTGCTTCAATTCCTCTCCAATTGAACCTAATTTGGAGTCCATAAATCCAACCAAGATGTCCTCATCCCTCTCATGAATTTTCCTCATCAATTGAACCAATTGGAATCCCAAAAACGCGATAAAAAACTGTCCTCTGATTTTCCCAGTAAAAAACGGCCCTACTTTAAATTTTCATCAAAATCTCGGTTTGTAGAAAAATCTTTGGAAGGTGAGTCAACGTTCCTAAAATGAATTGTGACATGACAGAACTTTCAATTTTTGAAAATCGGGTTTAAATTCGCTGTTAATTACAATCTTGCGCGATTTTAGCGTGACTTAACCTACCAGGTAACTTTTAGAAATTTTTACTGCAATTAAATTGTGGTCGACTATTTCGAGCCACATTGTGCATCTTCGACACATTTGCAACACTCGGTTGTCATGAAAATCTCAAGTTTTAAATACGAACACAGGGTACAAAAATAACAGAAAAATCAATCTAGTGTCATTCGATGAGAATTTTGCAATTAGGTGGAATCACCCACACTCTAATCACATACCTCTGTCGAATCAACCTATCTCCGGTCTCTGATCGATTTTTACAGTGTCTTAATGACCCTTGCAGATTAGCACGGTCGAGCAGTCGATTATTGGTCGAATTCTCAAGTCTATTGCGTTTAGATTCTTTAACTGCTTCACCCGATAGACTAATTATCTCGTGAGTGGCCAACTTAGAGAAAAAACTATAGGCGCGTCAATGAAAAGCCTACTTATTCAATTAAAAACAGAACATGAACTTCAGGATGTCACAACATTCCTAGGTTCATCACTGAGTTGGCAATAGGACTTGTACTAACACATTAGCACAACCAATAGAACTGATTGTCTAGATCAATCTCATGTTCCTACAAATCGTGAGTGATATCTAGCAATATATCATGGCTACCTAGATAGTGTGAAATGTCTTGAGAAATAATGAACCCGTTAGCTTTGGCGACCGTGTAATTCGATCATTCTGTCTCACCATGTCTCGATCGAACAAAGGCCAACTATTGGTCTAGCCACCAATTCGATCATATGACATAATCTAATTGATATGTATTCTTCAAGATATGAACCATTCATTCTCAGTTATAACCCCGGCCGAGGATTTCAATACAATGTCACGATCAAATCACATAGGACAGCAATCCTATATAACAAGAAGACAGATTCCATATTCCGCACGCATGTGCCTTCATATGTGAACAAACTATGACCATCAAGTATAGAGATGGTTCGTCAAAGCGTCAATATGCGCACTTGTGAACCATAGCCATCCAACACACAAGTCATCATCGTGCCTTAGGTTTAAGGATCTTACACCCAACCAACGCATGAACGATCAAACATTGACCCGCTAAAAAGCTTCCATGTGGCCAATCATTCTATTTATGTCACGTTCAGTGAACTTGTTCAAAACAAGCACCTGTGTTCTAGCTCAGATATCACAATACCCAATGACTTATGACTCATCATCCCCTCAAGTATCCAATACTGAAGTGAAGCTTGAGAACACACCAATCTCAACAGGATCATCAATATCCTCTCAATGATCCATCAACCGAGAACTATTTAAAAATTTAGCATAACTATAACCTGTCACACATATTCTTAACATCTTAAGAATATGTTCAGTTGTAGTTGATCTTATGGACTTCATTCATATAAATTGGACGATGAATGAAAAAACTTATTTGTCATTAAATAATCCCTAACATGTAACTATTATATGGTTGCTTTAGAGCATACAGCTAACAATCACTCCCCATTCTAGTAGGAATCGAGGGTGACAGTTGCCATAAACATACACTTGCAAATCTTATCATGCCGTGTTAATCTTGTAACGTTGATAAAGGATATAATACAAATATGCCTAACCTAAACAGAATATGTTTAATATACATGTCTAACTATCTCGACTCGAATGCAACAGATTAGATAAAGCAGGTCACCCAACTAATACGATTATTAAATGGGTTATTGGAACGGGTGTCGACACGATGTGTTAAGCTATTTACATGTATTCATAAACCTATGTACAACATCACACACGCAAAACACGTTGATACAGAATAATTTGTGTTAACACTTTTAAACATTTCTAGACAAAATAAGAAATTTCACTTCACGTTAATCTAAAGTGTGCCGTTGAATTAGATTTTCATTTTGTTTTATAACTTTTCTGTCCCTTCAATTGCTCTTATTTTATTTTATTTTTCTTTTTGACATGGGTGTTATCCTTATAAAATTTTAATAATAAAAAAAGTCTTTAAATGTGAGTGTTAAACAAGTCTAATTATGTCCTGTTGAAAAAGATGACCCGTTAACCCGTTAACCTTATTTGTTAATTCTTGTTTAAACAAATTAAATAGGTCAACCAGTCTAACATATGTTTTTAAACGTGCCATAAATAGGTCGACATGAACCCATTTATGCTAAATTTAAACACGTTTAATTGCATATAGTGTCATGTCGTATTATACGAAGAAGTCGTGTCGAGAATTGCCAACTTTTTATAAATAACAGAGGTTGTTGAAAGAAATATTTTAACTTACTTCCATCCGGTGCATAAGACCACTTGTAAATATTTATTTCCCTCCAACGATGTAGCCTATAATTGCTCTTTCAGTTGTTACTTTTCTTAAGTTTTGCCTGAACATCACTTCTTCTCCCACACACAATAATCTTGCCCAGATGTAGAAATCTGATAATTGGGAGGAACAAGGTCTCCTACTTCAAACTTCGGCCCAATCTTCATAATCACTCCATCGTCAATCTCGGCCACATATAAATCGGAATCGGAAGCCAAGATCTTGACGCTGCTCTTCTCATTTATTCCGTTACGCGCCCTCACCGCCGTCAACTGGCTGATCTCCTCCTTCAGGCCCCAGTTAAAGAAGTGATCATAGAACTGCGCGAGTAGAAATATCATTTCCTTAGGGCAAATCGAAAAAGAAATCGATAAACACGATTGTTAACAAACGATATGATGCCGATGCAAATTCTGTATCAATGAGTTGTCAATGGTAAACAGACGTCATGATTATTGAGGACTAAAACAGCTATCGAGGGGTTAGTTAATGATAAAACCTAGACACGTCGAAGATAAAAGACCAAATAGAAATGCCACGGAAATATCAACCGGTGGTCGAGTTCCGCAGCATTTGAGAAATCGTGACAGCTTATAAATGAGGACAATACATCACCCAAAAAAAAAAAAAAAACAAAAAAAAGGGCTAACCGTTTGTAAGCGGTTACACTTTTTGATAGGCTATATAAGAGTCGTGTTGAATCATTGTAGATGATCCGCAATCATCAACACTCATATACTTTTTTATTTCAGTTTATCGATTAATCAATTCCCCGTACTTGCATCTTACTTTACTCTAGATCTAGTTATCAATTTTCCATAAATAATTTCATGTCTAAATCACCATTGGGCCCAATTCAATTAAAAACCAAATATCTTTATTTGATGAAAGGTACTTCGTTGTCTGTTGATTATCGGCGAAATAGTTCTGTTAATATTTGACATTATTGATTGATTTTGTCACCCTTCCACTTTGTAATTCAAGAAGAAATAGCAGCTTAACCCCATTGCAAGCAATACATTATAAATTAGGACAATACATCAGACATCAACATAGTGCGTTAGTTATCACAGACACAGGACAACAGTGAGATAAGTCGATGAAACGAGAGCAAGAGGACATTACGATGGATGGGACTCCGGGATGGGTGAGGATGTAGGCATATCTTGATCTTAATGGACGGAAACGGCTAGTTTTTTTTTGCATGGAACCAGTGTTGTGATTGTCAATGAAAGTCACGGCGCTTCCTGGTTCCAGGCCGATCAATCCCGGTGGCACCCCTTTTGAATCCATCAACCGCCAGAGCTCCCCTTGAACGGCCGCCTGGAGAATCCCCTTTGTGGTGAAGTCAAATGCCGTGATGGCCCCGCCTGCAGCATTGACCCAATCCACCAGCGTACGGCAGTGTGCATCCTGGTCCGGGTTGAGCTTCCCCTCCTGTCCATAAGAGAGTGCCCCCTTCTCTCCCACCGCGAAATTCGGGAAGTCCGATTCATGTAGATTTTGGTGATGCTTGAAGCGTAACCCTTCACGAAATTGAACTGCCACCCGTCAAATCCTATATCGCTCTTCAACCAATTCATCCAGTCGGACATTTCCTTCTGCACCCTCGGATTGAGGTGGTCTATGTCAGATGTAGGCTCGAAGTTTTCCCCTATATCAAGATTACCCTAGCCATCAGAGAACTCAGTATCATTGCGACAAATAAAGGACGGCCCCCAGTCAAGACGATTGTCGAGTGTTCCGCCTTCAAAGATGCACCTTATTCCCCGGCTGTCTTGTTTTTCCGCTGTCCTGCGGTTTATCAGTATGTCGGCGAGGCATTTGATCTCCTTTTGATGGAAAGCATCAATAAGTTGCTTCAACTTGTCCTGATTCCCATAGCTCAAAGCATTGAGATTGTAGAGCCACCCTGGCATGTACCCTAGGGAAAAGGGATACGACATTCATTGAAGTACGAGAGTCCGTCTAAATTATGATGATTTAGCATGTAATTACTATCATATTCATCAATCATCAATCCACTGCAAGCAAGCGCAACTGTAAAAGGAAATTGAGTGATTTATTATTATTAGGATTTAGGGCATGCAACGTACCTTGTTGATCAGCAGATTGAGATGGCGGAGGAAGCCAGGCGTGCGTAATTCCAGCATTGACCAAATCTGGTACTGACTTTTTGAGCGAATTGTACCATCCCCCTTCCTTCTTCCAAGATTCCCAGTTGAACCCCTTAGGACCAAACTCTTGAACAACAGATATAAATCAACAAGTGAAGCATATAAAAGTATTTCTATTGCTTTCTCTGTTACTTTGCAGCAGTACGAGGAACAGGACGTTGACTTCTCTATCTCACCTGAAATAACAAGGCGGGGGATGTTAAGGCGGCGAGGTAAGAGACGGAGAGAACGAAGAACTAGAAGAGAGTGAGAACTCATCATCACATGCTCCTTTCTTTTTCTTTCTCTGATCTTTCAGTGGGACTCGGTCGGCCATGTCATGGGCATTTTAGATTGGACATGTCAAGTGCGAACGATGAGGATGACTGTTGACAAATCAAAGGAAATAGGCGGGGACTCTAATTCAGATTAAAAGTCCAGCATTGCATTTCCGCAAATGTGGATTTGACTGTTGACCAATGGCAACCAAGATGGATAGGCTGAGAATGTCTGGCGGGCAAGAAAACAGAAAAGGAATCCTGAGATAGCTAGTATAAACACCTAGAGGGGGGTGAATAGGTGCACAAACAATTTATTGAGATACGGAAGTGATTCTTGGCAAACGATAGAAAGGAAATTCTCTCTTGATTAACAAAATGAAATACGATCGAGGTAGAGAGAGTGAGGAAGAGAAAATTGAACACAGGATTTATAGTGGTTCGGCTTATTCCAAGCCTACGTCCACTCTTCCGCACTGACAACCCACCGGCTAGATTTCACTATGATCAAAAGAGAAGTTACAACACAGCTTTACCTTGATTCCACAGTGTAGATGTTCTACCACACCTCCTCAAGGTTTCTCACAAATATAGACTCTCTTTTGTATACAAGTATTCGCTCAAAGGAATTGTCTAAACAAAAAGGAGCTTCAGACTTTGGAATTTTTCTATCACGCACACCTCGAACAACTAAGAATGTCTTCCTTATATACTCCTTTATGCCATCATACCTGTTGGCACTTACCAAAAGAATTCCTCAAATCTACCCGTTGGACGGAATCGATTAGGAAGATTGTTCAAGCTATTAAAGGAACGTGTTGATAGCCCATCAATCCTGTTCGCCCATACAATCAGGATCTCGGTTTCCATAAGTAGAACCTTCCAATAATATTTAGACAATCATCGAATCTTCAATCATCGAATCAATCTTGATCAATCAAAGGATTATGTTGCGTCTTTTCCAGCCACGAGATCTTCTCCAGATGATAAGGTTAAATCCTTAACAAAACATCCAGTTCTGGATAACCTTTCTTCAACGGATTAGAGACTGTCGATGAGGATAGACTTTGAGCCTTGAGTCTGGCTATCCGAAAGTCTTCAGACTTTAAATAACAGAGTCTGCAAGCCTTCAGATTAGACTGATAGAAACGTTTTGTCAACTTCAAAACACTTCAAGAAGATTTCTCCAACAATCTCCCCCTTTTTGATGGTGACAAAACTTTCCTGCAGATTTGGATAACTTTGACCTGCAAAACATTTCTCAAACACATATACATATCTTATAGAGATAAATGGCTAAAAGAATAACACTAGAATCTGCAACCACAGAAAATAGGTTAGTCTAGTATATGATAAAGCCATCCATAAGATATCAATACTAGTTTAATAGAAGCAGTCAAGTCCAAGTCTAGTTCAGTTCTCATTCAGACACAAAACAAAGTCAAATAGAGTTTAAACAACAAAACAATCCAACAAAACACACGATTAAAAGTTTAATGATTGAAAATTTGATCAAATCTTGCATCTCTCCCCCTTTTTGTCATCATTAAAAAGGATGATATGAAGTCAAGATTGCTTGGGAATGCGGACAAGCTGGAAATCTTCCATAGACTGAACGATGCCTTCCAGCCTTTTAAAATCTTCCTTCAGTTGTGCAATCTCCTCACCCTTGGCATTGGCCTGAATCTGAACAGAGAGGGCTTGCATTTTATCATTCAATGAACAGGAAGAAGCTTGACCTTCATTCTTCAAGCTTTGAACCTCGCATCCCAAGGCATAAATTTGACCTCGCATCTCCAAGAGAATATCCATGATTCTGCGAAAATCTGCTCCATTATCAGTCTGAGTACTTGCTTCGGCTCGATCTGATGGAGTAAATGCAGATGATGGTAGATCAGCATAATCTTGAAGGTTTGGCGATGAAACTTCATGACCTTCCTCTGGAAATTGAGATGCATAAACATTCTCTGGGTCTGCAGGTGAGCGACTGACTCCTTCACTTGCATCAGGATATGAAGACTTCACTCCTTTCTCTTGATCTCCCCCTGTTTCCATGCCTACAGGTGGAGAAGAGATTTCCTCAGGTTCTCCTTCTTCTCTTCTTTCTTCTTTAGGTCTTTCCTCCTCTTCTTTTTGTTCAGCTTCTCTTTCTTCTTCTTCCTTCTCCTCTGCTTCTTTCGTCATTTGTTCCGATTCTTTCTGTGGAACAGGACGACTTAAATTCTTCAAAGCCATTGCAGAGATGGTGATGTCTTCCTCATCATCTTCATCCTCAATGAGGAGAGCTCTTCATTTCTTGGATGGAGCAACCATGGGCTCCTTCCCTTTTCTCTTAGCTGCAGAAGAGATTGGATGAGATTTGGCAGGAGTCTTCTCCTTGAATTTCTCCAACTCCTTGCTCAGTTCCTTCAGACGCATTTTGGTCACCATTTTCAGTCCTACCACCATATGATCGCATGGTCGAACACAAAAGATTTGTAGAGGCTGAATATTCAGATGTCTGAATAACTTCGTAACAAGGCTTGGGTAAGGGAGTTGACCTCTGTCCTTCATCATTGCTCTATACATGTGAAACATGACAGTGTGAGGGAGAGAAAACCTTTTTCCAAAGAGAATGGCATACATCAGCTTGGCCTCTGAACTTGAAACATCAGTCTTGGAAGTTGATTTCGGTCGGAGGCAATTAATCACAATCTTGTGAAGCAAGATGTTGAATGCACTCATCCTTAAATAGGTCTTCTCATCTGTTCTCCTGTCCTTTACCAGTTCAAGTGTGGCTCGAGCAATGGAAACTTTAATTGGTTGATATCTTCCTCTTTCAACTCCTAACACATCTGCCAGCATATTCATATCCACAACATAATCTTGGTCTTTAACGCTGAAGGAGAATCTATTCGCATCCAAAAAGCTAAGATTTGAATAGAAATATGCAGTTAATCCAGCATAAGCCTCTGTATTGTCAGAACAGAACTTTTCAAGTTGAAGATGATTGAACTTTTCCCTCAAGTTCACATTCACAACATTCAGAAAATCAAAATCCACACTCCTAGGGTTTATTACCCCACGCTTCAGCAATTTCGAGTACAGATCCTTTTGTTCCTTTGATCTGAACAAATCTCCCATTTTTCCTTGAATTTCAGCCGCAATACCCATTTTCGGTTGAAATAGGCTGTACAAATTGTCATCATCATTCCCATCTACAAGATTCGGCCCCCAGTCACGAGGATCACTTGGGATATTCGCAAGGGTTTCCTCTGCCACTCCTTTACGAGCAATTCCCAAACTTTCAATTTTTCGCAGAAAGATATATTCGTTCTTATATCCTTTGTCTTTAAGAAAATCATCAACATAGTTCAAAGGAGTACGAATTCCTTTTAAGGCACGATATAGCTTGTAAATAAAAGCGAGCTTTTGAACTCTTACGGGGTCTGCATCCTCGATGATTTCTTCCTGTTGTGGATGATCAACGCCTTGAGGACTAGATGGTGGAGAATGACGCTGCTGAGAATGTTGTGGGCTCGCTTGCTGTTCTGGAGTCACTTCTTCTTCAGTAAGATCGAAGTGCGTAGGCCCCTCACTCATTCGCCGTGGTCCCCTGCTTGCGATTCTCGAAGACTTTCTTGAAGATGACATCTTTCTCAGTTTTTGGAAGATTCCTTGCTTGACTTTCCCAGGAAAGATGACAACTTTTTGAAGATTAAACAAAGAAAACAAACGAGAATGGAGGATCGATGCTTTCTGGGGTTTTCGAGAGTAAAGTGAAGAGGAATCGACAGTGCACGATCGATTAAAAAGAGAGATAAACGAACCGTCACAAAGGAAATAAAAAGATGCCTTTTCAAAATAACTGTCTTTTTCCGCAAAAATAGCCATTTCAAAAATAACTTCCTTTTTGAAAATGAAACGATGCAATAATTACGTCGATTAAATATAGCAACAATTAAAACACAGTCTGACGATCGTACCTTTTCGAGATAAGATTAGAGAGAGAAAGACTTACAGTTTGACGGTCGTGCCAAGACTATCTTTCAGATAAAGTCTTGTAAGTCTGAGTCTGAAAGTCTTTAGACTTTGATATCCTCATACCTCAAAATGTTGAGTCTGGAACGTATAGATTCAAATTGATTTTTCTCCAAAGGCTTTGTGAATATATCCGCCAGTTGATTCTTTGAGTCAACAAATTGATTTGAAACATCTCCATTTTGAACATGGTCTCTAATAAAGTGATGTCGAATCTCTATATGCTTTGCTCTTGAATGGAGAATTGGATTTTTGGTGAGGTTGATAGCACTGGTGTTGTCGCAATTAATCTCCGTGCATGAGTCTTCAATTTCAAAGTCTCTTAGTTGTTGTTTTATCCATAGAATTTGCGAACAGTAGCTTCCAAGAGCTACATACTCTGCTTCTGTTGTTGAAAGAGACACGGTGCTTTGTTTCCTTGAAAACCAAGACACTGTCCTGCTTCCAAGCAACTGGCAAGTTCCCGAAGTGCTTTTTCTATCAACTCTGCAACCGGCTAGATCTGCGTCTGAATATCCCAGAAGATTAAAGTCTCCCTTCTTAGGATACCAAAGACCGATGCTTGATGATGAAGCAACGTATTTAATGATGCGTTTCGCAGCACTGAGATGAGATTCTCTAGGATCTGATTGAAACCTAGCACAGATGCAAACACTCAACAAAATGTCAGGTCTAGAAGCAGTAAGATAAAGAAGTGAACCAATGATGCTCCTGTACAACTTTTGATCAACTTTCTTCCCTTCTTCATCTTTGTCTATCTTTAAAGAACTTGACATTGGTATGTCGGTCTTTTTGCACTTTTCCAGTCCAAACCTTTTGACAAGATCATTAACATATTTTTCTTGATAAATAAAAGTTCCTTCCTCCAATTGTTTTACTTGAAGACCAAGAAAGAATGTTAACTCTCCCATCATACTCATTTCAAACTCATCCTGCATAGACTTAGAAAATTTCTTGCACAGATTTTCATTAGAGGATCCAAAAATGATGTCATCCACATATATTTGAACAAGTAAGAAGCTTTTGTTTTCCTTTTTGATAAATAAAGTCGTATCTACTTTACCTTTGACAAAACCATTTTGTATTAAGAACTTACTTAATCTGTTGTACCAAGCCCGAGGTGCTTGCTTTAAACCATACAAAGCCTTTTTCAGTCTGAAGACTGAGTCTGGCTTCTTTGGGTCTTCAAACCCTGGTGGTTGTTCCACATAAACTTCCTCATGGATAAATCCATTTAGGAAGGCGCTTTTGATGTCCATTTGGAATAACCTGAAATTCTTATAACAAGCAAACGCAAGTAATAGTCGAATAGCTTCTAACCTTGCTACTGGAGCGTAAGTCTCATCATAGTCTATTCCTTCTTCTTGCGTATATCCCTTGGCCACGAGTCGTGCTTTGTTTCGTACGACTTTTCCTTTCTCATTCATCTTGTTTCTGAACACCCATTTAGCTGCAATAACAGTTTTACCTTTTGGTTTGGATGTCAATTCCCAGACATCATTAATGTTGAACTGTCTGAGCTCTTCTTGCATAGCTTCAATCCAGCTTTCATCAGATAAAGCTTCTTCTATGCTCTTTGGTTCAATTTTAGAAACGAGAGCCACAGCACTAGACTCTTCTCGCCTTTTGGATCTGGTGCGAATTCCTTCATTAATTTCGCCGATTATAAGATCTTTGGGATGACTGGACTTATGCTTCCAGTTACTTGTTGATTTGTCTGATTGATGATCTCTTTCTTTATTTGGATCTTCACGAACAACCTGATGCTGGTCTTCCAAAGACTGAGATGCTTCTTGAGTTGCAAGCTTTGGCGGGTCTGGAGCAGGTTCAGACTCTTCTTGATGAGTCTGACTTGATTCATCTTGCGTTGAGTCTTGAAATTTGACATTCATTGACTCCTCCACAGACTGGCTCTTCTTGTTATAGACTCTGTAGGCTTTGCTTGATGTAGAATATCCAAGGAAGATACCTTCATCTGATCTTTCTTCAAACTTACCAACTCGATCTTTTGCATTTTTCAATATAAAACATTTGCAACTAAATACATGAAAGTATGAAACAATAGGCTTCTTATCTTTGAATATCTCATAAGGGGTTTTCTCTAGAATAGGTCTTAAGAAGACTCTATTGATGATATAGCATGCTGTTGAAACAGCTTCAGCCCAAAATCGTGAAGAAATCTTACTTTCAATTAAAAGAGTTCTAGCCATTTCTTGAAGAGATCTGTTCTTTCTTTCCACAACTCCATTTTGCTGAGGAGTATATGGAGAGGAGAACACATGCTTAAAGCCAGATTCATCACAAAATTTTGTAAAATCTTGATTTTCAAATTCACCTCCATGATTTGTTCTTATACTAGAGATAACACATCCTTTTTCATTTTGAACCTTTTTAGCAAATTTTTCAAAATACGAGAAGGTTTCGGACTTACTTGCAAGGAAATATACCCAAGTAAAACGGGAGTAATCGTCCACAATTACTAGGCAATATTTCTTACCTCCAATGCTCAAGGTTCTGGTTGGTCCGAAGATATCCATATGCAGCAACTGTAGTACATGATTAGTAGAGACATGATTTATTGGCTTAAATGAATTTCTTACCTGCTTTCCCAGAATACATGGAGTGCTGGATCAGTCTTTTGGTATGGCAATTTGGGTAGACCTCGAACAAGCTGCTTTGATGAGATTTTGGCTAATTGCTTCATGTTGACATGACCAAGCTTTTTGTGCCATAAGCTTGCTTCATCTTGAATTGAGATAAGACATTGCAATTCATTTGTTTTCACATCCAGAAGATAGATATTTCCATGTCTTCGACCCATGAAAGACTGAGTAGAGTCTTTACTGATTCCAGAACATGTTCCTTCTTGAAAGAAGATCTTGAAACCAGTATCACACAATTGACTAATGCTGAGAAGATTGTAATTGAGTCCTTCCACTAAGGAAACATTACTTATTGTGAGACTTCCAATTTTCACAGTTCCAAATCCCACAATACTTCCTTTGCTGTTTCCTCCAAATGAAACTTTTCCACCATTTACTTGAGCAAGCTTTATAAAACAATTTGAGTCTCCTGTCATGTGTCTTGAGCATCCGCTGTCAAGATACCACTTTACCTTTTTCTTGACGGTGACCTGCATTTAAAATAAAGTCTCAAGCTTTCTTTGGTACCCAAACTTTCTTGGGTCCTTTGGTGTTAGTAACATAAGCAGTATTAGCCCATATTTTCTTAACAGGTTTCCAAACCTTAGGACACTCTTTTTCAAAGTGATCCGGACTATTGCATTTTGAACATCTGAGAGCATTTCTACCTACAGATTTTACAAAAACTTTCTTGAAATGATTTTTGTAAGTCTCTCTTGAGAGTCTTTTCTTAATTATTTCTTTTACTTTAGGAAAATCAATCAAGGGAATTGTTTCTGCTATCATACCTAAACCGGACTTATTGAAGTAAGGTCTTTGAGCTGAAAGAATTTTTTTAAGTTTTTCAGACCCTATTGAAAATTTCTTTGAAATATTTGATAAGTCTGTTTTTAAAAGAGCATTTTCTTTTAAAAGATTATCTTCATTTTCTTTAAGAGTGGAAACAGTCAAGTCTAGACTTTTAACTCTTTCTACTAAAACATTTTCCTTTTGTTTTAGAGCTGAGTTTTCCTTTTTCAGTTCAGAAATTCTTTTGAGAGAAGTCTTAAGACTAAAACACAGTTCATCAATGTATTTAGAAACTTTGACAGGAATTTTAAAATTACTTGCCTCAAATTCACTGTCTGAGTCTGATCCTGAGTCTGAGTCTGATTGTGCCATCAGACATAGATTGGCATAATCATTGTCACTTTCTTCACACTCTGTATCACTCCAGGTTTCGGCTTTGAGAGCTTTTCGAAATTTTTCAGATTTTCCTTTCTTCTTCTTCAGAAGAGGACAGTTGGGTCTGATGTGTCCATTTTTCTTACATTCAAAGCAGACTATATCTTTGTTTGGTTCCTCATCATCAACAGACTTGGTCTGCTGTCTTTGAAAGCTTTGTTTCTTTGAGTTGAACCTTCTTCCTTTTCTATTCAGTTTTCTGAATCTTCTTATCGTGAGAGCAAGCTCCTCATCGTCCATATCATCTTCAGAATCTGTATCATCAGAATCATCATTTGATTTTAATGCAATTGATTTCTTACCTTTTGGATCTTCATCTTCATTGATCTGTTCCACTTCATAAGACTGAAGAGTTCCAATCAGCTCGTCAACAGATAGTGGCATAATTCTTTGCGTCTCTCTTATCAAAGTCTTTATGTGATTCCAATCCTTGGAGAGTCCACGCAGTAGCTTGTTTACCTTCATGGGATCAGAAATTGGTTGACCTTGATTTTCAAGACCATTCATAATATCTGTAAAACGACTAAACATGTTAGTTATAGATTCTCCTGGTTTCATTCTGAAGGCTTCGTATTGACCGAGAAGAATATCGATTCTTGTTTCCTTCACTCGATCTATTCCTTCATAGGTGATATGCAATCTGTCCCAAACTTCTTTTGTTGTAACACAAGAACATATTCTATTATATTCAGTTGGTGACAAAGCACAATATAAGGAGTAAATTGCTTTTGCATCAAGTGCTTGTCTCTTGACTATCTCTTCCTGAGTCATTCCGCTGGTCTCATCAGTTTCTTTCCCTCTTTCAGAGACTGATGCAGTGGTAGGAGTAATTTCTTTTTCTACAACGTCCCATTCCAGAGGATCCTTTGATCATAGGAAAGCTTTCATCTTGTTCTTCCAGATGTTGTAATCCTTTCCATCAAAGTAGGGTGGTCTGGTATTGCTTTGCCCTTCCATCAGCCCTGGTGCTAACATACTAGCCATGGATCTTTTACTCTGAAGCAAAACACTTCAAATAAAGTGAGTACACGAGCTCTGATACCAATTGAGATAGCTAGTATAAACACCTAGAGGGGGGTGAATAGGTGCACAAACAATTTATTGAGATACGGAAGCGATTCTTGGCAAACGATAGAAAGGAAATTCTCTCTTGATTAACAAAATGAAATACGATCGAGGTAGAGAGAGTGAGGAAGAGAAAATTGAACACAGGATTTATAGTGGTTCGGCTTATTCCAAGCCTACGTCCACTCTTCCGCACTGACAGCCCACCGGCTGGATTTCACTATGATCAAAAGAGAAGTTACAGCACAACTTTACCTTGATTCCACAGTGTAGATGTTCTACCACACCTCCTCAAGGTTTCTCACAAATATAGACTCTCTTTTGTATACAAGTATTCGCTCAAAGGAATTGTCTAAACAAAAAGGAGCTTCAGACTTTTGAATTTTTCTATCACGCACACCTCGAACAACTAAGAACGTCTTCCTTATATACTCCTTTATGCCATCATACCCGTCGGCACTTACCAAAGGAATTCCTCCAATCTACCCGTTGGACAGAATCAATTAGGAAGATTGTTCGAGCTATTAAAGGAACGTGTTGATAGCCCATCAATCATGTTCGCCCATACAATCAGGATCTCGGTTTCCATAAGTAGAACCTTCCAATAATATTTAGACAATCATCGAATCTTCAATCATCGAATCAATCTTGATCAATCAAAGGATTCTGTTGCGTCTTTTCCAGCCACGAGATCTTCTCCAGATGATAAGGTTAAATCCTTAACAAAACATCCAGTTCTGGATAACCTTTCTTCAACGAATTAGAGACTGTCAATGAGGATAGACTTTGAGTCTTGAGTCTGGCTGTCCGGAAGTCTTCAGACTTTAAATAACAGAGTCTGCAAGCCTTCAGACTAGACTGATAGAAACTTTTTGTCAACTTCAAAACACTTCAAGAAGATTTCTCCAACAAATCCAACGTAAACGGCACGTCGCGTAACCCACGTCACACTTTCAGAAGTTTGAATTGACTGAGTCGTGCCCAGAGAAGAACAGAGAGCAAAGACTTCGAATCGTCAACATTTGCTCTCTTTCTTTGATTTGCCTCTCTTTCTCAAAGGTCCTGATTTTACATTACCCCTCCACGCTTTGCTTTCGAGGAAGACCCAGTGATTAGAGATCTCGATTGGGCAATAGGGTTGGCCAGAAAATACATGGTAATTGCAAACCCAATTAGAAAGAGAGATTTATGGGGAATTATGGGTTCAGTGGTTCTGACGTATTTCTCGAAGCAGAATTCGTGACTGATACCGTTTCAATTGAACCCCGACTGGCCATAGAGAGCATATTGTTGTGTGGCCTGTGTTGGGGTTTTATGAATTATGTATAGATAAAATTAACAAAAAGAACGCAGCGGAAACAAAGATATATTTTATTCTACCAAAAAAATAAACAAAGATATATTTTATACATGATTTTCCAAAGGCATTGTTCGGGCGTTTTAATCAAAAATTTGAATATAAAAAGGGAGTTAAATGAATTATCTCTCGAAGCGCAATTTATACAAATTGGTTTAGATATTCTACAGTTTGAGCCCCACAAACGTCGGGTCTCTAGTTCAGACACACCAACAATGGATGTCGAACGGAAGAGAGAACTTTTGGATAATCACCACTATGGATCGTGCTAGCAATCTTGTGGAAACAATCCGTCGTATCCTTGATGTATAATAGTCACAGCCCAGACAAGAGAATACTCTTCTTTCTTGTGTCTTGAAAAACACAAGAACACACAAACATGCACACGGTTTTTCTCTCTTTTCGGCGACGAGCACTTATCCCCTTTCGCAACCTTTTGCGGCAATTCATTTTTATTTTAAAGCTTCGCACAAATCAGCAACGGTTGCTTATCATGCACGATTGAACACAATCATGCATGAATGGAACCGTCAGCAAGCGCTTACCGTTCATGCACGATTTCGTGCATGATGGTCAATAACCGATGTGCACTATTTTTTTGTTAATTCAAAATAACCACTTTGCACACGTGCACCTTAATTAATTAATTGATTAAATGAAAATAATTAATCAAACTTCTTTTTATTTATATATATAAATAAGAATAAAAAGGACTTATTCTTTACGTGTGCATTTAGAATACATTAACATATATCCACTTTGGGCATGTATGTGCATCATATGCAAATAGGCTCGTGACTATAATACAAATTAAATTAAATCTCATTTAATTTAATTTCAAATCGACTCAATTCGATTGTAGTAATTGCAAACACATTTGCAATAATATTTCTCTCTTGTTCCATATTATCCTAATTATATATGGTGTGTGACATCCTTAGGTTCATCACTAAGCTGGTAGTAATATTTGTACTAACACATTAGTACTCCCAAAAGAATTAATTGTCCCGATTAATCTTTGGATCCTACAAGCCATGATTGACATCTAACAATATGTCATGGCTACCCGGATAGTGTGAATATTTTAAGAACATAATGAACCTGTCAGCTTCGGCTACAGTGTAATTCAATCCATTTGTCTTACTATGTCCCAATCAAATAAAGACCATGGAATATTTGTCAAGTCACCAATTTGATCATATGCACAAATCTAATTGACATGCATTTTATTTGAGACATAAACAATTTATTCTCAGTTACAACCCCGGCTGAGGATTTCAATGCAATGTCATAATTAGATCGCATAGGACATCAATATTATACCTTGCATGTAACAAAGGAGATAGATTCCATA
This sequence comes from Eucalyptus rudis, assembly GCA_019915205.1. Classification (NCBI taxonomy): domain Eukaryota; kingdom Viridiplantae; phylum Streptophyta; class Magnoliopsida; order Myrtales; family Myrtaceae; genus Eucalyptus; species Eucalyptus rudis. The sequence goes on along the minus strand of JAHMTN010000021.1, from coordinate 278,539 downwards.
TTGCGCACACGTGCAACTTCGTATATGAACGAACTATGACCATCAGGTAAAAAGACGGATCAACGACCCGTCATTATGTGCACCCGTGAACTATAGTTGTTCAATACACAAGTTAACACTGTGCCTCAGGTCTAACGATTATTTACACAAGACCAAAGCATGAACTATTAGACATTGACCACGCTAAAAGCTTCCATGTCGCTAATCATTCCATATGTGTCACGTTCAGTGAACTTGTCTAATACAAACACATGTGTTCTAACTCAGGCATCATAATACCCAATGACATGTGACTCATCATTCCCTTAAGTATCCAATACTTAATGGCGAAGTTAAGAACACACCGATCTTAACAGGATTAATATCCACTCAATAATCCATCGACCGAGAACGATTTAAAGATTTAGTCTAATTATGAACCCGTCACATATATTCTTGACGTCTCAAGAATAGGTATATTTGCAACTGACCTTATGAAATCATTCATAAATATAAAATAATTGGACAAATGAATAAATACGTCATTTCCATTAATTAAATAATAATAATGAAAGTACAACGGAAATCCCTAATATGTAACTAGCATGCATCCAACAATCTCCTACTTGCACTAAAGCCAACTTGTCTGGTACCTCAAACCCATTTTGCCAATATGCCTTTCAAAAGAAGACTGAGGTAAGGCCTTAGTGAAGGAATCTGCCACATTTTCCGCTGAGGCAATTTTCTGCAATGCGATATCACCTCTCCCAACAATTTCTCTAATGAGATGGAAGCATCTTTCAATATTCTTGGACTTTTGGTGAGACCTTGGTTCCTTAGCTTGAGCTATCGCCCCATTGTTGTCACAAAACAATGTAATCGGTTGCTCAATTGAAGGAACGACTCTAAGTTCAGAAATAAACTTCTTCATCCAAGTGGCTTCCTTTGCTGCTTCAAAAGCGGCTACATACTCTGCCTCAATGGTGGAATTGGCAGTTATGCTTTGTTTTGAACTTTTCCAACTAACTGCACCACCATTGAATGTAAAGACATGCCCAGACGTAGACATATAATCATTAGGATCCGATTGAAAATCAGAATCAGTATAAGCTACAACCTTAAACTCTCCTTCTCCATATATCAAGAATAGATCCTTAGTCATTCGCAAGTACTTAAGAATATTTTCGACTACTATCCAGTGCTGTTCTCCTGGATCAGACTGATATCTGCTAGTAATACTTACAGCATGTGTAATATCAGGTCTAGTACATAGCATAGCATACATTATGCTTCCAATAACGGATGCATATGGTATCTTTGCCATCCGCTCTCTTTCTTCAGGAGTATTAGGACACATCTCCTTAGAAAGACGAATCCCTTGCCTAAAAGGCAATAATCCTCTCTTGGAACATTGTATGTTAAAACGTGTTAACACTTTGTCTATATATGTAGACTGTGAGAGGCCAATCAATCGTCTTGATCTATCTCTATAGATCTTGATACCTAAAATGTAGGTTGCCTCTCCTAAATCTTTCATGGAGAATTTCTGTGACAAGAATAGTTTTATCGATGATATCATTGGTACATCATTTCCAATCAAAAGTATATCATCGACATACAAAACTAGAAATGCAATTGCACTCCCACTGATCTTCTTGTATACACAAGGTTCATCCAATTTTTGATGAAGCCAAACGATTTGACTACCTCATCAAAACGGATATTCAAACTTCTAGAGGCTTGTTTGAGTCAATAAATGGATCTCTTAAACTTACACACCTTCTGTTTTTCGCTATTGGATTCAAAACCCTATGGTTGTTCCATATAAATGTCCTCATCGAGAAAACCATTTAGAAAAGCCGTTTTGACATCCATTTGGAATATCTCATAATCAAGGTGTGCAGCTATAACCAACATAATCCAAATGGATTTTAGCATGGCCACAGGTGAGAAAGTTTCATCATAATCAATTCCTTCTTTCTGATGATATCCTTTCGCTACTAGCCGTGCTTTGTAAGTTCCAATTTGACCTTGAACATTCATCTTCCTCTTGAAGATCCATTTACAACCAATTGGTATAATACCATCAGGCAAGTCATTAAGGTCCAAACTTCATTGGAATACATTGAATCCATTTCGGATTTCATGGCTTATAGCCATTTACCAGAATCGATGTCCAACATTGCCTCCTCATAGGTTTTAGGATCACTAGGTTGATCACTATCATTCACAATGAATAAAGGTTCAATATTATCAACCGAGTGTCTATAACGAGCAGGTGGGCGAGACATTTTCACACTTCTCCTAAGAGGTTGTGTATCAGAAGTTGCCACTGAATCAGAGATTGGTATCTGAACTTGGTTATTTGGTACTTCATTATTTTCTTCTTGTAAGACTCTTTTCCGCCCAGCACCACCTTGTTGAATGAACTTATTCTCCAAAAAAGAAACGTGCTTGCTCACCAAAATTCTTTGACCTGAATGAAAATAGAAATAATATCCAAGAGTTTCCTTTAGATATCCAATGAAGCGACCTTGTTCAAATCTTGCCTTCAATTTTTCCATTTCCAGCTTTTTCACGAAAACTGGACAACCCCAAATCTTAATATGATTAAGACTAGGTTTCTTACTATTCCATATCTCATAGGGCATAGTTGGAATAGATTTTGACTATACTTTGTTCAGTATATATACAGCTGTCTCAAGGGCATATCCCCAAAGGGATATTGGTAAATCAGTGTAACTCATCATAGATCGCACCATATCTAATAAAGTACGATTTCTTCGTTCAAATACACCATTATGTTATGGAGTTACAGGAGGTGTCCATTGTGATAAAATACCATTTTCTTTAAGATCATCCAGGAATTCAGTACTAAGGTATTCACCTCCTCGATCCGATCGAGGAGCCTTAATACATTTTCCTATTTGTTTCTCAACTTCAGCCTTGAATTCCTTGAACTTTTCAAAGGATTCAAATTTATACTTCATGAGGTATAAATAACCATATCGTGACCGATCATTGGTGAAGGTAATGAAGTAATTATAACCACTTCTATCAGTTTCATTAATTGGTCCATATACATCTGTATGTATTAATCCTAATATGTTAGCAACTTGCGTACTTTGTCCCACAAAAGGTACTTTGGTCATTTTTCCTAGAAGACATGCCTCACAAGTCAAGTATGACTCAAAATTTGATGGATCAATATACCCATCGTTATTCAACTTGTTAATTTTGTCTTCTCCAATATGACCTAATCGGAGATGCCAAAAATACTTTTTATTTGGACCGTTTCTAGGGTGTTTATTATTAATGGCATTTATATCAATTCTATTTTGCTTATTGACATCAGTAATCGCATTACCGGACATTGTAATGGTATAAAGATTATTGATTAATAAGCTAGAACCAACACATCTTCTATTATAATAAATAAAACAATACATCATCAGCAAAAGAAAATTCATAATTCTCTTTACCCAAACGAGGTATAGAGGTGATGTTCCTAACAGCATTCTTATAATGTAAACAGTTCTTTAAAACCAATACATGTCCAGAAGACAAACATAAACGAAAAGTTCCTATAGCTAATGTAGCAACTCTTGCTCCATTGGCAAATGTCAGGACAATTTCATTTCGCCTTAACATCCTGCTTGTTTCCAGATTCTGCAAAGACATACAAATATGTGAAGTTGCAGCAGAATCTAGAACTCATGAGCTGGATTCAGCACTAACCATAAGATTAGTTTCAATAAGCATAGACACCATACCTTCATAAGGTTGGTCCTTGGGCTTAACCTTCAAGCTCGCAAGGTACTTCCTATGGTTCCTCCTCCAGTGCCCTCTGATACCACAGTAATGACACCTCCCTTTATCAGTCCTGGGTTTTGGTTGCAAAACAGGTTTTGTAGGCCTCTTCCATTTCTTTTTCTTTAAAACAGTCTTACCCCTTGAAGAAGAAGCCTTAGCCATAGCCACTATATTTGGTCTCATGTTGTGCATTTCCTTCTCATAAACTACTAGCATGCTATGTAACTCAGCAAAAGTTTTCTCCATCTTATGCATGTGGAAGTTTGGACAAAACCAGAGAAGGAATCGGATAAAGATTGGAGGATCAAATCCATAGCTAACTCGTTGTCCATAACGAGATTCAGCCTAGCCAATTCTTCAATGTGCTAGATCATTTTCAAAGCATGATCATTAACAGATGATCCTTCAGCCATCCTCATACAGTACAATGCCTTAGATATCTCATATCTAGAGGTTCGACCATTCTCATCAAAGTATTCATTTAAATGAAAAATGATCGACCTATCATCTTCCATAGATTCATACTTCTTCTGTAATTCATTATTCATCAAAGCAACCATATATGACCTAACTTTTAAGTCATTGTTACGCCACTTATCATAAGTGACACGCTCCTCTTGGTTCTTACCCTCAGGAAAGGAGGTTGGCATCTTTTCATCAAGCACATATCCAATTTTTTCTGAATTGAAAACAATTCTCAAATTCCTCACCCAGTCAGTGAAATTGGGTCCAATCAAACAATTCTTGTCAAATATAGAAGCAAGTGGTTGTGGTCACCATTTTCAGAGTAATAATATATCTGTTACAGAAAATAAATTGTTAGCCGTTGTATCTTTCAAAGTAACTATTTCATTTTGGTCTTTAAATGAAATAGATCCTCCCACTGAATTTATATTCGAATCCCATACTCCTTAAGATGGGAAGCGGTAATCTTTGTTGGGTAAAGATTACTAGTGGGGATTGGAGTCCCACTAGCCCAAAGCCTACCTCACCTAGCAGTTATTGGTGTTATATGAACTTAGTGAGTGAACCAGTTTGTTCAACGCATCATATGCGAGTCCTAATCATAACTTCGGCCTATAGACCATGAAAGCCTCACCTAACAGTTATTGGCATCATGATCATAATTAAGTCTAGTCCATGGTCTCATGTAAGTATTGAAAGCACAAACGATTCCCTCACCTAACAGTTATTAGAAATCATTTGGCTCCAACCCCACAACATCACATACATAATGGAGTGGTCCAATATTATGAATGGTAATTAACCCCTATGTATCAATAGCCGGTCAGTTAACCACTATAATATTGGATCAAACCACGACGATGGAAGGCCACGAGTCTGAAACCCGTTTCGACTTAATATTATTAATGAGATTTGGGTCATTATTAACGGTCTCACTTTGCACATTAACCGGTTTAACATGCATGATAACATAAACATAATAAATAAATAGATATCACATAAAAAACTATCCTATGTGGTGATCATGGAATTATGGTTCAATGGGTCTCGAGCCAAAAAGACCCATTTCGCCATTTTAATGTTTTAATAATATGGACCTGCTCTTCACTTTTTCTTCAATCTTTGAACTCTTCAAAGACCGGGCCCATAGAGCTCACCGGCTTAATGGCTTCTCCAATGGCTCCTCCTCTCTTGTAGCATTTACATCAACAATTGATATACTAAACTATGCTAAAATTACATTACATGAAAAATTAAAAATAAAAATAAAAGGAATGACGTAGCCTCCATTTAATAATTACAATTCCAAAAAGAATACCTATAATCATCATACATTCATCTATACAACAATCATAATTATTAGGGATTTTTCCATGATTACCACCCTTCCTTATTAGCCATAAATTCAAAATTTAAAGCTCCGGAGGCAAAGATAAAATTCTGCATTTAATAAAATTTAAAGTCGAGCAATGCAAACCACGTCAAGAAATCAAAATCGATGAAACAAATTTCATGAGCGTGATTCTGAACGGAAGTTGCGTTGTCAACTTTATATTCACAATCACGAAACATTCGCAGAATATGAATACAAAGTATAACAAGTTACGGATTTTTGATTCAAAATTGATTTAGTTCTAATTTTTGATTAGTTGATTAAATTTATCACATAAATTAATCAATTTTTATAAGCCACATAAGAGCAAGAGAACCAATTAAACGCACGAAAAAACGCCTAAGGTTGGCTCTGGTACCACTGTTGGAGTTTCATGAATCATGTATAGGTAAAATTAACAAAAAGAATGCAGCGGAAACAAAGGTATATTTTTTACATGATTCTCCGAAGGCGTTGTTCATGCGTTTTAATAAAAAAAAAAATCTGAATATAAAAAGGGAGTTAAACGAATTACCTCTCAAAGCGCACTTTATACAAATTGGTTCAGATGTTCTACAGTTTGAGCCCCACAAATGCCGAACCTCTAGTTCAGACACGCCAACAATGGACGTCGAACAGAAGAGAGAACTTTTGGATAATCACCACTACAGATCATGCTAGCAATCTTGTGGAAACAATCCGTCGTATCCTTTATGTATAATAGTCACGGCCCAAACAAGAGAATACTCTTCTTTCTTGCATCTCGAAAAACACAAGAACACACACACGAACACACACACGGTTTTTCTCTCTTTTTGGCGACGAGCACTTATCCCCTTTCGCAACCTTTTGCGGCAATTCATTTTTATTTTAAAGCTACTCACGAATCAGCAATGGTTGCTGATCGTGGGATCAACAACCGTTGATGATCTTCAATTTTCATGCACGATCGAACACGATCGTGCATGAATGGAACGGTCAGCAAGGGCTAACCGTTCATGCACAATTTTGTGCATGATGGTCAGCGGTTGCTAACCATCTTGCTTCATGCATGTGCACTATTTTTTTTTAATTCACAATAACCACTTTGCACACGTGCACCTTAATTAATTAATTGATTAAATGAAAATAATTAATCAAACCGCTTTTTATTTATATATAAATAAGAATAAAAAGGACTTATTCTTTACGTGTGCATTTAGAATAAATTAACATATATCCACTTTGAGCATATATGTGCATCATATGCAAATAGGCTCGTGACTATAATACAAAATAAATTAAATCTCATTTAATTTAATTTCAAATCAACTCAATTCAATTGTAGTAATTGTAAACACATTTGCAATAATATTTCTCTCCTATTTCATGTTATCCTAATTGTTTATGATGTGTGACATCCCTAGATTAATCACTAAGCTGGTAGTAAGACTTGTACTAACACATCAGTACTCCCAAAAGAATTAATTGTCTCGATTAATCTTTGTGTCCTCCAACCATGATTGACATCTAGTAATATGTCATGGCTATCCAGATAGTGTGAATATTTTAAGAACATAATGAACTTGACAGCTTCGGCTACAGTGTAATTCAATCCCTCTATTTTACTGAAAGTGCTAGTATAAACACCTAGAGGGGGTGAATAGGTGTAAACAGATTCTGCAAAATGCAGTGAAAACCTTTACTTTTAACCTGAATCTGAATAACAACAGACTTTTGAAACTGAGTCTGGAGAGCAGCAGATTTTGAGTGAGATCAGACTTTTGCAATTAAATAGAATTACGAAAAAAAATAAAGAGATTCAGGGAAGAGAATAAGAGCACAAGGTTTATAATGGTTCGGCTTAGATTAAGCCTACGTCCACTCTCCCACGCTAATAGCCTTCTTGGCTGGATTCCACTATGCAATCAACAAGAGATTACAACTTTGAGTGCAAACACTTAGTAGAAGATCACACTATCTCACTAAGTCACTCTTTTGGTATTTCTCTCACAATCACAAACATTTAAGCTCACAAGAGACAAGTGTATGATCGAAGATTGCTCGGACTTTGGAATTATAAATTCTACGCTCCGTCTCTTACTTGCTCATTGGTCCTTGATCTCCTTAAATACTCCTCAACTTCCAAACTAGCCGTTGGATAGTATCTTAGAGGATCGTCTTCCAATCTACCCATTGGATAGATCTGTATCTAGAAGATTTGGTAGCGATTGAGTGATAGAAGTAAAATCCCAAATTGATTCTGATCGCCCATACAAACAGAATCTTGGTTTCCATAAGTAGAACTTCTTCGAATAGAAAGTTCTTGTCTTCAAGATCTAATTGTCAATCAATTAGATTGAGTCAATCAAATCAATCTTGATGTAGAATCTAAATCAGATCACTAGCCGTTATACATTTAGGGCTTGTGTTATGTTTTGTCGAATCTGGATGTAAAGTCTGAGAGTAATAGACTTTACAATCTAAGTCTGAGTGCGATAAACTTTACAATCTGAGTCTGAACATATTCTGCTTTTGAACAAATTTAGTTTTAAGGTCTGGATATAATCTGAATTAGTTCAGCTTCAGCATAGAGTCTGTCTTCTGGTTTTTCATTCATGTTCAGTATGGAATTTATCAGAGTTGGCAGACTTTTGATGTAGAATAGACTTTGACACTAAAGTCTGGCAGTCTTCAAACACAGAAGTCTAAAAATCTTCAGAATATACTTTGGACATATGTTACGTTCAGTCTTCTGGCCGTCTTCAGATTTCGACAATATCCTTTAACTGTTCTATCATCTACATGGTCTATTACGTAACCAATAAATACGTTAGTAGCCTTTGACACTTGTTAGATTTTCTATGCTTTCCAAAAGAACCCATTCTATAGCGTTTTTTTTTTCTGCAAGAATCACCATTTACGCCTTCTCCTTGTATGGCTTAAGGAGAATCTTTTGAATTTTCTTTGCTTCTTGTATTGATCATCACAAGAAGGATCATGATAGGAGTCCTTTGAATATTTGATTCTTAACTCAAGTTTTTGACAGACTTGATCAAGTTCTTCATTGCTATTAAGATAACTCCTAATGACAGATACTAAAAAAAGAAAAGAAAAAGACAGGCTTGGTCAAGTTTTTTTTTTGGGGGGGGGGGCCTTAATGACAGATACAAAAAAGAAAAGAAAAGAAAAGAAAAGAAAAAGATAGAGACTAGTGTTAGTGTTTAAAATCTTATTTTCTTCTTGTCATTTTCAGGCCTTTGATTATATGATTCTTGATATCTAAAATAGAAATTATAAGAGTCCTAACACAGAATGCATTAAATAACCATACATATTTTGGAATTGCATTTTTCAATCTATAACTAAATGTCGTGTGTAGTAACTTGGCCTTTCCTAGAAAAAATTATTCAAAAAGTATTCAACTTATTACACTTTTGTCAATTTACTTTTTTACCTTTCAATTTTATCAATGGAGTCATAGATCTTTTCACATTTTATCAATTGAGTTATCACAGTTAATTTTAACTAGAGATTGATAACATAGATACTATAGCCATGAGTGAAGGTGTCGTTGCCCTTGCTGGTCATGGGTGAAGGTGTCGTTGCCCTTGCCTATGCCAAGCGAGGGCATCGTGGCCCTTGCCTGGCATAGGCAAGTGAGGGAGGGTTTCGATGCCTATGTGAAGGGTGGCCCTCACTTGAGGGTGGCAACCTTTGCTAGCCATCGATGAAGTTGGGCGATGGTTGGCGAAGGGAAGAAGGGAAAGAAAAAAGTAAAGAAGGAAAGAAAAAAGAAAAGAAAAAAAAGGAAAAATAATAAAAAAAACTCAAAAAATTAAGATATTATTAAAAATTGTCCATATTAATGCCAATCGTCCCATGTAGGACTCCTGACATCGACATTGGCAATTTTCGATAAAATTGATCAGATTGACTCAATTAACATAATTAAAAAATTTAGAAGTGAGACCAAAGTACAATAATTCTATTACTTTTTTGGACAATTTTCCTTGTAATTTTGATTCTTTTAGAGACGTGATTAATGAAATTCCTTCTTCATTTTTCACACAAACATGACTCCGTGTGGCAAGTTTTCGCGACCTATTTTTCGGGTGCACCACCTAAAACTAGGTTAATGGACTGCTAAGTTTTTACACTTAGCTCGGGCTCTCCCAAGCCCATACCAAATCACGACTTAAAGTTTAAGTTTTTTTTTTTAACATGCAAAAGGTTATTAATTAGGAGTCGCCACTAATCGGTTTATGGTAGGTCGACTAGACACCTAAGTAAAATAAAGGGAGATTTATTTTACTTCTACGAACCAGAGACTAAGGGTACGGGGACTTGGTTACACTAGAATTTTCTAATGCCCTTTCGGTACCATTTCTTTTTAATTTTTCAAAATGTTTTTGCAGGCAGCTGATTTATTTTAACCTAAATTACTAACATGCAAAGAGGTGATCACACGAGTGCTCAACCATTATTGGAAATTCAACAAATAAAATAAATTGTATCACATGAGGCTAACAATTTTTGGGTTTTCTTAGATTTTTTATGAAATGCATTTCTAACTATATGACCTAATTTTACTAACAAGCAAATTCTAATTAAATGATCCTATTATGCAAACTAGTTGACATGCACCTAGTATTTTTGTATTTTTTTATTGAAATTCAGAATTAATAAAAACCCTTATTAAACTATCTAAAAAGGATAATTTTCTAATTTATTTTAGGGATTAATTTGACTTAAACCCTATCCTATCTTAGCAAACTATTTTTTTTTTTAAAGTGAGATAATTACAATGTGCGATCATTATCTAAAAAGATTAGTTTAGGTCCAACCCTAACTTAGTTCTAAAAGTGCAACCCTAAAAATGTAATCCTAAGAAAATTATAATTTACTATACCTACATGTTTGATTTACTAACCCTATATGCTCATGCAGAATTTTGATTTTTTTTTTTGATTTTCGGATTTTTTTAGTTTTTTAAAATATAAGTAATTATTAAATAAATATTAAATATAAGCTATCAACAAAATAAAGGATTAAAATAATCGAAACAATAACCTGTTGTCTCACAGGTCAAATTAACGATTATTCTAACCCTAATTATCACAACAAAGAGATCAAAATAATTAGAAATCTGATCCGAAGTCTTACGGACCAAATTAAATAATCATTGTGATTTAACAATTGAAATTCCACTAAAAAGCCCAACAATTAAAATAATTAAAAAAATGATCCAATGTCTCTCGGATCAAATTAATAATCATAATAATTCCAGACAAAATTCTTGTGGATAACGCCTACAAAAATTACAGCTATTAACACCCAATATTACAAATCAAATAACTAAACTAAAAACGCTATCAAAATACACAAAAAGATAACATAACAAATAAAAAGAGTAAAATAAACTAAACTAAATAAAGTGAAAAGTAAAGTAAAAAGTTAAAAAAATAAAAAGAAAACTACCTAAGGGAATTGACAGGGGAATGGCGCCGAGCGGTCGTTTGACCGGTCGTCGGAGTTCCGGTGGGGAGCTCGACCGTGGGGTCTCGAGCGGCGGACGTCGAGGAGCGGAGCGGCGAGGACGGCCGGTCGAGTCGTGGGCCGGCGCGAGGTCAACGATCGAGCAGATCTCGAAGTCGTGGGTCACCGGCACGGTGAGCACGTCGGGGGCGGATCCGGTGGGAAGGCAGAGGCGGAGGTGCGCGAAGCTCGGGCAGTCGCGGGTCACCGATGCGGGGCGTCAGGCAAGACGGCGGGAGCGGTGGCTGCTAGCGTCACAGGGGAAGTCGAGCAGCGACGGCAGGGACAACGACGCCGCGTCGAGCGCTGGGTCGCGGTCGGAACTCGGACGCGGGCGACGATGGTGCTGCAAGAGTCCAAGGAAGAAGACAATCTTCTTCTTTTTTTTAAAAAAAACTTTTCTCTCTCAGCTCGATGGACTTTTCCTTCTGCTGCTGCTGGCTTTTTCTTTTCTTCTGCAGTTTGTCAGAGGGGAAAAGAAAAGAGACTTCTTGGACGACAGAGGGAGGGGAGGGCTTTCTCTCCTTTTTTTATTTTTTAACTCTCTCACTTTTCTTCCTTCTCTTCCCTCACGATTGTGCTTCTTTCTTCATGAAATTCTTTACGTACTCTTCTCTTGAATCTTTTTTTTTTTTTTGAATTTCCCCCACGTATTTTGCTCTCAAATTTTTCGACCCCCAAAAGCCCCCTAGTCACAAAAAATGTAGCTTTCTTTTATAGTGATTCCAGACGGCCACTTTGTATGGTATTTTCCGAGTTTCCATCTTCCGTCGCATTAAATCAAGGCTGCAAATCAAAGCGAGATTTCGCAATCAACTCGATTTTGCTCCGATTTATTCCGTTTTATAAAAATTCTTACCATTTGTTCACCTAATTTTTAATTGTTTCTGCATTTATCGAAATCTGAATGCTCATCAGAATTTCAAATTTCCTTACATACTTCAATCAAATCAATTTCCCCCAATTTCATTTTTTTCTTTTTATTTGTCCAAAAATGCAATTTTTTATTTTCCTTATTTTCCTAGATTTGCTAAAAATAGGTGTCAATAGCTGCCCCTCTTTGAAGGTTAGCTCGTAGAGGTTGCCTACAAAGACAAGTTGAGACCTAAATGTTAATCATGCAGATGTACTGAGTGATTTTTTTTTTTTTTTTGGTGGGAAAATGAATCCCATTTTGAAACGAAATTTATATGATGTACGGAAATGCTAATGCAGATGATAAAGGAACTTACCTGGAATTACTTACCTTAGGGGATGGTGGAGTAACTCAAGATAATTGGTGTTACATGTCCAGGACCCGTACCATTTTACAGTCGCCCAAAATAGTAACATGGCTTCGTAAAGAAACTACTTTCCCAGGACTCGTACCATTCTACGGTCGCCTAGTATAGTAACATGACTTCACAAAGGGACTGCTTTTCTAAGACCCGTACCATTCTACGGTTGCCTGAACTGAGGTTGTCTAGGACCCGTACCATTCTACGGTCGCCTTGACGAAAAAATGATTTTTCAGGACTCGTACCATTCTACGATCGCCTGAACTGAGGTTGTCTAGGACCCGTACCATTCTCTGGTTGCCTTGACGAAAAAATGATTTTTCAGGACCCGTACCGTTCTACGGTCGCCTAAACTGAGATTGTCTAGGACTCGTACCATTCTACGGTCGCCTAAACGGGGATCTGTTTTCCAGGACCCGTACCATTCTACGGTCGCCTGTTAGAGCAATAAATGTTGTCTAGGACCGGTACCATTCTACGGTCGCCTAGACTGAGGTTTTGCTTGGCTAGGACCCGAACCATTCTTCGGTCGCCCAGCCTTGCAACAGAAATCATCCGACCAGGACCCGAACCATTCTTCGGTCGCCTTAATCAGATTGAATCTGGAGGAAAAATCTTTGGGGGACAACTCCATTGAGTGTCGGTGCTTGAAAAGGAATACCTGTACAATGACAAGTATTTCAAGTATGGATAGAGATAGACTTACCTGATGACATCTCTGTTCCTTGGGGATATGTCTCCTGCAAAACACAGTTGTAGGAGAGGCAATATGCATTCACAGACATGCATTAATTCAAGTAAGGTTCATGCGTGATGATTTCTATCATTTTTGCATTACTTGATTTCCTTTGACAATCGCTCTATCTCACTGTCATCATGCCAAACAAGGTTTTGTGCAATCTCGCAAGTGGTACGACCTTACCAAGCTGAGAGGTCTTTAATAGGAACCGTAATGTGGGCCTGGTCAATGACTTAACAAAAGGGACTCTTTGAGTCAAGACTTTTGAAAGAAAGAGTGATATTCTATAATCATCTTTGGGTTTACAAGTCAAGAACCCTGCAAAATGAGAAAGGAATAATCTTGCTCGCACTTCTTCGAGCGGTGCTTAAAACATGTGAACCCCTAGGTTAATTCAAGTGCCAAAATCAGAAGAGACTTTGCAAGGGACGTAACATAGGCTTGGTTCATGGGTTGAGAAATGAAAGGATCATTAGGCTCAAAAAGTGTTTAGGGGGGTTAAAGTTGGTGATCATCTTGACATTTCCATCACTTTCTTTTTCCACCGTCGAAGATTTTTTATCACAACTCCATTGATTGCAACAACATTTGAGAGGTTTCTGGTACCACCTTCTTGGGGATACAACTTGCTATATCAAGAGTTTGATTCTTTTTTTTTTCTTTTTTTGGCATTGGCCTTGCTTTTACCAGGCACACTTCTTTTTCATGCCCCATTATTTTGCACTTATTTTTTTGAACTTGCACAACCATCCTTTACAGCATTCTAAGCCATGTTACTTGAATGGTTCTTTTTGCCTTGCCCCAGTGTGGGGGTTGATCACCAACTGGGTTTAATATGAAATAAATTCATAGGCTCAAGTGGGCTATGCAATGGATAGAAGTGTATAGGGTAAAGAAAGAATTGCTCTTCGTCATCCTAAGGCACTTGAATTACCGTACGAGTTATACTGCAAAAGCAATATTCGAAGATTGATGCAAGTGGGAGCAAGAAGATTCCCACCATTCATTTCAAATTTGTCCCAATGTGGGATGATTCTTGACAGGGATAATTTTAAAAAATCTCCATAAGTGTATGGGGCTCAAAGGGGTTGAGCAATTGATCACCTGTAGTGTTTAGGATAGAGAAAAGAATGCCTCTCATCACCTTGGTTGACATACCCTTTGCGAGATAGCCCTCTTCCTTGCGGGCATGGAATTTTTCACACAACTCACTGAGGGTTGGTGTATGAAACACTGTATGGAACAAGGTTTTGCCTTTCATCATTCTAAAGTACCTCATTTGACACATTCAATTCATCTCACATAATTCATCAGGGAAAATATGCAAAATTTGCAACGATTCAACTCATTGAAGTAATTTACTCATCATAGAAATGCTTGCAGTTCAAAACATGACATAGCAAATTCTATCACAGATAATACTTCTTGACAACATCAGAATTAACTGGAGTGTAATACTCATGACCATGCATTTTTGCCAAGATCAAGGCACATCCAGGAAGTATCTTTTTTTACCACATACGGGCCACTGTAATTTGGAGTGAACTTGCCCCTAGACTCCGGAATTGGATAGGACCATTTCCAGACCTTTACATGCTACAAGACTGTCTCTGAAACAAAAAAGTAGATGGGTCAAAAAGACAAACAGAGTAAATCAAGTTTTACTTTTTTTGAAATTTTTTTTGAAAAGCATTTGGAAAAGCATTTTTTTTAAACATTTTGACACGAGAAAGTATGATGAAGCCTAGGCCTCAGAATTCTCCTTGGATTTTTCTTTTCTTTTATCGGTTGGATATCATCACTGGGCTGGTTTGGTATACCTCATCATGCCCTCAAATTAAAATTTGTAATTTCATTGAAATTCATCAATCAATTACATTTATTGAATGGAAAAATGCCACACTTAATCACTGAAAACATCTCTTAAAAAATAATAGAAATTCCCACACAGGGGAATATGCAAAAGCAGTAAAAAAGTTACTCTTGTGGGCCAAGGCCCATCTCTTCAGGGGGTCCTTCGTCAACAGCTCCTATGATGAGGTCATCGAACAAGTTCGTAACCCCTTCCAGCACATCATTTGGGTTCTCCATCTCCTAGCTCGTCCATGCAACCCCATCCATCATTCGGCTGCCCCAGGGTGTCCATCACATGCATCTTCAAGCTCTTGATTCGACCGGCGTCATGTTCCAAGATAGCATTCACCGTACCCTCATGCTCCGGTAACAGATTTTTTTTTTGACATTTGGCTGAGCAGTTTGAAACAAAAAAGCCTTCGTGTCCAAGAGGTTTTGGATCTTGTGCTTGAGGGTGAAACATTCATCAGTTGAATGCCCCAGTTCACCGTTATGGTAGTCACACTTCTTCATTGGGTCGTAACCTCGATTGCTTTCGCGGTTAGGACGCTTTGGTTCACTAGAAAGCAAACCTTTCTTTCGGAGAATCGCTAACACCTGAGATGGAGATCTAGGGAGAGGAGAGAACTGCCTTGTATTATATGCTTGGGCAAATGATTGACGACCAGCAATTTGTTGTTGTCTTTGATTTATTTGGATAGCCGGGGTGTGATTAGTACCTTATGGGCTATAGGTCACATTCACATCCTCAACAACTTCCTTATCTTTCTTGGCAGAGAATCTTTTAGTAGATGGCTCAGAAAACCATCCTTCCCTTATCCCCATCTCAATCTGTTCTCCTACAGGAATAAGCTGATTGAAGCTCTCAACATACGTACTGGCCATTCGATTACGGAACTCAGATGGAAGGGTCTTCATGAACAACTTCATCAACTCCTTGTTGGTAGGCTCAGGAGTAATTTGAGCTGCCAAGTTTCTCCATCTTACAGCATATTCTTTAAATGACGCACTTCTTTTCTTTTCCATCTGCTCCAGGTCTTCTCGGGAAGGCGCGATGTCCATGTTGAACTTGTACTATTTGAGGAACGCGTCAGCCACTTCGTTCCAGGTGTCGAGGAGGTTCACATTCTTCATCACGTACCAGTTTAGTGCGGGCCCAGTCAAACTCGCATGAAATGATTGGATCATAAGGGGCTCATTTTTGACGTGCTGGGCCATGCGGACGTGGTACATCTGCAAATGAGACTTTGGGCAAGATGTCCCATCATACTTCTCAAACTCCGGCATTTTGAACTTGCTCGGCATTTTAACTTTCTCATAGATCGAGAGGTCAAATGAGAGTGAGCTTTGAGACTCCTGCAACTGTCTCACTTTCTCTTCCAGCTTTGCAACGCGTTCATCCTACCTTGTCTTAGGGATGTTGACAAGAGTAGCCTTTTCCACGTTAATCGGGAATGGATCATCTTCCAGCCCTGGCATGTCATCCTCACTCGTTTGGGCCTTGTTTGCCGGCTTCGGGGTGACCATCTCAGGAAGAGCGGGTGCAGCTGCTGGATTTGCTTGGAGGAATTGGAGTTGATCCGTTACAAGCTGTATAGAGGCGAGTACTTGTTGGAGTTGAGTCTCCACAGCAAACATATGATCACGCATTTCGCTTTGGTCGGCCATTCTTACTCTTAAACGCGTGATAATGGGTGAGCGTGGAGAATCCGTTGCCACCTAAAAAGATAATGTAAGAACCAATGACAAGACAGGAAAAATGGCCCATGACAATGGTCTAATCGCCTGATTTTATTTGAAATTTTAACCAAGTTTCCTAACAACGAACTAAGAATTGAAATCCAAAATCCCTAAACATCGAATCTAAAAATTGAAAACATTGAGCTAGAAATCAAAGTCCCTAAACTAAGAATCAAAATTCAAGACGTCTCATTTTATATGCTTTCGGGATTTCAACGCCCTGCGAAGCTTCTTATTTTCCGCTTCAATCATTTCCACTTTCCGCTTAAGATGCTCGATTTGTGCTCGTTGGGTTGGCTTCTCAGTCACATCAGGGACCACTGGACGTAAGACCGCAGGAATCCGATGTTGTTGAATGTAGAATGCCGACGCATGGTGGACTTCCTCTTCGCCTTTTAGTCTCTTGGGCACCAAAATCTTCTCTGGGTGGCATTCATTCCATACAGCAATGATCATCTGGATCTCCTTGAAGTAGTCATAATTTGCTCGAATAAAACAAACTTGTAACAACTCTGTCTTGAGTGGCGGAGGAACTTCCTGAAGAGCTTGGTACTGACGGGCCACCCTATATGGGTAATAAGAAGTCACACCAGAAAGACCCAGCAACGAGATTGGCTCATCATGCTTGTGTGAGAAACGAGCCTCATTAACTCGGAACCATTTAGTATGCCATAGGAATGCCTTAGGATTAGGATTTTTCAAAAGATTAATCCAACGAGCGTACTGTTTATTTGGAGAAAAACGCTCTAAGACCGCAAATTTTTGTATGGGGCGCCTAAAATCGTCAATCTTAAATTGTTTTATGAGGTGCCCAAATCCTCTTATGTGGGAGAAAAACCATATTTGCAAAAGTTCAGGGAGGGCACGCATGGTCTTTTCTTCATTTTGTTTGAAACGGTTTAATGACAAAAATGTTTCAGCTAAAACCATATTGACATAATTTAACCCGTCACAAACACGATTAACCACCCATGAAATTGAAGGATTAATGGCATTTTTTCGATAAGGAAAAACAATTAGCCCGAAAAATGCTAACATGAAGATCCTAGCTTTTGACACCATTGATTGACTTTCAAAACAGCCTTTCAAAAATGCAAAGGGGCATGCAAAACAATTGGCCTTGACAACTTTCCTTACTCTTTCGGCTTCGATTTCTAAAAACTGTGATAATTCAGAAATTGAATCTATACCGATAGGCGGTCTAACAAGCTCCTTTTCCAGGGGCATTCAAAAGGCAACACTATATTCTTCAAGAGTTGGAGTCAATTCGTACTCACCAAATATGAATGTGGAAGTTTGTGGACACCAGAAGTGAGGGAGTGCTTGTATCACACTAGAGTGGATGTTGATCTCCAATAGTGGAAGAAGTCGGGCAATCCTAGTCTTCACATACCTCTGGCCCTCTTGATCTAACTAATCCAGCCACATCTTTAGCTCTTTTTTGGGAGTGGAAATGAATTGTATGTCGGTCCTCTCCATAGCATATAAAACAAGACCGGCGACGAAACCTATTGTCATGGACCGACAAAATTGCAATAAAATAAGTAAATTGCGAAGTAAGAATTTAGATAACTTACTTTCACCGAAAGGGATGACAAGCACATAGACACACGCATGAAATGTGAGGCTCGATTTCTATCTAAACGGCTTAACAAAGTGAAGCTAAGAGGATGATCTGACCGTTGCAGTCTCACATTAACGTGTCAGGTCCCCCTAACTCCGGCTCAGTCGAATGGAATATCCAATAGTCACGCAGTCTCGCGGATATGGACAAACACATTCGACACCATGAAAAGACTTTCAGGGAAGAGAAGGTCAACCTCTACATAGCAGTCTCGCTTTGGAGGAAGTATCATTCTCAACACCATCCTAGAAATCCTATCGCAGCCCAGGTCCGGCCACAGGTTGTGTGTGCAATAGTGTAGTGCAAAAAACAGTAAAACATGCACAACAATTTAAATGCAAACAACACTTCTAATTATGGAAAAATAAATCATTAATCCCATACTTCAACCTGCAAGACAAATGTTAGCATAGACTACTCCCCTTATACCTCCCATTTGCAAAAACATTTAACACCTTATAAATGTTAGGGACGTACCTGGGATCCTCGCTGCCAAACAAAAACATTTTAAAAGAAAAAGAAAAATTGGCCTAAGTCCACTAAGTGTTTTAACTCAAGTCCCCAGCGGAGTCGCCAAGCTGTCGCGACCTATTTTTCGGGTGCACCACCTAAAACTAGGTTAATGGACTGCTAAGTTTTTACACTTAGCTCGGGCTCTCCCAAGCCCATACCAAATCACGACTTAAAGTTTAAGTTTTTTTTTTTAACATGCAAAAGGTTATTAATTAGGAGTCGCCACTAATCAGTTTATGGTAGGTCGACTAGACACCTAAGTAAAATAAAGGGAGATTTATTTTACTTCTACGAACCAGAGACTAAGGGTACGGGGACTTGGTTACACTAGAATTTTCTAATGCCTTTTCGGTACCATTTCTTTTTAATTTTTCAAAATGATTTTGCAGGCAGCTGATTTATTTTAACCTAAATTACTAACATGCAAAGAGGTGATCACACGAGTGCTCAACCATTATTGGAAATTCAACAAATAAAATAAATTGTATCACATGAGGCTAACAATTTTTGGGTTTTCTTAGATTTTTTATGAAATGCATTTCTAACTATATGACCTAATTTTACTAACAAGCAAATTCTAATTAAATGATCCTATTATGCGAACTAGTTGACATGCACCTAGTATTTTTGTATTTTTTTATTGAAATTCAGAATTAATAAAAACCCTAATTAAACTATCTAAAAAGGATAATTTTCTAATTTATTTTAGGGATTAATTTGACTTAAACCCTATCCTATCTTAGCAAACTATTTTTTTTTAAAAGTGAGATAATTAAAATGTGCGATCATTATCTAAAAAGATTAGTTTAGGTCCAACCCTAACTTAGTTCTAAAAGTGCAACCCTAAAAATGTAATCCTAAGAAAATTATAATTTACTATACCTACATGTTTGATTTACTAACCCTATATGCTCATGCAGAATTTTGATTTTTTTTTATTTTCTGATTTTTTTAGTTTTTTTTAAATATAAGTAATTATTAAATAAATATTAAATATAAGCTATCAACAAAATAAAGGATTAAAATAATCGAAACAATAACCTGTTGTCTCACAGGTCAAATTAACGATTATTCTAACTCTAATTATCACAACAAAGAGATCAAAATAATTACAAATCTGATCCGAAGTCTTACGGACCAAATTAAATAATCATTGTGATTTAACAATTGAAATTCCACTAAAAAGCCCAACAATTAAAATAATTAAAAAAATGATCCAATGTCTCTCGGATCAAATTAATAATCATAATAATTCCAGACAAAATTCTTGTGGATAACGCCTACAAAAATTACAGATATTAACACCCAATATTACAAATCAAATAACTAAACTAAAAACGCTATCAAAATACACAAAAAGATAACATAACAAATAAAAAGAGTAAAATAAACTAAACTAAATAAAGTGAAAAGTAAAGTAAAAAGTTAAAAAAATAAAAAGAAAACTACCTAAGGGAATCGACAGGGGAATGGCGCCGAGCGGTCGTTTGACCGGTCGTCGGAGTTCCGGTGGGGAGCTCGGCCGTGGGGTCTCGAGCGGCGGACGTCGAGGAGCGGAGCGGCGAGGACGGCCGGTCGAGTCGTGGGCCGGCGCGGGGTCGACGATCGAGCAGATCTCGAAGTCGTGGGTCACCGGCACGGTGAGCACGTCGGGGGCGGATCCGGTGGGAAGGCAGAGGCGGAGGTGCGCGGAGCTCGGGCAGTCGCGGGTCACCGATGCGGGGCGTCAGGCAAGACGGCGGGAGCGGCGGCTGCTAGCGTCACAGGGGAAGTCGAGCAGCGACGGCAGGGACAACGACGCCGCGTCGAGCGCTGGGTCGCGGTCGAAACTCGGACGCGGGCGACGATGGTGCTGCAAGAGTCCAAGGAAGAAGACAATCTTCTTCTTCTTTTTTTAAAAACTTTTCTCTCTCAGCTCGATGGACTTTTCCTTCTGCTGCTGGCTTTTTCTTTTCTTCTGCAGTTTGTCAGAGGGGAAAAGAAAAGAGACTTCTTGGACGACAGAGGGAGGGGAGGGCTTTCTCTCCTTTTTTTTATTTTTTAACTCTCTCACTTTTCTTCCTTCTCTTCCCTCACGATTGTGCTTCTTTCTTCATGAAATTCTTTACGTACTCTTCTCTTGAATCTTTTTTTTTTTTTTTTGAATTTCCCCCACGTATTTTGCTCTCAAATTTTTCGACCCCCAAAAGCCCCCTAGTCACAAAAAATGTAGCTTTCTTTTATAGTGATTCCAGACGGCCACTTTGTATGGTATTTTCCGAGTTTCCATCTTCCGTCGCATTAAATCAAGGCTGCAAATCAAAGCGAGATTTCGCAATCAACTCGATTTTGTTCCGATTTATTCCGTTTTATAAAAATTCTTACCATTTGTTCACCTGATTTTTAATTGTTTCTGCATTTATCGAAATCTGAATGCTCATCAGAATTTCAAATTTCCTTACATACTTCAATCAAATCAATTTCCCCCAATTTCATTTTTTTCTTTTTATTTGTCCAAAAATGCAATTTTTATTTTCCTTATTTTCCTAGATTTGCTAAAAATAGGTGTCAACAATTTGTATTTTGAAAATATGTTGCATCTTATTAAAAAAATGCACGAGTCCTAATTTGCAACGTTTATACACGTGCAAATTGAATAACGATGTGTAATTTGATGGTACATGCTTAGGTTTGAAATTAAGGGAGACCGTTTATTATTGCTCGATCTAGTTAGACTAGGATAATTTTGTCCTTCCGGCCACGTATGATAAGGTGCTTGAAAGTCGATGATATTTCTAGGGAGCAGGGCTACAATATATTTTTTCAAAAATATATTAAAAAATCATGACATGCGTGGATCCTCCGCATGGCCTTGGCCGCTTTCGTCGTCGTTATGCGCAGACAGAGAGAGAGAGAGCAGCCAATGATGGTCGGATCCTTATCATGGGAGGACACGAATCTGATGCCTGGTGGAGGGTTCGCCATCAATGCGTTGGGCTGGGCTTGAACGAGAGGTCGGGAAGTGACGGAATTGGGCCTCTGAGAGATCCCTTCATGGGCCCTTTTTTGGGTCGACGTTCATTTACAACCATTAGCCCTTTCGTCGTGTGCGGACCGTGGTCGATGTTAACATCCTCAAGAAAATGGAGGATCCGATGCATTTCATTCTCTCACGTCTAAACAACAAGTGGTTTATATTATTCTACCAGGCCAGAACTTCTTGTTTCCGAAGGCGAATCTATCAAAGTTGATCGGCCATTAACGAGTAATCCTAATGTGAGTGGATTTGGTTAAGGAGATGCGGAAATAGTACTTCAAGATCCATTCTGTGTCCAAGGCCTTTTGTTCTTCTTGGCATATGTTATTTTGGCATAAATATTTTTGGTTCTTAAGATGAAACAGTTTGAAAAGGTTCAATTGTCCGAAATGAATTTCTAGATTAGCAGATTTCCAATATCAAATTCATAAAAAGGATCAAATTTTTGTTTTGACAATTCTCTCACGTCTAAACAACTGACACGTGACTGACGAGATTAGTGGGTGCTGCTGAGAATGAGAACTTACTCAACAATGCCGCTTTGGGTTCCAAGGACAAAGATGAAGCTGGTATATACTGCATATTGGCTCGATGAACTGCGCAACCAGGGCTCGTCTTCCTCTTGCTCCGCCTAGCCATTGACGTCGAGGTCTCTTGCAAACTGCTCGTGAAAATCTCCCCATTCCTCCTGAGTGTCAAGCAAACATCGTCGAGCGTCACCTAAGATTGATGAGTCCTAAGGGTGATCGATCGATTTGGGATTTGAGCTTAGGGCCTTTTGGAGCTGGGCAAGCAATTTATTTGGGCAAGAAGGGCTTCGGCATTGAAATGCCAAAAGAAAAAAAAAATCCTTTTATTGATCTTCGATGTCAACGTCAACACTAGTCCAGCATATAAGACGGTTAGGTATACACGTAAGTATATTTTGGAAATAAATTGATCGGATGGACTTAGTTGGTAAACTATCAAAAATATTTAGAAATCAATTGATAAAATTAAAATATTTACGGTTAAGTTGATCAAAATGTATTAGGTTTAGGATTTTTCAGACAATTTTTTCACTCATCCAATGACGGATTGAAGGAGGATTTGCCATCCACGACATTGGGTTGAGCTTGAAAGAGATGTCGAGAAGTGATTGGTCCTTTGGGAGATCTCTTTTATGAGCTTTAGTCGTTTTCTCTTCATTTGTCTTAAATATCTCAAGATCATTTAAAGCGTCACGTTATTAACTGACTCGACTGGCATTAATAAACAACAATTCGCCCTTCGTTGGGCGTGTAGCACAGTTAATATTAACATCATCAAGAAAATGACGCATCTGATGCATTTCATTTTCATTAGCAAATTGATATTTTTAAATTTTATATTCATCTTGAAATTCTATATATACAAAATTTGATATTCTGTTGAATTCGGTGACGAAAGATCATGTGATGTTCATTATTCCAAATCGGATTGAATCCATAATTTTTTCGAGAAGAAAATTTTTGAGCCTCGATTGGGTTGGTCCGGGCTTTATGCGGGTTTGGAAAAACAATAACCCGTGACTACATGCCACGTCAAACTTTACTTTATCTTTCTTTGTGACTTCATAGGATCCGAGTTCATTTTTAATTGGATCTATTGAGAAGTGGTGAAAGACGTCTTGTGGAGACTTTTCTTAATCAAACATTCTCTCAAAATGCAATGAGCAAATTCATCTCCGCTACGTGCTACTATTCACCCACTTTCATTTAGGTGCAAAATTTAATTGCGCTCTTCAATTTCGAGTCCAAAAGTTTGGTCAATCCTATCAATTTTGTAGTGTGAAGTTGCCCGAGCTCGAGTGATATAGCTGCGCGGCTGCCGCATTCGTCTAGTAGAGCTCAGGCTAAAAATCAAACGGTAGACCCACTTCGGCAGTGGCCAAAGAAATAAAGTGGTTCAACGCTTGCATAATTTTCAAGTCCATTTGCTTCTAGAAGAAACGAAAGAACTTTCAAGCAAGCAATAAGTCCCCAGTCACCCTATTATAGTCACAGGGTAGAATTTTCTTCAGCAATCGGATTTGATTTTTCTGTGAGCTCTCCCATTGTTTTACGGAAAACATTTTCTCTAAATCACTAAATGGATGAAAATTAATTATTTTCCTTGAAAATGATTTTCATATAAAATATTTTTTTATCATGAAATTTTCACTGAAAACAAATGCACCCTAAATACAGATACTAATGACAAGCTAAGTTTACCATCTCATAAATTACGGTATAATTTGAATATTAATGAATTAATAGTGTGATTTTGAATATACTAGAGTTAATTTGATCTGGTGAATCAAATGGACAAGGTCCAATTAATGCCAACCCCATGGTTCCATTATCGAGCTTTTATTTCCCTTTCACCATGGGCCCCCCCAGCCACATCTTTGGATCCTTCTCTTGAACATTACCGCAAAATGTTAGGTATGTAAGTTGAATATAATAGAAACTTAGGCCAATTAGAACACGCAAAAAAAAAAAGCAAAATTGATGGGCCGATTTGTAATGATTCCTACCTGATTCTTACAGAAATAATTTAAAAAATTATAAAGATAAGGGTGGGGATCTGAGCAAGCCAAGTGTTGAAAAACTGAAGAAGGCAAAGGAAATATTTTCTAATCTTCTTATATTATTAAATCTTTTTGCCTCTACTTCTGTCATGCATATCCACCTGGACCACCACGCCAGGAATTTGTGTAGTCGCCCCCCCTAGATTTTTGCTATAATCCTTTCCTTTCCAATGGGCTCTTGGGAAAAAAAGGTCCAAAACCACTTTCCTCTTCCCCATAGTCCCACCCACCATATTTTCTTGAAATGACACAAAGCAACCGCTTCATATCAATCCTTGTCTTGCACGATAAAATCTATAATCATGAGTCTTACGGATAAGATTGTGAATTGTAATGACAACGATGGTGAGATGAAGTCTAGTTAGACATGAGGAGTGCAAATTTTTCTCATAGGTGTTAATCGAGGATGCATCCTTCATGAAAAATTTCATATGATAATCTATGAATGATAAATATATAAAAACATATAATCAATTAATCCATAAATATGAACTGACTTCAAATCACTTTTGAGGGTGTCTAGCAGAGCTCACTATTTTCTAGTGCGGCATTGGTATGACCAAGCTTGAAATTATATGTACATCGACATTGTTATATGCAATAATTATGAGAAATTGCTACTTTCACTTGTGTTAATAGGTTAATTAAGTACAATACATGAAATAGAAAGGCTTGTGTTAGATTTTACGTAAAGAAAAAAGAAAATCAGTCTGAGTCTTAACGTATTTTCTTCGGACTTGATTATTAATGATATTCATTATATTACAAACAATTGATGGACATATGTAAAGCAAGGATGTTACAACATGCATCGAGTGCATCCTATAAATGTGTCTTGACAATTCACTGGATCAACAAAAAATTAATTACACTTGAATTAGCTTTCTAAATGCTCAATAGGCATATGTTGTTTTTTTAGGTGAACATAGTCTCGATGTGCAATTCTAAAGTTGGAATCGAGAAAACAAGAGGGAATTAAACAAGTCCTCTTTGAAATCGAGAACTAGCCTAGGACCCGAATTGGCCGATTCTTTCTGTTTTGGTAGAAGACTAAAAAGCAGGAGTGAATTAGGGGTCTTCTATTTGTTTGAGAAGAAAGGATTTCATAAAATAAATATTAGCTTTGATCCTATCAAAACCCAATTCTAGCCTCGGCTCTTGTCTGGTTTAACCCCTTAACCTAAGAACCGAACCAGAATCAATTAGTTCCAAAATTTTCTACTTGTGAACCTACCCCAATTCCGATCAGTCACCAAGTTGAACGAGAATCACTGGTCACCCCTAATTTTTTTCCCAAAATCGCATCAACATTTTTGTGAACTCTCTGGAACACGAGAAATTATTTATGGAGATGCTAAACTACGCTCAGATGAGATAGGAGTTCTAGCACGTGTCAGGTTCACCCACAAAAGAAGAAAAATCATCGAATTTCTACAGTTCGCCTAGCGACAGTCCGTACAAAAAACAAGTCTCTCTCTCTCTATCTCTCTCTCTCCTCGCTTCGTCGCCATTTTATAAACGCCTTCACCAACCTCTTCCATCTCCTCCCCTCCCCACTCTCAAGCCACAACCCGCCAGCGTAGACTCCGCACCGCCACCACCGCCCGACCATGAGACCCGCCGCGTCCGCCGCCTCCACAGCCCGCCGGAAGACCTCCCCGCTCCGCCACCTCCTCGCGGCGCCGCTCCGGGCCCTCTCCCGGGCCCGCGACCTCTACGTCCGCAGCATCCTCAGCTGCGCCTCCATCGTCGGCCACGGCCAAGTGGCCTGCCAGGGCGGGCAGCACGCCCCCCTCCCCCGGAGCTTCAGCGTCGGCTCGTCTCGCCTCGGCGGCGGCGGCGACGGGGAGGACGACGACTTCAGGGAGCTGGTCCGCGCCGCCTCCGCCCGGACGCTCGGGTACAGCTCGGAGGAGCTCGAGGCCGTCCTGCGGGAGATCAGGAAGAGACGGCCGCGGCCGGGGCCCGGGGGGAGGGTGCTGCCGAAGAGCTGCAGCGTCGGGATGGGGAGGATCGAGGAGGAGAGGGAGTGCGACGTCGCAGGGGAGAAGGAGAAGGAGAAGGAGAGCGTCCGGAGGAGCCGAAGCTACGCCGTTGCAGATAGTAAATATGCTGCTGCTACTGGCTTTTGATTTTTCCTTCTTTTTCTTCTTCTTTAGTAAAATGCAAATGATGATTTATCTTTTTCCAATTTTTTTCGTTTTTCATTTTCTCTTGATGTTGGGATTTGAAAGTAGAAGGTGATTTGGAATTGCAATTGGAATTTTTGTACATATTATGAAGCAAGTCGAATTAATTCGATCAGATTTGAAAAGAGACTGTTGATCTCAAATTGGGATGGGATTATTCAATTCTATACGAGGAAAATTAAAAAATATCGATTTCGTTGGGCACAAATTCTTCATTATGAATCATGTGATCAGAATAAGTGAATGTTGAGATTATATATATATACATTGTTTTCCATTCTAAATCCTAATGGCATCGCCAAGAAATCCCGAAATGGTAGAGAGGGAGATAGGACCAAAAGAGAAACTAAGTGAATGGGAAAATAAATATTTAGTTTCTTTACTGTGGGGCAAAATGAAAATTCCCTTTGTGCACGGGGAGAAAATCAATCTTAATTATTTTTAAGTGGGAACACATGTAATCGATTCTTCTCCGAAATCTTCTTAGATCACACCAAATTGAATAGAAAAAAAACATCTGAATTTTGTTTTACCAAGTTGTGGGGACCCGCAAATAGTCATTCGTTCGGCACGATCCAATCCAAAATGGTGAAGAAAAGATATTACTGAATAAAAGAAATTTCTCATGTCGTCCTGATCTTGATTTTTGGAGGAAAAAAATTTCCATTGATCTTTGTTTTCCTAATTTTGCAGGATTGAAAAAATATTAAAAAAAAAAAATCCTTGGACCGTCCGAATTTTAAACACGTGATATAGCCTTATCCTGGTGTCGTGCTCGGCCCGGCATTACAACATGCACCTTCGATGCAACACGTTGGCCTTGGATGCATCCGACAACTCGCGTGGACCGTTTCAGCCTCGGCCCTCCGCCTCCAACCCGCTTTGCCTTTGCCGATCTGAGTTCCAAAATCCCATTAGTAAATCGAAGGTCGCCGCCCGCTGCGGCGGCAGTTGCTCGTGAGGTTAACCCTCGCGCGAAGTCGAAAAGGACCCGCGATTCACTTTAGCGCGTCATGATCGTGTTTCTGACCCGTGTCGGTTTATCCAGTTGCCGAGTTTTGATAACGTTTGTCAAAAGTGCAGCTAAGAAGCAAGTGGTCCCTAGATTCGTCAGCAGCGTTGCAAAGTATGCAGACATCGAATTATGGTGGGGAATATTGGACAAGAGCAAATGACCTTGCTGAAAGAGACTTCCAGCTAAGAAAATCAGACGTGCTAGGTTTAGGAAAAGCTTTTTTTTTTGCGAATGGTAGCTGGACTACCAACCATCTCATGCGTTCTTGCAGTAGACCGGGTCCGATTTGCGTCTCCCATAACATCGGCGACCTAGCTTTGCCGACGCATACCAGAACTTCCTCGAAATATTTTTTTTTAGAGAGAGAACACTAGATATGAGGCACCTAAAGGGTGCCGAGAACGACGCCACAAGAAAGTCCTGTTGCCCATTGCCGATATTATATTGCATGTAGGGTTTTTAAGTCAATAGCCCTGAATTCACGCTATCCGAATAGAGCCAAACTGAGTAAGAAGGAAGCCAGAAACTATCTCGTGATGCACGGTTGTTTCCAGGAATGCAACCCCTTTGAATCAAGACCTCCATTTAGGTCTGCACACGGCACCCCCAAGAAAACCAGATGGAAAATTGTGTTTTTGGAAAATAATCTTCAGGAAGTCGTTTTTCAAGAAAATAATTTCCAGGAAGCAACAATATCTTTTGGTGTTTGCTGAAACTTCAAGATGGACTATAAATTTTTTTCTGCTATTTCGTATGGAAAATTCGATTTAATTTCCTTTTTTGCACTCCTTTAAATATATATTTTTATTTTAAAAAATCAAAGTTTTAATTTTCTTTCTATTTTTTCCTTTAATTTTTCCTTGTCCTCCTCCTCCTCCTTCGGTCATTTATTGGCCACGGTGACCGTTGGTGACCAACCAAAAGTGAGCTCAAGACTTGTTAGCTTTCGGCAAGCCTCAAACTTGTTGGCCTCAAAAAGGCTCGCTGATTTGGTGAGTGTCGAGTTCGAGTTCACTAGCCTTGGGCCTTGCCAAATTGGTGAGCCAGAGGCTTGAGAAGACTTTTTTCTGTTGATGGAAAATGTTTTCCCCAACTGCTTTATTTTCATAAAACGAACATCGCAAAATTCAGAAAATGTCTTTCTGGAAATTGTGTTCAATGAAACGAATGGAGCCTAATAATTATGCTATGTATTAACTGAAGAAAGCAATTGTCTACATAAGATAATTTCTTGGATGCCAAACTCTGCAACCTGCCAACAACCTTATTTTGTTAGGAGTTTACAACAATCGTGAGCAGATAATCTTCCAGAAATCATAGGAAGTCCCAGATAGTAGGGCACCCTCCTCAAACCAGAGGTTTCAAGAACTTGCTGCACAAAATCATCATCACATCCTGCATTGCATATCGGTCTTGGCAGGATTTAACTCCGATCGAAACATGCCTTAAAACATGGAAAAAACCTGAAGATGAATAAGCAAATATCAGCCGTTAGCAACACTGGCACATCGTCGGTAAAACCTAAGCATGTCATTTTAAGTCTAGAGTGTTGATAGTTTGTTTGGCAAATAAACAAAGAGGTGCCTTATCCCACATCTAAAAATTATGAGTTTTTCACTAATATATAAGTGGAAGGCTTCTAGCTTTACATTGTAGACCATGGGCTATCATAGAGGTAATACAAATATTATGAACATTAGATGCTCTCTAAGATAAGGCCTAGTTCCAAGTTTGGTAGAACTACGAATCATAAGGCAGCACCACAGCAATTTCTCCGCAATCTGCACAAAAATGCCCAGGTGATTTTAATGTCTATGCAAAGTAAAAAATTTGTTTCCAGCTAAGACTCGAGATTTTTTCCAGCTTGCACTTAAGTTTCTAGAGGATAGAGGGACCATTGCCAGATGGGGACCATTGCCAGAGGGAAGAACCTCAGTTTTGGTACAAAGCAATTCTTCTCGTAGGACCCAAGAATAAGGCCAGAGCACTTAAGTTTCCAAAGGATAGAGGGACCTTCGCCAGATGGGGGAGTACCTGAGTTTTGGTACTCAGCAATCCTTCTAGGACCCAAGAATAAGGCCAGAGAACGGGCGATGCTCAAATTTAGGTAACCCATATTGTGAATCGTTACGTACAATTCTTGGGTTTGTTGACGATTTCATGAGTCTAATAAAGCAAAGGCATCGGCAAAGTAGGGCATCACAGAATATGACGGGGGTTATTCAAAGTGACATTGCAAAATCACGAATGAAGATTGTTAATGTAGCTAAAAGATAAGCAAGATATACAATTTTTTTGGTCAGAAATAGAAACATTTCCTTAGGTACGCATAGATGAGAGACTCGGTAAATGGGCATCATGACATAAAAGGTCCAACAAAGTTTGAGGAGGGGACAAGACTCAATTCAGAGGTAAGTCATTTTTCTTATGGGCTTTAGCAACCCAATCTGCAACAATATTGGCCTCTCTATAGCAATGGACTATATGAAAATTTGTGAAGGCCCGCAGTTTTTCCTTGTATTTACTGATAATAGGTTGGATTTCCCAACTCAGCTGATCTGAACTGTTTATGACTTGGACAAGTTGCAAATTGTCTGACTCAAAGATAAGTGCTTTGTGTCTTTTAGGGTAGATAAAGTCAATGGCTTCTCATAAAGCTAGGGTTTCAGCCATCAGGGGAGAAGAAGCTTTGATTTCTTTAGCCACGCCTTCCACCAACCTCCCTCTCGAGTCTCTACAAACTCAAGCTATGGAGTTCCCCAACAAACCAGGTTCGTACGTCCCATCTATATTAATCTTCAAAGCTCCTTCGTGTGGTGGAATCCATGGCTGAGGTGGTTCGATTTCGTGGGTTTCAGATATGGCATTTTCGTGGGTCCTCCATCCAGCACCATTTTGAAGGTTCCCTTTCGTTGCGCCGAGATCGCAGCTCCTCTCTTCCATCTCTGCTCCATGGACCGGCGTAGCCTCTTGTTTCCAACATATTAAACCCTTGTCTCAACTCACCTCTCGGTCGAAGGCGCATCTCTCCTGGTTTGTTCCTCGATCTTTCATCCGCGCTAGCTCCCCCCACTCAGGTTGAAGGTCACGGCACAACAGTTGGCTTCCTGATTACAGATCCGCCGGTTCTGCCCTTAGCTCCCCCATTGTTACGCTTATTTGAGGTTCTCAATGAGGAAGGCCCTTCACTGGTTCCTGTTCTGCTACAAAATCCAGCGTCCTCCTTTGCACCAGGCTGTCTATTATCCACGCTTCGTGCGCCACTTAGCTCTAATTGCAGGTCTACGCTTGGTTCATCTACTCTTATCTCCTGTTCATTATCTGTTTTGAGTCCCAGCGGTCTGTTAACAGCTCGTTGCTCCCCACCTGACTCTCTATTCCTCTGTTGCAGCTCACTAATGTGCTCGTTGTTCCCTGTTTGGGCTGCTCTGCTCTTAGATCCACCACCTGTTCTATCTTTAGAATCACTCGTCTGTGGATTCCATCTTTGATAGCTTTTTAATGTCACTTGTACAGATTCTATGATGGCCGATGCCTCTAGTTCTCTACCCCGAAAGATGGCCTGATTTCGAGCCTTCCAGATAGACTATAACATTACAGCTACCAAGTGCAGGTTTGGAGGATTAGTCGCCTTCTCTTTGAGTATGCAAAACCATTCTTCTATCCTTGTCAAGCCCTGACTTGAGATTTTAATGTTTATCACAGGATTGATCCATATCTGTCTTGTCCACGGACACAATAAAAAGAGATGTTCCACTGTCTCTCTTTCATGATTATAAAGAGGACATATGGGGTCAGGTAATATTTTCATTCTAAATGGGTTGTCCTTCGTCGGTAGAGCGTTTTGACATAAGCACCACATAAAATTTTTAACCTTAGATGGAGTGTGTAGTTTCCAAATAGGTTGTCCTTCGTCGGTAGGCTTTCCTCAAAGTGTGCTACTATAGTCATTTCATCCCATATGCCTTGCTCTTTATCTATGAGATTTGAAACCAAGGATGGTTCATTTACATTCATTGGGCCCTCAATAATTCCTCTTTGCAGCCATTTATCTTCCCGGATTTTAATCGTAGATCCATTTCCTACTTGCCACATTACTTGGGGTGCTATTGAATCCCTTCCTAAAATCAAGCTTCGCCATCCCTATGAAGGTCGAATACCCTTCGCTGCATGCCAAAAATCCGTATGGGGATAATATAGACCCTTAAACAATCTACTCTAGAGAGAAGAGGATTGTTGTCCCAACCGCCAAGCCTGCTTCCCTAAAATTGCTTTATTAAAGGAGAGAAGATCTCTGAACCCCATTCCACCTCTATCTTTTCTGGTTTTCAATAAATCCCATCTCTTCCAATGAATACCTTCTTTCTTTTCATTAGTCTTCCACCAAAAAGTAGTAATTTTCTGTTCAATAGCCTTGCATATAGAAACCAAGATTTTAAATACCGACATTGCATACTGTGGTAAGGCTTAAACCACCGTTTTCAGCAGGACTTCTTTTCCAGCCTTGGATAACAGTTTCTCCTTCCAACTTTCTAGTTTTGAACTGATTCTCCCAAGGACCCATGCAAACATATGTTTTTTGGATGCTCCCCAATCGGAAGGAATACCCGTTTTATCAATAATAGGAACTCGCAATGTTCTTGCCATATTATCTTTCAATGATTGAGGGCAGCCCTTGCTGAAAAAAATTCACGATTTGTTTAGATTAATCTCCTGTCCAGCTACTAGACAATATTGATTTAGGATCATGGCAAGATTTTGACATTCTAGAATAGTGTCATTCATGAAAAAAATCGAATCATCGGCAAATAATAAGTGAGACAAAGTAGGACAACTTCAATTTAGCCTAATTCCTTTTATACTCCCATTATCCACATCTTGCTTCATCAATAAGGACAAGACATTAGTCACAATAATAAAGAGATAAGGAGATAAGGGATCCCCTTATCCGAGTCCTCTTGAGGGTAGAAAGAATTGTAGAGGTTCTCCATTGAATTTGACGCTAAATGTGACCGTAGTAACACATTGCATTATCCATCTCACCCATTTCTCATCAAAGCCAGTCTTTAAAAGGCCTGCCTCCAGAAAATCCCATTTCACTCGATCGTAAGCCTTTTTCATATCTAATTTGAGAATAGCCTGGAATTTCTTTTTCCTGCTCCTGATTCAAATTTGATGAAGTACTTCTTGGACAATAAAGATGTATCCTGGGTTTGCCTCCCGCCAACAAATGCGCTTTGGTCTGGTGCTATAATTTCTGATGTTAGGGGTTTGAGTCTATTAACCAGCACTTTTGAGATAATCTTGTATCCAAAATTGCATAAACTAATTGGACGATAATGATCCAATCTGTCTGGGTTCGGAATCTTCGGGATAAGGGAGATATGTGTTTGGTTCAGTGCTGGTGAAAATGAGCTGGTGGTCAAAAAGTTCTCGACCTTCTTGAATATGTTCCATTTGATGTCTTCCCAGTGATGTTGATAGAATAATCTATTAAGACCATATGGGCCTGGAGCTTTAGTTGCTCCTAGCTAAAATGCTGCTGTAGTAACTTCTTCTAAAGTAACTTCAGCAAGTAACCTTATGTTCATATCATCTGTTACTACTGCAGATATTTGATCTACTGCTGGTGCAAAATTCCGGGGACCGTGGGACTGGTACAACTCTCTAAAAAATTGTACAGTATGTTCTCTTAACTGATTTTGCTCAACCAACCATGTATTTTCTTCATTTTGTAGCATAGAAACCCTGTTTCCCTGTCTTCTTTGGATGGTTGTCGCATGGAAGTATTTTGTATTCTGATCAAGCAAGATATACAATTACTAACCCAAATTTCTACAAAAATCTTAACACGGATAGAAAAATCTTACTTGGAGAGAGGTGAGTGCCAGGGCGGGTGTGATGAGGAGGGCTTGAGGGCGGTGGGCATGAAGGAATGCGGTGTAAGGAAGAGGGCTTAAGGGTGGCAAGCGTGAGGGAACGGCTTCATACGCAAAAGAGGGGTTGTTAGTAAGGTACAAGAGAGGTAAGTGAAATTTCTACAAAAATCTCAAAAATAAATAGAGAAATCTTACCTGGAGAGAGGCGAGCACGAGGGCATGTGTGATGAAAGAGAGCTTGAGCGTAGCGGGTGTGAAGGAACACGATGTGAGGAAGAGAGCTCAAGGGTGGCGAGCGTGAGGGAACGTGACTTTAGGCCCAAGAGAGGAGGATTCGTAGTGAGGCACGAGAGAGGTAGTGAAGAGAGCACGAAAAGAGAGGTAGTCGTGTGACATGAGAGAGGTGAGTGACGAGAAAGGAGCATTTAGAGTTTTTTGTTTATAAAATGGCAAAAATGGAATGACGTTTAATAAGTGAGGGTGGGATAACTGACATATTTTCATTAAAATAGTGAAGTAGCATAATGAAAATGCTACTTTTCAAGGCACTTCCGACTCTCCATTCCCCCAAAGGTCTTTAGAGAGGTTTGGAAATACAATTGCATATCCCCAAATCTTACAAATGTTGAACCAAACACATTGTGTTTGGTCAAACCCCCTTAAAAGCCCCAAAAGCTCTTCCAAATATTGAACAAAATAGGACCTAAGTGGGCTACACCCTATGGTATGTTGATTGGGTCTGTAGTCTGTCAACAATATATTTTTTTTATGGCTGATCATTGATGGTGATGTTATTTAACAGGAAAAAGAATTGATTTTAGGACTTTGAGCATCTATGCTTCCCTCCTTTCATGTTATTTATTTTTTTCCCTCTCTCCATTGTGAATGTCGTTATAGAATTGACTCCTCTAATTAAATTCTAGACAATACTTTTGCTCATACAAGCATGAGAATATAAAAAAATTGATGCCACTATTGATCCAAAACTAAACAAGGACTATGATACGAAGGAAATGACTCGGAAGATTGCTTGTGTTGCTGCTTATGTTTGTCATTTTCTACGACATCGTCAACCAATAATATAGGTACATTGCCTAGTTGAGAAACCTTTGTTTCAATATGAGAATGAGTGTTTCTTCCCCTAGACATAATTATGTGCTCTAATTGGTGATTTTGCACCACCTACAAACAAAAGTTATGGGTTGTCACTTTATTTGAACCAAATAAGGGGGGAAACACTATTTTTGATGTCTTAGTTTGCTCCAATCAAAGGAATCTACAATTCAGACGTATAAGATTGATTGGTTTTACGATACCTGCAATTTATTGAGGACGTAATTCGTAAGCAAAGGAATCTACAATTTAGATGTATAAGATTTATTGGTTTCACAATACCTGCAATTTATTGAGGATGTAATTTGTAAGCATACCTCTCTCTCTCTCTCTCTCTCTCTCTCTCTCTCTCTCTCTCTCTCTCTCTCTCTCTCTCTCTCTCTCTCTCTCTCTCTCTCCCTCCCTCCCTCCAAAGTAGAGAATCTCTTTCAATCAAATGAAATTAGAAAACTTACTCATAATAGAAATTTATTTGAACTAAAAAATCCACCTTGGTTGGGTTTCCTTTATGGGTTCAAACTCGAGAGATATTCAACACCAATGATGGTTAAGTTTATTTATTTTCTCTCTAAACATATTGGTTATATCATCTTTTGTCGATGTAAGTCTACCTAGTGTAGTTACTTGGCTCCAAATTATGCCTTTAGTGGGTATCTCATCGAGAAATCTTATGAACTGGACTATTTTCAGAACAAGAATTTAGCAAATGCCGATATTCAGTCCCCTTATGGTGCCTCTCTTAGGCCTATCATGTCGGGATAGACTTTTAGCATCCAGTTAAACTCTCATTTCAAACATAAGGCTTTTCGGCCTTATTTTCCAATGCACAAGATCCTCATGAAGGTGAGTGTAGAGCATATTACTAGATAATGTGTTATCTTACCATTTTAAGATCTCCAATACTAGATAGAAATTTGAAGAGAAAAAAGGGAAAATTAACTTTGCATGGTTTAAGCACATGAATACACAATTTTTATTAACAAAAAGTTTGGTTTGCCTCTACGTATTACAAACCATGCCTTTTATAGGTATAAGGGAAAGAAAAGATAAACAAGATTATATCATTGGTAATGTAGGCATATTAATGCCTAATAACAACATTGGTTTACACCTGTGGTTTATAATTAATACAACACTATGACTCATCCCAAAACACTTATTACAATATCATGACTCATCATCTCGACTCATCAACTTGACATTTTAATACAAATCACCCGTGATCAGTACACAACCATGCGGAGACGATCCATAAGTGTCCATTGATCAATCCGTGATGGTGCCCAAGAACGATCCTTATGGTCGAATAATCTATCCATAGTCGAACACTCTACCCGAGTATAATCGATCCTTTGGTCACCTATTTCTAAACAGGCTAATCGGTTCATAACCGACCCTCGGGTCAATTTTATGGCCTATTCCCAACTTTGGCGTACCAATCCTTGGCCTACTAGTCGAGACCAAAATAAGAATCAAAATTGAGGATGTTATAATGGCACTGCCAACTCAAGCTCCTAATCAAAAAGAAGGAGAAAATGCTAAACTCCTGAAGTTGCTATTGCTCATCTAGAATAAGCTTAGAGAAGAGTTGCACAAAGGGCCCGTTTGGTTTAGTTTTGGGGAAATGCCCTTGGGAGAATGCAAATACCTTTGAGAGAAAGGGGTTTTCTGAAATGCTAGACTGTTTGGTAAACTAAAACTAAAAAGTGCGTTAGGGAAATACAAAAATGTTTGGTAAACTTGCATTTGAAAAGCCAACCATTTAAAATTAAGTGTTTTAGTTTTAGTTTTTTTGTTAATTGCAAAAAAGAAACAATGGGTATATAACATTTTACATTTTCATGTTGAGAGTAATATAAAAGATACATATTAGTAAATTTATTAAAAATTATATTAAAAGAATTTGATTATAGATTAAATGCAAAGCTTAACGTTTAGCCTAAGGTTCTTTTAGGTTTGTTTTTAACTTTGAATATTTTTTTTTTAATTATTGTAGTATTAATCATCTTCGTTAATTAATGATCATTCTAGTGTATTGATA
Source organism: Eucalyptus rudis (assembly GCA_019915205.1). Lineage (NCBI taxonomy): Eukaryota > Viridiplantae > Streptophyta > Magnoliopsida > Myrtales > Myrtaceae > Eucalyptus > Eucalyptus rudis. The sequence goes on along the minus strand of JAHMTN010000021.1, from coordinate 241,803 downwards.
AAAAGTTGGGCTATTGATTGTCAAAAGATTAAAATGATATAAAAAAAAGTTGAACTTATTCAGTGAATGGTGAAGCGATCGATTGTAGATGCTAATTTTTTTGAGTAAGCACCGCATATAAAAAGGAAGGTCCTAATTAAGAGAAATAAAATCAAGTTCCTCTCATACAAATTTGACTAGAAAGAGTCATTTCATGATAGTAAACATGGTCATATATATTCGGAAAAAAAAATACGTTATACTTAGTATTACAAACTTCAACGACTTTGTAAACTTATGGCTATTTCATCACATAAAAGTGCCATGTCCGGAGATGCATACGAATTTGAAGCACCCACCCCTTCATTTGCATCATCATGGTCAACTGAATATCCATAATCGGGATCTAATTCTGCTTGTTCAAAATCCGTATCAGTCACGTTATTTCTCCGGATATAATTGTGCAAAGTCATTGTCGTTACCACAATTTGCACTTACTTTTTATATGGATAACTTGGCATATGAGTTAAAATCCTCCACTTTTGTTTTAATACACCAAAGGCCCACTCAATTGTCGAGCGTAGCGAGGAATGAGCACGGTTGAACACTTCTTGATATCCCGTAGGTGAAGGACCTTCTTGAAACTCTGGCAAATGATATCTAACTTCTTTATATGGCCCCAAATAACTAGTAGGATTTGGATATCCAGCATCTACTAAGTAATATATATATATATATATATATATATATATATATATATATATATATATTGTAAATTTAGTCAACATATGCCAATTAGATGTATGAATGTATCTAAACCATTGACTAACATACCTGAAGGAGGATGGGGAAAATTTGCGTCACGTCTTCCAATAGCTTCATAAAAGATACGGGTATCATGAGCTTGTCCCTCTCAACCAGCCCAAACATAGACAAATTCCATATTAAAATTACATATGGCTAACACGTTTTGAGTTGTTGTTCATTTTCGACCAATAAAACGAATTTGATCATACTTAGGTACAACCGCTGGAATATGTGTGTCGTAAATAGCTCCAATGCAATCCTTAAAATATGGATAAAATCGTTGATCTTTCTTGATCTTCTCTGGAACTTTTCTATATTGTGGATCGGTTGGTTGGATCAATTTTTTTCCCATATCACATACTTTATCTAAAACTAAGTTGAAGTGCCTACTTATGGTTTCTCTAAAGCGTTGAAAACTCTATTGTGCTAATCTATTACCTATACCATGTCATAGAATATGAAGAAACATACCAACCATTTCTTTAACATCAGTATTCCTAGATCCTTGAAGGCCATAACGTGTTACTAAATCATGCGTTAAATTGTTAAATACAATATTATGCATTCTAAACATATTGTAGCACCTTATCGGATTAGCATCTTCGCCAATCAACTCTTTTAACCATACATAACCTGTATATGTTGAGGTCATGCGAGGTTGTTTACAAAGGTTGGTTGCTTGATAAAGAATTGCAGCTTCAGTGACTGAGATAAGATCCCATAATTCATTTTCCTCTTGCTCATGATTTGTCCTTGTATGTGAATCGTCCATAACTGCTTCAAGTAACAAATTATAAAAAGAAACAATGTATTAACCGACGCATAAATCATCCATAACTGTTTCAAGTAACAAAATATAAAGATAAACAATATATTAACCATTGCATATATGCAAACTATCACATTAAGAGAACACCAAATGAAAAAAATTCTAACATCAAACATTAATTGAAAGTAGGTTTACAAAGGTTGCAAATAAAGATTCATAGATGGAAACAAAGTGGAATGACTAAGTTTCAAACATGAAAATAATAAGATGCTAACATCCTCCTATCTATGAAGACTTGATTCTTTTCTCATCTCATATTTGAGATACTTTACTTTCTTTGTATTATCTTTTAAGCTCATAAAAATTTGCCTATTGTCTATCTTTTCCTTTAAATGAGAAATTGAAAAAAAGTACAAGTCTTCGTCTTCCACAATCTCAGGTATGGAATCCAATATCTCTATGAGGTAGGACCAACTAAACTGGTTGCATTGGATACAACACTGGTAGTACTCTTACTCTCAACAACTGTAAGTAGCCTGTTAATTTGTGATCGAGCTCCTCTCTTGTGCTCAATTTCTTATCTTTCTTTCCTCGAGCTTGCATCTTAGAAGTCTGTGTGGCTCTCTTATGAGTTTGAGTTCCAGTTGGTTCATCCACGTGATCCTCAAAGTTTTCATCAGTAGACCCTACAACATCATCGATACCAGGTTATGTGGTCTCCACATCATTATCAACACATAAACCTTGTCCAGGATTCCTTGTGATTCCTACAGTAGCAACTGTATCTCTGAACATCATATCTAACTTTACTTCAACATCAGGATGTATGCCTTTCATTCTAAAAGCCTTAAACTTTTGATTAGCCTGTTATAATGAAGCATTTGCATAAGTTGTATCATTAAATGTGAGCTTAACATGAAAAAAAAAAAAAAGAATTGAGGAAAACCTGAATTTTACGCTTCCACCATTCGTCACTCGCATCAATGGTTTTCTTCCTTGAATCCCATCCTAATCCAGTTTCCTTGTAAAGCAATGACCTCCATCTTTTCCATTCTTCCTTGAGGTTATCCCACTTACTCTTCATTTTTTGTTTATCATATTTTTTACCCGTTAGCTCTTCAAACTTACTGATTATGACTGTCCATCCATCTCTTTTGTTGTTTGCAGGACGATTGCCTTTTTCAATTTGTTTGATGCACAAATTACAAAAGATTTTTACATCTTCCGAGCTCTAAAATGCCTTTTCCTTTGATGAACTCATCCTACTAGTAAAGTGACATGAACAAATTTAAGAGACAACCAAACAAGATCAACCACTCAGGCCCTCTCTTATTAAAAAACTAGAAGATATTCACTTAAAGAAAAGAAAACTAACATTGAGAAAAAAATAAGGACACGCAAAAGGATTGTACTTGCATAAAAAAATTCTTCATTATACTAGGTCATCCAAAACCTAAAACAACAGTGAATGTGCAAACTAAACATATCCATCATCGGCCAAAGATAAGCTTAAACTCCACATGAGACGATTAGATGATGAACATGGCTCGTCATTAAAAAGGTAAACTCATGCCACCTTGGCAATGATGAGTATTTCTTAATAACCAGAATCGGGCAACATAGATTCACTATCTAAGTAACCCATTTGTTTGTCTATCTTGCCTGGTCATTCGATATATTATCACAAAGACAAATATGAAGACCCCACAGTATGAAAAAGTTTATTCTACTTTATCTTCCAGACAATAGTTTATATATAAGGCATTGATAACCACAATGAAAAACCTCGAAAAAGTTAAGACCAGCCTATAATCACTCTCATGCTTGTAGCTGCTTCAATAGTAAAGTGCAGAAGAGCAAAAAAAAAACATAAAAGTTGGGCATGAGAACATGATAGAAGAAAAGTGACATCAAATTATTACAACAGCAGAACAATCAATTTCAAAAGCCATAAGTGCTGGTCATGCATGAAAAAAGAAAGGCAGAAACTTGAAAGGTTCCCATTCTTGATCTAAGAATGTGCAAAGTGCAATCAAAGCAATGTCAGGTTGAAGGATTTTGTGGGAAGCGAATTTACTGTAGCTCCTGATGTTCTACATGCATCCTACGGAACTGAAGCAGGCATGTGGAGTATTGGTGTCATTGCCTATATGTTACTATGTGGTGATCCACCCTTTTGGGGGCAGAATCAATATGAAATATTCCGGACGATTCGTGAGGAAGAGCCAAGTTTTGATGAAGACCCATGGCCTTCTCAATCCCCTGAGGCAATTGATTTTGTGAAGAGATTGTTGAACAAGAATTACAGAAGGAGACCTACGGCTGCCCATGCTTTGTGTAAGTCTATAGAGCCATTTAAACAAAGAATAACATATAAAAGAATATCAATCAATTTGTAATTGGCAACTTGGCCTTATTAGTTTGCTAAGTTTTATCCCTAATCAAAACCTAGCAAGGGTTGCAGATTAATATTGATCTAATCTTCGAATTCCCATAATGTTCATTAGGTCTTCCTTGGCTGGTTTCTCACCATGATGTCAAGATACCACTAGATATGATGATGTGTAGGCTTGTAATAGCCTATATGAGGTCATCTCCTCCACAAAAAGCAGCTTTGTAGGTAAGTGGTGATTTTACCGAATTTGTCTATCTCTTATTGTCTGCTATCTCAAAGACTAATTTTGCTTGTACGCCGCATCTTGAATTTCGTGATTTGACTAATCAGGGGACAGACAGAGCTTGCATCAGAATAATCATACACTCTGACATAGTTCTTCACTTTTCAATGATTTTCTTTCTCCACCTTCAAATCAGATGCGAGTCTGTGACTGTTTTTGCCTACTGTTCTAAGAATTGAACTTATGAATCTTTACCACTGGAGTAGGCTCTTGTAATGACATTGACAAAAGCTTAGCTAGCTTACCTCAGGAAACAATCATCTCCAAGAAACACTCAGCCATTAACAAGATCCTCAGAGGAACCACTATTTGCAGTAATTTGGCACGAATCAACCTATTCGAGACTCCCCTTCGTCTCAAATCCTGTCGCGACCAATTTTTTGGGGGTGTGAACCATCTAGGGTTTGGCTAATGGATTGTTAAGTCTAAACTTAACTCGGGCTCTCCCAAGCCCATACCAATTCGCAACTTTCGGTTCAAGTTCTTAACATGCAATTGTTTTAATTAGGAGTCGCCACTAATCTATTTTTGGTGGGTCGATTAGAAACCCAAGTAAAGTAACGGGAGTTTTACTTTACTTCTACGAACCAGAGATTATGGGTACGGGGACTTGGTTACACTAGATTTCTCTAATGCCCTTTCGGTACCATTCTTTTAATTTTGAAAAATGTTTGGCAAGGAGTTTGGATTGATTTAAAACTAATTCCCTAACATGTGAGGTGTTCATGCAGGTGCGCAAACCACCAATTTAACACTCAAGTAAAGCAGAAAATAAATTGCAGGACTTACCTCAAAGCAACGAAAGCATCTGCAATGTTAGTTTAGAATTCATATCAGCAGTCCTAAATATGATTTCTAATTAACACACAATTTTTGTTTTGTTTTCACTTAATTAATGAAAAACATGCAATATGCAATGCGTGCCACTAATTTAACATGAATGATATGACATGGCAACATGACTTAGCTATATGATCTAAGCAATATGACATAACTAAGAATGTGATCTATCCTAAGCATGAGATGATTTATTCTAAATAATTTTTTATTTTCCATGAGATTCGAAATTAAAGAAATGCAATACTTAAATATGCAATCTAAATTAATCTAATGACCTAATTCTAACGACGGGCAATTTCTAATTAAATGCATCTAACAAAAATCACTAAATGATGTGCATTGTATGAAACTAATCCTATATGATGTGCACATGATTTTTTATTTTCCTAATAAACATGCAATATATTTATGAGAAATTATCTAAACCTATAACATGCAATCTTAACATGCAATGACGTGCAAAGAATGCCCTAATTCTACATGACATATGCATAATGACTTCTTTTTTTGTGCTTTTCCTTTTTTCTCTTTTTTTTTTTAATTTCGAAATTAACAATTGCCAAATAATTAAACATGCAATCCAAGTTTTAAAGAAAACTAGCAACCTAAATTAATTGATTTGATTTTTTTTTATTTTTTGAAAATTCGAAATAAAATACCTATTATGAGCATGCAAACCCTAAAACTACATTTTTTTGATTTTTTATAAAAGAAAACTAATTTAAGTGACACCACAGCAAATCAAGTCATATTGATATCCAAATCGACGAACCATATCTCGCGCATGAGATCGGGTTGGCCAATTTCATATAAATCACGAATCGGATCTCGAGCAGGAGATCGGATTGGCAATTTTTTTAAGTAATTGCGAGTCGGATTTCGAGCTTGAAAATCGGACTGACAATCACTAATTTCAAGGCAATTTCATATCATGGAATTTCAATTTCACATTAAAGGAATAATTACACTAAAAAGATAAAATACCTAAATTTTCTAAGAACTGAACTTATGAATCTTTATCACTGGAGCAGGCTCTTGTAATGACATTGACAAAGGCTCAACTAGCTTACCTTAGGAAACAATCATCTCCTAGAAACACTCAGCCATTAACAAGATCCTCAGAGGAGCCACTATTTGCAGTAATTTGGCACAAATCAACCTATTTGGAGGTTGGGACACCTTGAGTGCCATAACTTGGCACGGAGGGACACTTAAGTGCCATAACTTTAAAATAGTACACTTAAGTGCCAATATCGGAGTAAAATAGGACACTTAAGTGCCACTCCGGCGAAAATCCGGCCAAATGGTTGACGTGGCAATTTTCCGGCAAGTTTGGTCTAAAACGGCGTCGTTTTGCACGCTGACGTGGCGGAGAAAACGCAAAAACGACGCCGTTTTGCACCTACGTGTAAATAATAATATAAAAATTAATTAAATTAGATTTAAAATATTCAAAAAATTAAAAAAAAAAAAGAAGAAAAATTTAAAAATTTTAAAAAATTAAGAAATTTTAAAAATTTTAAAAAATTAAGAAAATTTTAAAAATTTTAAAATATTTATATAAAAAAAGGAGGGGGAGGTCGAACGTCGGTTGAGGGCTGAGCCCTCGCCGCTGCCGCCTCCCCGCCGTCGTCGGGAAGTGCCGGCGACGGAGGGGGGAGGGTCGGCCGGGGTCGCCGGCCCTCGGCCGACCGACGGTGAGGGCTGCGAGCCCTCGCCGGATCGCGACGAGGGCCCGCGAGCCCTCACCCAAGCCCTTGCCGTCGGTCGGCTGGGGGCCGGCGACCCCGGCCGACCCTCCCCCCTCCGTCGCCGGCCCTTCCCGGCGACGGTGGGGAGGCGGCGGCGGTGAGGGCTCAGCCCTCAGCCGCCCGTTCGACCTCCCCCCCCCCCCTTTTTTAAATTTTTCTTAATTTTTTAAAATTTTTAAAATTTTCTTAATTTTAAAATATTTTTTAAATTTTCTTATTTTTTAAATTTTTTTAAATTTTTATGCTGCTTTGGAGCTAAGCCGACTCAGCTCTCCGGCGAGCCACGTAGGCAAAAAATAATAATAAAATATTGCCACGTAGGATTTTCGGCAAGGGTCGCCGAAGGTGGCACTTAAGTGTCCCACTAGAAAAAAAAAGTGGCACTTAAGTGTACCATTTTGAAGTTATGGCACTTAAGTACGGTACACTTAAGTGTCCCCCCGTGCCAAGTTATGGCACTTGTGCTGGACTTCTGCCACCTATTCGAGACTCCCCTTCATCTCAAATCCTCATACTAAAAAGCAAAAAAAAAAAAAAAATAGAGAACAACTGCGACCATTTTCTTTTCTCAGCAATTACAAGGTGCCCTCATCTCACACTGACCTCAACCATCTACAGTCTTTCTTGAATACTTTGCAAATTACAGGGACACCGAACAAAAACCCAACAAGATTACGACCCAAAAAGGGGAAAAAGAAAAGGAGAGGAGGGCAAAGGATCGAACCCAAGAAGATAAATTCAAACCACGATCAAACACATGACTCAAAACCCATCATTAGAGCCCTGGAACCCTAGATCTTGCCTTGTTCGAGAACGAATTCTAGCATCAACGAAATCGAGCAATACCCTCATCAGAACAGAAGAGAGAGAGAGAGAGAGAGAGAGAGAGCGAAGTGCCTGCAGAAGGGAAGTGGAAGGATAGGAGAGTACTTGGCTAGAGGGAGCAGCGAGCGAAGTGGAGTGAAGAGAAACCAAAGCAGGTTGAAGAAGAGGAAGAGAGCTCCGTCGAGGTAACGAGAGTTTACAGGGATCCAAAACCGAGAAGGACCGCTGTCGACGAGTTGCAGGGAGAGAGAGAGATGGAGAAGAAAGCCGTCGAGTTGCAGGGAGAGAGAGAGCCGTCGAGTTGCTGGGAGAGAGAGCGACGAGGAAGAGAGTGTTGCGTGAGAGAGCGTCGCGTGAGAAAAGCCTCGAAAAAGTTAGGGTTTGTTTTGTATAGGATAAAATTGGACTTTTGATAAAATTTTGAAGGTAAAATGGGTAATAAGCAAAAATTCATTAATCCTCCCATCAGCATTCCGAAAATGCTGAAATGCCCAAAATAAGTGGGGACCTGCTTTGGGCATTCAGCATTTCAAAGGCAAACATTTTGCCAAAGAGCATTCGAAAGCCGAACCAAACACCCTTTAATTTTTCCCAAGGGGCTTGAACCAAACACCCCTAAAGTGCTAAAGCTAAACATTTTTTATATTGTGCCTTATCTCCATTTGACTTTAATGGAATTTCCTCTTGTGTAACATCTAAAGAGATATGGGATTGAGACCAACTCACATTTGAAGTAACCAATAGAGTGAAGGAGATAAAGATGAACATTCTCAATGAAGTTATGAGCTATTCAAGATGAAAATCGACAAAATAGTAGCACATATATTCAAAAGATTCACTCAAATAATGAATGAGCTAGCAAACCAAGGAAAGACTTTCATTAATGAAGAAAAGTGAACAAGTTGCTGAGAGCACTTCCAAAAGAGTGGAGCTACATGAAGACCTTGATGTGAGATACTATGAGAATTTAACTCATCGCCATGGATGAATTGTGTTGAGACCTAAATTTTGATGACCCGGTCAATCATTTATTGCATAGAAGATTGATGATTAATTTTGTTGACACTTGAATGGGCAGCCCCGCCTTAGCGAGTGGCACCCTTGGTCTAATTTGGGCAAGGGGTTGTGGCTAAAGTCGCTGATCACTAGTCGAGGCCCGATGACCCCGGTGGCCCTCAACCCATCATCCTTGGCCCTTTTCGTGGATGGTGGGGTGGTGGCAGCGAGTAAGAGTGAGCATGGTCCAGATTGGGCCGGTCCACTCCCTAACCCTAGGACCAACCCACATAGTGCTGGTCCTCAATTTTTGGAACAAGGACTGATCCTACTGAGCTTGGGACCGAGGACCGGACCGACCCAATGGGTTCGGTTTGGTTCCAAGGTTAACTCGGGACCAACTAATAATTTTTTTATTTCATTTTTTGTACTTATTGAAAAAGCGATTGAGGGCCGGATTAACCCAATTAGTTTGATTTGATTTCAAGGTCAACTCAGAACTAACCAATAATTTTTTTATTTTATTTTTTGTACTCCTTGAAATGGCAACCGAGGACCGTACCGATCCAATGGGTTTGATGATGAGTAAGGTCAGCTAAGAAAGGCAAGTGGTGAAAGTCAAGTGGGATGAGCATCAAACAAAATGAGCATCGAATGTCGAGCGGGGAGCAACAAGCCAAGCGAGCATTGAGTGGCGAGCGGCATGAGTGATCCAAAGCAAGCGAGGCGAGTGTCGAGTGGTGAGCGGAGAAGTTGTTTTTTTGATTTTTGCAAATTGAAGACTAAGAAAACAAATAAGACATAAGAGAACGAATACTAGAGGAGAATGCCATAAGGTGCTTTTTTGGATGCCGTGAGAACTCCTCATAAAAACATTTTCCTCCTTCGTAAATTATGACTATTGACGCCGTAAAAGACATTAAAATTCTATGTTATTAAAGAACAATGTAAAATTACTTGAACTACCCACTAAAAAACTATTTAATATTGTTGACGCCGTTTATTTTAAGGTTTTCTCTATATAAAAAAAATTATAAATAATATATTATATATAGTCAGGGTTGGTCCGGGTTGGACCGATCTGGAACTCTTAGGACCGAGGACCAACCCGCACAGTGCTGGTCCAGGAATTCTAGGACCAATGATCGACTCAGTCTCCTTGGGAACCAGACTAGAACTGGCAGGGTTGGGCCAGTCTAAGGTCGGTCCAGGGTCAACCGTGGACCAATGCTCACCCCTAGCAGCGAGGGCCTCCACATCTCCATGCCTAATCCCCTATTTTTTTTAATTGAATTGAATTAATATTTATATTAAAAATAAAATTGGAGGCAAAACAACGTCATTTGGGGATAAGGATGCTGAGTGGACATTTTGGCAAGCCACGTAAAACAGTTTTATTAATAAAATAATGCTACGTTGGGCTTTCAACAAGTTTCACCAGAGTTGACACTTAAGTATCCATTTTTTTTTTAAAGTAACACTTAAGTGTATCTTTTGGAAATTTTAGCACATGGAGTGTCCACATCTCCTCACAATTCCTATGAAATAATTTTTCAATCTTATGAAAGGATATAAAATGAAAAAACCAGACCTATTCACTCGACACATTTTTACATTATAGCCAAAAGCTTTCTGCTTGCTTATGGGATACATATCTATATCCAAAATAGGAAACCCCTTTATCCGGCTTAAACAAGGATCCAACTTCAATGTGGAAAGTATTGCACATAATTACTCGTTGAGGTGTCAAATTGCAAGTTCTATTTGGATCGGGTTCCTTTATGGGCTCATACTCGAAAAATATTCTCCACAACATCAAAAACCAAAGTATTTTGAGGATGAGTCTAATATACTATGAAGTTTTGATGAGTTCAAAAGACCAAAATACTTCTATCTTGTTGAAATAATTAAGCTCATCAAGTTTTATCATCTATCTGGAGCTCTCTAAAAATGTAGAAATAGTGAATTAGGGGTAAGAACAGTAAGAGTGCCATAACTTTCATACGGCGCTTATTTGAGTGCCATAACTTTTTTCACTCACTTAAGTGCCACAACGGTAATCATTTTAGTGCCACTTTCGGCAAATCGTCCCACGTAATTTTTTTATTTATTAATTTCCCATTTAGACTTGGATTTTTTAAAATTTTAATTTTTTTATTAATTATCTACATTAGTGTTGGCAATACTATGTAGGACGACCAACATCCATGTCTGATTTTCTGGCAAGGTGAATCGCCAATGACACTTAAATGATTGATTTTTCAAATTTGTGGCCCTCATGTGAGCGTCACACAAAAGTTATGATACTATTAGTATGCTTATCCCATAAATGCCTATATGTGGGTTTGTTGAAGGAGTGATTATTTAAAAATTTGGGAAAATTATCAATTTAGTATTATACCTACAGTACGAAGGCCAATTTATCTTTTACTTTGCAATTTTGTCAACATAGTTCTAATGTAATCTTTCCTGACAATTGTCATCACAAATTGTGATGTAGAAATTAAAAAATTACCCAAGTTGGCATGACGCTTAGTATGGCTCCCAAAGACTAGACATCACATTAGTAATTTTCTGTGACTATTGCCATGAAAGATTACATTGAAATATGGCCCAAAAGTTTAGGACCACATTGATGAAACAGAAAAATAGGGCTGATTAAGTGGAATAATTGGTTGTTGACAAGAAAATTATGACAATTGTAATTGCATTATAGCACTCATAAGAGATATTGTTGTAAATTTAAGGAAAAAGGGGTTGTTGGAAGTCAAAAAATGAATGGAAAAAGTGAGCCTTTGTGCATTTATTCTTTTCACATAATCGCTCATTTAAATGTTAAATTTAACTTATTTATATTTGAGTTTATGCCAATAAAATAAGGAGAGAGCATGGTGGATTTCTAGAGGCAAGGGCTGTATGGTGGTTGGGAAAAAGGAGGGGCAAATGAAGTAATTTATAATTAATAATACTTATGTATTAATACTTAATAATTGTTTTGATGATATTTTAGTTTCAATCTTTATTGAAAATTAAATTTAAAATATTTTGGAGTTTATACACAATGAGCCTCATTCATGAGAAGTACCTAATTTGATATATATGGTACCACCTTCTATTAATATGTCTTATAAAAAATTAATTAATACAAGGAATTTGTTTCTATGGGACCCTTATGGTAAAGTTCATAGGGATAGCTGCATTGGCCTTCTCCAACATCTTCACTTATAAATAAAAATGTTGGCCGTGATGATTTGGGTTCTCTCCTTCTCACAAAGGGGAGGAGTTCGAATCCCCTCACAGTCGCTTGGGGTCTTAAGTGGGACGTCGGGGGTGGTGGGTCCTCCTGCTTACATGTCCCCCAAGATTTACTCACTGGCTGCCAGTTGTACATGGTTCCTAGGTCACAAATATATATATATATATATAATATAAAATATAAAAATGTTGGAATAAGAGCCGTAGAAATGCCATAACTTTTCTATGGAGCTCACTTAAGTATTACAACTTTTATTTTGCTCACTTAAGTATCATATTTGAATAAAATCGATCATTTGAATGCCATTCCTAACAAATCATCTTAGATTTTCTTATTAATTTTCCATTTCAACTGGATTTTATTTTTTATTTTTTTAGGGTTAATACCCTGAAAAACCCAAAATTGGTACATTTGTGACAAATTTACAAAAAACTATTTTTTTATCATGATTAACCCCAAACTGATACACCCATGATAAATTTACCCTGATTGATCATAAAAAACCCTAAATTGATACATTTATGACAAATTTACCCAAAACTAATTTATTTGACTGCAAAAAACCCTAAACTGATAAATTTATGACAAATATACCATCCGCTAATTTGGATTAATACTGCAAAAAAATCACAAAAATTGTAAACTATGACAAACGAAGTGTAAAATCCCAAATTTGTATACTGATTAATTGTCACGTGTGTCATTTAACTTAATAATTTGATAGTAAAATTTAACAAAAACTAATAGAGGGTAAATTTTTCACAAGTGTATTAGTTTAGGGTAAATTTGTCAAAGGTATATCAGTTTGGGGTTTTTGGTAGTCAAAAAAATAGTTTTGGGGTAAATTGGTCACATGTGTACCAATTTGAGGTTTTTCAAGGTATTAATCATTTTTTTTAATAAATTGTCCACGTAAGCACCAATGATACCATATAGGACAATCAACTTTCACGTCGAATTTTCTGGCAAGGCAATTCATTATTGGCATTTAAGTGATAGATATTTCAAATTGATAGAAAAAAGTTATAACACTCAAGTAAGCGCTATACGAAAATTATAGCGTTCCTAGTATACTTACCTCGTGAATTAGACATATTTAATTTGCATGTAGTGCAATAGGTAAAAATCTTTAGAGAATGTAGTAGATACGCTTGATAGGTCCAATATACTAGTATTTTCACAATCATATATCAAAGTGTTAGGACAAATACAATGTAAAAATTCTAATTTTATGGTAGATCTCATCTATTTTATGGACATAGATTCTAAAGATACAATGATCAAACATTTAAGCCACACTAAACACATTAATTTACCACATATAACTTGTGATTACATGACTTAAACCACGGTAAAGCCTAAACATGCGATTTTGACCCAAAACGCATACTAATGTAAAAAGGGATGTCCTGGGACCCTTATTTAAGAACCCTAGACCTACTTTGCAGCATGTTAAAGGCACTGGACCACGGGCTTGAATCGCTTATTTGAGCTCTCAATACATGTGATCATGCTGGGAAATTTCTTAAATGACATATTAAGGTGAAAGGGATTCCCCGTGTTTGCCTAGAGCCATCAAATTGATCGTAATGAGTCCCAAAGTCTACTATTCAGCATGCTAAAGGTGCTGGATAGTGAGCGTTCGGTGCTCATTTTTTGTTAAACTGGGTAGGGTAGTCATGGAAAAATCCCGAGGCAACTTGCCTAATATCATGTGAAATTATGTGAATGGCGCTAATGAGACTTGAAATCAAGCCATTAACACGTGATAAACATAAATGACAAAAGCTTTATTACAACATACAGTTTAACTTTAACATAAATAAGGGAAGGGGCAAACAACACAAATAAACTTAAGTGCTCTTGGCTAATGAAAAATGATGATAGGTTTCGAGGAAAAGCACAAGACCAACATACTGTAAAAATGAAATGCCATAACCAATTTTGGTAAACCGATAGATTGAGATATTGAATTTACATCGCTTGCTAGGGCGAGGGGAACCATTGTACTCTAGCTTTCAACTCCCATTTGAGACCGGGTATCATTGGAAAAGTAGAGAAAAGTGTGCATAAATTTCTACCTTGAGCAAGGATAATGAGGTGACTTCAGGGTGGCGTTGATGAGATGAGAGAGTGTGAGGCCAAGAGAGGGTGGTGTTGGCAGGGTGAGAGGAAGAGAGAATGGTGAGAGAGAGAGAGAGAGAGAGAGTCTTTTTTTTTGAGTGTGTGTATGAATGAAAAAGGAAAATGAGAGAAAGAGAGAGAGAGAGAGAGAGAGAGAGAGAGAGAGAGAGACGGACGTAAGGAAGAGGTTGGCCAAGGTGGAGAGATGGAGAGAGATTAAAGTGAGTTATGTGTGCTCAAGAGTGAGCTAAGTGAATAATGGAGAGTCCTCTTGGAAATGAGCGGGAACCTTGAACAAAAAAAAAAAAAAAAGAGAGGGAAGCCAGAATTGGGAGAGGGGAGAGAGAGGGCGCCGACCATGAAGCATGGGAGATGGAAAAGAGGAGGTACTCCACTTGTACTCTCAATTGACATTACTAATATCTCCTTTGTCCCCAAAAGCATACAAAGTACTAGGTTTGGTGAGGGATGTTGGAAGGTTATTGAGGTTTTGACGTAGGTTTTATGGGCCGGGCCTAGTTGGTCATTGGGATGAGCTTGGTGGGCCTAAGCTCTCCTTGTCTTCCAAGTTATTCTAGTTGGGCCTAGGTCGGGTTAGGGTGCTTGGTGGGCCAATTAATAAGGCTTAATGAGCTTGTATTGAGCTAACAAGCCCAAATGGGGTTTGCCACAAAAAATAAATTGGGCTGGCAACATTGGTCGATTCTGGAGCCTCCGTTTATAAAAAATTTGATCTATGATGTCCCTAGTTTTTTTTTTGAACAGACAAAACATAATTGTATTACTAGGTAACGTTTATAGCAAATACATCACTAGCATCAGCACACAAAAAATCCAAAAGAACAGACGGGGGGTTATTAACCCAATTCCTAGGGAGACAACCCATTCAATGGGCTTTTGCTAGCCAGTCGGCCACCTTGTTCGTATTTCGACTACAATGGGCTAAAGTGAGTCTTGACAACTCTTCTAGTTTGCGCTTGGCCCGGTTCACTAGAAGCTGCATCTCCCAACTTAGGATATCTGAAGTGAAAACCCCATTCACTAGCGTAGTGCAATCAGAGTGGATATGTATCTCTCTTTCAGATCTAATCAGGGCCATCGTTGAGGAAATAAAATCTAGGGTTTCAACCAAAGCTTTTGCCTCTGCTTGATCAGCCGATCTCACCTCTATAGTTTTAGTAAACCCATCAATAATTCTACCAAGAGCGTCCCTGCAAATGCAAGCCATAGCTCCATTCAAGGGGGGCTTGCCGCTGGGTGCATGGAAAGCTGACGTTCTCCTCTCTGTGCAGATTTGGGCTCGTGCTTTGATCGTGGCCGCCAGCAGCTTTTCCTCTTCGCCATCTGTCCTTCCCCTGTGACCGACGCCGGGGTTGCTGGGTAGACGAGGATGTTGTGAAGGCTCAGAGGTGTTGCTGGGTAGATCAATGCCAGTGTCAGCCGCTCCTCTTTCTAGAATGCTAGACAAATCAGGCAAGTGTGTACCTTTTTTTTTTGTATTTGGAGCAAGTGTTTGGGCTAGCGTTCCTGCAGAGGTGCATCCCAACTCCACTAGGGAGTGGGTGTCACTGCAAGGTGCCAGAAAGTCAATCTACCTCTTCTCTATTTAGATCTGGGCTCTTTTGTTGTTTACGTCCGCCATCACCCTCTCCTCTTTCCAGATTCGGCCTTCCCTTGTGCCTGGCGTATAGCTGCTGTGCATACATGGGTATGATGAAGCGTCGAAGGAGTTGGTGGTCGGATTGAAGTCGCCATTCGCCATTTCTCTTTCCAGATCCACTTCACCCCTGTGGGTGGCATCCAAATCTCTGGACAGAGAAGGAATGGCCTTACCTTGTTTGCTGTGTTTGGTGCGATCAGATTGTTTGGGCAACCATGGGAGCAATAATGAGGCGGAGGTGTTGCTATCATCGCCATTCTTTTCACTGATTAGATTTGGGCCCGTGGGTAGGTGAGGGACATCGAATGCCACTTCGTGTTCCAGATTTGTTGTTACCTTGTATCCAGCATTCAATCTGGTCGCCATTGGAGAAAGGGCCAAGCCCTGTGTGTTGTGGGTGGATCGAGCTTACTATCTTGTTTCGTGCAGGTGAGGGTAGCCATAGCTATGAGCAAAACATCCTGTATGTTTCTAAGAGCAGGCTATGCTGATATCCCTCTGGTTCAAGGTGGATTGCTTGTCTTCAGTTTTCTCATTTTTTTTAGGTGGGATCCTTTCCCTGCTGGTTCTAAAAAATTGGGGGTTACTACGCACGTTAGATTCATGATCGTCCTCAACTTCACTCCGGGTCAGATCAGGTATTGGGGAAATGGAGGTTGGGGAATTGGTAGACATGATTTGTAGCTATTTTCTCGTTGAGTGTAGCTCTGAGGGTAAGGCTGAGATATTTTCAGTACTGTGCAATGGAGTCTATTTGCTTGAGTCTAACTGTGGCATCCCAAAATTCATGGCAACCTCCAAAATACATTAAGACCTATGGAAATGTGATGGAATTGTCATTGATTCATGTTATGATCATTAGACCAAAGAATGGTAATATATTAAGATTGAGTACTTTAATGGAAATGTATCTTATGTTCATCGGTGAATTAAGGTTGGTGCTATAGGATAATTTAATAAGAAGGATTTTGGTTATTGACCATGCACCTTATAGATTTGATTCTTATGGTTTAATGTTGCAAGTTTTTGGCCATATTATTTTGTGATTAGGTATTTATCGAAGTAGAAAATTAAGGTGGGATTAATTGGAATAATGGTGGGCTGGATAATTAAGAACCAAACCAACCCATAGCCCCACCAATCGGCCATATGGGCCTGGCCCGCAAAGCCCAAAGGAGGAGGAGGAGTTGCGTCGACCAAGCTGGCCCAAGCCCAGCCGGATAGAGCCCATCTTGCATGGCATTTACCAAGTGTCACCTGCATGCAAAGAAATGATTACAAGCTAATTATGAGGGGGAAGAAAATAGAGAGGATGAGGGGGGCAGATTAAGCAAGGAAAGGGAGAGAAAGAGAGAGTGTCGCGCGAAGAGAGAGAGAGAGAGAGGAGAGAAAGAGAGAAAGGAAAGGAAGAGAGAAAGGGGGGACCGTGCGTGTGAGAGAGAAGAAGGAGGTTCGTTTGCTGCCGATCGTCCGCCTAGTCGCCGCCGTTCGTTTGCCGCCTTGCCCCTCCATTAGTTGCTTGCTGTGTTTGCTTGAGTTAGAGGCAAGTAGAGTCCGAAATCCTACCGTTTGCTTGCTGTGCTATGTGTGTAGAAAATGGTGAACTTCGGTTATGGTGGAAGTGATGAAATTTTGAAGCTTTGGGGAGAAATTTGTTGGCCTAGCATGCTGTTTTCTGGAAAAATCAGTTTGACCCTTCATGAGTTTGTGAGCTGCATGCGACTTTTTAGTTGGAATCTCGCTTTGATCTTTGAATGAAAGTTGTAGAGAACATCTTGAGGAATAACATACTAAAATTTGAGATAAACGGACAAGGATTTCCTGGTGAAACGATTTTTCTTTGGAGAAATTAGATCTGGAATGTGTTGTGCAGATCTTTAGTGATTTTGTGGACTGTAAAGTAGCTTTCTTGTGAAAATCTCACTTTTATTTCTTAACGAAAGTTGTAGGTAATATCCTGAGGTATAATATACTGAAAATTTAGAAGAAACGGACATATGTAGGTCAGTGAAACGAGTTTCCTTTGAAAGAAGATAATCTGGAAAAACAACACCGACAATAGGGGGAATTAATCATCTATATCTATTAATCTAGAATGATTTGGGTTTTGATTTATTCACGAGATATTTACCTTTAGGACTTTTCTATAACATATAAAAATTTCAGAATTTTTGGAGTTCATTTGGATATTTAATTTAAATTACTTCCGAAACTGTGCAAGCTGAAGTGTTAAAAATTTTGAAAACTGTGATGCATAGACCGTACTGTTTTGTGTGAGATTCTTTTGGTATGGTGTTTTTCATGAGATATCTGCCTTTAGGTCTCGTCTATAATATGTGAATTTTTCAGAATTTATTAATACCATTTACTAATTTTCTAGAGTTTTAACTAACGGAGTGCATTCTGTTTTATCCGAAAACGGATGCGTTTTCAAAAATAAATGAATTTTTCCATGTGATGTAATGCTTTGAGCAGTTGATTTTGCTGCATATGTGATGACGTATGACATGTTATATGGCATCAAAAGCTGGTTGAGACTCTTGATATTGATGCATCAAATGCTATGTTGAAATTGAGATACATTTGTGAATATAAATTGAGATAATAACAAGACCGTCGGAGGTGTGAGCTGGCGATGCCTCAGGAGTTTCGAGATGCCTGGAGTGTGTGTGCCGGATGTCCTTGGGAGTTTCGGGATGCTAGGAGTATGTGTGCCGAAAGCCTCGAAGGTGTGTGTCGGGGGGGATACCTCGTGATGCTAGTTGGGGTACGAGATGCCCGGAGTGTGTGTGCCGGATGCCCAGAGGTGTGTGCCGGAGGTTCCTCATGATGCCAAGTTGGATGCGAGCGATAAATTGAGGAATGCAAACACTGGTCCCTGGAAAGATAAAAATTAAGACTGTATCATGCGCATGGATGCGTACATATGGCATGGGATGAATCTCATGGGAATGCAAGCATGAAGTGCATGGTGATATATGCACGTTGCATGGTGATATATGCATGACTGCTTGATGATAAGTGAATAGTGGTATATGCATGTTGCATGATGATATATGCATGGTTGCAAGGTAAGGTATGCTTGAATGCATGAATGATATGTGTTTTTATTCATGATACCTTGATTGTTTAGTTTGATGCACTGTGTAGTTTGGCGGATCTTTACTGCTTAGTGGTTGTACTCACCCATTTTGGGGATTAACATTTCATATTAGAAAGATGCATCTTTCACCAGTTGTGCGTGGTGCCTTCTATGGCATACCTACTGACGTTGAGGTGGAGTGCATCGAGCATTCCTGTATTAGTATACTTGGTCTGAAGTATGTCCAAGTTCGAGTATTGGTGATGTATGACGTGGGTTTCGCTGATGGCCCTATTATCCAAGAGTTTTTGTCCGTTCACGTTCGATGCAATGGGGTGATGCTAGGGATGTTATCGCCGCCGCTGCTCGATGCACCGGGTTAGGTGTGATGGCACGTATGACTGGTGGGAGCTAACGTTTTCTTTTTGGGGATAGCTGACGCTTGTCGATGGAGGGATGTACATGTTTCATATATGGTCGAGTTCTCTTTTGGGTATAGCCAAGTATAGATAAAAATCTTGGCATTTTTGTTGTTGTATCAACCCGAAATGTCCATCATGAAAATATAAATAAAAGTGAATCGGCTTTATCTTTTCTTCTGGTGCATAGTTGGTGTGCATTGCATTATTGTTATTGGAGAGAGAGATGGTGAGACTCGTTTATGCTTCCGCTGATGAACTGCGCTGGGACCTTTACAAAAAAAAATAAAAAATGAAAAAGTATTCTATTGATCCACCCCTATGAACCATGGTTTCACTTAAATTTAAAAGTTACATTATTGGTATGTAGTAGGATGAGTGTCAAGTAATCTGTGGCGACCCTAACGGACTGGGGGCCGTTGAGGGGTGCCACACTAACGATGATATGTCTGTGAAGGCAGGTCCGAATGATGCATCGATGTTGATTTTGAGAACACCAGGCCTTGAGGGTTGCCATTTGTTATATAAGTCAGCGTCTTTCTTCCGTTTCTTTGATTTAGGATTCCATGTGGCGAAACTTTCTTGTAAATTGATGGCTTTAAACATGGTGTGATGAAAATTGAAGGGACTCTTCCTGAAAATGAAATGGTTTCTATCCTTCCATATGCACCATAATGCATTCGCAATTAGTTCAAAGTTATCTGAATTCCTTGATCTTGTGTGAACTTTACTCAACCATTCATCAAATCTGGTTAACCCCACTCGATTCACTTTGACTTGCACGGATGGCTCGGTCCATAGCTGTGCTATTCAAGGGCAAAGAATGAGTGTATGTTCAATCGTCTCCGGTTCGATGCCGTATAAGGGACATATAGGTGTAGGTACTATCTTCCTTCTGTACAGGTTATCCAATGTGGGTAAGGCATTTTGACAGGCACTCCATCGGAAGAACTTTATTTTCGATTGTATAGCTACGTTCCAGATATGTTTCCATAAGTCTGGGTTACACTGGTAGTATGTAGTTGGCGTTTGATCTTGTGGGGTCATTGTGCGCTTTCTATTTAGCAAATATCCACTTTTCACCGTATAACTTCCTGATTTATTGCTTATCCAAATCAGTTTATCTTTTGTAGTTAGTAGGCCGATAGGGATGGCTCGAATTTCTGTCACTATCTGATAATCAAACAATGACCGCAAGAGGGCTTCTTTCCATTCAACATTTTCAAAGTCTATCAACTCCGCCACTTTGCAAGGTTCATTTCTTAATGTGGGTCCTCCAATTATTCCTATCTTCAGCCATTTATCTGTTCTGATTGAAATTTTTTGTCCATTCCCCACGGCCCACATAACTTGAGGGGCGATCGCTTCTTTCCCTGCCAACAGACTTTGCCATCCCTAGGATGGGCGCGATCTTTTTCCTACTTGCCAGAAGTTACAATTCTGAAAGTATATGCCTTTTATAAGTTGACTCCATAAAGTATCGAGGTGCTGAGAGAGGTGCTGGGCTTGTTTTCCTAACATAGTGATATTAAAGGTGAGGAGGTCCTTAAAGCCAAGACCACCTTCCTATTTTTGGAGCTTGAGAAGTTCCCATTTTCTCCAATGTAGACCATTCGCTTTGTTGTTGTTTCTCCACCAGAAGTTAGCTATTTTCTTTTCAATATAGATACTGGGATTTTAAAAATGGACATCGCATACTGGGGTATAACTTGCACTATTGATTTGAGAAGTGTTTCCTTACCAACTCTTGATAGAAAATTTTCCTTCCAACTTTCCAGCTTCATATTTATTCTAGCGAGAATCCATGCGAACACTTTTTTTTAGAGGCACCCCAATCCGAAGGGATTCCTAGATATTTCCCTGTTTTCATAATTTCGGGAACTCGTAGCTCATACGCCATGTTTCTCCATAGTTGTTCTGGACAACCTTTGCTGAAAAATATCCCTGATTTGTTGAGATTTATTGTTAGACCTGATGCACAACAATATTGGTGAAGGATAGACGCCAAGTTTTGACATTCTAAAATTGTACCATCTAGGAAAAATATAGAATCGTCTGCAAATAGTAAGTGTGAAAGAGTGGGATAGTTTCTATTCAATCAAATACCACGAAGTGTACCTGCTTCAAGGGCTTGCTTTATCATGTGAGAGATAACATTAGTCACAATGAAGAATAAATAAGGGGATAATGGATCACCCTGGTGAATACCCCAAGTTGGCTTGAAGTACGATAGGGAAACCTCATTGATCTTAATGCTGTAGGAAACTGTTGTAACACACTGCATGACCCGCTTTACCCATTCTTCACAGAACCCTATCTTTCTTAGGCATTCCTGAAGGAAGTCCCACTCTAACCTATCATAAGCCTTCTGCATGTCGAGTTTAAGGACGGCTTGGAATTTTCGTTGGTAGTCATGAGTTCTTAATCTATGAAGGACTTCCTGTACAATAAAGATATTATCCTGTATTTGCCAATTTCCCATAAGGCGCTCTGTTCTGCTTCAATTATGACTAATAATAGAGATTTCAGTCTACTTGTGAGGATTTTGGATATGATTTTATAGGCAAAATTGCACAGACTTATAGGCCGATATTGTTCTATCTTTTATGGATTTTGGGTTTTAGGAATGAGTGTGATTTATGTTTGATTTAAGGCTAGGTTTAGGGTTCCAGTCTCGAAGAACTGTTGCACTTCTTGACATATATCTTCACTAACGTCTTGCCAATGGCGTTGAAAAAATATGCCATTTAACCCATTTGGCCCAGGGGCTTTAGTAGGTCCTAGTTGGTGAGTAGGATCTTTAATTTCTTCCATGGTGACGTGTGTAATTAGAGATTGATTCATAGCTACATCCACCAAGGTTGGGATGTAATCTAGAATGGGTAGAAAGTTCCTCTGTCCTCTTGACATATAAAGGTTTTTGAAAAAGTTAACTGTCATGTCCTGAAGAGCTTCTTCATTCCTAACCCACTCCCCCTGCGCATTCAACAACATGGATATTCGATTCCTATTTCTTTGTTGAATAGTCGTTGCATGGAAGAACTTTGTATTTTTGTCCCCCCATTTCAGCCATTTGATTCTTGATCTCATGCCCCAGAACATCTCATTTTGTCGCCATAGTGAGTCGATCTCTTGGTTAATGTGCTGAATTCTTTGCTGATCATAATGTATATCTTGGCTGTTCATCAAGGTCTGAAGTTCACTTTTCAACCTATCTATCCTTTTATGTGCATTGGGAAATCTTCTTTTACTCCACGTAGCAAGTTGTGTAGCCACTAACTGTAATTTGTCAACCATATTTTTGTGTTGGGAGTCTTCCCAAGTTCGTTTGACAAGTCGCCTACAATCCTCATTTTCTGTCCAATAAACTTCATACTTGAAATCTCGAAGTTTGCGATCTGTTTTAGGAAAAAGGGACAAAAAAAAATAGGACTATGATCAGAGCCTATCGCCGGTAGGACTATGACCTTTGTAGTTGGATAAGCTATTTTCTACTCCAAGGTACATAAGGCTCTATCCCAACCTTTCTTTAACATTTTCTTCACCATTCCTTCTATTTGTCCATGTGAAAGTGCACCCCTTACTTTATAGGTCCATTAAAGAACATGCATGTAAGAAGTCTCTGAAAGCTGTATGACGAAAGTTTTCTGCTATCCTCTTTCCCACCTTTTCTCAATGGTACAAAACTTCATTAAAGTCCATGATACACAGCTAAGGTAGATGATTCAAGACGCTTTCTCGTTGTATTTCCTCCCATAAAAGTACTCTATCATTAAAATTAGTTGGAGCGTGGAGGAAAGTGATTCTCATGAGCTGCCTGTTGTCGTGAAGTCGGCACTACACATCTATACAGCATTCGGAAGATGAATCCACTACTATGGTAACCGTTTCATCCCAAAAAATAGCCAAACCCCTTGAAATACCATCTAGATTCACCAAAAAACTATTATGATACTTCAGTCTTCTTTGCAATCGTTGCACCATCTGCTCTTGGTTTTTAGTCTCCATTATGAAGATTAAATTGGGTTGTTCCTGAGCCACTAGGGCTCTTAAAGCTTGAATTGTCATGGGTGAGCCCAACCCTTGACAATTCCAACTGAGTAGTTTCATGGCTGACTTGGTGGCTTATTAGGATTAGCCACCAAAGCCTAGTGTGTTGACTTCTCCTCCTTTGTGATGGGAATCTCCACTAGATGTAATTTATCAATTGATGGTGCCTTTGATGATTGTGCACCATACGGACAAAATCTCTTCACTTTTTTCGAAGTAAGAAGTTTTGTGCTTCTGGTTTTACCCTTGTTTTAGGCTTTTTCAGTTGCTAGCTAGTGCTCTCTCTCATATTCTTTTTCTTTCAGCTATTCAATATAAAGAAGCATCATAGATTCCTCATCTAGGCTCATCTAGGCAATTGCTGCCTCTTTTCTGTGGTCCTTTTTCTTCCCTTATGGTTATGGCTAGAGAATGTTGGAGAGGATCCGCCTTTTGTTTCATATCCTCCTCCAAATATTGCTGACTTCGTATGGGTAGAGTAGGTTGCGCTTGTGTTCCTTTCGCCTACTGATCTTCATTAATTTTTGCAGCAAGAGGGGATTCCGGTACCATTTCTAGATCTTCAAGGAGTTCAACATGTTTCCCATAAGAAAATTTGCCATAAGGGCTGAGATCCCTGACTTCAGCACCTAACCAGTTTCCGAAATTACGTGGTAAGTCCTCCTCCAGCTTTGTGGTTTCATATGGAATTTCTAACACAAGAGTAGCAGTAGTGCGGGAGCTGCTCATATTTGAATTCTATCCACAATTTCTTGCTTCCCAAATTGATAATTACACCTATTTTAAGGGGGGATCCCAAGTGTAGATTAATTATGGCTTTGCCGACTTTATATGTGCTATTTCCTTTGGCTTCCAACTTCACATCTATAACTTCATCGATCTTGGAGGCTATATCTTTTACAACTTCCTTTGTCACTCTGCCAAGTGGGAGTCCATATAGGTTAACCCAAAAGGGACAGTGATAAAAATCATAACAGATTTCTAGGATGTCAAGATTGCATTGCTGAAGCACAAGGAGGTTGCTTGCAAAAGACCACGGCCCAAAGTCTAACACTTTCTGTTTTTCAGCTTCGGATTTGAAGGAAAATGAGAAGAAGCCTGGTTCTAGCAAGGTACAACATACATTCTCTGTCTTCCATGCCCTTTTCATAGTGTTGAGAAAGGCCTGAAAGTTCACATTTGTTCTAGAATAGAGTTTTCCAAACAATGTTAACCGGCATTCTGTTAGTTTTTCTTCAGAAATTCCTTGTTTAACATCTATCACATCATCCTCAGACCATAGACTACCTAAGCTTCTGCGCAAAGCCTCTACTCTACTATCATCAAATGTTTGATCAGTCATAATTCCTTCCTTACTGTCAGACCCAATGAAGATAAAAGGAGCTACCTCAACACTGAGCAATCGAATAGGCGCTGTAACCTTTCACTAAGTCAGCATGTCTTTCGCTCTTGCTAGCGAGTAGCTGGAGTATGGTTGGGGACACTACAAAAATCAGAAATGCGGACCCGCCTCCCCTCGACCATAGGTGATGTTAGTCGACATGTTAGTCCATATAGGAGAGAGTTAGGGAAAATGATGGTAGGGGCAAGGTGAAGACAAAGAAAAATGGCAATATTAAATATTGGGGGTTGAATAAGTAGTTGCGGCCAGAGGGGTTTTTCAATGGCTTGGATTGCCGATGCTTAGGGTTTTGGGGGTAGACATGAAAGTAAAAGGTAATTGTGATTGAGGAGGTGCAATTTGACTAACAGTGACGGGTTTAGGGTTTTTGGAGTCGATTGATATGGGTTTAATGACGTGAGACAATTGGAAGAGGTTTTGGTGATTATTTGAGTGGGCGATGCAGTTGACAGAGTAGAAACAGGGCAACAAGTTCAAAGATAACTCTTTGGAAAGAGGAAGGGGATTGTTATAGAGTATTATTGAGGGTAAAGCTCTTCAAGAGAACTTACGGTGCTACAGAACCGAGAGAACTACCACGTAGTAGAGAAAAACCAAAGCGTCTGGGAGGAATCAAACAGGTAGTATGATGTCCCTAGTTTAAAAGTGCAAAAAAAGTCCAACGGGAAAAATGAATGCGACAACATTTTCATTCAGGAGTTAGATTGTGTCGTTAATGGTGAATTCTATCCTCAATCGTCATGGAATGCACAAATGATCTATCCGAATGGAAACCTCACTACTAATGATCTATCGTGCCTTTAAAATTTTACATGCAGAAGGAAATAGATAGAGCGTTGCATAAATTAATTGGTTTTATAAGGGATTAAATTCCGCCATTATTAGTGAAATTGATCCCTAAGAAAATTTCTTTAAATAAGCATGACAAACTTGCAAGCATATTCGGGTGTCTATAATATGGTTGGCTTTAGGAATTGCTCCTCATCTACATTCTCAACCTTTGTTATCTTTGTAGTCTTCAGAATCTACATCTACAGGTTCATCTCACTATGGAGACTATAATTCATTCGCTCTACTAGTTGTCTCATGACACCTCTATTGAAGCATAACGGTCTTGTCATAGGTCATGTCTCTGTTGACTAGAAAACCAAGTGACTAGAATTAATGAATTACTTCCTATGGATTTCCACCCCACGTGCATAATTAGAAATATGCACTTCTTCATCCTCGACTCAAGTTTACCATCGCTTATATGAGTATATGCATGACATCCAAACTCTCATATTTCGAAGTATTAATAGGTTTTACCAACCATCCTTCTTAAGGCATCTTCCACTCAATAGTAGATGATGAAAATCGATTGACTAGGTAACGAAATCATGTTCACTGCTTTGGCAAAAAATTCCTTGCCTAGTTTTGCATATGAAAGCATACACTGAGCTTGCTTAAGTAGAATTCAATTCATTTTACAACATTATTTTATCGTGGTGTCTCAAATATTGTGTTGTATTTGCATTCCCTTCTTTTTGGCAAAATTTAGTAATCCCACTATTTGTTATGATACTTGATTTGCTTACCTAACTACTTCTTGATCAGCTCAATTTAAACTTCTTAAATCAATCATCTACCTCGAATTTGTACTATAAAAAGTAAAGTCGTACATTGCGCAAAAAACTGTCAATGAATGTCAATATATACCGGGCACCTTCTTTTGAAGGATGTGGATATGGGCCCTAGATGTCTGAATGATGTGTGATTTGCCGGCTTTTGGTCAAATGCAAGCTATACTGAATTTAATCTAGTATCATTTTCCATTAGATGCGATGCTTACACAAGTCCAATTTTCATGTCTTTTGACCATTCAACAACTCTCTCTCACTCAACATCACCGTGCCTTGCATCTATTAGTGCAAACAACCCCCACTGTACATCCCAATTTCAATTGTCCCAATCCTCCCAACCTTGCAAACTATGTAATTCCCAGAAGAACTATACCACTATTTGCAACTTGGAAAGTGGTAAATTATTTCATGCGATGCATCACATGATGAGAACACATCTCATGTAATTGCTCGACAAATCATAGAGCATTACCTTGCAACTTTCAAAATACTAACGCCTTCAGCGAAAGAAGTGATCTCAATTGGATGTACTACACAAATCGCCGCGTGAGATCCATGAAAAAGAAACTTGAAATATTGAAATGGCTCGTGGACTTCTTTCTTTGTTTAGCTATAGGACCGCTTCTCGAAATATATAGACATCGTATTCCTTCTCCAACTTGGACTCCAACATTGTAAAGGATACCAGGAGTTCAAATGGCAGAGATTAGGATGTTCACAAAATCCAAAGTCTACACTTTCTCTTAATCGATAGGCTTTCCTATAATTCAACTCGGATCAGGCCTCACTCACTGAGTTCAAAATCAAGACATTTTCTAACAATACTCAAGCTCGGTCTGCCTACTAAGCGTGTTTAATCAACAGGCCCGAAATATTAGTGAATATCATTGATTCACTAATTGAATCTTCTTGTTGCATCCAAAGAAAAGGAAATTTACAACAACATGGCGAGAACATTTATTAATAGATGCACAAGAGGTACATTACAAATTATGTTTTGTACTAAAGAAAGCCATTAGTGATGAAACGTGAACATAACGTTTCCTCAACTTGTGCTCTCACTCCAAACATGCATTTAATGACTTTCCCATTAAAAGTCGCTACATTATATTTGACCAGAAGCAATGTTCTCTTTTCATTCATATCTCATATGTCATGCCAACCCTTAGAAGCCTATTCTTTGGGATCGCCATAATTTTATCACCTTGCCTAAAATTTTTCCTGAGAAAACTGTAATTGTAGTCGACAATGATCCTC
The DNA here is from genome assembly GCA_019915205.1 of Eucalyptus rudis. Lineage (NCBI taxonomy): Eukaryota > Viridiplantae > Streptophyta > Magnoliopsida > Myrtales > Myrtaceae > Eucalyptus > Eucalyptus rudis. The sequence goes on along the minus strand of JAHMTN010000021.1, from coordinate 214,286 downwards.
TTGAACACGGATGATTTCGGCTCGGCGACCACCTCGGCTTCCCCGAGGAGGTACACCGCACCCCTCTCCATTGCTTTCTGCACGAATTGCATCTCCTCTTCGGCCAATGGGATCGGATTAAATGATTGGATAGAATTGGAAGAGAGATTGGACCGGTTTGACTGCGGCAGCGACTCCTTCATTTGGACGGTTGATTCCTCGGCCTGTCCAACTTCTGCTAGCAATGTCGAATGGGGTCCACTGTTGTTGGCCGTCTCATCCATTCGGTTGTGATCATTGTTCACGGCCTCGAGCAAGTACTCATGCCGGATGAATTCCTTCAAGTTTTCCGCCATCTGGCGCTCAAACTCTGCGGCTCCTCGATCTTGTCGTTGTATCCGTACCGCACAACACAGCGGAACATCCCGAAGCCCCTTGGTTCGACTTGCTTGAACAAGAACCGCTCGTCAAGCGCGACCTTGCTGATCGGGAGGTTCTTGATTGAGACGAGCACTAGAACCGAATGGATAGACGGAATATTTTTCACAAAATGTGAAAATATTGGAGGAATGCCCTGCACGAGCTCAGAGTAGAGGAAGGCGACCCCGGGAACCCGGTTGATGCTTCGGTTCACAGCAAGATCTCTGACGAACTCGGCTGAGACCTTGTTCTTGAGCTCGTACATGTACCGTTGCCTGTGGACGTAGTGCCAGGTGGCCATGATGAACATGAGGAAGGCGGCTAACACAAGCGGCAGGAAACCACCCTGTCTGAATTTGTAGTAGTTTGACGTGAGATAAAGCAATTCGATTGAGCCGAAGATGGTGGCGAAGAGCACGATCCACCATATGCTCGTCTTCCATATCACGAGCATGATGAGAGTGACGAAGCAAGTCGTGATCAACATGACACTCGCCACAGCAATTCCTACAACCAAATATTCATGAGACAAACTAAATAATATAAGCCACCAAATTAGGTCCAAATGAATATGACCCTACTAGAAATCTTGAATGGAAATGAGAGCTCTATTTGTTTTGCAGAAAATGAGTTATTATTTTCTTTTAAGATAATTACTTGCAACACTTACAAAAATGAACGAACAAAAAATATTTTCACTATCGATATAAATGTTTAGATATGAATTGTTGTCGGTAATGAAACATTTTTAATTGACTAATCATTTTAAGTGATATAAGTGTTTAGTTTTTGAAAAATCTTTTTCAAACCATTCATTTTTTGTGAAACAAATAGAGTCAAAATCAATTTTTTTTTTCCATGGAGCCATGTGTTTTGGACTTACCGTAAGCGTTGCTGATGTTGGTTGTGGACCGGAAGCACACAGTGACCAAGACGCAAGCTATCATGAGCATGTAGTTCACCTCCGGCATGTAAACCTGGCCCTCGTACTTGGCCGACGTGTGAACCACCTTGACCCGTGGGAAGCAGCCCAAGCTCAGCGACTGTGAGATGATGGCGAACGCCCCCGAGATCATTGCCTGGCTCGCGATGATCGCTGCGGCAAGCGCAATCCCGAACATGGGCCAGTACAGCGGTCCTGCCCATCGATCAAGGCAGTCACGGAACATCGTCAAAGGTGGGCTCCTTTACACTGTCGGCAGGAGGCCTTATTATCTTTTGCGGGCTCATTTTAAGACATCGCATGCGATTTACCTTTGGGAGCTTAATTCGGGTCGATTTTCTAATTCTCAGTGATGGCAATCATACTAATCATTTTTCTTGGCTAGACCACACCTATTATGAAATTTAGATGAACTGTGGTATTTCAATTTTACATACCTGGGACTGAGTCATAGAAAGTGTTGGCATAACTTGTAGGGTTCTTCATGAGAAAAGCTGCTTGTCCGCTATATACGGTCACAAGTGTAGGAAATAAGATGAAAGAGCAGCTGATCTGCATCAATTGGACACCCCAACAATCAACCTCAACAATGGGAACACATGTGCTAGCACTAATTGATCTGCATCAATTAGTGCATAGGACTTAAATACATCGCCTGACGATAGTCTATATAAGAAAATGTTCAGTGGACACTTTTAATTATGTGGTTCATGAAAAAGAGAGAACTAAATTATGTGCGTTCGGATTGGGACCCCGAATTCGGCGAGCATGATTCAGAAATTTTGTGCTTTTGTTATTGGCATCATTTCCTCAATGGATGGAGTCATGAGGACAAAAAATTATAATCAAAACAAAATTGATTAACTGTTCTTAGATAAGTCAAAAGGAGCCTCCTTGTGTTGAAAGTTAAGGCAAAGGAAATTGTATCTACTTACTTGGATTGCTCGAACACTGAAATGACCCAGATCAGCAAACATGGCCTCAGTGCCTGATTCAATTCAACCATCCATATCAATGAGCTTTAAACTGTGACCTACATGTTTAAAGAAAAATAAAGCAAAAAAAAAAAAAACACGTGTGGACCTGTAATGCAGAGGAAGACGCCGCCGAGCGAGATCCAGGCTTCCTTGCCATTGCGTTTGAAGTAGTCGCCGATGTACTTAGGGTTGAAGGCACGCAATACACCGATGTCATACTTGATCAGGTTGAAGAGCCCTATCCCGATAAGGGACGTGAACCAAATTAAGATGATGGGCGCGAAGGAGAACCCGATGCGATCTGTCCCAAACCTCTGGACGCTGAAAAGGATTATCAGGATCGCCACCGATATCCACACCTGAGCATCTGCACGTCCATACATAAATTTACGTCCATCCATGAATTAGTATATGCGTGACAAAAAGAAGAGAGTTGTATATTGATTTTAGAACCACATTTGTATTTTCTATTTGCTAATAATATTTACCTGTGTTCAGTGAGTTGATCCCGCTCATTACTGAAAGAACTGCAGGAACCCAAAAGAAAGACAAAAGGACCAGAGATGTTATCTTAGCTTTCAAGATGTACAAAATATCTAGTTTATTTTGTGATAAAGGGTTGATGTTTCTTCCCAAAACCTTCGACACGACTAATCGGAAGTGTACATGTGCAGTACCCAAAGAAAAAAACAATTAAAGACACTTCCTCCTTAAAAAAGAGGAAACAGATTCTGTGGACTTTTGTTTTAACACGACGTTGTGAAATTATCGGTTTTGACCATGTCGAAGTCTGCATCGTAACATTGGCAAAAAAAGTCCCTATAGTGTTGTGCACTATTAGGAATCCTTGATATCATTTTTCAAATGATTTCCATATATAACGATTGAAATTTCATTCAACTGTGAGTACATGAAAACGAAAAATTGCCAAACATCTGTTGTGTTGTGCATAAAATGACGAGAAAGAATTCTTTGAAAGGATTTTAATAGATAAATAGTGAGAAAGGATGGCGATCTAAACTTGAAATACATGGAGTGAGAACACCGTCGCCAATGACCATCGAAGTGGCCATGATGGTCACGAGAAAAAGCATGATCTTGGCGCTCTTGCTGTTCTCGAGTGTGCCCTTGATCTTCTCAGACCGTCGCAGCTGGTTCGACGGAATGTCGAGCTTGTAGTTCGAAACTCCTCGGTCCTCCGGCTGCTGATTTGGGATCAGGCTCACGTTTATGTACCGACATATCAATGAGTACAACGCGAACGTCCCTCCTGCATGCAAGAATGAGGCACACTAGTTAGAATTGCGAAAATTAGTCTTTGGTCGCCAACAAAAAAAGAAGAAGGAAATACCTGAAAATAACATTGGCATGTGAACCTACAGAAAATGTTCATATGCTGAAAATTCTAGCATGTGAAGCATGATAGAGATATATGTGCGTACCGTCACCATTGTCATTGGCTAAGAGGACGATGAATATGTATTTGAGCATGGGGATGAGGATAATCGTGTAGATAATTAGCGACAGAACCCCAAGAATATCTTGAGGGTGCTTAATTCCCTTCGTGAATGTACTCGAATACACATAGAGTGGAGACGTCCCTATGTCACCGTATATCACTCCTATGCTCTGAAATGCTAAACTCATTGTCCTTTGCCAAGTCACCTATAATTAACTTATATCAGCAATTTAATCGAAAAAAAAAACAAGGGGAAAAAAGATTTTACCAAGTCCATCAATAGGAAAAACTAGAATCAATTTATCGTGCTTAGCTCATTATTATCATGTCATGTAGCCAATTGTTTCCGTAAAAATTATTTACCCCATCGTTCGTGTTTCTTGAATAGGTAAAAATAACGGAAAGATTAATAAGGAAAATGATTCCATGACAAAAACATGTAAATGATCTATCTCACTGCAGTTTCAAATTCAGAAAATGGAATTAATTAGCTGATGAAAAAACATTTACAGATGCAAAATTTGCAAAGAGCACCTTGGAGGAGTGGGCGTGGGACATGGAGACTCGACCAGCCTCCAGGTGGAGAGAGTCGACGCGGCGCAGCCTCGCCCACGAGACCTTCCGCTCCTTCATGTTCAGCTTCTCCGCCTCTCTCGCTTCCGTCGAGATCTCCGGTCCTCCTTCTGCCCCCGTCGCCATCGCCATCTGCTCAGTTTCTTTCTTCGATGTGAAGTGATGACTCCGCTCTTTATAGGGCCTCGGGGGTCAAGACGTTTTAACTGGATATTCTGCTGGAACAATCTTGCGGGGTGCTCGAATAGAAAATGCGGGTGATCTTTGAGGTTTGTTTATTCCGATAATTTCACATTGTATCCAGCCTGACGTTTTGCTTCGTATGTGGGGTTAAATATAAGGTATGAGAGTGTACAAAAGAATCAACAACCACTCATTCCGCTCGAAATTGGGCAGTTCCCAAGAGGTTCGGTCTGGTTCCGATTCCAGTCGGTGACGGGCAGCTTGGTTCTCGATTCAAGTATAAAACTGTCCACGCAGATCACCCGGACTAAATCAGTACTTTTATGTTTATACATACATAAGATACATACGTACATATGTACAAAGAGAAGAGAGGACCTGCTGCTCGCAGGTACAGAAAAAAAAAAACAAAAAAAAAAAAACAAAAACAAAAAAGGTTGTGTAAAAAGGAGAGCGGACGGATCTGTAATGGGCATTGCTTCCCTTAAAATCGCTATGTACAGTAAACAAGCTGCGACCAAAACTCAAGAAGCTCTTCTTCAACATCTTGCTCTTATTTACAGGAGCGCATGGGATCACATTAACATCTATCAATGACTCGAAAAACTCAAGCTTTGTTAGACGTCACGAATCTTTTTCACAATTCGCAATCAAACCCCCCTCATCATCCCTTCCGCGAATACGGTCCTTGTAACGCCCTCGGTGAGCACCGTTGGGCATCAGAAGGTTCACTGAGTGTATCATTACCTTATGTTTGGTCTTGCATGATGCAGATCTCAAACTTTATTATGTAGCGTATATGAGGTACTATCTAACTAGACCAGTTCCATAGACCCATCTTAAATCTAGACTGGATCGGCGTCCGATTTTCGGGTGAATTCATGGAAGCAATGGGCGGTTCTTGATCCTCATTTTACGGAATTAGTCCTCAGCAGCGGTTCTTGATTTCAGGATGGGAACCACCTATCCTAGAACTAATCACCCCTAATAAGATGTCTTTTCAAGGTGGCTTAGGTTTGGTCGCGTCGGTAAGTCATACACCCAGTTGTCGCTTTCCAAGGTAGTTGAGATACGTTTCTGTAATGGTTTTCCATGAGCCGGCCCTCTGAACTTATTTATTTACAAATGTCATTTTTATTAGGTCCTTTTTTTTTAACTTTATTTAAGGGGCTTTTTCCAATAATGCAATGCATTCGCCTCTATTTTTAACATACATAAATATGGCCCGTTGAGGAAAAGTGCAAGCGGATCACAGCAAAGACTAGAGGTAATTAACTATGGTTGCCTGAGCTGCACGCTAGGATCATTAGTGGTTTTATAAGAAATAACATCCCACTAATCGCCAGACGATGTCAAGCGCACAGCACAGCGCTGCATTTTGACTTTCAATCCACGTTGTATTTTAATAGCACAAATTATAGTAACAGAATTCAATATGATATTGGAGTTAGATCTACTTATAAGTTTTAAACTTTCACTACTTGAATTAAATTACATGTGGAGGCGCTTACTCCAAAAAAAATAAATCATCAAAGTACAACAAAGCATTATTTTTTAGAGAGAAGGACACCAAAAGTACCTTAACTTATGTACGACGCGCACTTTAATGCCATAACTTATCACTGGTTCACCGGCTTACTTAAGTGCCAAAATTAGAGAAAAACGATCACTGAAGTGTATTCGGCAAAAAAATTCAACTAGAGAAATTATGTGGCTTTTATAATTAAATATTTTATCTAAGGTGACATTTTTTAGTAGTAACATATTTACTTTTTAAAACGATTGACACTGAAGTAATCATTTTTTTTAAATGATTGGCACTGAAGTGATCATGTCTTAACTTGATATACGAGTTGTTTATGGTTTTCTTTTTTTTTTCTTTTTTTTTTGCATTGAAATGATCATTTTTTTACAACGATTGGTATTGAAATGATCACTTCTTAACTTACTATGCGATGTTGTTTAGAGATTATATGTTGATTGAGCATGTCGGTAAGCTCCATAGGATCGAAAAATTAATAAAATATTGCCAAGTTAAATTTATGGCGACTCATGTCAAAGTTGTCGCTTAAGTGATTTTTTTTTTTAAAGTGGTAATTAAGTGAGCTAGCGAAAAGTTGAAACATTAAATTGAGCACCGTAGACAAGTTAAGGTACTTTTAGTGTTTTTCCCCCCATTTTTTTTTATTTTTATATAAAGAGAACCACTCTTTCACCCTAAGTATTTGATACGCAAACTTTTCAACCTTTTTTCACTATACCCTATCCAATTTCAAGTTGAGAGGTATTCTTAATATTTTAAAATATCATCCGTTACTTTTTAATAATATAGGCCTTTCTTTTTTTCGGTTGTATAGCGGATCAAATACTGTCCAAGCCTACTTCGGGCAATTGACTGTTCCATCTCCCAGTGACGGTCTTAAGGTTGTGGCATTCCCGTTAATTTAGTGCATTCGAGATTTTACTTATGGAGTGCTCTTAATAGGACTCGAACATATCACCATAAAAATGCATACTGAGGATAATCAGAAACGCCCGTCTTTTTCTGAACCAAAAAAACAAGAGGGCCCTAAACTGCTTTCCGGCTCCTCATACGAGGGAACATAATTTTGTCAACGATGCAAAATCCTTCAGGTTTTAATAGGATACCTAGGTGTATATTCCCACGTTCCACACAGTAATTATTTAATACTCCTTAGGAGAATACGTTGGCCAATCTTGTTTGACTTAATGAAAGGGACATCTAAGAATAGTATCACGAAAAATTCTTCTTAATACGACAACATGTACTCCCTATATACTCCCGCGGCCTGCTCTTTGTATGATATCATGTGACATTAGGGTGTGCAACAAAATCGGTTCTAACTGGGAGTAGGACCGAATCAGCCAAAAAATAGGTCTGGTCTGGGAACAGGTTTCAAATTTTTGGAACTAGTTGTAACCAATCTGGGAACAACAAGTTTCAAGTAAACACCCGCCTAAGAACCGTATCAAAACAGCATTATTTAGGAACCGGTTTCAAAACCGATTTTATAAGTTAAAAAACCAAAATCCTAATTTCTTTTTCTCCTAAACTCTAACCATAACACTCTTTTGTCCTTTGTCCTTCTTCAAAACTCCTCTCCAATCTTTCCTCTTTCCCTAAATTTTTATGGATGAATGAAGAATAGAGTTTTATAATTTATGTTTTATGTTACATGTTTAAATTTTTTTATCGTTTATAACTATACATGACTACGTATTCATCTCATGAATTGTTGTTTCTGGTGGATTAGTTGTTCATCTTTTACTTTGAATCATTTTATTACTCATAACTTCATATGATTTTGCTGTAAAAAAATGAACCAACAAAATGAACAAAAAAACAAAAACGAGTTCTTAGATAGACCTTGGAACCAGACAAAAAAAAAAAAAAGGATAGGTTCTAAAACCAGTTCCAAGCAAAAATGATAAGTTTTAGAAACTGAGAACCGGTTACAATAGGTTAAGTTCTAGGTTCCAACTGGAACATATTCACTCTAGAACCGATCATCCCTATGTGACATGAGGGTTCTACCCACCAATTTTTTATTTTTATTTTTGAGGGTGACCTTTGTATAACTTTTGTGAAATGGCATGGCCAACTTTTATTACGTACCTCAGAGTATGACCCCTTGGAGGCAGATTCGTTGTTCAAGCATTTGATTTGAATGTGACAATTCCTATATTTAAATCACACCGTACCTATCGAGGTAATCTTAGAGATTGCTCTTGTCACTTTGTTATGAAGGCTTACCTAGTACAAGTTGATCAGGTATATTTGCATGCAATATTAAAGGATGAGGATTAGTGTTACCGTATAAGGATAAGGTTTTTGTAATCTAATTTCCTAAACCAATCACTTTATCTTTGACAAGATCAAGTAATTTTGTCTTGGGGGGGGGGGGTGGAAATGGCACCAAAACCTCATAAAATTCCATAAAGAAAAATTGTCCAAAAAGTCATAAATTCCATAAGTTTAGGACTGTTTGGACACTTAACCCAATTTCAAGGTGGTACACGTTTACCTCTGAACTTTCAGCCGTTATATAAAACTACCCCTGAATTTTGGATTTACTACAACCATCATCCCTCCATTTATTTTTTTATTTTTATTTTTTTGTTAGCACATGCCTAATATGCGATTTCTCAATGGTAAAACTACAATACTCAGTGATTTTTTTTTAGTCATTTGGCTTTCCATCTATATCTTAATTTGACTATAATAAATTTCTTTTATTTTTTTCTAGTATAGTACGCATATCTTTTTATTTAGTCTTATTTCATAGTTTTCTCAATTGTATAAATTATGTTGTAGTATGTAGAAAATTACAAGAGTTCCTCAATGTGCTATGCCTTTGGCCCTAGTGCTATTAAATGGCTACCTAATCGAAGATGTAAGGAAAAGAAATTACTTTCACATTTCAATAATAACACATAGCATGGCCAGTGTCCACATTAATAACTTCCGGTCTAAAATGATCAGATAGACTCCATTAACAAAACATGAAAAAATTTATGACCATATTGACATATTGAAATGTTTGGAACTGAATTGCCACAAGTATAATTGGTTTAGAAATTTTTTGATATTTTCCTCTTGTTAATATTATTGATATTCTTCTTCTTCTTATTATTGTATTTGCTGTCTAAAGATCGCTCCATCTTTGTCTTCCTTTTCTCTTTTATTTATGTAATCGTGATAAGTATCGTGAGCTCAAACTCTACATGAAATTGAACGAGTTAAGAGTTAATCAAGAGCAGTCGCATAGCCAAGGTCAAATTACTCGCAATAACTTGAATCAGTTTCATCCTAAGATAACTTTGCTCTTACTACTTCCTACCCTTAGATTTTGGCGTCCACATAAACTTTTTCAAAAAGAAAAAGACTTAGAAAAAAAGGTAATCATAGAGCTCAAAATAATAACAGGGATTAATCGAGGAAGACTACTTTTATCAAGAAAACCCAAATGGCCCTTACAATGAAATTGTTTAGAGATCTGCTTCAAATCATTTTTAACAATGAAATTTCTATGCATATTTCTGTGAATGTCAGTATCTGTAAATAATTTAGCAAGTATTTGCTTGCTTATTCTTCATTGTGTATGTTACATACTTCCGAATCGATTTTCTGTGACATTCTATTTTCAATGTAAATTAAACCCTGCATGAATATAGAGTTTTTCTTTCTATTAATGCTAAAAAATCAGCCAATCTTGAATTTCATTGTGCAAGATGAAAGGGAAAATTGTCCAAGAAGTCCTAAATCTATTGCACTTTTGCCAATTTAATCTTAAACTTTTTAATTATACCAATTGAATTCTAAATCTTCTCACGTTTTGCCAATTAAGTCAATCCATCCAATTTTGGCTAGAAATCGTTGACATGGATGCTGTCGTCCTGCATGGCACATCAAGGGCTAATGTTGACAATTTTTTTTATAATATTTTTTTTTTCTTCCCTTCATCTTCTAGCCAATCGTCAGGCTTCGGTGATTTCCAATTAAAATTGACCATATAGATTTAATTGACAATACATGAAAAGATGTAGAACTCAATTGACACAATTAAAATATTTAGGACTAAATTGGTAAATGTGTAATATATTTAAAACTTTTCAGACAATTTTCCCTAAGGTGAAATTAATATCAAAGACATATTTGTGACTAATTATAACAAAAACACATTTCCAATCGAGGGATATTAGCATATCACGGGGGCATTTGACTGATGAAATCTAGGGGCGAGAAACATATATAGCCGCAAACGACGGTAATTCATTTTAGTCCGGACCTGGTCCAGGGGTAGCGTGGTTTTCTCCTTTATTTTTATTTGTTATAAGAAATAGCTTATTGTAGTAGAAATTTTAATATTCTAGACATTAATTAACGAACATACTTTTTTTGATCAGTCCTACTTTATTCCTACTCTACACTCACTCTCAGACTTTTGCTCTGCCTTTTGTAGGGCGTGGGAGTCGAAACCCACTCCTGAAACTTACGCATCCCCACCCTAATTCCTCATGAGAAGGTGGGGATTTGAACCCCCCCCACCTTCCCTTTCCATGTTGGAAGGATGGCCACTGGGGCGAATCCCAATGGTTATTAACGAGCATACTGTACCAGGCATAGAAGTTTTTACCCAAGCTCCTCAGTGAATTAAAAATAGTGCGACAAAGTTGCAGATATTGCATATGACCTTCACTTTTGATATACAAATCTTGAGAAATAGCAATTATTTATTGATATACAAATCTTGCCTATCTACTTTTTAGCTTTATTCTTTAGGAAAAATGGTTATCCAATACCTTTTTAATACATAATTAGGATTTCTTAACACACCGCGATAGGTGGAAGTGAAAATTAGATTTTTTACATACAAGTGTAAAATTAAATATGCAGTCAAGTCCAAACTCAATTATAGAAAGTCAGGTTATGACAAGACAAGCATTATAAGATAGGGAAAAAGCCATCAAAACCAAAACTTTACCAAAACTAACAAAATTACCTCAATTTTTTTTTTGTGACATGAAAAACCCAAAACTTTGCTATTGTGATACATTTATCCCAAACTTTTTTTGTGATACAAAAAATCTTGAACTTGTATCTATGTGACACATTTACTCTAAACTATAGGGCATTTTTGTCTTTTACTTTTTTTTAAAAAAATTCTTCTTTTTTCTTCTTCTTCTTCTCTCTTCCCTCTGCCAGCCATGGCAGATGGAAGCCGGACTTAGATGAGGGAGACCCTTGCCGGCATTGGGCGAGGGGTGCCAAATTTGGCGAGGGCAACCTTGCATTGGGCTAGGGCTGTCCTCACTTGGGTTGGCGAGGGCAACACCCAGGTGAGGGCTACCCTCACCTGACGTCGACGAGGGCCGCCCTCACTTGAGTCCAGCTTCCCTCCACCATGGCCGGCGGACGAAAGAGAGAAGAAGAACAAAGGAAGAAAGGAAAAATAAGACGAAAATGCCCTTGGTCATAGAGTTTGAGGTAAATGTATCACGGTTATTAAAGTTTGGGATTTTTCATGTCACAAAAAAAAATTGGGTAAATTTGTCACTTTGGGCAAAGTTTGAGAGTTTTGGTAGCTTTTTCCCTAAAAGATAATGACATAACACTTTCAAAATTCCAATTTTGAGTATCTTTTATATAACCCAATTTATGTGCTAAAAATTACAAATTTCATTAATTGATGAAATAAAACTTATTTGATAACTTTAATTAGTATTGACTAAGCAAACTCCAGTAAGTCAACAATTGATGTAATGTGGTAAGTAAGGGAGTGGTTATTGAATTCATTCAACAGAAAAATAATTGATGATGATACTAGAACTTTTTGACAAATATCCTTGTTCTATGTTTGGTATGAAATTAATAATATGCAATTGTCAATTTTCAGTTCTTGTCTACAAATTTTTATTTTTCTTAGCATTTAAGTTAATCAACATTTAAAAATGAATACTTTTACTAATTTTCCAATTTTATCAGAAGAGCACATCCTGACAAGAGAGAGAGAGAGAGAGAGAGAGAGAGAGAGAGAGAGAGGGGTGTAGATTCTAATTGTTGAAAATATGTCTTGAATTTGAGTATGAATAGAAATTTTATTAATACAAGAAAGTTTCCTGTTTTGAATATGTTTTTTAGCTGAACGATTTCTTAATTGAAGGAAGTTTTCTAAAGAAGAGTTTTTCACTGAACGATTTCTTAATTGAAGGAAGTTTTCTAAAGAAGAATTTTCTATTTTGTGTTGAACTCTTGTATATATATAGGAAAAATTCCAAATAATAGCTTGAAGTGCCCTCGTTTTCTTTAACAATAACTTAAAGTGAACCTTTCTAATAAGGGTTTAAAGTGCTTTCATTTTCTCAAATAAAGATCTGAATGAATCTTGTTTCAAATAAAAATCTGAAGTGTCATATTAGTCTAAAAAAAGAATCTAACCTTACCAGCTCATTGAGTGCATTTCCGTCATTTAGCCATTTTATTTTCTTTCCTTTTCTTCTTTTCTTCCTTTTGTCTAATTTTTTCTTTCCTTAAAAAAACTCAAAAAGAAAAAAGAAAAAATTAAAACTTAAAAAAAAACAATTGATAAAAAAAAATTGACTACCTCATGCCTATAGCCACCATCCAATGCCAATGGGGGTGGCAGCCATCACCAGCGATCGTCTCCCAAATCTAAGTAGCCCAAAGGATCTCCTTAGCCATGGCCACAAGCGGGGGAGGGTTGTTAGCCATCCGTGTGCATTTTTTTAAAAATTTAGCTTTTTTTTTTCCTTTTTCGGTTTGTCTTTTTTTGAAAAGAAAAGAAATAGAAAAAAGGAAAAAATAAAGAAAAAAAGGAAAGAAAATTTTAAAAGTAAATGATGAAAACACCTTTTAAGAGGTCAAGCCCTTCTTTGATATTAATAAGATACTTTATGTCTTTATTTAAAATAAATTTCACTTTTAATATTTATTTACGCAATGCTTGTGGTTGACAATTGACCAAAGCAAAGTAGATTAATTATTATAAACGTCTGACAGCAAACTTCATCAAATCGCTAGATAGTCGTAGCAATCATTGTGGGTTTTAAATCAGGCCTCAAAAGTGAGCCTCCATGCGCCACTGGACAGGCGAGTTGAAATTCGGAATTCACAGAACATGGATGGACACTGGATCGTCATATGCCATGCCTCGTTGACTTTTAGGCCAAGGAAAGGTCGTGACATGTGGTGCCTTACCCATTTGTACTTAAATTGAAGTTTAGGGAGGACGCCAAAAGTGCTCTACTTGTCTAGGGCACTCACTTTAATATCATAACCATTCGTCGGCTTCCTTAAGTGCCAAAATCGAAAAAAAAAATGACCACTTAATTACCCTCGACGAAAAATTCAGGCTATTAAATTTATTTGATTTTTATAATTAAAAATTTTATTTGATGTAGCATTTTTTGACACTGTAGTGATTACTCTTTAACAACGATTGACATGAAAGTAATCATTTTTAGTCACGTAGGATTGAGAAATTAATAAAATATTACTACATTAGATTTCCAACAACTCTGATTGGAGTTGATACTTAAGTGATCATTTTTTTAAAAAGTGATACTTAAGTAAGCCAGTAAAAAGTTGTGACATTAAAGTGAGCACTCCATACAAGTTAAAACACTTATAGTGTTCTTCTTCCTTAAAGTATCTATATTTAACTATATAGTCGTTTAGGTGAAAAAAGAAACCTAGATGGTCCCACAACTCCTCACTTTAATTGAGGATAATTTATTTCGCGAAAATTAATAATTTAAAACTTGTTTTCTTAAAATAATCGTTTGTACAGTTTGAAATAATAAGTCAATAAAAAATGTTTCATTATCAACAATAATTTATGACATAATAATTTTGACAACAATAAAAAAAAAGATTTTGTTCATTCATTTTTATAAATGTTATAAGAGATTTTTTTGGAAATATTTACGGGATTATTTAATTTCCGTAAAATAGATGCACCCTAAGTGATAATTAGAGTTACATTAGCATCTCAAATAAAGTTGGCGTGAATTAAAAGAGAACTTCATAACAATGAAGGATGATAAGAAGAAGAAATGCCCATCTTATTTTAAGATTTAACAGTTTAAATTGCAAAGTCAGATAAAAAATCATATTTTGATATAGAATTTTTGTTGGGATCAATTTTTCTTTACAAGCTCAAATTTTAGACATATTCTCAACGATCTCCAATTTGATTCAACTTTTCAGTCAAGTCACAATCAACTCAAAGGAACTTGATCATTGCTACTCTTCAACAGCACCTCATAAGCTTAACCACCATGTAGATCTTTCATCGCCACCCTATGCTTGAACTTCCCAATTAAGAAGGTTTCGTTCGTTTTGTGGTAAATAACTTTCAGAAAATATTTTTTGGATTTTTCGATATTCATTTCACGGAAAATGAATTGATTAAAGAAAACATTTTTCATGAAATAAAAAAGGTCCTCTAAAATAGGAGAAATGTTTTCCACTAAGAAATAGGAAAACATTTTCCATACTTTCTTTCACCTTATACTTTCCTTCATTAAGTACCCTTTCCTTTTATTTTATTTTTTAAAAAGCACCTTTTAATAATTTTTTATACCTTTTTCTTTTTCTTCTTCATTGGCCAGTGGCCAACCACTATAATAGCTAACGGCTGGCCACTATAGGGGACAACAATTGATCACAAGCAAGCTGAAGCCTCGCTCGATGATGGCAAGCTCAAGCTTTGCTAGATCCAACCACTTAGGTAAGGCTTGAGCCCCGCCCAACTCGCTTGACCGACCTCATCAAATCGAGCCACCTGGGCGAGGCTTGGCCGGATCTAGCAAGTCCGAGTTTGGTTGCGTCAGGCGAGCTTGGCCTCACCGGCTCGTGGCGAGGCTCCCGGTCACTTGTGGCCGATGATTGGCTTAGAAGAGAAAGAAAAGGAAAAAAAAATAAAGGAAAAAAAATAAAAAGAATAAAAGTGATTTTAAAAAAATATAATAATAAAATCATTGAAATGGGTGCATAGAGGAAAATATTTTATTTATCAAACAGCAAAAAATATTTTTTAATTCATTTTCTTTAAAAAATATTTTTTTTAAAGTCATTTTTTTGCAAAACAAACCGAGCTTAAATAAGTCTTATTCACCATTTGGAAAAAGTTTATAATAGCACGATTCTCCCGTGTCTAAGGGCGCGTTTGGTTGTGTTTCTGTTTAAAAATTGTTCCAGGGAACAGAAATAGAAAAAAGTATTTCTGTTCCGGGGAACAATTTTTGAACAAAAATACGCGTTTGGTAAACTTGTTCCGGGAATAAAAAATAAACATAAACATGTTTGGTAAATTTGAATAATTTTTTTATTTCTTTTATTTTTTCTATTTTTTTCTTTTTCATTTTTTTTTCTTCTTTTGGCCGGTCGCCGGCCAAGGCCTTGGCCGGCGACCGGCCGGCGAGGGCCGAGCTCGCCCAGCGGCGGGCGAGGCGCGGCCTCGCCGGGCCACCGCCAGGCGAGGCCGAGGCTCGCCGGCCGCTGGGCGAGCTCGGCCTCGCCGGCCTGGGCGAGCTCGAGGCCGGATCTGGGCGAGATCGAGCTCGCCCAGGCCGGCGCGAGGTCGGCCTCGCCTTGATCCGGCGAGGCCGAGCTCGCCCAGCGGCGGGCGAGGCGCGGCCTCGCCGGGCCACCGCCAGGCGAGGCCGAGGCTCGCCGGCCGCTGGGCGAGCTCGGCCTCGCCGGATCTGGGCGAGATCGAGCTCGCCCAGGCCGGCGCGAGGTCGGCCTCGCCATGGCTGGGCGAGCTCGAGCTCGCCCAGATCCGGCGAGGCCGACCTCGCCCAGCGGCCGGCGAGCCTCGGCCTCGCCGAGCCACCGCCAGGTCGGCGTCGCCTGGCGGTGGCTCGGCGAGGCCGAGGCTCGCCGGCCGCTGGGCCAGGTCGGCCTCGCCGGATCTGGGCGAGCTCGAGCTCGCCCAGCCATGGCGAGGCCGACCCTCGCCCAGCTACGGCGAGCCTCGGCCTCGCCGGGGGACGGCGAGCGTCGGCCTCGCCGGGGGCCGGCGAGCCTCGCCGTGGCTGGGCGAGGCCGCCGGCCCTCGTCGGCCGGTTGCCGGCCATGGCCGAGGCCGGCGACCGGCCAAAGAAAGAAGAACAAAAAATAAGAGAAAAAAGAAAAAAAAAAGTGTTTCTGATTTGTGTTCCAGAAACAAGAAACACAAAATTTGTGTTTCTTGTTTCTGTTTCTTTTTTGTTCCTGGGAACAAAAGAACAAAAAAGGAACAGAAACGCACACAAACGCGTTTCTGTTCCTTTTTTGTTCCCAGGAACAAAAAAACAGAAATTTCTGTTCCTGGGAACAGAAATAGGGTGCAACCATGCAGGCCCTAATTTACAAGCATCATTGTCACCGAAACAACAAAAATTATGTCTTTTTTTTTTTTTTTTAACACTAGCCAAAGATTTTCAAGTGAATTCGGGAAAAAATAAAATAAAACAGAAGATTTTTCAGTGTACAGAAAATGAACTCGATGCATCTAGAAGTTCCCGAGGTGCCTTCTTCTCTGCTTCGATCAGAAGCGGTTTGACCACCGTCAACGACCACCCGCTCTCGAGCACAAGAGTCCTCCACCGCCGTCTTCTCCGCCGAAGTCGGAAGGAGGAAACCACCGGCGACGCCTCCTCGCGTTGCTCGCGCCGAGAGGAATGGCGTCGCGGAAGGAGACCGACGTCTCGGACATCGAAGACGGAGACGGTCTCGAGGAGGAGCCGGGCGAGGTGATCGATTCGGCGCCTCCGATGAAGGTCGGCGAGGAGAGGCCGCTCGGCCGCACCGGCCTCGCGAAGAAGCTCCTCCGGCGCGGCCGCGGCTGGGAGACGCCCGAGCTCGGCGACGAAGCCGCCGGTACTCCTCTCCCGCCTCTCGCATTCTTTCGCGCGTGTTTGTGTGAAGTCGTCGTCGTCGTCGTTTGACCAGTTCGCTAAATATCCTCCGTTGGATTTGGTTCTGGAATGCGAGTGCAGTTCATTTCGTGGCGACTCTGACTGATGGGACTCGGTTCGATTCCAGCAGAGATAGGGATGAACCTCTGACGCTGAAGCTTGGTCAGGGTGAGGTTTTTCGCGTGATGTTTTGGCTTGCCTTGCGCTAGTTATTCATTTGGCGGCGAAGAATTTGTTCCGGTTCCGGTATGAATTTGTTTTCGTCTGTTTCGAAGGTCAATTGGTTTCTGGTTTGGACCATGGGATTATAACAATGAAGGAAGGGGAATGTGCCTTGTTCACCGTGCCTCCTGAGCTGGGCTATGGAGCTGTGGGCCGCGAGGGCGTTCCTCCAAATGCGGCTGTGAGGTTCGAAGTCGAGCTCATTTCGTGGATCAGAGTGGTGGATATCTGTAAAGATGGGGGGATTGTGAAAAAGATTTTGGTAAAAGGAGAGAGGAATGAGCAACCTAGCGATCTAGATGAAGTCTTGGGTAAGTTATTCTCCTTGTTTGGGTTAAATGAGATTTAGTCCGCCAGCCAGTAAGCCCCCTTGCCAGACAGACTTGTCTGGTGAAAGGTGAACAACTACATTTGAATGCAGAAGATAAAATGTGCCTCTTTTGTCATGAATTGCAGTGAAATATCGAGTGGCTTTGCCAGATGGTACCATTATTGCTGAAGCACCCGAAGAAGGATTCGAATTTTATGTAAAAGATGGTTAGTTTCTGATTAGAAAGTCTTACAGCTGCAGATTACGGTTGTCTTTGCTAAACCTTACATAGTACAAAGGAGTAATCTAATCTGCTTCTTTCAGGTCATCTTTGTCCAGCATTTTCAAAAGCAGTGATGACCATGAAAAAGGGAGAAAGGGTTAAATTGCTCATTCAACCTCAGTGTATGTATCCAGATGATATTAACACACTTACTGTGTTGGGTTTCAAGGTTTCATTTTACTGAATGTCTCTTGTGATGTTTATCTTTGTGCAGTTAATAAACTTCCTTTGAAACTTCTTTTAGATAAAACACGTGTAAATTTAAGTTAGACTTTTCAATGTCAGTTTACACTCGCTATGTATTTCATCAGTATTAGAAGAATTCCTTTAATTAGTTCAAATGGATTGTGTGAGATATATCATCACCAGCAGTTAGTGGAAAATTTTCTGATATGATGGTAACTTTTCTGTTGATGTCACACCAAGCTTCATGAAATGCATATTATATATTGGGTTTGGTTTTCTGACTCATAAAAAAATTGCTTCTCATTATAATATCGTTGTAAATGTTATTGACAAATTTGCTGGTAGGATGTGGTCATAACAATTGTCACTTATATACATACAGCCCCATGGATTATCTAAGACTTCACTCTCAACCTCAGCTATCAGGATGAGCATCATTATAAGTTCACTTTTAATGTGTGGTTGCAACTTTTGTATGTCATAAGGTGCTTAACATTATCTTTACTGGAAAGATTGAAGAGACTAAGTTACATCTAGGGAAAGGAGAAAAGGCAAGTAATATTTGATAGATTCTGTTGTCATGGAAGACCATATGTAAGGTGCACTTAGACAGGTTTAAGTGTTTTGACAAGCGTAGATCTAGGACTTAATATCAAAGGTGGAATCACACTCAGATGAACGCTTTATTTGTACTTGTTGGAAGATGGGGGTGGGGCAAAGGTTTATTCTTATTATCTCCTGTGTGATGTGATGATTTATCTTGCTGTCAATTGAGTTGAAGATGCAGGCTGACTGCTCCATTAAAAAATGGCTGTACTTTCAATGCCACTGATGTTGTCTCAATCAAGCAGTATTTTGGAAGTACATTGTGATCCTTACTGCATCATCAAATTATGGACCTCCTATTTTGCTTCTCATAATGGCTATATGATTTGATAAGAAAATTTCCAATACATTTCCCACCAAAACTTTGAAAGTCAACAAATCATCTGCAGTGTGGTTTTGTACTTTAATCAGTTTCTCTATTGCAGATGCTTTTGGGGACAAAAAATTTGGTAACAGTGACCAGCTACATAATGTTCCTCCAAATTCTATCCTCGATGTTGACTTGGAATTGGTATCTTTCAAGCCTGTTATTGATGTCACTGGCGATGGAAAGGTACTCAAGAAGATCCTGAAAGAGGGGGAAGGAGCATTTACAGCAAATGAGGGTGCAGCTGTTACTAGTAAGCATTCCTATTCTTGGTTTGACTTTTTGTGAAGGCTATGGGATTTGACTCTCTGAACTAAGTTGGATAACTTGAGTGGTGGAAAATGCCTTTTCATTTGTCGCATTGCTAATTTGAAAGTTATGCAGTTAGCTATGCAGCTAGGCTAGAGGATGGGACTGTATTTGAAAAGAAAGGCCTAGATGGCGAGCAACCTCTGAACTTTGTCACAGATGAAGGTAAGTCAGATAATCTTACAGCTTCGATATTCTATTATTAATTGGAATTACTTTATATGACTTGAGAAGTCAGATACATTATCTTATTGTTTTTTGCCTAACGCTGTGTTCAGAGCAAGTGATTGCTGGTTTAGATCATGCATCGGCAACCATGAAGAAAGGGGAGCTGGCTATGGTGACGATAAATCATGAATATGGGTTTGGAAGTGTAGAAGTTGAACAAGATCTCGCCATTGTTCCTCCATGTTCCGATCTAATCTATGAAGTTGAAATGCTGGATTTCATTAAGGTAATGGAAGAATCCGTGAATTTTTTTTTTTTTTTTTGGTAGGATTAAAGAATGATATCTTCTTGTGGACATTCTCATTTGTGTACTAAATCACGAGACCAGTTCTTTTTTCTCTTCCCACCCGATGTTAACCTGCACACTACCCCTCCCTATGTAATTTTGCCCAGCTTGAAAAGTTGATTTTTGCTTTGGCCTGTGACCCAAATTCACCACCTTTTTTCACGATAGAACTGTGAAGAGTAGAGAGTTATTTGTGAATTAGGTTTTTGTTAAGCAGTGTAAGAATCAAATCCCCAGTGGCCTCTATTTAGTAACCACTCTGTTCCCTACTTATAAAAGATTCCTCTCCACACACAAACTGTAATTTGTGCTTTTCTTGGTATGAATGACAAAACTTCCCCAAAGTTTTCCATCTTCTATAGCAACTAATGACCGGGATTACAAGGATTAATGTAAAGAACAAGATATTCTGCTTATATCAAACTTAATGAAATTTATTAGGATAAACTTTCCAAAACACAACTTAACTGAAGATTGTTAGAATTGCTTTCATGTTGATTCATGACGTATTTTGTTGTGCCTTCGGTTGATAAATTTTTTCTGAATGAACCCTAGAGTTCTTGTTGCTATTCTTTTCACGGTTTTCCTTGCAGTAGTTTCAGTAATATTTTCGCATATACAGTTTTTGGAGGTATCAGTACAAGATTTTTGTCATCTAGTTATTGGACAGTCATTTGCTCGACACTTTTAATTAACGCAAGTACAAATTGTTCTCTCTTGTGCCCTTTTGCCATGAATTTTCTGAAGGAGAGAGCCCCTTGGGAGATGAATAATAGTGAGAGAATTGAGGAAGCTGGGAGGAAGAAAGAAGAAGGCAATTTGCTGTTCAAAGCTGGGAAGCTTCGACGAGCAGGAAAAAAATATGATAAGGTAGCTACTGGGATGTACTGCCTAATTGAAATATGCTAAATTTTATTTCAGTCACTCAAAGTCTGATTATTTTCCTGTGACCATAGGCTGCTGACTATGTCGGTGAGGATGGTTCCTTTGGGGATGATGAGCAAAAGCTAGTCAAAGCATTGAGAGTTGCGTGCTGGCTAAATGCTGCTGCTTGTAGTCTGAAGCTAAATAATTTCCAGGAAGCAATTAGGCTTTGTTCAAAGGTGAAGTGCAGAAGATCCCATGATCATTTGCTGGATGTAGTAAACATGTAATTTTTTTCTATTTCACAAAAAGTAAGTTTGAGTGAAAATTTTGAAGTCAAGGCCTTATTTATGTTTTTCAGCATTTTATGGAAGGTTATGTGTGTTGTTCGCTTCTGGTTTTGTGCATGTGAAGGCAGCATCTGAATGGTGAATAAGTAGGCAATGAACCAGCTGAAGTGTAATTTTCTTCTTAAATTTCATGGGGAAGTAAGCTTGAGAATGAAAATTTTGAAGTCAAGTCCTTAGTATGTTTTACAACATTTCATGGAAGGTTATGTGTGTTGTTTGCTTCTGGTTTTGTGCATGTGAAAGCACATCTGAATGGTAAATTATCAGGCAATGAACCAGATGAAGTGAGCTGTGTCATTTTTATATCGTAGCAGTTTTGTTCTGCTAATGCAACCATGAATAACTTGCTTTGCCTTTAAAATTACATGGCAGGGTGATGATTACTGATGAGTATCTGGTTTATTCCCTTTCTTTTTGGAATTTAGGTACTGGATTATGAGTTCTATAATGTGAAAGCATTGTACAGGAGGGCGCAAGCTTATATGGAGACTGCGGATCTGGTCTCAGCTGAACTAGACATCAGGAAAGCTCTAGATATTGATCCTGTTAACAGGTGAACAGTTATTCTAATTATTCGTTTGTTTGCTGTTTAGCAAAACAAAAAGTAATTCTTGCTTTGCTGGATTGTGATGGTAAATGACAATGAGAAACACATGCCCAACAATGAAATGAATGTCCTGGCACAATCACAGTCAAAAAAGGTTATTTGGCCTTTTGACTGGTATTTTAATTTTAAGAAAAGACTCTTTCTCTCTCTTACACACACAGCAGAAAGGTAACTAGTAGAACCAAAGACAAGTTTGTAGTTGGGCCATGAGTGGAGAAATGAGCATTAAGCATATGGATAACATTCCAGCATTAAATTTTGGCTTCCATTGTGAGCTTTTGACACTTATACTGGAATGCACTTCTGTAAGGGAGGTGAAAATGCTAGAGAGAAGCTTGAAACAACTTCAAGCCGAGAGCAATAGGAGAGATGCCAAGGTTTACAGCAACATGTTTGCATGGATGACGAAGGACACCTCCAAGAGTATTAAGGTTAGTTGTCTAATCTTTGAGATAGGCTTCAATTTTAATATTGTTTTAAAGACTTCATGTCATCTGCTGGAGAGTATGTGATTAACCTTGCGAAATAACAATTATTCGGTGGTACTTTCATTGTGTGATCGTGGTTTTCTGAAGTGACAGATTTTTTTTTTTTTGGCCACAAAACAGCATCTGTTTTGCCTTTTCAAATGGTGGTCGAGGTCCAGTACCTTGCCATCCATTTACTTTTCTTTAGTCATCTGAGGAATTAACGGTATTACGACATCAGTTTGTTTAGGTTTTAGCAAATATCTGACTACATCTGATTGGTGTTGGGACTTTTATTCAATGTTCTGGCAGAAACTTAAGGTCGAGAAACCAGAGAAGAGCAAAGATGAGGAAGAGAATATGGCTGCAATGGATATGGAAAAGACTGCTGATAGTTCTGTGCCTGTTGAGACTAGAACAGTGGTTGATTCGACATTAAATACCTTTTCGTGAAAAATGTATATGAGTATATACATATGTCAAAATCATTAATCTTTTGCTGTGACAAGAACAAAGAAATCATAATCAATACAGGTAAAGAGGGAAAGCAGAACGTACAAACTTTGACCAAGTATGACAATGATACTGCAAATCTTGTTCGGCTGCTCCTATGCACAAACGATTGCTAGTTTAAGTGGAGGAGGGATCATGCGAAATAAGTGCATTCTGAATGTTACAGAGTACTGTCTCTGTGTCTTTTCTGCTGAGCAGGTGGAGAAGATGCTTGGGAAGCATTGGACAATAGGAGTGATGTTCCTCGATGGGAAAGCCAGGTATTTCTTTTTCCTCAATTAAAATAACACAGAAAGTTAAAACTGGAGATTTGAATGCAAACCTACAGAACTCCAGGGGACCAGTTGATCGGGTTCTGTTGGTGGTTAAGCGTCTGATAAACACTTGGTAGATCTCATGTTGAAGCCAGAGTCTCTCAATTAGTGTGATCTTGATAGCTACTGCCGCCACTCTGAGTTGACCTTTGGCTGATGCACGTGGATGGGCTGTCGATGTGCTTTCATGAAGATTACTTGAGTCGAGAGGATCAAATACTTACAAAAAAGCATACTATGTATATTCACTGGTTTAATGGTGAAAGCATGATTGAGTACTTTGGCGACACTTCGTAATTAGCAACGAGGGGTGGGGAACAAGGGGGGATGAACGAGACATTAGCAATGAAGTATAGTAGATTGAAAAATAATCTTGCTTATCATAAATGTATCACCTGTTCAATCAATACTTTCTTGCCGGGACGTTAAGGAAACTGGCTTCAAAGTTTGGACGTGGAAAAATTGTGGATTGTCATGATGTCGAGATTGGTTGATATACTCAATGATGAATATAAAACAGAAGGATTCAGCAGCTTTCGAGACATGACTCGTCCGGATGTTTCCAACCAAATAATTCCTAGTTGGAAAACATCCCTAAAATGATTTTGAAGTTAATAGAACTTGTCTGAGTATTTTCATGAATTTGATAAAGAGTGTGGTCGCACTATATTAGTATCGAAATGGAAAAAGATTCAAAGGCTGTTTTGGTGGAGAATTCAGCGACGACCGGGGGATCTACACTCAGAGGAAGAAAGTGTAGAGTAGTGTAAAACGTACAGGCAAGCTGTAGGATTGCAGAAGCAACGGAGTGACGGACCATGTCGATCCAGACTTTCCATCTATAGATTGCTGGATTGTCAAAATCAGAAGACGAAGCTCATACCCATGTACTGTAGATATCGGAGTATATTGCAGCCCAAAAATCAGAGACTAATTCCATCTGGAGATTGATGAATCGAAGTGTTCAAAACTTGCCTTACAGAAGATCTGTCTGGCTGGCTAGATTAGTTGAAGGTTCGACGCTTGATTGTGGGGAATTTCCATGAGATTTACCAATAGACGGACAGACCGCTAGTAAATCCAAGCTTATAGTTCCAAGTTTGGAGGCCTATAGGAAGTTCCAGGGACGAGCAAAGCTGAGTTAGCGAATAATTGCTTGAAACCGAGAAACTGAAGTATTTTACAGGGTGTTCTGGAGTTCGTCTCTATATTACTACGTTATAGTCAAATAATTGGGGTTCCAATGAGTTAGCAAAAGTGTCGAGCCCATTGGTAGACACGAGAAATGGTCGTACCAAGAGAGAGAGAGAGAGCATTTGTCTAGGTGAGAGACAAAGTGCGCGACGGGCTCTTTGTAAATACTACGAAGCGTAGCTTATAGTTTGATGAGAATGAGTTTACTGTTCTGTACGTATAAAGGCGTGAAACGATTATTGGAGGGTCCGATGGTTCTTAGTCTGATTGTAAAAGGAGTCAGGCCCAACATGCCGGAACATCTCTACCAAGAAACAAGAATGCAATAAATAGTTAGTCCCACAATCATATATGGGGAAGAAATAAAGAAATAATTAAAACAGAAAACTTATTTAAAAATGTCCACATTAGTTCTGGTTGAGCCACATAGGACGGCTGGTGTTCACCTTAGTGATTTCTGACCTAAATTGGTTAGATGGATTAAATTGATACTAATGCTAAAATGTTTAAAGCTAAATTGGTCCAATTGAATAGTGTAGGATTGAATTAATACTAATAAAATAGATTTATGATTTTTTTTGTACTTTTCCCCTTAATAGCATGTGCACAAAATGAGTGCAGTTGAGATGAAAATACTACATTGGATGTGCGGGCACACGAAAATAGACAAAATTAAAAATGAAGCTATTAAGAAAACTGCTAGGTGTCGCCCCGATTAAGGATAAGACGAGAGAAGATGGTTTGGGATTTTTTTAACAAAGTCATCAAATGCTCTAGTGAGGCGATGTGAATAAGAATTGGATTTATTGGTCAAAACCGGTAGGAAAATGCCTAGGGGGATGTGGAAGGAGACGATAAGGGAAGAAATGAAACGATTGGAGCTCACAGAAAAATGAAGCTATCAAGAAAAAATGGTAGGTGCTGCCCTGCCCCAATTGAGGAAAAGATGGGAGAAGGCCATCTGAAATGGTTGAGCCATGATGAACAAAAAGCCTTCAAATGCTCCAATGAAGAGATGCGAACTGAGATGTATTCGTATTCATTGGTTAAAAAGGGAAAGGAGATGCCTAACAGAACGTGAAAGGAGACGATAGGAAAAGATCTAAAACATTTAAAATTTGAGGAGAAACCAAGGACTAGGGCCATCAAATAGATGGATCAGGTCGAAAATGGTTCAACACATATTAATTCATTTAACCCGTTTTAACCTAAATTTATGCAATGTAAATTTAATGAGCATACCCAACCTAAATTATCAAAATACATTAATCATCTAAGAAAAATATTTTTTAGAAAAATGGTCATATTTTTCAATGTTTGATTGAAACGTGAAAACATATTAGAAGGCATTTTCCGTTGTTTGGTAAGGAAAGCCATAAGTTGACAAGGCTCCACCTCACTCGACGCCAGCGAGCTCAGGCCTTGCCCGAGGTCACCAGAAGTTGGTGAGGCGCTGGCAACCTCAGGCAAGGCTCAAGCCTCCCTTGAAATTGCTAGACGTCAATGAGGCTCTAGCAACTTTAGACGAGGCTCGAGCCTCGCCCAAGTTGCTAGATTGATGTCGGGCAAGCTTGGCGAGCTCACCTGTGGCTGGCTGCCGTTTATCGCCGTAGTCGGCGATAGGCCAATGAAGAAAAAAAAGAAAAAGAAAGAAAAGGAAAAAAGAAGGAAAAGAAAAAGAAGAGGATATTGAAAAGGAATGGGTCCGGTTAAGTTATGAATGGGTTATAAATAGATTTGTGATAAATCTATTTATGACCCATTTTTCAATTTGGCTCCATTATAATAAACCCATTTCCAACTCATATTAAAGTTTCAGCAGTCTATTAAATGTGGGTTAAAATATGACTCATTAACCCATTTTGTCATCCTTACCAGGAACCGATTTTATTTATTTTTCCCAGGTTACCAAGAACCGATTGAGTACACAATAATGTGATAGGATTCATGTATTTGACGCCACTCAATAGGACAAGGCGTGGTGGTCGTCGGCGTCATCCGCTTGCGATACCCACGCGGGTAGAGCGAATAGTCTTTCTTCTTTTGTTTTATCACTGGAAGTGTTGGACCCATTGTACTAATTCTCATAGATCACGAATCTTTTTACTAGTGGTATTTGTCAAAACATAAAATAAAATTGTAGAGACAAAACGAAGAATCTAATCCGCGACTCAGAAATTTGATGAATGTAATGGAGTTTTTATTATTTGAACCATGTCACGAAAAAGCTCCATTATTACCACCCTCTATATTAATTAAGAAAAAAAATGCTTTACCAAACGCTTAGTAACGTCAATCTACTTCGATAATAATTTTGTAATTTGCTTTTAATTTAGATGTTGTTGATATCTAAAAGTGCCCGATATTTAGTTATTATCGATATGCGATGATCATTTAGAAGTAACAAAAGTAGACTTGACAACTTCATATGCAACCGTCAAAATTAAAGAAGAAAAAGGAAAAAGAATGAAGAATATACTATCCGGGCATATTTGATCATCCATGGAGGAAGCTGATTTAATGTATTGAAGATTGGTCGATATTATATTCAGTTGATGACTTGGATGAAAGTGTTAGCACATGTCAACTAGTGGAGAATGATGGTAGATTATTTTACCAAAGTGGTTGATAATGTGTTAATTAAGGAGCAGATGATTGATTCATAAGATTGCATCTAAGGTTCAGGCACGTGTAAATCCATTAAGGAGATCGTGGAGAATGAGGTTGCTATTTTGAAGAGAATTTGACAACGTGGGAAAAGAACAACTCCTTAGAGATAATGCTATTATTTTGAAGGAAATTGACAACGTGCGAAATAAGAACTCCTTGGAGATAAGGCTATTGTTTTGAAGGGAGTTGACAATTTGGGAATATGGGACCATTGTTTTCGGAAGGGTTAAACTACAATTCAATCACTAAGAAACTGCTCCCAGACGGTTATGATAGAAAGTCTATAAATACCAAGTTTTATCAATTGGAAAGGACCCATTAACAATCAAAATGTAATGTTTTATGATCTTTACTTTCCTGCACTTTATTTTTTTCTTAGTTATAGTTTTCCAATTTGTGTTGTCAATTAGATTCCAACACGTATTTTTATCCCAATGTTTCATCATCGATTCAATTCTGGTGAGCATTTCGATCATGGGTGTCATGCCGTCGATTAAATTTCGAGATTACATCTTGTCGCGTTGTCGAGCTTTGTCGTCGATTAAATTCAGACATTGTTCGTACATGTGCGTTGCTATGAAATTAATTGTATTTTTAAGCCTTGTTGTTGATTGAATTCTAGGGGTGTGCAAAAGAACCGGGACCCGCCTAAAATCGGACCGGAATTGCTCAGAACTAGTGGTTCTTAAGGGAACCGGTCCGGTTCCCGGTTCCAATTTATGGGAATCGGTGGGTATCAGTTCGGTTCCCCGTTCCATGGGCGGATCCGCCCACCCGGACCGGACCAATTATATAATAATAATATATTAATTTTTAATATTAAAATAAATTTCGAAATTACTAATTAGCAAACCTAAAATTTAGGGCTCCATCTCCTCTCACGGCTTCCATATTTTTAAGCTGCCTTTCAGCAACTCAACAAATGGCTCATTTAAATGATACTTCCGGGACTCACATAGGACATTGTATTCAAGAATATGTGAAGTACCGGTGGAATTGTTTTTTTTTTTTTTTTTTTTGTAAAAGAATTCAATAAAGCAAATGTTGTAAGAGATTGAGCAATGTTACGGGATAAAGGAAAAGACGATCTACATATGACAATTATCCAGAACTTTGAACTTAAAGAATATTTTAGATTTCCACTGAAATGATTCAAAAAAAGAAAAAAAAAAACCTATTTCTCTTCTTTGGTAGTGTTTTCCAATAAAATATCCTTTATTAAGCCAGTTCGATTTAAAGAAAAATATTACTCGATATGAAGAGTACTCACAACGAGATTTGGAAAACGATATTATTATTGGTGAGATCGGTTCCATGGATCCACTCGGGAACTGGACCGAACCGGCAGTTCGGTTCTCGGGTGGATCCATGCAACTAACAGGTGGATCTCGGTTCTAATTTTTTGGAACTGGTCCTTAGCGGGCGGTTCCTAGTTCTAGGTCAGGAACCATCCACTCGGACCATGCACACCCCTATTGAATTCCGGCACGGTTTATATGTACAATTTGGTTTGAAGTTCGAAATAAAAGTTTGTAGTTATTTCTTGTTTACCTGGATATTTCTTGTCCAATGTCACCACAGAACCTGTCTCCACTCATCAAAATCTGAAGAACAACTTTTGGAAAAGATGTTTCATCATCGATTAGATTTCGGCGAAACAAATGGCATGCCTAGTAGGACCATTATGATTGATTTGAGGAGATATGATGGTGAGAATAAGATATCAAGTTGATCATGATAGTGCTAGCAGTGACAACTCTTCATCACAACCTAGTAATAATAAGGTGGGAAAGTCATCGATTGCACTATCGATAGCAAAACAAGAACAAGGTGGAGATGACACCTCACTAATGAGCAAAGAAGACAATTAGAGCCAAGCCCTATAATGTTGGCTTCCATGCGATGATTATCAAAGGAGCACAAGAATAAATCGATTAACTGCATGATAAAATATGTCATCGATGTGATCAAGCCAATTACCATCGATACTTCCCATGAAGAGATGAACGGGCTTGGAACATCGAGTCATTCAATTCAAGTGCAGGTAAGTCCTAATAATCTTGCATTTTTTTTTTTAGAGGTTGTGCCTGTCAGTAGAGGCATTTCACTTAATCTCATTCAAGTTAACTTTGGTGTTATCAATTATGGCAATAACAAGGGGGCATGTGATGAATCTTGGGTTTCCTAATTTAAAAGAATCGAATCATTAACGAATCATTCTATTCTTTTAGAAGGGGGCATATGTTGACAGCCAAAAGTGCCCGATATTTAGTTATTATCAAAATTCTATGATTGTTCAGAAGTAATAAAAGTGGTCTTGACAACCTCATATGCAACCATCAAAATTAACAACAACAAAAAAAGGGGAAAAGGAGTGGAGAGTATACTATCCAAGCATATTTGATCATTCATGGAGGAAGAAGATTTAATGGCTTGAAGATTGGTCGATATTACATGTAGTTGATGACTTGGATGAAAGTGTTAGCACATGTCAACTAGTGGCGAATGATGGCAGATTATTTCACCAAAGTTGTCGATAATGTGTTAACTAAGCAGCATATGATCGATTCAAAAGATTGCATCTAAGGTTTAGGCACGTGTAAATGCATTAAGGAGATCGCGGAGAATAGTCAGGTGAAAATGGAGAATGAGGTTGCTATTTTGAAGGGAATTGACAATGTGGGAAAAGAACAACTCCTTGGAGATAATGCTGCTATTTTGAAGGAAATTGACAACGTGGGAAATAAACAATTTCTTGGAGATAAGGCTACTATTTTGAAGGGAGTTGACAATGTGAGAATATGGGACCATAATTTTCGGAAGCGTCAAATTACAATTCAACCACGAAGAAACTACTCCTAGATAATTATTATAGAAAGCCTATAAATATCAAGTTCTATCAATTGGAAGAAGACCCCTCAACAATCAAAATATAATCTTTTATTATCTTTACTTTCCTGCACTTTATTTTTCCTTAGTTATAATTTTCTGATTCCTGTCGTCAATTAAATTCTGACATGTTATCTTTGTCCTAATGTTTCATCACTGATTCAATTTTGACGTGCATCTCTATTATGGTCTCTATTGTGGGTGTCGCGCCGTCAATTAAATTTCGACATTACATCTTGTTATGTTATCGAGCTTTGTTATCGATTAAATTCCGACATTGTTCATACACGTGCATTGCTGTGGAAATGGTTGTATTTTCAAGCCTTGTTGTTGATTGAATTCTAGCACTGGTTATATGTACAATTTGGTTCGAAGTTCAAAATAAGGTTGCAGTTATTTCTTATCTGCATGAATATTTCTTGTCCGAAGTCACCACAAAACCCGTCTCTTCTCACCAAAAGCCAAAGAACAACCTTTAGAAAAGATGTTTCGTCGTCGATTAGATTCTAGCGAAAGAAATGGCATGCCTGGTGGGACCGTTGTGGTTGATTTGAGGAGATATGATGGTGAGAATAAGAAATCAAATTGATCATGATAGTGCTGGCAATGACAACTCTTCATCACAACCTGGTAATAATAAGGCGGGAAAGTCATCAATTGCACTATCGATAGTGGAGCAAGAACAAGGCAAAGATGACAACTCGCCAATGAGTAGAGAAGACAATCAAAGCCAATCCCTATAATGTTGGCTGCCATGCGACCATTATTGAAGAAGCACAAGAATGAATCGATAAACTGCATGATAAAATATGTCATCGATGTGATCAAGCCAATTACCATCGATACTTCCCATGAAGAGATGAACGGGCTTGGAACATCGAGTCATTCAATTCAAGTGCAGGTAAGTCCTAATAATCTTGCATTTTTTTTTAGAGGTTGTGCCTGTCAGTAGAGGCATTTCACTTAATCTCATTCAAGTTGACTTTGGTGTTATCAATTATGGCGATAACAATGGGGCATGTGATGAATCTTGGGTTTCCTAATTTAAAAGAATCGAATCATTAACGAATCATTCTATTCTTTTAGAAGGGGGTATATGTTGACAGCCAAAAGTGCCCGATATTTAGTTATTATCAAAATGCTATGATTGTTCGGAAGTAATAAAAGTGGACTTGACAACCTCATATGCAACCATCAAAATTAACGAAAAAAAGAAGAAGGGAAAAGAGTGGAGAGTATACTATCCAAGCATATTTGATCATTCACGGAGGAAGCCTATTTAATGGCTTGAAGATTGGTCGATATACATGTAGTTGATGACTTGGATGAAAGTGTTAGCACATGTCAACTAGTGGCGAATGATGGCATATTATTTCACCAAAGTTGTCAATAATGTGTTAACTAAGCAACAGATGATCGATTCAAAAGATTGCATCTAAGGTTCAGGCACGTGTAAATGCATTAAGGAGATCGTGGAGAATAGTGATGTGAAAATGGAGAATGAGATTGCTATTTTGAAGGGAATTGACAATGTGGGAAAAGAACAACTCCTTGGAGATAATGCTGCTATTTTGAAGGAAATTGACAACGTGGGAAATAAACAATTTCTTGGAGATAAGGCTACTATTTTGAAGGGAGTTGACAATGTGAGAATATGGGACCATAATTTTCGGAAGCGTCAAATTACAATTCAACCACGAAGAAACTACTCCTCGATAATTATTATAGAAAGTCTATAAATATCAAGTTCTACCAATTGGAAGAAGACCCCTCAACAATCAAAATATAATCTTTTATTATCTTTACTTTCTTGCACTTTATTTTTCCTTAGTTATAATTTTCTGATTCGTGCCGTCAATTAAATTCCGACATGTATCTTTGTCCTAATGTTTCATCATTGATTCAATTTTGACGTGCATCTCTATTATGGTCTCTATTATGGGTGTTGCGCCGCCAATTAAATTTCGACATTACATCTTGCTATGTTATCGAGCTTTGTTATCGATTAAATTCCGACATTGTTCATACACGTGCATTGCTGTGGAAATGGTTGTATTTTCAAGCCTTGTTGTTGATTGAATTCTGGCACCTATTATATGTACAATTTGGTTCGAAGTTCAGAATAAGGTTGCAGTTATTTCTTGTCCACATGAATATTTCTTGTCCGAAGTCACCACAAAACCTGTCTCTTCTCATCAAAAGCCAAAGAACAACCTTTAGAAAAGATGTTTTGTCGTCGATTAGATTCCAGCGAAAGAAATGGCACGCCTGGTGGGACCGTTGTGGTTGATTTGAGGAGATATGATGGTCAGAATAAGAAATCAAATTGATCATGATAGTGCTGGCAATGACAACTCTTCATCACAACTTGGTAATATTAAGGCGGGAAAGTCATCGATTGCACTATCAATAGTGGAGCAAGAACAAGGCAAAGATGACAACTCACCAATGAGCAAAGAAGACAATCAAAGCCAATCCCTATAATGTTAGCTGCCATGCGACCATTATCGAAGAAGCACAAGAATGAATCGATAAATTGCATGATAAAAATATCTCATTGAAGTGATCAAGCCAATTACCATCAATAACCCCTATGAAGTGATGAACAAGCTTGGAACATCGAGTCCTTTAATTCAAGTGTAGGCAAGTCCTAATAATCTTGTCACTTAATCTTGTTAAAGTTGACTTTGGTAATATCAATTATGGTGATAACAAGGGGGCATGTGATAACTCTTGGGTTTCCTAATTTAAAAGAATCAAATCATTAACAAATCATTATATTCTTTTAAAATGGGGCATACGTTGACATCCACAAGTGTTCGATATTTAGTTATTATCGATATGTGATGATCATTCAAAAGTAACAAAAGTGGACTCGATAACATCATATGCAACCATCAAAATTAACGAAAAAAAGGGGGAAAGAGTGAAGAGTATACTATTAAGGCATATTTGATCATCCGTGGAGGAAGTCAATTTAATGGATTGAAGATCGGTCGATATATATGCAGTTGATGACTTGGATGAAAGTGTTAGCACATGTCAACTAGTGGCAAATGATGACAGATCATTTTACCAAAGTTGTCGATAATAGATTAACTAAGGAGTAGATGATTGATTTAGAAGATTGCATCTAACGTTCAAGCACGTGTAAATCCATTAAGGAGATATAGGAGAATAGTTAGGTGAAAATGGAGAATGAGGTTACTATTTTTAAGGGAATCGACAATGTGGGAAAAAACAAACTTGGAGATAAGGCTGCTATTTTCAAGAGAATTGACAACGTGAGAAATAAACAACTCCTTGGAGATAAGGCTATTTGGAGTTGACAATGTCAAAATATGGGACCATTTTTTTTTGGAAGCGTCAAACTATAATTCAACTTTATGATAGATAGTCTATAAATACCAAGTTTTATCAGTTAGAAGAGGAATCCTCAACAATCAAAATGTAAGCTTTTATTATCTTTATTTCCTGCACTTTAATTTTCTTTAATTATAGTTTTCCGATTCGCATCGTCGATTAAATTCCGAGATGTATTTTATCCCGATGTTTTGTTATCGATTCAATTCCGACGTGCATCTCTATCATAAGTGTCATGCCGTTGATTAAATTCCGACATTACATCTTTGTACGTTATTGAGTTTTGTCGTCGATTAAATTCCGACATAGTTCGTACACATGCATTGCTGTGGAAATGATTGTATTTTCAAGTCTTGTTATTGATTGAATTTTGACACTGTTTGTGTGTATGATTTGGTTCAAAGTTGAAAATAAAGGTTTGCAGTTATTTCTTGTCCGCTTGGATATTTTTTGTTTGGAGTCACCACATAACTTGTTTCCTTTCATCAAAAATTGAAGAACAACTTTCGGAAAATATGTTTCGTCTTCAATTAGATTCTGACAAAACATATGTATATATAGTGTATAAAAGTGTCACTTTATATGAATGTGTACACAAATACAAGAGTGAGTAAATTGCTTTTTTTTTTCAAATCAGAAAAATCTTTAAAAGAAATTCTGAATTTCAACACTAATAGTAACATTAATGTACTTCCCCATCGATTCCATTGCTTAATTAGTTTATAAATGCTGATATATGATAGTTAATAAAACTAGTCTGGTCCGTTGAAACTGTAGTTTATTAAAAATCTTCTTTCATTTATAGAAATTTTACAAAACATATATTTGCCAAACCAAAGTTGTAGATAAAAATAATTGCACGTCAAACAGAAATTTCACTAATTAAATTTTTAGATAAATTAACATGAGAGGTCGATATAATATGCATGAGAGCGATGGTTCCTCAACTTTGGTTTAACATGTAATGTCTTCCTTTAACCTTTAATTTATTCAATGTAATCCATAAATTAATCTAATATACAATGCCGTCCCTAAAATTTTAATTATTTAATGTGGTTCCTAAACTTTTGGTGCATGTTCAATCTATTTCCTAAATTATATGAAAATATTTAATAGTATCCTTAAACTTGAATTAATACAATGACAACATCGAATATTTTTATATAGTCCAATAATTATATTCATTTTGTACATGGGCTTTGCTAGCATAATCATCTTTGGGCTATTATAAAATTAACAGATTGTTACGAGTTATAAATTATTGAAGGACTGAACCCTACATTAATTTATAATTATTTGA
This sequence comes from Eucalyptus rudis, assembly GCA_019915205.1. Classification (NCBI taxonomy): domain Eukaryota; kingdom Viridiplantae; phylum Streptophyta; class Magnoliopsida; order Myrtales; family Myrtaceae; genus Eucalyptus; species Eucalyptus rudis. The sequence goes on along the minus strand of JAHMTN010000021.1, from coordinate 179,977 downwards.
TGTTTAACTTTTTTATGATTCATAATAAACTGTTATCCCAAACCTTTTTCTTTGTACCCTGGACATTAAAAGATACTTTGGACTTATTCTTGAAGGGAAATTATTGCACAAGCAACATACACGTATTAAGAAGTCGAGAATGCACATGGCCCATGTTAAGGGAAGAAAATATTCAGCAAATATTTAGGGAATTTTTGTTGTTCTGTTATCATTTATATATTATTTCTTAGGCTATGTTTGGTCATTCGAATTTTTAATTATGATAGAACCGAATAGGATAGTATATGAAATCCAAGAAATTTTGCTATATTCTATCCCGATTGGTGATTGTAATAATAAAGTTGAATATATTCACATTATAGTACATATATTGTTTGGTAGAAATGCTTATATGAATCACAAATTTTACAAACAGAGATGGTAAAAATATCTTACGATACTCTTGTCTACTTTATTTTTTATTTTATTTTTAATTGTATTTTCTCTCTTTTTTAATTAATTTCTTTTTTATTTCTTTCTTCCCCTTCCATCGTTCTCTAATAAAATTTTATTAAATTGAAAATTGTACTAATATACCTACAATACCTAAACACCTAAAATAAGTGATAAATATATATTTATATATTGAATTTATAATACAATATAGAATTAAATTTGAATATATAAATAAAAATAAGATTAATTATTAAACTAAATTTGTATTTTTTGTTATTTTAAATTTCTTATATTATAATTCAAATATTATTTATATTGAAATATAATTTTAATTTTTTATTTTAATAAAAATGTTATTTGAGAAAAAAAAATCAATTATGAATATCAGAAATTATATCTATCTTTATCTCACCCCATTCATGGGATAATTTTATCTAGTATATATCTCTTTTATATCCGACTTTATCTTATCTTGAGTATGCCCCAAACACAAAATAAAATAAATTTTATTGCATCTTGAATGTTATTATAACTACTAAACACAACTTTAGAGTCAGAAAATATTTAGGGAATATTTGTTATTTTGTTAATTTTTGTATCTTAACTCTTAAATTCCTTTACATACATTGTATTTGCAACACAATTATGTACAGAAAAAAAAAGGAATACAATTTTATTCCCTAAAACCTAATTCTTCATTGAGTCTCACAGCTCTATCATGTATCTACTGCAATTGCAAAAGCTTCCTTTACATATATTGAAATTAATTATTTTTAAGGTGGTATCAGAGTATCTTTGGCGAAAGCCTCACCGATCCATGTCTGAAGAAACATTATCTTCTTCATTTGCATCGACGTGGCCATTAACGTCGTCATCAACCGTCTTGAGTCACCCCACTCTCATGTCACCGCCAAGTATTGGGGGAAGCTAATCTGGACGAACTTTCTGATTTGGAAAGCACAGATCTCGCCATATTTACGAGCTGCCCACTTGATTTCCATTATGGACGGCACCAAATCTCAACTGGAGGAGACTGTTGGGGAGATTGCATTACGTAGATGACCAACCAAACGTTAGAAAACCTAATTTCGAGAGTCTATAGCCTTGGTTTGGATCCACAACTCATCGACCACTCCGATAATTGCCCAATTGACAAGACACATTCGCGGCAAGTGCTTAGAAGTATCTTGCAGACTCGTATGCCACTCAAGCAATTGCTCGGGCGTTCGCTTTACGATTCCAGCTTCAATCACTCTTAAAAGGTCCGTGATTCGTCATGAAATTCTTACATAGGCCACTAGCCTCACGGACTAGTTAGCTACTATTGGTGAGCCTTTATCTATTAATAAATATCATACTCAATTGTTTCATGGTTTGCTGAATTTTAGGGTCTCGACACCGCAATTTCTGTTTTAACTCAAATGGAGTCTTTGACAAAGGGCCAACTTCATGCCTTTATTCTTAATCACGAGAGAAGGCTAGAGGTAGTGTCGGTAACAACTAATCAGCCCCCACCGGTGGCTTTTCGGACCGGCCAAGGATCGTTTCCTTCTCGATAGATCCCTCACGAGTCCAACAACTTCCATGTAGATTTTAATTAATCTGGGAATTTTTCTAGAACATCCTATGGGCATGGCTCACATTAAGAAACTGGAAATTGCGGGAGATGCCACAGTGGAGAAGGCCCATTTTGTTAGCTTTGTGGGGAGCAAGGCCATAAGGCCAATACATGTTACTGCTTTGTTGGATCAGTCCAATCCGCACAAGCCCACTTGACTAGTCCGGACTTACTGCCACAGTATTTGCCACCAACAAGTTCACCTTGTGCTCTCACATCTTTAGCGTGGTTTGTTGGTTCAAGTGCTAAGCATCACGTTATAGTCAATTCTGCAGGACTTACAAGTGTTACTCCATATTTAGGTCAAAATCAGCTTGTTGTGGGTGACAGCGTCTCCTCGCCGATCATGCACACATGTACACTCGTGTCCTCTTCTCCATCCTTTATATTTTGTCAAATTTTAGCCATACTTAGAATCACTAAAAACTTACTTTCCATGTCTCGGTTTGCTCTTGATAACTGTTGTGTTTTCCAATTCGTTTCAAACTCATTTATTGCCATGTCTATCAAAAATGGTGAGGAAATCCTCCGCGGCGTGCTTGACAATGGGCTTTACTACGTCACTTTTCCGTCTGGCCACTCTTCCACACTTTCTGCTTCAGTTGCTTCTCCCACTCTGTGGCATAATCGCTTGGGACATGCCTCCACTAATCGGCTTGTGCGTCTTCTCAATTCATCCAACATTAATTTTAGTAGTTCTTTATCTTCAGTCAATATGACGTGTGCTATGAATAAAAATCACCGCATAGTCATTATCCTACTTTGTCTAGGTCAAAACATCCTTTGGAATTGATTCATTTTGATAGTTGGGGTCCCTCTCCTGTTATTTCATTCAACAGCAATAAATACTATATTTGTTTTATTGATGATTTCTTGCATTTTACTTGGTTCCATTCATTCTCATCTCGCAGTCAATTTTGTTCCATTTTTAAAGCCTTTCACGAACTTGTCGAAAATCAACTTAACCGCATAATAAATTTATACAGTGCGACGGAGCACTCGAATATGTCACATCCACCGAATTTGTCCAATACATTAGAGAGCATGGCATTCGCCAACGGGTTTATTGTTCTTGTGCGCCCAATCAAAACTAGATTTTGGAACAAAAACATCAACATATAGTCAAAATTGGATTGACTCTTCTTCATCAAGGTTCTATTCCACTAGTGTTTTTGGAGTTTGCTTTAGAAACTACGGTTTGCTTGATTAACCGCACGCCAACATTGGTCATTGATAATATTTCACCTTGGAGGCTTGATTTCACACTAAACTTGATATTGCGCATTTACATATTTTTGGTTGTGTAGTGTATCCATTTCTTTGCCCTTACTCGCCCCGTAAGCTCACACTAAGATCCAAGGTTTGCATCTTTATGGGCTATCCTCGTAAAGGATATCGCTGCTATTGCCCCCAAGGATAAGCGTTTTTATGTTGTTGCGGATGCCATTTTTTGATGAGGCCACCTATCTTGTTGCCACGCTAAACTCTTGTCAAAATGCCTCAATGCCTCAACACCAACATGTGTGGAACTTTTTTGCCCTGCTGATTTGTCCCTATCATCCTCAACACCTACTGGACCACTCGAGTCTCCACGGGTTTCTCCACCAAATCCAGATGTTCTACTTGTTAATACCATAAAAAATGCAACTGAACTTGTTGAGGTACCACAAGAAACTCCTACCATGGTACTAGCATCATCTTCACATCTTATGACGACCTGTCTGTGAGATGGGACCATAGATCGTCGAACTTTTAATAGAAATCACACTTCGGCCCTTGTGGTTTACTCTAGTTTTCTTTTAAGAACCCCCTTATTTTTCCAAGGCTGCAAAGGATGAGAAATGGCAGCTTGCAATGCAGTTCGAATACAAATCACTAACGGAGAATCGCACATGGGATCTTGTTCTGTTTCCGCTCATGCTCGACCCATTGGATGCAAATGTGTGTATAAAATTAAATTTCGCTTCCACGGAAATATGGAACTATATAAAACAAGATTGGTCGCCAAGGGTTTTCATGAACAAGAGGATATCGATTACACCGAGATATTTAGTCCAGTGGCCAAGCCCGTTACACATGCGCACGGTCTTGTCTTTGGCATATTCTCAACATTAGTCCATTCAACAATTGGATATCTCTAATGCGCTCCTACACAGATTACTTGAGGAGGAAGTTTATATGACTCAACCGCAAAGTTTCGTTGGTGCGAGTTAGCTTGACTATGTTTGTTGCCTTCAACGCTCATTATATGGCCTTAAACAAGCATCTTCGACACTCGTTATATGACCTTAAACAAGCGTCTCGTGCTTGGTACACCCGCTTAAGCTCCTACTTGTGCGACTTGGGATTTGTCATATCCAAGACCGACACCACCTCGTTTGTCAAACAATTTCACCATTTACTTATTGGTGTACGTTGGTGTACATTGACGACATAGTTTTTATTGGTTCCCCAAATGCTCCATTACAAGATCTCATGCAACCCCTTCAATCAGAATTTGCTATCAAGGATTTAGGAGACATTCATTATTTTTTTGGGGATTAAACTGCTTCATACCAACAATGGTTCACATCTTCACCAGGGTCAAATTTTTTAGGAAAATACTAAAAAATGCTAATATGCAATCTGGCAAACCTACTGCCTACTCCTACCAATTCCATGGAACTAGACATAGTTGCTTCTCATGAGCCACTTGCGGACCCAATTCAATTTTGAAGCATTGTGGGAGAACTTCAATATCTCACTTTTACGCGGCCCGATATTGTATACGCGATGAATTCGGCTTGTCAACATCTTCACGCCCCCACTATGCCGAATGGTAGGCCAAGAAACTCCTTCTGCGTTACTTAGCTAGTACAGTCTCACATGGTCTTCTTTTTACTCGAGCGGCAGCCACTCAGCTCCATGCTTTTCTGACGCTAGTTGGGAGGGTGATCAGACGGACCATCGCTCCGTTGGTGGGTTATGCGTCTATCATTAATGAAATCTCGTATCTTGGTCATCTCGCAAACAATGAACTGTGGCTCGTTCCAGCACCGAAGCAGAATACAAATGTCTCGTGGATACCATAGTGGAGTTAATGTGGCTTGAATATCTTCTTTGAGATCTTCATGTGCAACCACCTGAGCCACCCACTCTTTGGTGCGATAACTTATATGCCATCTACTTATCCGCAAATCCCGTATTTTATGCCCAAACCAAACATGTGGAAATTGATTACCATTTCATTCGGAAACACATTACTCGGAAACAATTGGTAGTCCGCTACATTTCTACCAAAGAACAAACTACCAATATCTTCACTAAAGGCTTGCCTACCCGCTGGTTCCTACAATTGTGGTCCAAGCTAAAGGTTCACCCTCACCATTAGCTTGCGGGGATGTTAAAAGGAGAAAATATTCAACAAATATTTAGGGAATATTTGTTATTCTATTACCTTTTGTATCTTGTCTCTTGAAATCAGCAAATATTTAGGGAATATTTGTTATTCGGTTACCTTTTGTAACTTTTTTTTTAGAGTCCTTTATATAAATTGTATTTGTAACACAATTATGTACAGAAAACTAAAAAAAAAAACAAATTTTTATTCCTTGAAATCTAGTTCTTCGTTGAGTCTCACGTCTCCCTCATGTATCTATCGCAGTTACAGTAGCTTCCTTTACCTATATTGAGATTAATTATTTTTAAGTGTCCTTAAATTGACGTGGTTCCATACGAGTCTGACAAGGTCTGACAATCCACATATATTCTAAGGACGTGCTGTTTTCGTGGTTCTTTGTCGCTCGATAGAGCCAAGCGAGTGCAAAGGACGTGCCACGTTCAGAATTCTTGTGCGTGCATTTTCCTCCTCATGCTTCCCTCCTGTATCTGACTTTTGTCTTGCCATCTACATGTATCAAGAGAAAGTTTCAAGAACATGACTCCAAAATGCATAAGAAGCAGCCGAGCCAAACGGGTCTCTGTGTTTTTGATTCGATGACCAGTTGCTGTCACTTCTACGAACCACTTGTTTCGGCCTCAAGGGCGAATCAGTTCTCATCTTATTCTCGTCTTTTGTTCACGCTGACTCCATAATATCATCAGAGACGTCTCTCGGTAGTGCACGAGAGGAGAGGAGGCGGCGGTCAAGGCGTGCGCTCTCGGGAGTCTTAGGCTCCACCCTTTTGTTGTGGCTTTTCTTCTCCTGCAGGGTTTTGTCCAGCTCTGGTGTCGTGGCTCAAGGGTGGAGTTACTTCCTGGATTCGAAGGGCCTCTTCCGTTTAATCTCGAATTGGTTGTACCAAGAGTGAAAGCATTTGTCTAGGAGAGAGGCAAAGTGCGCGAGGGGCACTTTGTAAGCATTTGTCATAAAGTGACAGCAACTAGTCATCTAATGATTGAATTCGTATCAAGTCTAAATGTTTAGCATTAAATTGACACAACTAAAAAAAATTTATAATTATATTGACATCCGTGTAATAGGTTTACGACTTTTCTGATATTTTTTCTATGTGGTTCCATGTGAGTCTATCAAATATATTCTAAGGACGTTTCTTTATCACTCGATGGAGCCAAGCGAGTGCAAAGGCCGGGGCATGTTCAGAATTACTATTCGTGCATTTTCCTCCTCGTGCTTCCCTCCTATCTGCCTTTTGTCTTGGCATCTATAATGGCTATTCATCCGCTCGGTCCACATATGTATCAAGAGAAAGTTTCAAGGACGTAACTCCAAAATGCATAAGAAGCTGCCGAGCCAAAGGGGTCTTTGTGTTCTTGATTCGATGACCAGTTGCTGTCACTTCCACGGGCCACACATTTCGGCCTCAAGGGCGAATCGGTTCTTATCTTGTTCTCGTCTTTTGTCCACGCTGACTCCATTATATAGTCAGAGACGTCTCTCGGTGGTGCACGAGAGGAGAGGAGACAGCAGTCGTGGAGCGAAAGAGAATGGCCGTCTCCAATGGTGTCGCAATGCCGGGCGCTCTCGTGAGTCCTAGGCTTCGCCCTTTTGTTGTGGCTTTTCTTCTCCTGCAGGAGTGTGTCCAGCTCTCGTGTTGCGGCTCAAGACTGGCGTTCCTTCCTGGATTCGAAGGGCCTCTTCCGTTTCATCTTGAAACTGGGTGAGTGGGAGTCTAGTGCCGATCCACGAGGCTTTTGTTGATCATGCCTCTCTCGTCGCTCGGAACGATCTGATCCGATCCTCATGAACTAAACGCCAATGGTGTACTCGAGTGGGCGAGTGCTACTGTCGCCGTTGTCGATATAGAATTCCTGCGTTGCTTCGTAGACCTTTCATTACCGTCCCCACCAGACCAACACATGGAACCTCCATGCTCTAGGGGATCGTATGCTATTTACCATTAGTAATGACCCAACTACCCATCCCAATCCACATGAGCCAAGTACCTAAAGGAAGTATCGGGTGGTGCCAAACACACTTATGAATCATTCTCCATTCTCCTCCACTACAAGCCATGTAGACTACGCCCCAAAATGAGTATTCAAGTGATGACATCTAAAGTTCGGAGTGATTGGTTTCAAGGTGGGTCGACTTGGAAACTAATATCTGGAACATACCCTATAGCCTATAGGTCCCGGTTTTGAAAGACTGGAACAAGGAACCAAATGAATTATACCTGGAAACAACTCAGAACCGAACCAGCCAGTATCACATAATTGATATTATACATTATTTGTTTTGGCTTATTATTGGTAAAGTCTTATTAGTTGAGGGGTCTTCGATACCTGCTCCAAGTTGGAGGCTTGGATTCACTTTTCCTTTGCATCTCCCTAAATGTTTTTCGATAAGGTGTATAAGACCGATTCGAGACAGGTACAAAGAACCGGGCAAGTTCTTCCCGACTCGGTCGCTCACCCTATTTCGAATGTCGTCTCTACTTGTGAATTGTTATTTACTGTCTCCCTTCCCGTGAATAAATTCGGTCTCACATAAAAGCACTCATATGTGTCTAAAGTTTTTTTCTTGATCATTTTTTATGATTGATTCTCCTTAGGTAGGTGAAACTTGCATATAAACCATCACATTAATTTCGTGGATCGAGTAACACATAAGCCATATTCAAGTGAGATCGCTGAGCATATGGAGTTCTTTTTATGAGGTGTCAGAATTAGAATTGAGTAATTGAGTCGCTTTAACCTGAGAACTGAACTAAATTGACGTTACCCAACCGGTCAAAATTTCCGTTGAATGGGTCCTTTTTTAGAAATATTGTGAGGTGCAATTAAGAAGAATGAAATCCACAACCTCTAGTTTGAAGTAGGCACACAAGGCCACTCAATTAACAAGACTTTACTAATTATAGGCTAAAAAAGTATCATCTAATATCAATTTTGTGATTTTATAAAATAAATCCAGTTCTTGATCCACCTATACAGTAGGTTCGAGGTTTTAGTCTCGAAAATCACACAAGTTTGAACTGTCAAACTTCTGTCATGAGTTTAACCCACACGTCCACGTTGATCCTTTAATTAGTACAACAACCCCATGGATTATCTCTGAATTTTTATACCACCCAATAGTTTTACATTTTCAAGAAAAATGGGGTTTATGATGCTTAAAATGGGTCAAATTCATCATTCATCGAGCAACACTAAGCATAGTAAAATTAGTCTACAAAATGAATATACCAAGTGATGTGGTAGGCTGCAATGAACATGTAAACAAGTGAGCCTCATTCGACACTTATAACAATCTGCCACATCACTTAATATGTCAACCACGTATTATTAGTGTACATAACATTTCTTCTATTTGTGCAATGTTATCGAAATTATGCTGTTCATATTTCTCATTCGATCGACATGCCTCTATCAAGCTCCCAACGTTGGCTTCATTAAGCCTATCGCTATGCCAGAAAGCTTAAAGGGTAACGGGTGCAGACTTGATCAATATGAGGTGCTTTCCCCATTGAATCAGGTATGTGGCTGTGGGTGAATCAGAGGAAATTCAACTCTTCTACTACTTTGTGGAATCGGAGAGAAATTCTAAGGAAGATGCTCTCTTTCTTTGGCTAACCGGCGGTCCAGGTTGCTCCGCTTTGTCCGGTCTCATCTATGAAATCGGTGAGAATGAGGGAGCTGCATATCTCGTTCACTTGTATAGCTGCACCGATTTTCTCCTTGTCTACCACATGGTGATCACTCACTCTTGCAGGTCCGCTAAATTTCAATATAAAGGCGTATGACAGGAGCTTGCCGGAGTTCGTTCTCAATCCATATTCATGGACAAAAGTAATGGCACATCATGAGTTAACCAGACTTAATTTATATCAGATGATGATACTACATTGTATTTTGTTGAGACAATTGTGATCGAAACTAATAGTTGGGATTCTCAGGCATCCAGCATTATATTTGTCGATTCACCTGTTGGGACTGGATTCTCGTATGCAGAAAACCCGCTTGCTTATGAGACTGGAGATTTCAGACAAGTGCAACATCTCCATCAGTTCTTGAGGAGGGTATGCTCAGAGAATTCTGATCTAAATAGGAGCTACAGTCCGTGTACCATGAGTTTGATGCATTACTCGACTTCAGATGATTTAATGAGATAACTAACTTGCTCATATAATTCTGGGGAAATTGCAGTGGTTGATTAGTCATCCTGAGTTCATCTCAAATCCCGTTTACATTGGCGGAGACTCGTATTCGGGATTAACCCTCCCAATCCTTGTTCAAGAGATTATGGATGGTAATTGACAATTGTTTTAGCACATCTTATTGAAAGGACCATTGTATTATTCATCGCAATTGTTCAGTTTCCATTTACACTTGTTTAAGCGGTTGTGTAGTAGTCATTTTAGAGATGAAGGCCTAGAAACTGAAGGACTTGTTAAAATTTGAGATTGATTCAAAGGCAGAACTCAATGATCTGCACCAGATCCCGATAGCTCCCAACTTCCTCCGTCCATTATTCAAAAATTTCGAAGGATGTTTGTATAACCATGCGCTTTTAGTGGTGAGAACATTTTACCAATCAAGTCAAAGGTATTGATACCTAATGATTTCCGACAAATAGCAGCTGACATGGAATGGCCAAGATTCTAAATCAAAAGCTCAAATTTGGTCAGAAAAGAAGAATCCTACAGCTGAAATCAGTGTTAGCTAGGTTGATGTGAATTCGAATATTCAAGCACTCAAACAGTAGAGTGACAAGCAAAATGCTACTGGCTTTCATTGTCATTTTCCATGGCCTCGCAGGAAACGATGAAGGCCAAAGTCCAGCTATAAACATCCAGGTTTGTAAATGTATAATGATTGGCACACTGAACCAAGAAAGAGAAGTTAGCTCAACTTTCTGCTTGACTAAATGTTAGTTTCTTCTAAATGGATGCAGGGTTACGTACTCGGTAATCCGTTGACCGACCCAGCTTTTGACCAAAATGCGCCAGTACTGTTTGCTCATGGAATGGGGCTCATCTCGGACGAGCTCTACGAGGTGACTTAGTGTTTTCCCTACATAAAATGATCCAATTAGATTCTGCTTATGGCCCCGTAGGGGTGGAGGATCTTACTGAACATTGAGACGAACAAAATTTGTCCACCGCAGTCACTGAAGAGGACTTGTAAAGGGCATTATCAATTTTCCGAGTCCAGTGATGCGGATTGTATGAACGATCTTATGGCTTTCCATCAGGTACCCCATGCTGATGAAAAGTGATTTGATTTCAGTTGATGTAGATAGCCCACGCATCCTCTACATCTTATATTTAAACCTCTTTGGTGTTTACCAAGATGATACTTCATCCATGTACTGCCTTTCACCTTCACAGTGCACTTCAGGACTTCAAACCGCCCATATCCTGGAACCTCTGTGTGGATATGCATCGCTGAAGCCTGAGGAGATGTTCGGAGACAGGAGATCTCTTCTTGAGAATTTCTTCCTTGTCCGTGAACCCACCGATCTCGATTTAGGCTGTCGGGTAGCTTGTCCTACATCCATTCTCCTTGTTCTTTTATAGATTGTGGATTGCTCAAAGGATGTTCTAACTTAAAAGCAAAAAGCTTATAAATGTGCCATCTGAAGCTCTTGCAGACTCAACTCGAATCTGCAATTTATTCTTTTATCCCTTCTGTTCGTTCTATCATCCACCTACTAGCGCATCACCAGAAGACCAAGAAATCAACTCAAAGCTGCAATCTCGTTTTCTTTAGTTTTTGCATGCCATTACCTCCCAACTTTTGGCAGACTCATCTCTCTGTTCATGTAAGTGCAGACTTATGGATACAGGCTTTCTTATAGTTGGACCAATGACGACAATGTCCGGGAGGCTCTTCACATAAGAAAGGTAAAAGAACTGAAATGAAGAACCGTGAACTTACCCACAAATAGTCGATGCAAGATCAATGAAGCATGAACTTAATTGCAGGGGAGCATTGGGGACTGGCAAAGGTGCAACGATGGATTGAACTATACAAATGACATTTTGAGCACTCTGCAATACCACGCAAAGCTCAGTGCAAAAGGCTGTCGTTCTCTAATTTACAGGTCAGTCCAACTTGATGATTCAACATCAATCTATTTTAGCTTCTCTTTGTATTAGAGGTTATGGATAGATCCGGAATATTCTTATGTGCCTTGACAGTGGAGATCATGACATGATTGTACCATTTATGGGTACTCAAGCATGGATAAGATCGCTGAACTATTCCATCGTCGACGACTGGCGATCGTGGATGGTCCGAGGTCAAGTTGCTGGGTAAGCTAGAATTGAATCCGGAATAGCTAGTCATTATTAAAGCTACCTAAATGGTGTTCCTGAATGAATTGGGATTATGCAGTTACACGAGGACTTATTCGAATGGAATGACATTCGCAACTGTTAAGGCAAGAACCCTGACGCACTCTTTAGTTTCTAAGCTAAGTCGTGATAGAACTGAATGCTTGCTATGCTTGGGTTAATCTGCAGGGTGGAGGGCACACAGCTCCTGAGTATAAGCCTGAAGAATGTTTTGCTATGTTTGAAAGGTGGATATCACGGGAGCCACTCTAGAGGACTCGAGCCCGAATGCGAACAGCTTTCACAGTCATCATTGGCCCTCCTTTCCCTTTACAGAACTCATTGCCTACGCAACTAGGAGCAAACAGCATTAACTTAGTCATTTAAAAGCATCTACGAAAAGTATTCATTCATGCTTACTGGCTTCCAGACTGGGCACCAAATTATATTATCGTCATTTATTGATAGCAGACAACTAGATTTAATGCGGGCCACCTCCAGCAACTTCATGTTCATGGCGCAAAGAGATAATTTCACTGCAAGTTGAACAAAACTCTCTTCTCATCCTATCCACGAGTCGCATAACCAATTCATGCATTTGTTTACCTTCTAGCAGATAGTTTGTGTAATGCTCCACTTGTCCTCTCACTTCAGTCTCATGTCCATCCAGTCAACGAAACGGGGCAGTACAGCAAATACATGATCAAAAGCTTAACTTCCCAGGAAAATATTATGCAAAAGTTCCTCTGACTGAACAGAGAACGAGTCTAACAGAACCACGGACCAATTTATGTCATAAATTTATAAATGACCGGAAGAAAACTCACGTTACAACATATAGCGTTCACAGATTAACCAGTAATGTCACAACAGATTCACCCGTATCCAACGCTTCAGTTCTCCAGCCAGTAATTGCATTCTTGAATTCTCTAAAATAGATATACCAGATTCAAGCACTCAGTTCCCCTAGTTATTATTGAGAAAACATCTTAATATATGTTGGAGTTGACAAAACAATCCATAAATCCTCACAAGCTTGATATATGCAAGTGTTGTTATTGACTCATATGATACCCGCATAAAAGGAACTTGTGTGCGAAGTGAAAAGATTCGAAATAGTTGGAAGAATATACGTGAACAAGTCTTGAAGAATTGGGAGTTGATAAAAACTTGGAGGTACTAAGGTGAACAGTTAAGAGGATCTACATCACTGTCATACTCGAATTTGACATTTTAAATTTCACAATATTTTGTCAATTTCTTGAAATCACCTAATCATCAGCCTTTAAGTGATACCCTTAGCCAACATCAGTTATCATTCACAATCAATTTGAGTATATAGAAACTGCAGTAGCCCATGTTAACTCAGTTGACCCAGTTGCTCAAGCTTTGACTGTTCTCAAAATTAGCCTCTATAATTCCAGCAACAGGCAGCCTTAAAAAAGCTAGAAACTGACTGGGAGTATTGGGCAAACAGCATAAGACACAGCTCGAATCTGTTTGTCAGCGTTCAAGGGAGTTTATAATGTTACTGTGGTGTGAGATTTAGATTACATCTTTCTGTCAGCCTGTTTCCTCTCCATATAGTACAACATTGCACCTCTTCAAATTACAGCTAGACAGGAAGTCTCAAAACTTGCAGAGTCCCTCCTTTCACAGTAACTTTCTGAAGCAGACAAAAGCCGGAACGGAGACTCCACAATGAACAGAATGTGGCTACTTCCACAAATGGTGTATGATATGTTACCCAAAATTGCTTCCATAGGAAGTAGTGTGTATAAATAACTTGGATTGGATGTCACAGATTTGTATCTTCACTTATCACGTATTTCCCGTTTAGGAAGCAATTCAGCTCGCCTTAGTCTCAATTTGAATCTCATGCCTGTTCATACAGGAAAGCCATGTAAAGCATATTATCAAAGCAAACACCTGGCAGGCAGGGGAAAGACTAAACTCTAGTAATTAAAAGAGATGGCAAAAGCAGTTAAAGGTCAGTTACAATTAAATACTAAATACTACACTAATTATGGCAAGGCTCCCAAGAGATGAAATTCAATTGACTTCAGGCGGATAAAAATAGCTGATTCACAGGCTGCATAACACCATTAAACTTATGGTATTTGTCTATGTACTATCCCAGTTTAATGATGGGTTTATCTGATCTATATGGAAAAAACAGTATGGTGTAGGTAAGATTACCGCAAGAATTTCTTGAGAAAAACTTCAAGACTTCATCGATAATTATAACCTGCAGTTGATATTACATGATGATATTTAGGGAATAATGATCAAAATTTTACTCATGAAAATGAATTCAAGATCAGTAACTAAGAATTAGGTCAATAATGTGTAGGAGAACAGGAAGCATCTCTCCAGCAAATTCCATGGGAAAATGTATAAAGGCCTCGTCTGTTCTCAGATCAAAACTGACCACTAGAAGGTCAATCTTGAAATGAGAAAAAGAACAAATGAAAGCATCTAAAGCAGAAAGGAAGCAAAATATCAACTACATAACTTTTATTAGTTTGCAGTTTTTCATTGGGATCTAAAGAGAGATTTGCATTTAGCAGATGACATGTTAAGCACTACTTACAGGGAAGGAAAGATACAAAACAACAGTCCATTCAGCCCAAGACAGTGGGGTTACCTGCAATGCATTTCATGCAATTTTATCAAGAAAATATATATAAATTCTCTTCAATTATCAGTAGTATCTCGGATGGGCCAATATGAATAGCCACTTACAGAGAAAAGGACGGATAGTGGATGCACGTATAGTATTAAAACGTGGAGAAGCATCGTCAGGATGATGGAGGCAACAAGCCACAAGTTGCTCCATGGTGGAATAATACTATAATTAAACATGAAGAAAAAATTAGCAGGAACTATATTTTTTTTTCCAAGGAGAAAGTAAAAGAAGCTGCAGGGCTAATATCAGCAAACAAACTAATGACAGCATTCTGTCCACCAAATACTGTTTACACAGTATATTAAGCCCAACCTGCTTACAAGTGACATGCATTTAATTTTGTAAAGACAACTACATTTTTGTCCTCTAGGAGCAAGAAAACTAAGGGCCTGCTTGGTCAAACTGAAAAGTAAGTGTTGAAAATTTAAGCATAAAACTCAAGTGCTTATCATTTTACTGTTGAATAATAAAATAAAAAAGTTGTTTGATAGTAATTAAAATTTATAGCTGAATGTTTTTTCTTTTCTTTTTTTGATGCCGAGGATCCAGCCTAGCTCACCTTACGGGAGCACAACACCGACTATACCTCGGGGGAGACTAGCCGAGCAACCCACCAGCTGGGGCCCCCTGCTTAAGTCATGGAACTGCTCTGAGAGTTGTGGTGGACTCTGGGAGTCGAACCCTTGACCTGGCGGTCAGGAGGCCAGGCCTCAACCAGCACAGCCATGCGTGGGTGGGTTATAGAGCTGAATGTTATTAATCTCTTACCAAACATAGAAAAAAGACCATCAATGGTACGTTGTACCTAAAAAATTTCCAAGATTATAATTACCATCTATTACTCATCTATTGGACAAATTAAGTAACTCCTCTCTTACTTATTAGATTAAGTGATTTTTTTACATAATCAAATAATTAAAGTCAATTCATTATCAAACAAACCTGATCTTATTCAATGCTTAATTTTTAGTTTTCAGCACTTGATCAGGTCATCAAATAGGCCTAAAACAGCCAATGGATGTAGCAATAAAATATCAAAGAGACGCTATATCCAGAGAACTTTTTATATATTAGGGTCAATGCATGGATGGACAAATAGGGGGACAGCATTCCTTTCCATTGTAACCCTCCAACACACAAATTTCTTGATGAAGGCAAATTCCATCGGCTAAGTTAGCTGACACCATCAAAGAAATCAAAAGTTCCTTTGATGTTCTATGTCATAATTTTAACAATTTCCTACTTTAGCTAGTGCTATATAACCAATTTAAATACTAGACAAGTTGTGAGCGGAAAGGATATTTCCTGCCAATTGGTGAAATCATCATGTGCTGTACATCCGAGCACATTCCAAAGAGATTTGTCAAGCTTCTTATCATGAACTTAAAATTTCCTGTAACCAAGATATGCCCCTACTCATCATCCATGCTGATAATGCCACATAGTCTTGTAAATACACTTTTTTTTTTGCGACATTAAGTTCATCTGCTTCAAGATCTTCTATTAATAATTATTGTCCAGGACCATTCTGTTACAGGTATCATGCAGTGAGAGTAAACGCTTGAGGGTGATTAGCAGATGAGATCAACCGAAAGAACTAAATCAAGCATTATAGTTAAAAGCTTCCTTGAATATACCTTAGATTGACATAACCTTCCCAAGCATGTATCAATTTAAAGGTACAACATTTCAGGCACTAGCAAAAGATGAGAAATAGACTAGTCTGATACCAGATATCAAGGAAGAACTTATAAGATCTAAGATGAACTGGATACTTACAGCAGAGATTGATTTTCACTAAGATTATTCAGGGCGTTGAACATCTCAACGACAACAAGGACAGTCATTGATACAGTTGAAGGATGCCGGTCATCAAATACGCTGCATGGATACATCGTCTCCCTTTTTGAGCAAGTGTCAAAATTCATCTGAAATAAATGCACATTTAGCGCTTCTAAAAAAGACAATTTAAGTATGTAAAAGTTAAAGCAGTATGTTTCAGCTAAAAACGTGACTCGAAAAGAGACAAGCTCTCTTTCTTTTTTCTTTTCAATAAAAGAAAAGAAAGACATAAAATAAAAGACTCCAGCTTTGCCGCGTAATCAGTCCCATCAAAGATATCTTCACAGCAGATAGGAACTTTATGCAATCCAAGTAAGAAAAACTGGAAGGTTGTTTCTCAGATAACCATGGAAGGCGTAATTCAAATAAATTTCTTGAGAGGAAACTAAGGAGGTTATATCTAGGGCTGGCAATCGGTGTGTCAATGTCGTAATTGTGTCAAATTTAGGTCTAATCTTTTCATGGTACATTTATTAATCATGTCACAAATTTGAAATGTGAACACAATAAGCTTATTAAATGGGGTTAATAACACGATGCATTTAAGATATCCACTCTTATATATATATATAATAAACAGGTAAAAATGTGTTGAGACATCTATAAACATGTCTAAACATATCTCAACATGTTTATAAATATTCTAGGATCGTTAAGAGAGAGGAAACAGTGGGGTATAAATGAAACAATGATATCCACTCTATTGCATCTATTTGACTCAGAATTCTGGATTACCTATGCAAGTCACCTATGTATATTGTAAAGCAAAAAGAAAATAACGCAAATGTCATAATGTTGGTTTTGCTATAATCACAATTATAACATTTAATATGCAAAGACACTAGAATAGGAACACTCACTAATTCACTGTATGGTAACTTGGGACCACTATCCGCATAAACAAACCACCAAATGAATCCTGCTACAGTGGCAAGGCCTACATAGGCTGCAGCACACAGATACAAATATGCTTCTGTTATCATCATGACATGTATAATAACATTCAACCATTAATAAGGAAGGTGTAAATCAGGAAAAGTTCGAAACACATTTAAGCATGAAGTTATAATAAACCATAAATTTGGGTTGAAAACTCAAGGAGATAGTACATATCAAACAGTCCTCTGCCATATCATGTGCGACTAAGCCAGTAGTGCTTGATTTCTCTTATTGCCCAAAAGAAATTTCAATAATGTGATACATCAAGTGACATTGAGTTCCACCACCATGCCAATGTCTTTTAATTACCAAATAAACAATGAGAGCATACATCGACACCAAACTAGATTGCAGAAACCATATGACATATAAACCAATGAAGACTTTGTGTAAGATTTATTATGATACATGCCATGCCATGCAATCTTATGAAACGTTTGGCCCAATACTTGTGGTTTCTTTGTTTTTCTATGAATCTTGCATGTCAATGCTTTTAGAAAATCTTGTATTTGTGGGCTCCTGAAACATCCAGAATGTGTGTGAGGACACATCCAAAAGCATAAGAATAACATAAGTCACTGATCCTTGAAAAGAAAAAGATAATTTCTCATGTTTCCTAATCTCATGGTAATCCATCTTTTCCTGTTTCAGAAAAATACAAAGAAATACATCTTTCTTATCATCGGATGATGGCATTGTCGCTGAATGCAACATCAGCCTGATGGTTTAGGAGAAACTAAAGATGCGCTTTCACCTTATGATGTTTTGACAAAGCACGTGTTTTGTAGTTGGGCACCTGATAGGATTCTCATAAATCACACAGCTTCTTCACTAATGCACAATGTGATCTAGGAAGCACATAGACAAAATAGTTACAGGCGAAATGTGATCTAGGAAGCACAACCTCCAATAACCAAATAACGGAAGAATAACCATCCAGTGACCACGGCTTCACCAACCTGAAAATCATAGGGTAGATGAATAAAATTTGGAGGAGGATAAACAAGGAGCTTCTTGCCAAGTTAAACATCAAATGCCATATAAAAATGGTTTTACAAAGAACTTGTAATGCATGTAATTTTCATGCCAAAAACAGGTTGCACATTTTAAAGTTCAAATCAGGACAAAACCAAACATGCTATAAGCTACCAGCAGCAAAGTGACCTACTTCAATTTTCTGGGCAAAGTGCAACAGAAGTTAGTTCAGCAAAAGTATATTTTTCCCTAGAGAATTTGACATCACAATTTTAGTAGCATCTACTTAGAATCATGAACATAATTCATTCTCTCCTTTCCTTTCCAGTATCGGAAATTCCTTCACCACAGGCTACAAAATACCAAAAAGACACTGTTTTAATGAGAGTAAAGGCATGTGCCTTGATTGTACAACCAAATGGTACATAGAAGAAAATGAAGTTAGTTTCAGAAAAAAATACTCATCATTAATATATGATGAGTTATTACTTCCATCTACTACCAAAACCATTTTTCCACATGGCAATTACCATTAGCCATAATATACACAAGATTCAGTCAAATAGGACTTCAAGCATAATCTTAGAGTGACAAAAAATGAGAACTTTATTTGTTCAAACGTGCTAACAAGTAGAGAAACAGAAACACAGTTATAAAAAGAAATTGAGATTAAAACATTCGAAGTGAAAATGCAAAGGACGCAAACCTTACGAGGTTTCGCTCTCATCACGTCAGAGTCTTGTTTATTGAAGCCAATTGCAGTGGCTGGCAATCCATCAGTAACCAAATTGACCCATAGGAGTTGGACCTGGAAAAATTAAGCAAAACTGTCATGAAAAACTCGATTGTCGCAATCAAGTAGATCATAAAGAAATCTAATAAATTCTACATTCCTCATGTCACAATGAAATGGAGTGTTCAGAGTGCTTAAAGATGCCCCCAGTTATTTCTTTAAAACAAATCTATAATTAGTCATGATAATCTGTTAGGCAATGCCTTTATTAAGCACTTTTTGCTTTTTCGAAACTGGGTTCATGTGCTGTTTGACTCTTACTTAACACAGGACACCTAAAACCTTTCTACACATTCAAATATTGACATTTAATTCTACACACAAGTTTCTTCATAATTTCTTTGTAACTAGCTTCAAGGAAATATAGGCAAACAGCACGGCGCAAAAAGGAAATCTATAGAGGGGAATCAATAAGTTGTCCACATATAGCTTATCAGCACTAAGAGACGTACGAACTCAGAAATGAATTAGAAGGGCCAACATCTCCTTTTGGGTGAGATTCAACACTGGCACAGGCAATTTAACACCTTATTGGCATGACATGCAATTTAAGCCTTTGAAATTCTACTTCATAGAATGATTTTGCCAGGCAGAGAACAAGCAAACACCAATTGGTTCACTTAAAGTATCTTGAGAAGAAATGTTCTCATCAAGCGTTTCTACGGTTTGAGAGATACAAGAGAATTGATTGCATGTGATTTCTACCCATCTTGCACAAGTTCCAGGCAGATCTGGCCATGAAAGACAGGAACATGTTTATGCAATCACAGCAGTGGCTTCAGCCATTGCTGTACTTTGACAGACACTGCCGTCACCTAATAATTCTAGCAATAAAAGTTTTCACAAGAAGCATTTGGAAGAAGTTTGCTCCTTGAGGCCCTTTTCTGAATACTAAACACCAACGAGAGAATCCTCTGAATTAACACCTTTGAACAAGAGGATACATGTCAAATTCATGCACGATGCTTGCACGAAGAGGGAGAAGACACTTTCATTCCAGCTTGCTACTGCCAGAGTATGGGACATTTGGTTGTCGCATGCCTTCGTGATCACTAGTACAATAATTCTACATATTTTAGGAAAGAAAACAAAAGCATGGTTTTTCTCTCGGTATTCTGCACTAGGTGGAGACAGTGCATTATAGCATTTACGAGAGAGGAAAATTTCCTGAGCACAGCATAAGGCTTTAAGTGTTTTAATCCTCTTACATGGCCCAAATTGCAAGTAAATCTTTTTTTCCATGGAAAAGCATCACTTAATATCAATTTCAACAGACGCTTCCTTTCCTTATTGATCAAAAGAACCTTATCCATCAATGCTTCAAGAAAGTAAAAATCCTTGTGGTGGACAAATAAAAAGCCAACGTTTAGTTGAGTCTGATAAAGTATCCAGCATGGTTTGTTATGGGGTCTAAATGAGCTTTTTATTTACAATCTCCACCACCTAACAGCTTAAGCTTTTGGGTTTAACATTCTAACAATTTATCAGAGCCTGGTTCTGCCCTAGTTTATTTTGCTTGAGAAGCTCACCATTCATCAATTCCACATGTTGTTTTCAGTCCATCTGCACTTGAGAATGGGTCTTAAAGTATCCTTCATGGCGTGTCTATAGCATTTAACTGAGGTTCATATTAATGTAATCTCCATCCACCTAACAGTTCAAGCTTTTAATTTGACGTTCTAACAAGGTCGATGAGGTATTTCACCGTTCCAGGGTACATCCATCAAGGTGGAGTTCCTCATCATCAAAGAATAAAGTAAAAGGAAAACGAAAAAGCCAAAACCTGAGGACATGCAGATATTAGATGACAAATACTACTTCTACTACAGTCTAGGTATTCAAGCAAGGTTGTGATACACAGTTATTATCTTGTGGGAATGAACTGATGCGAGCAGACAATACAGAGAACTATTCCTTCCTCTAACTAAATAAACAGTCAACGAGTAGACTCTGAATAATAAATTATAGCAATGAGAAAATACTCACAGGAGCAAGGGTATCAGGAATTCCAAGCACAGCTGCCACAAAAATACACACGACTTCACCAATATTTGATGATATCATGTATCTGATAAACTGCTTCGTGTTATTATATATTGCCCTTCCCTCTGCAACAGCCTGCAAGAAACTAAATGTTTTGGAAGTGGAAATACACAAAATAACCTTTTGTCTATAATGAGGAAGCTTCTTTCCAATAAACTTACCGCAACAATGGAAGCGAAATTGTCATCGGCCAAGACCATGTCTGAGGCACTCTGCAAGCTCAAGAGACCATAAAAAAGTTAAATAGAAATCCCATAAATCATTTGGAAAATAAAACTGCAGAGTTTTCCTACTAACATGAGTTGCTCCAAATCACTCAAAAACATAAAGTTGATATAGCAATAGATTATGCATCACATAACTACCCTCATGTGATGCTGACAAGTCATGAACTCTATCCAGTAAATATGCAGAGAATGAAACAATAATAGTTGGCTGTTTGTACATGCAGATGAATGAGAAAATATCCATGTGTAATCTAAGGTTATGGTTGAAAACATTATTCAATAGACTTTGAAGCCCAAACTTCTCCTGCATCCACATGGTAAGCCAAGGTTGACTTCTTGCAAAAGGCTTTGTTTCTTTAATGTTAACTACTGGCGGAAAAATTATTACTCAAAATTACCTTGGCAACTGCAGTTCCTGATCCCATTGCAATACCAATGTCTGCTTTCTTCAGAGCAGGTGCATCATTAACCCCATCACCCGTCATTGCAA
This sequence comes from Eucalyptus rudis, assembly GCA_019915205.1. Classification (NCBI taxonomy): domain Eukaryota; kingdom Viridiplantae; phylum Streptophyta; class Magnoliopsida; order Myrtales; family Myrtaceae; genus Eucalyptus; species Eucalyptus rudis. The sequence continues at coordinate 158,207 of JAHMTN010000021.1, read as the reverse complement.
CCTAAAGCATACATAGGTCGGACAGATCAGCTATAAAAGATAGGTAGGTAGGAGGCAATTTGCTCAACACACATCCACACCCAAGTTAACACAGGGTGAGAAGGAATTTGTCAATGACATTATTTCAGTTCCAATAACAACTAGAAGAATCATTGGGAGTTGCACTCATCAGTTAGTCACTACTACTCACCCTATATTGCTTCAGAAGGGTCCAATAAAGTTCTCTACAAATGAGTTGGACATGCTACTTATATCCAGCAAAAACCATACTTATAAACAAAAGCTCATCAAGTAACAAGAAATTGCAAAGTCAATGCTCCCTGCCTGGAAATGGTTTACAAGGTGAATTTCCAATCAAAAAGACTAACAAGAAAATTATGGGAAATTCAACTGTTATAGTAAGCCTGTTTTCTTTTTTATGCATCTCTTGATCATATAAAAAGGAAAAAAAAAAACAGGTGATGGATACAATGGCAGAAGAGGAGTAAAATTCACACATACAGGACTATACAGAAGAGTGTGCTACAGGAGATCTAGAATGTCAAAATAAAATAATGAATATAGGCAAGCAAAAATAATCACAAACTGAATCAAGCCCTTTGATACTCAACAGATCAGAAATACATATATAAATGAGTAGTTTAGCAGCTAGGATAGTTGAGTCATTTGTACTGAATATTTATAGAATTTGTAATATTTTGAAATTCTGCATGTCAGTAAGGACCAATATCGGAATCATACTTAATAGAAGAGCAGATATTACTGGGGGGGCTCATTTTATTGATTAGCAGCATGAGAAAAAGTGCAATAATTTCTCTTGAAGTTCTTTCATGAAGAATCTTTGTTTTCTGCTAATAAGCTTGTGGTACACAAAGAAAGAAAATTACGATCATCGATATACTGTCTCTGCTCGTGTATTCACAAAGACACCAATAGTTAGCACTTTAGCCTACCACTTCATTCTGGTGCTGCAAGGCCTCAACCAGCATCCTTTTATGAGAAGGCTCCACCCTGAAGTACAGTACAAAACATTAGCATCTATCATTGAAGCTTGTAACACTATCTTTAAAATCAGAGATGGGCAATAATATCTAGTGCATTATCTTTTAAGTAATAAAGAAAATATACCTGGTGAAGAGAGCCATTCGTTGCAAAGCTATTGTTTGTTGTAAAGGTGAAAGTTCTTCAAATTCAGATGCAGTATAGGAATGTCCCGCAAAGTCCACCAAGTGATCAAATGCGCCTATCTTTCGGCACAGGGACTCAGCTGTGGACTGGTATAGAAAAATCTGATCAGTACATGTGAGAAACATGACTTCCATCCACCATGACTAATAATGTGTACAACTAATTCCAGTCACCTTGTTGTCCCCAGTCACAACAATAACACGTATTCCAGCAGACATGCATGAAAGCATGGCATTCTTGACTTCTTCTCTGGGTGGATCAAGCATTCCAACCTTCAAAAATACGCGAAAATATGGATCAGGAAAACCCACCAAAAAATACTACCAAATAATTAGAAGGTTGAGCTTGGAGGCAAGAACCCAAGCCATTCAAGAGTTACAAGGACCACACCGCATGAAACTAACAACTCTGAATAAAAGAAATACAAGACATCATTTCTTCAGAAGTTCTCATGCCAATTCTGTCTTTAGTGATATAGAAAGGATCTTGTCAATGATCTCTGGGGGCAATCAGCCAATTCCGTCTTTAAAGATATAGAAAGGATCTTGTCAATGAGATCTCTTGAGGCAATTGTTAAGAATACTTTATAAGGGAAGTTCCACTTTCAAAAAATCAATTACTTACTTCATTAGTTACTTAACATGCACATTGAGCAATATATGTTTCCTAGAACAGTAAATGCATTGGAAAAATGTTTCTTGAATTAGTCACTCAACAAGTGCCTCAAGAGCAATGGTTAACAAATTGCAAATAAAAATTACACAGGAAAAGAGCATGTGGCAAATTCGTAAAAGTTGAAGGCCAACAAATAATTGGTGCGAAAGCCAGAATAATACACAAAAGCCTGACACAATAAATAAATTTTCTTCATGACAGTATGCAGTAGAACCAGTTTAGATTTCCAAGAAGTTGACATTTCTTTCGTTGTTCATCAAGGATAGCAAATTATCTCCCACAAGAAGTCAGCCAATTTCTATTTCAGCGAGAAACATTATAGTGATAGTTAAACCATGAATACATAGCACTTCAGATGAGAGCATGATGGACGCAGTTTCTGAGGATTCTGCTAAGTCCAAAAGCTTTTATCATTCATTTTATCTTTTTCCTTTCCTCCAACATGAAAGTAGAGATATGAATTCCAACAAAGGACTACTTTCCATGTCCCAGAACCTGGATATTACAGTGAGACAACCTGCAACTTTCTCTTATTACTTGCTTCAAATGCATCAAACTTAAAAACTTAATCTCTGCCTACATAATAAAAGAACCTCTCATCTACTTTGAGACGGAAAAGCTGGTACCCTAGTGTAAAAGTTAAGTTACAACAGAGGTATTTTAGATACCTTTCATGCTTTTAATTTCCATGTCAATTGTGAAACAAGAGTCCTAACTTATTTGCAAAGTCCTCGATTCACAACTCAACAACATTTTGAGGCTCATTGAGAGAAGTTGGGGCAATCTACGAGATTCTTTTACAATTTACTTATTCAAATAAGATAGTAAGTTTAATAAAGAGCACCAAGTTGCATCCCATTTACAATGTAATAGCATTTAACAAATATACATAACTTAAAAAGAAAAATAAACCCGAGAAATAAAATCAACAGTTGTTTTAAAACCGAAAGTAAACAAGATGCAACATAATACATGACAAGCTGCTCTTGGCTTTTACTTCTTGTTGAGTGAAACATAAGATACGTCTAAATTTCTCCCTTAATATAAAGCATCCTCCTCAAGCCCAAAAGTATAACAAAGCTACAAAATTTTGCCTTATAAACTAATCCAGCAACAGGTGCATTAATATCAGCTTTGTAAACAGAAATCTGAATTATGATCAGTAGCATAACAGAATTCAAGAATGATATAAATAACTCAACACACAAGAACGGTGCATTGCACATGGAAATATGTTTAAAATATTAGAAAACACAAGCACCTTTCATAGCAACTTTACCATTCCAATAAATGTCAGGTCTTTCTCATCATCAAGAGAGATTGTCTGTTGGCCCAAGGGCATCCTTTTTAAGGCCAGTGCCAAGCATCTTAAAGTTTCTTTTCCTGCGAAACTGATCCACCAATGAGTTACTTATATGAAGGCTCAAATAAAAAATTTCTGATGCAAAAGCCAAGCTTATTTTGACTGTTGTACTCCACTCAAACTGGAAACAGCCACCAATAAAGATCAGCACTTATTCAACCATAAGAGCCCAATACTTTATTTGCAAGCCATGTAGAGAAAATTGGTGTAATTGGCTGGCTGATCCATGGTCATCAGCCAAAATTTCGAATAAGTGAAAGTGACTGATCTGTAAGTTAAGCAGCAGTTGAAGGCATGAGGTGGCTCTAGAAGAACTTACATCACTTGCAAAAGGAAGTTCTCAATGCATTATTTAAAATATTTGCTCACATTAACCCAGAAAACATATATACCATTGACTAATTGCTTCAACAAATGCAAGAAATGAGGAAAATACGCAGTACATGTAAAGTTTTGTGGCGACCAGATCATTGTCATGACTGCCAGTAATAGCAGATAGCCATTGGTACCCCAAAACAACTGACTTCAAGCCAAAGAGGAACAAAATCTCTCTTCTACAGTCAGAGCTATTCATCCCATTGGACAGGACAACATGACAGCCAAAAAAGAATGGAATTTGATGAAAGAAACAGAGGGTAAATGACCATTAGCAAACAACTAACCTGTGGAGCCTCGCCTCTAGCTCAGCTTGAATATCAGTTGTCAGTGGAACAGTGGAACCATCATCATTGCACAGTATGCTAGTGCATCTCGAAATAATGCTCTCAGGAGCACCTTTTGAAAACATTACTTCCATATTTTTCCGGCTATAAAGAACACTCATCATTTTGCGGTCCCGAGAAAATTCTAAGACAGAAACCTGCAAGAGGACCTTCTCAACTTTGGGTTTCTTGCAAGGGAAACTAAATATTGCTTAACTCTTGTACAAGATTAGAGTTGTCTAAGATTAATACACAGATACACTTCCAGACTTCTAAAAAATGGTAAGACAAACTTCAAACAGGCATAAATTAAAGATAATCTGTTACTAATCAGCCATGACAGCCCATAAACCTCGATCTAAAAGCTCTACCTACAGGGAAAAATTAAGAAGTCATTAAAGAAAGGAAACTTTTTGATGTGGTCAATCAAACAAAAGATATAGACAATGTCAGTTTGCAGAGACGTCAATCTAACTGATTTTCAAGTTTTTTCCACACGTTCTAGACTGTTGAATATTTTCATCTCTATCTTACATAATCTGGACTTCCCATGACCACAAGGCTCATTAGCTTTTTTTCCCTAGTACACATCAAACACACAAGTTTTCCAAGAGAAACTGCTGCTTATTTCTAGATAAATATTTCAAGACATTGAAGCCAACGGAATAATGTCAAATTCATACAGGTCTAATCTTCACATCTGTAACTGCATAAGCATGATTCACTTGTCACTGTAATTTATGTGCAAGTGAAACAAGAACTGCAAAACAAACTGTAGAATTTTTTTTCTCTCATTTTTTTTTGTTTTTTTGTTTTTTTTTTTTTTAGGGGGAGGGGGGGTGGGGTTTGGAGGGAGGGGGCAGGGAGGAGGTCGACCACCTAGCTCTCTTATTTACTTCACCACGGAAAATTTATTTTAACATCAATTGTATGAGCTAAATGAAGAGCGAAAACCATGCAACAAAAGTTTCACTATCACAAACCTTCTTAAATTGGTTTTCCCAGTAGTGATTACAATAAGAAGCACGTTCATGCTTGCTCAGTACGTTCAGAGCAGAAGGCATAGAATCAAAGCCAGGAAGGCCAACCTGAGAAGAAAACAATAGATTTTATTCCAAACCGTTGCCTTAAAATGGCAACGTCATTCAGAAGCAAAAAATAAGCTAAAGAAGTGGGAGTGCAGCTATTAACAGGGCAGGCAAACCAACCTTCTCTGCCAAAACTCGGAGAGCAACTTCAGTTGACTCGCCTATTTTTTCATAGTCTCCTTTGTCTGGATTATATTGTAGAACAGATTCATTGCAAAGTGCAGAACACATCGCTATTTGCAGAAGACAAGGATGCTGAGCAGGAAATTCAAGCTGCAACACAAATAAGAATGTTTAGTCATAGTTTTTAAGGATATGCTGAGGCACCGACTCCAGCGGAGTAATTGTCTAAAAACAGATTATCTGGGTCCACCTAATTATATCTAACTAGCAAAAGTAAAGTCGGCACGAGCATGTTTATTTGGTATCTTCTCTGATTATGACGTATAGGTGTTAAAGTCCCAGAGTTTTCTGTAATGAGAACATTGCTTAACAATTTAAGTAATATTAGCAGAATAATGAATGTTTCACCAAACCAACTTCAATTTAATAACCTTGAATCCGCTCCTCTAATTAGATGGTCCCTTTTCAGAAGACAAAACCTAGCTCTATAGAATTATTTCAGAAGTGTGAACAATCACAATAAGAAGTGAACAAACCACTCAGAAAAAAAAAAGTGAAGGAACCAAAGTAACGACAATACATGTCAACATCTTGCCACAAAAGCTAGGATCTAGAAATAGTCCTATGCACAAAGGTACAACTGAGGAAAATATATTTCCTCCAGTTTAAACATTCTGACAATTGAAAACGAGGCAAGTCAATACCTTCATCCCACTTTTATCAAAAATAAAACCTTCTGGAGCATAAGTTGTCCCACTGACACTGTACTCAGCAAGTGTTGCACCATGGTGGACTGAATGAACAACACATATCTGTTCCAAAACGACAAGGAAAATGTGTCATTTAGATGACAGATACATCTTGAGTATTATTCTCAGTGGAGATCATACAAGCATGATAGAGCTCGGGATTGGCAAAGGTGAAAATGTATTCTAGGTCAGGGTAATCATATTAGAGATGAAAATGTACAAAACTTCTCTTTAGCATCATAAAGGAAAATCACTTGAAATAACCAAGAACAATAGGAACAAGACACTTAAATCAGGGGCATACTGCGTATTAGCCTTTAAATTATTACTGATCATCGCTTTTGTTTTTGGGCAGAGAGCACCAATCATAATGGAAAAGCAAATATCAGACAAAAGAAGCAAAGGATGATTAAAGGAAAAGGATGGGACAGGAATGGATCATTTAATCTACCCTTAACTAGTACGTTTACTGCAATTGTGCAGGAAGAAAGAGAACAAGGACCACAACCAAACACACAATGAACCAAATTTACCATATGGCATGATGTCCTCAGAAGGAGATAAAGAACTCTACTACTAAATACAATTCCTTCTTGCAATGGAGCACAAATAGCCACGCAATCATTAAGTCTATGGCAGATTGTTAAGAAATGATATTTTAATCAACTGATAGGGTTCATATCTATGATTTCAAGGAAACCCTGAATTTTCATAGATTCTCCACCATGTGAAGACCACATTTGATAATAAAAGAAAGTAAAGCTCAGATTTATTCTTCTTTATCAGAATTATTAACTGGTAATTAACCATCTAGTAATACTATCATCCAACACCATATCATCAATAAATGAACAAATGCCTCCAAAATATCAAATCAGAGAAAGACAATACCAGTCAAAATGCCTCCAAAATCTCTCACCATAAAAAGACATTATAAGTCAAACACACCATGTATTGGGCACAAGCCCTTCATATCCCAACGCAGATACTTAAAGGTACCGGAATACAAATATATATGAGAAATTGGGGAAAATGGGAAGAAGGAAAGTTTTGAAAAACATTATTATTTTTTGTGTTGAAGGAGAGGAGGGAAAATTTCAAATTAGAGGCATTTTCTACCGATTTTCTTCATCCATGTTGCATCCAAACAAAGAATAAGGGAAACCGCAATAAAATAATATAAAATAAAATAAGAAGAGGAAAGATTACAAGAAAAGCAGAGAAAACAGCCAACATTGGAGAACAAATAGCTGGTTAGAAAAGGTTCAGTGTTGATCACCTTTGAGACAGACATCATGTTGGTGGTCAAAGTCCCAGTTTTGTCACTGCAGATAACAGTTGTGCAACCTAAGGTCTCTACAGAAGGCAAAGTTCTTACAATGGCATTAAGTCGAGCCATCCTCTTCGTTCCAAGCGCCAAACACCTAAAAGTAAGATTAAGTACCATCATTTGATTAACTTCAGGTTAAATGTCTCACATGCTGGAGAAAAGAAACTCGATAGCTGCACAAAATCACATGTGAAAGTTACATCAACCGTATGCATTTGCCCTATCTATTACACTTCCAAGGATGCAACATATAAAGTAGATTATGTGTACTATATGTCACTTAAGCAATAAACATGTAGAGAAATTCCTAAATGATGCAAACCGAATCAACCTAGATCTTTTGTTGAAGTTCCTTTTCTATATTTCTTTCCTTTCGAATGTGCGAGATAATAAGTTTGCATAAAGGCATATTTGCGGCATTGCACGCATCTCCACCTCACAGTTTTTTAACTAGTCATTATCATGCATAACATCTCAGAATCAGTCTATCCTTTTAAGAGCAAAGGAAAAAATAATAATGCAAAGAAGAAGCACATGCTACACACCTTGGCTTCAATCAGCAAGGACAAAATTTTTGGGAATCTCATGCTGATGGCATACCAGCAAAATTATGCAATATCACTTTCAAGCGATGTCCTTTATTTAAGTAAGTCACATACATTACCATACAACAATGCCATAATCTAGAGAATAATTGAAATTACTGAGCAAGTATCTTCTTCTTCCACGTTATTATTTGCTTGTCCTGGTCAAGGCAAGGTACCAGAACTGTTAAAGTATCACACAGCACCTGTCTATGGGGTTTCAGTGGGCCTTTTTATACATGTAATCTCCCTTCACCTAATAGCTTTAGTGGATTGGATTTTCTAACATGTTATTAGACCCTAGTTCCACCCCAGGTTATTTGTGCATGTGGCTCCACTCTCGTCAGTTCCATGTGCTGATCAAGTCCCATTTGAACATGAGAAGGGTGAAAGCATCCACATAACTTAAGCTTTTGGTTTGCCCTTACAAAGAAAAACCATTAAAGGACCCTAGTTCCACCCCTGAAAGGAAATCTAAATTAGTTCTGCACCACATTTTCTGGCTTCGCCCTTGAAAACTTTTATGTTCAGTTACCATATTGAGAAGCTCATACTGAAGATGATTTGGCTCAAGTTGACGCCATTGCAGGAACAAAAAATTATTTCTGATATTACTCTATAACTCCCTGTGATTACTGCTAATTACTGTACCCCTGAAAAGCACTTACGTAGTCACAACAGCAGGAAGGCCTTCTGGAATTGCTGCAACTGCAAGAGCAACTGCTATCTGAACAGGCACAAGAAAACAACTTCAATTCTTATTTGTAAGACTACAATAGAACTAAACATAAAAATGCAATGCAACTTTGGAACAACTCAAACGAATTCCAGAAAAGCTTCCTACATGATTCAAGCTACCACTAGATTTATAAATCCGTCCGTTTCTGATTAATCCTCCAAACAAGGATGTTCAGAATCCAAACATTCTTAAAAAAGCAAGAAATGTAACTTATCCGCAAAAACATTACCTTAAAGTAATGAATTGCACCCTGTAGAAATCCACCATGGGCTGGGTCACGAAAGTGACCAATGTTGACAACCCATACTAGCACACATATCCCTGCAATGACCTAAAGACATCTAACAAAGTTTAGAAATGAGCAAGAACTAATGTCTCCAAATCAGATCAAGAAAAAATTGAACTGCAGCATCTCAAGAATTCAGAAGGAATGTATGTTCTTCAAAACCATTATCAACGTATCAAAGATGACAAGGAAAAAAATGACACTTTCAGCACCTGGGGAAGCATAAACCACCAATTCCAAATCATTACTTGAGGTCAACAAATGGCCAGGTCAAAGGAGATAAAATAGTAATTCAACAACAAAGGCAGTGCCACAGTGGGTTTTACCAAGAGTTGCTAATTGAACAGGTCCCCCCCAAAACCCAGCTGTAAAATAAGTTTCTCCCCTTATACATCCAATTAAGTGTCACAAGTGAGTAGCAAATTCTTATGTTGAAGATAAACACGAAGGAACTTCACTAAATTGCAGGCCATATACAAGTGATAATAAAAAGCCAAAACTCACCTTTGCCAGAAAAGTACCAAATTCATCCAACTTTTTCTTCAGTGGTGTCGCCTCCTGCAACCAGTTGGAAGCAAGTTCAGGTAGAGATTACAGCAATTTCTCAACTAGCAGAAAGGATAAATTAGTTGTTTAAAAGCTACAGTTCCATGAGATCAGCTAAATTGATGCTGAGGTAATTTCAAGGTATGGTAAGTTGACAAAAAATTTCCTTGGTTTTGCCCAGTTGAGTCATCAACCACTTCAGACCCAAAAAAAAAAAAAAAACAGTCATCAACCACATATGCCTCAAAACAAAACTTGGCCCACTCATAGATCAAACAACTAATAGATAATATAGCAGAAATATTACGTGAAACACTTGAGCAAAAATATCAGTCAAAGCAACCAATGACAAAGCACATTGAATATTCTTAAGCAAGACAAACAAACAGTTTAACCACCAGATATACCAAGAATAGTAGAAATGCTATAAATGGGGCAAAGGTTCATTCACATGCAATTAACAACCAAACACTTATTCCAAGGATGAAGTGACAATGGCAGGTGATGACTTGGTATACTCACATCCCCTGTTTGCAACATTGAATCACGTATGCTGCCCATTGCTGTGTTAGCACCAACTCCAACAACAACAGCTCTTGCCCTACCCGAAACTACCACAGTACCCTGGCAGTGAACATATCCAAAATTACATCATACTATTCACGCTACAGAAAACATGGGAGCTACCATGGTTGAAGAGCACATGAGCAAGTGGGGAGCAATTATAACTGGGATACAAAGTCTACTAATTTCCGATTTTTTCTGGATAAGTTCATTCACTGTCTCAAAATCCAAGATAAATGCTAAAAGGAGATATACTTTTGCAGAGACATAAAATCGGATGCTCTGCACTTTCTGGATGAATTTTGGCTGATTCAATGTCAATAAGTCTCTTTTACTCCCTGTTATTTCATTTTTATTTAGAAATATTTCTCTATGTCACTGTGCTTACAGCATCAAGCTTGGCTGGAGTACCCCTACTAATGCTTGTGTGCATTTCCCAAGCAAATAATACAGTAAGCACCCATGCCTCAAAATGGTTGGCAAGAAGAAATAATCTAAAATCCATATTGTTAGTTTGTAGAGTGCACAGCTTCAGATATACTCATTTGGCTTATTGACATTGCACAAGGTACCACGAGATGAAGAGCAGCTCTATCTTTGGGTAAGTCAACATCTGCGTAATGTATTAGGATTCCAAAACACCGGATTATATCAGAACCATATAACTTAGCTTAATTCGCATGCACATCTGGATTTGTGTAGCAAAAACTTCTGGAGACTATTAAAAATCATTGAATCCCTGGAACAGAATGCAGGCTTCTAGAAAAATGAAAAGAAAATAAACAGAAAATGATTGTAATTTCCAGAAGATGGCCGTATATATCCACTATAACATGCTTTTGGTCCCAAATTATGTCCAGGCAGCAGTTGGGCACATGATCCTTTACCGAGAAAAGTATATTTGTCTTGTCTTGATAAACAGCATTAGTTGTCACAGTGCACACAAGCTCTTTTTCCACGGAGCAGCTCTCACCTATCACCAGGAAACAGTTTCAGCTGCTAAAGCATGCATATGTTCAAACTTCAATGACTTAATTCTCCTCAGGATAGATGAGGCTATAATGTTTCGGTGAAGCAAAAGCAACATCTTTAACTGAACATTACATCTATAATGATGCGATTATGGCAACCAAACAGCAGACGGACAAATAAATTATTCTACTGATAAAGAGTACTCTAAAGCATTGGACGTCACTTTCTAGCTCAATTTACTCCTGCTCTTTTCTCCTGAAATTTCCTGCCCCTTCATCTCTTCCAGACATAGATCCTTAAACTACTAATTTGACTAAGTCCGTGAATATCCAAATGTGTTCTAGAAAGGTCACCCAAAATTTACCTCACCACAACAAGATCTATGAAAGCCATAAGGACTGATTGCATCAGATTATATTCACAGGACAACATGAACTCCACAGTCAGGCCTACCCTTCAGTCACATAAACTTTCAATTATTGAAAGTAGACAACAGGATGAAACTACCAGATCATTGCTTTCAAGAACGGGTCTATTCAAACTTGAAACTGTGTCTGGTCTTCATATACTACCCCTTGAAGGATTCCAAACTGAAAAGTATACATGCCAAAAATTTAATATGCATGACTGCTGAACAAGGCTCCTCACAAAAGCTATAAAAGGAATTGGATATGACAAGGATAAGAAGATTGATATGCTTCACCTAGCATGTCAATCATCTTAACAATGTTCAATTAAGCAAATCAAATATTAGTGAGATGTGTAAATAATTGGTCAAAGTTTACTTTTGATCAAGTCTGCATTATCTAGTATGTCTTTTCTTGAGCGCACTCCTTTCTTTGATCAGCCAGTCATCTAATAGCCATCCTAGTCAAAGAATTTATTTATGTTCTCCCTGTCTTTCCCTATGTTCTATCTCCCCCTAAACAGAACAAATCAGGCCCAAATGGCTCCATGCCAGGAGCTGAGCTCTTAGCTTCTACTGAGACAGCCCTACTCCCCAAATTGCTTAATAAACAAAGCTGAGAAGTTAAGACATATAATGCAAAAAATACCTGTAAGAATGGCTTGATCAACACGTAACTGATCACTTAACATCTCAACCATTCTCAAATCAGCTGGAACTTTGCATCCAACTGCTCATCAAACAGAAAATGGAAGTCAAGCTTTCAAGAGCTAATTATGTTCTAAATCAAGTCAACCATCTTCACAACTTTAATATTTCACTAACTGACCACTAACTTCTACAATATCTCCTGGAACAAGTTCTGTAGCTGGAAGAATAGAGAAACAACCTGAAACCAGAGAGTTTCCGTGAGGATAAGATATATAAAAGTTGACATGAGGCCTTTCCAATAAAAAGGTTATGCTAACGCTACATGCAAAGCCAAAAAAGCACAAGACAAAACATTGTTGCAAAAAGAAAAAGTACTTTTTTCCACCCAAAAGATCTTTTCTAAGCAAATTTCATTTGAGTGTGTCCTATGAGTCAAATATGGACATTAATACAAAAATTTTTCCAGTTATAAAAATATTATTGAAAGGAAATACCAAGAACTATATATAAACAAGAGTTCTTCATAAATCTGTACAAAACAGAGCTTGCCAACAGGTGACACTCTTGTAGAATAGAAATACATTCACATTACATAGTAGTACCCAAAAGAAGCTAGCGAAAAATACTTTTGAGAGTTTGTATTCAATGGAAATAACTTGGTAAAAATGATTTAAGGTATTTCATGAATGCGCAATATGCATGTACCCTGATGACTGAGACAAAATGCCCAGCAAAATTCTCTAATTCGTTTCCTTCTTATTAGATGCGTATGGCCTCATCCTCCTCGGCATTCCTGAGGCAGCAATTTTTCTGATGTGTACTTCTAAGATTTTGCTGTTTTCCATGAAATTATCATGTATACAGGTGAAAACACCCTTAAAGTTGCTAATTAAATTTTTCTAATGAGGTAAAACCAAAATGTCACACGCTTCAAAATGTGAAATTTCTGAAAGTAAATCTACTTTCCAACATGTCATAAGCGACCCTTTCACTTACTTAAAAAAGAGAATATGAATATACATGGTGGACCTCACTACAATAAAGCATAATTAGCAAAGAGATTATCCTCTTTTCTGGAATATATGCCTACCATTTCTCAACACAGTCGCAACATCAGCCTGATAAGCACGTAGCTCCTACATTGACAGGGTGAAGGATCAAAGATCAGAAAAGATAATGATTAAGCTGTTCAACAAAAGAAAATCGAGAAGAGTAAAAGTCACTGTGGCATCTCCTGCCATGAAAGTGAAGGAACAGAGGATATACCCACTAGTCAGATATGGGGAAGGGGGAGATGAGACTCAAGCCCAACAACAATAGGCCTTAATAGCCTGATGGGAATCAGCAACCATGCCAATTACTTCTCCCTCATATACCTAAATGGAGCTCTTTGGGTCTAATTCCAAATCATTGTCATAAGATAAGTACCTTTACCATCAATAGGATGCTATACTCACTGACTTCATGCAAATAGTGGAGCATTAAATTCACATTCTTGGATGAAGTCTAATACAGCAGTGGAAACTATGCAATCTTTAGCCGCACATCACCATCAAGTATGTCACATAATTCGAAAATCGGTAACCTATCCATCAATTAAACTGGGTTGAAAGAGAGTCAATCACTTATATAGTCTTGCACCCAGTAAAAAACAAATCACATATTCAGTCCAGTTAGTCTAGGAAATTAGTCTACCTAATATCAGGACATATACTGGATCTGGTCCTTATACAACAAAGGAAGTCCTCCAGGGTACTTTTTTATTTAAGGAAATTTGTCTGAACTAGAAGGAGAGCTTTCTCTGCAGATCACAATATTGGGGGAGTTCTCCAAGGCATTTCTCTATTTGAGGGTCACTATGACAGTTACTTCCTAGCACTCATGGTAACATAAGCTTGAGTTTGGTACTTACCTCAAGAGCTTTCTCTGCATTTGTTTCAGTAATTACTCCTACAGCTGCATTGGCAGCCAATATCATCAGAATCACCTGTGCATGTGATTCAATCAACATAACTCTTATTTGAACGGAAAAGTTCAGGCAAAACAAAGAGTAAACTAGAAAAGAAAGAAACAACACCACTTCCTAAGCCATGCAAGCAATGCACTAGCAATAGAAATGAAGTACATTCATGATATTACATATATGCTAGTTAACCTTCATATACCATCAAAGCAGGCAAAAAGATTTAGAAATGTTCCATACCCACCATGCCAGAAATTAGCATCTTTGCAAACAAGGAAAAGGAAAAGGGCTAGCTTGCACATGCAATCTTTTGGGTGATACATGGTTTCAGCTGAACTAGATTATAGATAAAAGGATCGCAAGGGTGTTTGCCCTTAACTTGTAAAATCAAATCTTCAGCTCATTACGTTTATAAATCTTGTTACACAATGGGTGTCCTCCAACTTTTCAGTTCTTGGAATACTTCCGATGAACTATCTACCTCTAAAAGTCTCATAGTGCAGCCACTTTTTCTCAAAATTACTTGGAGAGGACACAACAAAAGAAATGTGACAGAAGTCAAAAATCAAAATATGTTTCCTCCTATATCGAACATCTTTTTCATTATTTTTTATTTTTTATTTTTTTTGGTAAGAGGTAAGTAACATCTTTTTCATTGTTGGGAACTTCTTTTTCTACTTTTTGCCAAGATTGGGTGTATTAAATAATTTTTCTCCTCTTCCTATTTTAAACATCTTTTTCATGGCTGGGAACTTCTTTTTCTACTTTTTCCCAAGATTGGGGGTATTATGTAATTTTTTCCTCCATCAGATGCTCTTGTACATTTCTATTAAAGTAGACCATTCTTTTAATAAATTTTTTTTATGTAATAAAAGTTTAGAAATAGAAAAACTATTCGAGCAGAATGGAATATGCTTAAACAGAGAAAAAAAAAAAAGAGAGAGACTAACAAGAAGATACTAATTCATTGAAAAAGTATAGAGCATTAAGAATGCTTATATAGCCAAAACAGAATCCACAGAAGATTCAGATTCTTGGAAAGAATTTATTTATTTATTTATTTTTATTTCTTTTGGGCTCCTTCTAGATGCACCAAGTGAAAAAAAGAAGAGCAACATGGCAAGCCTTTTTGGAAAGGTGAGAGCAGGAAGGAAAGCCCCAGAAATGAAACAACTGCTGATTTCACTATGACAAAAATATTGAAAAACCTCCCTCCCTCCCTCCCTCCCTCCTTCCCTCCCTCCCCGCACATGTTATCAAAAGTCACAGGAAAGCCGCACATGATATTAAAGATTTAAAAGTCTCAGGAAAAGGCTTCTCTTGAACATCTTTCGAGAACCCTTTATAGTAGGTGAGAATGTCTCATAGAATGCAATCACATCAGGCATTAAACAGGCATATGGAGAAAATAATATAGGGTACTTAAGATGGATGCAGAAATATCAGCTCAACCAACGCTAATAGCACAATAGTTTTACCGAAGGCTCCAAAAAGGCTGCTAGGCCAGTTTCACCATTAACCAGAGCCAAAACAAAGGACACAAGGGCAGCTGCAATTAAGATCTTCACAAGCAAATCATCGAACTGCTTCAAAACCAATTTCCAGAAGGAAGTCCCTGGATTAACCATCAGAATCAAGAGATAAAGAACATAAGCTTTTACAGTATTCACTAAAGTGATTCCTTGACATTTCCATAAAGGATAAGACAAAAGAAATATCGATGACACACTTGTCCAATAAACTGATTTTTTTCAACAACTGAAACCAAAACAAGATTAGGGCATGTTGTTAACTAATGCTATCGAGTTAGGCATAAAGAACTTTAGGACAGTTTTATTCATATACAATCTTATCATCAGGATGTTCCTTAGACAGAGAACCAAAGTATCACCAGTGATCGAAAAGGCAAACTCATGTAACACCTCGATATTGTGTTTGCAGGTACACATAGTCTGGCGAGTAATTCTAGGTTGATATTTCATTTTATAAATCCAGTTCCTTTTATCTCTTTTATCACCAAGTTGAATGCCCATTTCAAGAATAATATATTGCAAGTTCCTTCTAGTTATGAGAATTAAACATCACTCCATTCATAAAGTAATTTTGATATGGCTTCAACACAAATGCAAATGTCAATCCTGATTTTATTTGCTTCAACATAAATGCATATGTCAATCCTGATTTTTGATTTTGTACTTGGTACTCACCACTGAGCTGTAGTGCACTTCCAGCTTTTAAGATAGACATACTTCCAACTTAATATAGTTTCTACCAAAATCTGACTGTTTTGGGGAAATTCTAATTTAGTTTTCATCAGGTTGACAGATTCAATTCAGTGGCAATATTTAGTCAATTATGCAATCAGATAAGTGTGCATGTATTAATCACACAAAGTAAAAATTGGAGGATTTGTAAGCCTTTATTGTCCTTTAAGACCTTATTTTTTGAAGTTGTTCTTGCTTAAAATTCTTGCATTGTGATTTATTAACGCAATACGGCATACCATGCTGACACAAGCCTCTTCGTTCTTCATTGATCGTAAGAGGCTTAGATGGTATAATCAATTTTAAGCATTAAGTGTGCCAGCATTTTTTAATTTTAGGACTTTCCAAGGAAAAAACAATGGATGGGACTCAGAAAAAGAGCTCGCCTCTAGTTCTCAGACCTTCTTCAATGTTTTTTCTACAAATGTTTGATTTTCAATCCCTAAACTCCTCATAATCTTAAGTCGCGTAGAATGACAACAAGCTAGAGATCAAGGAAGAAAAAAACATCAACTTATGCGCTTGCTTGATTAAAAGGTTTTTTCGAGAAGGGGGTTGGAGAGAGATGGAGAGAGACATGCTTACTTTCCTCTTCGGGCAGCACTGAAAACCATCAGCAGATCATGAAAAGCACATAAAACAAAGAGTCAAAAGATTTAAGCACTACTAACTAAATAATACACATATCAGAAGATTACACCACAAACAACTAACAAAAGATATTATTTCAAGCATTGACTCATTTTGTTTATCATTATACTCTGCACTCACATATAGAAGTACGTCATTCATGTGATACTAAAATCAAGATTCTGCCAAAAATATAAGTTAGCTACAAAGAAAAACTAATTATGGAAAGTAAAAGAGAATAAATGAGTTCCATCTTACCAATTGCTGCCAAGAAGATTGACAATAAAACGTGGACTGAACTAGAGAAGGAGAATCAAAACACAATTTGATAACCAGAAAGGAAAAATAAGGGGCTACAAGAAGCTCAAAATGCATTACGAGTAATCAAACGACAACCTCCGCCAAAATAATCTAATACTAAGCAGCCATTGCTTCTCCTTGAGTGGCTGTCAAGCCGAATTAATTCCTACCCATCACCCATATCAGTGAAAACTGTAACTATTGTTTTAGACTAAACGCCTTGAACCCACTCAGAAAAATAAAGCCATCTAGTCTACGTCACAGTAGATCAGACTACGGTGACAAGCGGAGGCATTTGTTTTAGATACAATACTCTATACATTCTATATTTCATCTCTCTTATACATCACTTATCATTAAGGGTACATTTTCGCCTTCGTCAAAAGCAAGTTTCCGTGGCTAAAAAGACAAAAAAAAAAAGAATAAAGGGTTCTTTGTGCCTTCTCATCAACTACTAAGGTGTGCATGATAAAATTTCTGGAACAAAAATTAATTTCTCAATTTCTATTTCAGAAATTGAAACTTTCTTATTTTTTCTTCAAATCTATTTCTGGAATAAAAATCTCTCCACAAATAGAAAAATTAAATTGCGTTACCAAACGAATTTCTATTCCAAACCTATTCCGAGGAACAGAGAAACAGATAAATAGACAAATACAAATTTTATCACGCCCTAAGTAACTTTAACTTGTGTCTTAGATGCCTCAACCTCAAGCATTAGTAAATTATTTCACTTAATGCCAAAGACAGGTGGCTCAAATTTCATTGCTTATCTGCCCACATGTTCAGAGCCAATTGATTGCGAGGCACAAAACACACATCAAAGTGGCCAAATGAAGACCTACGGCCAAAAGCAACAGCTTAAAGAATCAGCCCAAGCACTTGATGAAAAGGGTAACCGATTCGATTCAAAGATCATAATTGAAGTTCGAGTGAGGACGAAGGGGCACACCATTTCTACCAAAGAGCCTCGCGTGTCTCGCAACCTGCCACGCCAAGGCAAAAACAAAATCAAGCTCAATTCATTTAGACCGAAACTCTATTTCCACGGCCGGAAGGCAAATCCCAAGCTCACGAGTCAAACCTGGGAATCACTGAGCCCTCTACTCGGGTCCACTTCGAAGAAGTCCAGCACCTGAAATTCACAACAATCAAGCTTCAGAATTCGAACCCATTGCAACGCTGCGAGGAGCAGTTCCACCTCCTCCGATCGCTCCCGATCACAGACGACCGAACCCTCAAATCAGGCGGCCGAAATTAAAAGGATACCAAACGGGAACCGCCCCATCCCGCGGAACAATGTACCCCGATGGTGATCCAGCTTCGAATTCGAGGAAGTCGCGAAACTCACCTCGGAGACGGATCTCGCGTAAGCGTCCTCCATCGAAGAACGAGCGCGGAAGGAAGATCCTCTCCACGCGAAGCACGAGGTAGAGAGAGAAGCTAACTAGCTCGGTGCCAGTTTTCTGTCTCGTCTAGTGTTGGATCTGAAAACGAGGAAGATCAGGGACGACACGGTGGTTCGATCTGCATGCTGCGAGCGCAGAGAAGGCGTTGAAGAAGATCCGAGCGCAGACGTTATGCGCAAGCGACGTCGGGTTTGGGCCGACTTTCTCTGGGCCCAGTACATCAGTTGGCCCAATCCAACCGTGTCCGTTATTTCTAGAGGTCATCGATTTCTGGGTCGGTCGCTTGTAGCCTAGAACCGTGAACCGATCCTGTGACTCTCCCATTCGATATTTAGAACCATCAACTAGACCGGCCGATTTTGGCACTAGCCGTTTCCTTACTTGATTACCATGGAATCAGCCCACTTTTTCAAATCAAATTCTTACAATCAATTTTAAAATTTGCACCATTTCATTACACAAGCACATATCGATCAACTAGTTATGTTGTTCTTTCTTCACGTCGAACACCACAGTTCAATTCCCATTGGGTGGTTTTTTTTTTTTCTAAAAGAATCGATTCTCTTTCAAACCAACCTTGAGTCAAGTCCAAGCTGGTTCAATTCGATTTTCGCATTGAATCGCAGCCGTTGCTCATCTGTTGCTATTTCTATAAACTCAATTATGCAAACAATTATATCTAGCAATCATGTAGACTACCCTATCATTCATAAAAGTAAAAAATAATTTAAAAATAAAAGGCTTTTGAGCAACGAGTTTTGATAGCTATTTATTTTAAAAACTTTGCAATATGCAATTATCTTGAAAGTAAATAATATTTGATACATGTGAAATGATAGTCATGGAGTAACTTTCTAAATGAGAAAAAAAATAATCTAAAAATAACATCAAACTTTTGAACTCTGAAGACCCGATTAAGACATATAAACCCTAAACCACTACGAGCAAAAGCTGTAAGACCTTGGCAAATTGCCGCCAAACTTGAAAAGTCAATTAAAAGAAAGTGGACATTTAGCTTGAAAAGAGGAGAAATAGCTCCCATAGAAAGGGAAACCAATGGGAAAGAAAGAAAAGAGAAAAGAAAAGAAGAATGAAGACAAATGATGAAGAAAAGAGGGGTTCCGTGCATGCTTGCTACCAATGCCTCACCAAATTGATTCAACTTTGATTTGCAATGCTTGGTAAGTGCTCACGCTCCCTATTTTTCCAAACGGATTAATTTTCAAAGTCAAGGCTTAAATTCTGAATTATGTGAGATTCAAGCCGCAAAGTCTAATTTTTTTAGTTTTGAGGTATGAAATTTCATAAAAATTATAGTTTGGGGAATTATGGAGTCATGAATTTTACTAATTTTGATTTGAGTTTACAGTTTGCCCAAAAAAAAAATGGAATTTCCCACTCATGATGAAGTATGTGTTCAGCAACTTAGGGCTGAATTTCATCAGTTTTTGGCTCAATTTTGGGTGGGTCAAGTTGGAGTTATTATAATACGTTGAAAGGGCTTTATATTAATTTTAAGTATGTTCAAAACGGAATTCGTTGGAGAGAATTTTAATGTAATGACATTTCATGCTTAAGCTCCATATTACCAACGTGTTTAGTAATCGCTTCGGGTGAGTGATATGTGAACACGTATGAATCGCAATCGGGTATAGACAATTTTTTTCAAATTACAATCGAGATGGCATGTCATGATCTCAAATTAATATAATTGGACTAGAAAGCTTACGAAATTTTGTTAGCGTTTAAATCAAGTTTAGTAGTTGAAGTAGTATTTTACTCAATTTTAACATTATTTCTTGTGCGTAATCTTTGTTATTTAGTTGGAGGCATTCCGAGGTGAGTGGTGCTATCTCTTCTTTAGTTTGGTAAAACTCATGTCTTGAAAATGATATGATGATTTATTAGGAGTTAAAGAAGCATTACATAATTTGATATTCCTTTAAAAAAAAAAAAAAAGTGATGCTTAGAGCATATTGGATGCATAAAACTGGATCAAATATTTACTATCATTTTGTCTATTGAAAATGACAAAGTATATTTTGAACATAGCTCGAGTTGATTGTTGTGAATAGTTTGCAAAACGTTTCAAGAAAAAAGTTTTGAGAAATCTGCTATGACGGATGTTTCAAAAAGGTTATACATATCAATTGTTGAATTTGATTTATGAAGAATTCTGGAATGATATGAGAAATGTCTTGTGAAATGTGTTCAATTTAATGAACGAAATTCAAAAATATAGTGTATTTTGTTTTGTGAAATCAATTATTGATACTGATTGTGGATTTTATTGTTGGTATTGGAGGATGTGAGTTAGTGTTCAATATTGCTATGAGCCCATTGAAAAGCTTGTGACTATGCATACCAAGTTTAGGATATTCTTTTGAGCCAAGCCATCAATTTTATAGATGGAGACATTGCCAATAAGAAATCTTAGTCACCTCATCATCAGGGGTTATTTTATAACCATAGTCAGATATTGAGCAAAAGATTGATCGATGAATGAACTATGGACATATGTTTTCTATAAGATGGATCAATGAAATAGACCATTAATATTTGAATTAATGAGATTGGTCGATAAACTAGACCATCGATGATTTAAATGAGTATATCTTATATATAAAATAGTTTTGACAAAAGGTTATAATTCGTTCATTATTATTATTATTATATATATATATATATATATATTGGAATTGAGATAAATGATTTTTGAAATTACTTTGTAAAAATACATAGTGGGTGTTTAATCTGTTTAGAAAAAATATGTACTACTTACTGAACCATAATTACTTATTCTTTTTCAAGTGTCTTGGTTAGCAGTTGATATAACAAGAGTGATATTGATGGAAGCTTTTAGGAGTTGGATTTGAGTGGTTCGAAGCTATGTCATTGGGATGGAAGGATAGCCACGTCTCTTTTTCTGCTAGGATTCAGGGTGTAACGGAGAAACTATTGCGTACCCATAACCACGTCATCGGTGCTCTAAACCATTCAGGGTATGACACATGTCCTTGTTAGTCCATATCGGCCCACTTCTCCACTTCCACTTCAAATGAAACAAACGCGCGGGAGGGCCTGGCCTTGGCCCACCTCTGTGATGCTCTCTCTCCTCTGCTCTCCTCCACAGATCATCTCTCTCCTCTCCATCTCTCTCCCCGTTTCTCTATTCCGTCTCTCTCCCCATTCTCCTCTCTCTCCTCTCTGTCTCTCTCCCCCCACCTCCGTTGGTTGTTGCCATCGCCCCCCACCCTGACGCCAATGCCGATGCCGCCAACACTCCTCCACCTCTCTCTCGTGACGTCCGCTCAGCTCTCTCTCCATCCCCCCCTTCGCGAGGTCATGCCTCTCTTCCAGCGAAACGCAACACCGACGGCCCTCCACCTTTGCCTCCGCCGGTTGCCTCTGTCACCCTTGACTCCAACGCCCCTCCACCTCCCTCTTGCAACTTTTAGTCTGCTCTCTCTCTTTCTCTTTCGTCCTCGAAGTTGCGCCTCTCTTCTAGCAAACCTCGACATTGACGCTCCTTCGCCGATTGCCTCGGTCAACGTTAGAGTACGTCGCCCCTAACTCCTCCGCCTCCGCTTACGCGACCGACACAAACGCGTTGAACCACAATGGCGAAAATGGAGGAGAGAGAAACGACGAGCTCGACAACGCCGGCACCGGCAACGAAGCAAAAGACAAAGACAACGAAGCAGAAGCGCGAGTGCTCAGGGTTATGGACATGGCTCGTCGTGTTGGTCATGTTCAGGTTCGCCCTCATCTACCTTCCCAGGAACCTCCGCCTGTCCCCCTGAGGTTGCCAACCCTCTCACCAGCATTCGCCGCCGTAACAACGCCTCTTTTCGCTCTATCGATCGATTCCCGATCCCCAATCCCCGCCCCCCTCCTCCCTTGAAATCTTGGAGGTCCATTTTCTGATACGATTTCTGGTTTTTCTTGTTCGTGCTGCCTGCAATTGGCAAAGGCTACTGGTTGAAGCAGTCGGCGATGTCTCCCTACACAGGTTCGGCTATGTTCGATCTCTGTAGGAAGGAAGTTGCTAGTTTGCTTATTGGTGTGTCGTTGTTTGATGCTTTGATCCCTTCCACAGGTTCCACGCATCACGATTATCCTTTGTTGTTGCTTGTTCTCGAACCTCTCGCTGTCAGAAGGTAACTACCGAAGTATAATCGCCAATGCATTTTGAAGGCTAGGTTGATTGTGAGCTTTGCTGGTTATCTGCTAGAACTAAACTAGATTTATTTATTGTTATCGAAGTAGAGACTATGGCTTGTGCAAAAAATTGTTTTCGATTCTAGAAATTGAATTTTTTTTTAGGAGTCTTAATTTCTTGCATGTTGTGAAGTTAATTATGTTATGTAACTTTCTAGTTATGCAGAATTGAAGGGCAATTAGAGCATCTTTTTGTGTTGGCTAGGACTACTGAAAAACTTCATTCAGAAATTATTCTGAAGCTATATTACTAATGCTTCGTGCTACATTTATCATTATCTAATTTTAATTGGCATTGGATGATCTTAAAGGGGAACTCACATCTATTCCAGAACTTTTAGATCTTTGCAACACATTTAAATAATTATGCTTTTATCATTCCCTGATCTTCTTCATTCACATATTCAATATATTAATTAAAAGAAATTATAATCCATGAAAAATAAATGTTAGTATTGTTGCAGAAGGCTTTAGACCCTCCTGATCCTGATGTTGTTCAACACGCATTAGATTTGCTAATTCTTATGGGTGCGTTAAAGACATCTCCTAGAAAGAGGTTTGAGCCAACATTCTACGAACGTCTGGTTGCTTGTTTTTCTCTATCTTTTGATGCATCTCTATTCATAATCAAGTTTGGCGAAGTTGGATTGCCACATGAGGGTATTCTTCTTAGTGTATTGATGGACACGCAACCTCTACCCATTGTGCATCCTTTTGGGGAGGAAAATTTGGTACTTCCCATCAAGCAAATGCAAATTTCTATTCTAGATCCATCAATAGGAAAAAAAAAAACATTACTCTTATTGGCTATTCCCCATTTCTTTCAAGTTCAGACAGTACATAAATTGCTACTTCAGCGGAGATACTAACAACCCCCCAATTAGTCAAAAGGAGGCGATGTTAATAGCGAACTTGTGTGCCTTTAAATTTTGGTAGCGCATTTTCAAGGTATTGTCATCATTAGTTCTTGAAGATCATGCTGGTATTCATTCTCTTATCTATGTGTTGTTTTCCTTTGAAGGACAAATATTGTGTTAAGCATTTGAATCAAGTTCTACAAGTTGATGATATGAAAGCTACAGAGAAGATGGTGCTGAAGAATGAAGAAGAATGGTGCTTCTTTCATGATATTGTGCAGTCATCACTTAATCATGTTACTAAAATATGTAAAGCCGCAACTTTGTCCTTTGAGTTCTCTCTTGTCACCTCTCTTTCCCTTTCTTTCTTCCATTAGTTTTCCTTTTGATTTTCAATTTGTTTTTCCTCAGATGAAGATGTCTTGAGTTCATTGCATCAGTTTCAACCCAACTTCCTCGGTGCGTCTTGATTCTTTTCCTTCTTATTACTATCATTAATGAGTTCCAACACATTAAGGGGATTGCCAAATTTTCAATAGGGGATGCTGATAGACTCACACATGCAACTATTGTGAAAGGGTTCCACAGACAGACCAGGGTTATAATGTCTCTTGATGGTAACATCCCTGAAACAAAATAAGACCTAAACTTAAGCAGCATAGTGTTGCAGCTTCACTAGCTCTTTTCTCAAAGTAGCATATCATCTATGAAGCTTCATACAATGGAAATTAGAAAAATAAGATTTAGTGAATACACAAAGTCCCCACAAAGAAATGGCCAAAGAAGTTCCACAATAGAAAAAGAAGCCTCAAAGAAGAGATTGTAAGTATACCAAACCAAACTAGTATTAAATATATCAAAAGGTTAGACTATATATATATATATCTTTAAAATCCCTTATTTCACTTAAACGGACCTCGCCAAGCCAGCATGCCTTGTTTAGAATAATGAACTATGAAATAATCTTCAGTGACTCCAGATATGCATGACATACTCAATTAAGACCAATTTTAGACCAATGCAACCTCAATGCAGCCAGCTCACCATAGTTCTAAGCCTAGGAGATACTAGCTTGTGTAACTTAATGTATTGCAATAATAGTCTTACAAAAGGGAGAGAAGCGGAAGGATATAACACTAGAGAAACAAGTTTACCTGATTCTTCTGACAACTTGAAAAGATCCAAAGCTTCCAAATGCTGGGCATACACTTTCTTCGGACTCTGGCCAATTGCATGAATAAGCATTGCATTGAGAATATCTGTAATCACAAAAAGTAGACTACAACCAAAAAAGCTGTTCTCATGGACTGAGCAACTTATCAACATAGAAGATAATTACATAAAGAATGCAGGGGATAATCTTAGATTGCTCTAGAGAAGATCTAACAGATTATACCAACTTATGAAAATTTGCGACATTATAACAATCACGTATTGTGCTCAATGTAATCCATCGAAAGCAAAATAATGAAACAATGGCAAATTTTCAAGTTCAGAAGTTTTCCGCAGTCATGTTCAACTCAGAGAATCAAAGATAGGACCAAAAGCATTGTAATCTGTACTTAGGTTAGATCCTTCCAGGTATTTGACAACAAACTAAATTACTCATGCTTTGAACAAGAGACAAGTACAATAAAGATCAACACGCATCACATTGCATGAAAATAGTAAATCGCAAACTACCTACACAAGCGAGACACAAGAGAAGTAGATACTTGCATAGAAGATGTTTTGGTTGCCCTTCAATTCTGCATAGCGAGAAAGCTACATAACATAATTTAACTTCACAACACGCAAGAAACTAAGACTTCCCTCAAAAGAAATTCAATTTTTGGAATCGAAAACAACTTTTCACACAAGCCATAGCCTCCGCTTCGATAGCACTAAATAAATCAAGTTTAGTTATAGTAGATAACCAGCAAAGCTCACAATCAACCTAGCCTTCAAAATGCATTGGCGATTATACTCCGTTAGTTATCTTTGGACAACGAGAGGTCCGAGAACAAGCAACATCAAAGGAGAACCGTGATACGTGGAACCTGTGGAAAGGATCAAAGCATCAAACATCAACACACCAGTAAGCAAACAAGCAGCTTCCTTCCTACAGAGATTAAACGGAGCTGAACCTGCGTAGGAGACATCGCCAACTACTTCAACTAGTAGCCTTTGCCAACTGCAAGTGGCACAAACAAGAAAAACCAGAAATCGTATTAGAAAATGGACCTCCAAGATTTCAAAGGAGGAGTGGGGCGGGGATTGGGGATCGGGAATCGATCGATAGAGCGAAAAGAGGCGTCATTACGGCAATGAATGTTGGTGAGAGGGGTGGTGACCTCGGGGCAGGTGGATAGGCGGAGGTTCCTAGGGAGGTAGACGAGGGCAAGTCGAAACATGACCAACTCGACGAGCCATGTCCAGAACCCCAAGTGCGTGCGCTTTTCTCCGTCTTCTGCTTCGTTGCCGTTGTCGGCGCCGTTGAGCTCGTCGTTTCCCTCTCCTCCATTTTTGTCATTGTGGTTTGACGCGTTGGCATCGGGAGCATAGGCAGAGGCGGAGGTAGAGGTAAAGGCAGAGGAGTCGGGGGCGACGGACTTCGACGCCAATGGAGGCAACTAGCGGAGGAGCGTCGGTGTCGGGGTTTACTGGAAGAGAGGCGCAACTTCGAGGACAAGAGAGAGAGAGAGAGAGAGAGAGAGAGAGAGCAAACTAGAGGTCGCGAGAGAGAGGCTGAGGGGCGTCGGTGTCAGAGTCGGGTTCAAAGGAGGAGGCGGAGGCTACGTCAGCATCAGAGTTGACGGCGATGGAGGCAACCGGCAGAGGCGACCGGCGGAGGTGGAGGTAGAGGGCCGTCGGCATCGCGTCTCATTGGAAGAGAGGCACGACTTTGCGGATAGGGGAGGGAGAGAGAGCAAAGCGGACATAACAAGAGGGAGGGAGGCGGAGGAGCGTCGATGGCGTCAATGTCGGCATTAGGGTGGGGGGCGATAGAAGCAACCAATGGAGGTGGAGGGGAGAGAGACGGAACGGTGAACGAGGAGAGAGATAGAGAGGAGAGAGACGATCTGTAGAGGAGAGCATAGGAGAGAGAGCGTCACAGAGGTGGGCCAGGGCCAGGCCCTCCCATGCGTTGGCTTCGTTTGAAGTGGAAGTGGAGAAGTGGCCGACGTGGACTGACAAGGACAAGTGTCACGCCTTGAATGGTTCAAAGCACCGATGACGTGGTCCTTTGAGGGTATGCAATATTTTCTCGGGTGTAACATATATAATTCACATGTTCCTAACCTACCCAAAACCAAAAGTTTTAAATTGCATATCTAAGAATAACAATAACCATTGACCAAGTAAGTCAGTCACTTGGATAATAATGTGGATCCAACCAAGGAAACTCAAACTTATTAAACTTGAGCACAAAAAGTTATCATTGTGGGGATCTCGATACTTATCTCTGAATGATTAATCGGGATATAGAGATAGACGACACCTAGCCATGAAATAGCTCGGCCCAAAAAATCACCGTCGCAACTTCCTTGAAATGGGTTGGACCACTTAAAGATTTGATTAATGGATTACTAAGCCTAAACTTAACTCGGACTCTCCCAAGCCCATACTAATTTGCAATTGAAAGTTTAAGTTCTTAATATGCAAATGATTTTTATTATAGAGTCGTCACTAATCTATTTTTGATAGGTCAATTAGAAACCCAAGTAAAGTAATTGAAGAATTATTTTACTCCTATGAACCAGAGGTTAAATGAGTTCGGAGATTTAATTACACTAGATTTCTCTAACGTCATTTCAGTACTTTTTCTCTTTTATTTAAAAAAAATATTTTGCAATCAGCTTGAATTGATTTTAGCCTAAACCGCTAACTTGCAAGAGAGTGATTATATAAGTGCATAAACATTAAAGATAACATTAAAAAAAATTGCAAAATTAAACACAACAAAGCAAGTAATTCTTTTTGGGGTTTTCTCTTGTTTTAAAATGAAAACTTGCTTGGATAACATGCATATGATCTTTTTTGGTATTTTTGTATTAAAATTCGAAAAAATTAATTAATGAAAATTGACTACAAAACCCAACAAGTTGATCTACTTAAGCTAGGAAATAATTTAGATTAAATCCAATTTTAATTCGTAAATTCATCTTAATTATGTAAATTCTATCTTAACATGCAATCTAATTTTTTTGGGGGTGTTTTTCAAAACAAGCATTTATCAAATGTAAGCACTATATCCAACCCACTCAAGATATTTATCAAGAATTCAAATAAAGGGTTAAAAGAATTGAACGATAATCCATCGTCTCACGGATTAAATTAACAATTATTTTAACTCTAAACATCACAACATGTAGGAAAATTAAAAAAACAAATGATCCAAAGTCTTACGAATCAAATTAATAATTATAATGATTTTTAACATCACTAATGCGCAAAAAAAATCAAGATAATTAAAAAAAGTTATCCGAAATCTTACGGATCAAATCAGTAATTATAATGATTTTTTTTTATAATATCTCAGGTAATGTCTAGCATCTCAATAGAATCAATATCAGAATTATATTATCCAATTTAGGCAATAGAATATCGAGATGAAATTTGACTCAAGAAAACCACCTAGTTTAGATGATTTGCTTCCAAAATGGGACTGACGCCAAGGATTCACAAACGGCGGCCGGCGTCGAAGAGGATTTGGCACGATCGCAATTAGCTCTATAGTCACTATAAGGCAGACTCGTGGACTATTTGTACATCGCGGATGTGGGGGCTTCAAGGAACAGTGAGGATTGGTTTTCAATGAATTGGCCTCAGTGGAATTTGCAAAAAGAAAGTAAAAGTTTATGGACTTTTCCTTTAACTTTCACAGCCACCAGTGCTCTCTCTTCAAGAATATCTCCTCCCAATTTTTGATCAACAATGGGTTGTTACTCCTACAAAAATTGAACCCAAATGCGACAAAAATAGAGAAGCAAAGTCGACATGGGTATGGAACTTAGCGAAGCAGCAGCACGTCGTCACCAAAAATGTAGGGGCAGATTAAATAATTCTTCATTGGGTAGTTGCAGCTCGTCACGAGGATGGATCGTGAGCACCGTTGGCTCAGGATCACAATGCAACTACAACGGCTCAAGACAGAGAGCAATCGCGTCGTCTCTAGTGGCTGAGCTCATCACAGGTGGCGATGACACGGTAGGCAGCTCGTTGTTGAAGAGGATCAGTGACCGTGGGTCAGCGGTGGTGCTCGAGGCAACAGCAGCATCATTGGACTACTTGCAGCGTTGGAGGGCTGAGGCACGCGCCCATCGGAGTTAAGCGTTGTCAAGCTGGTCGTGGCGTCGAGATGGGTTCTAGCAAGTGGTGGGTTGCAAGCGTTGGCGATGGGAGCAAGTGTGACGATCGACGGAGGAACGGCAGCCACAGATGGTGGGTTGCAACCACTAGGAGACCTCAGTGCAACAGATCAGCAAGGGGCGATGCGTCAGGGCTCGAGTAGTCAGAACAGTAACTACGAAGTCAGTGGCATTGAAAGCAGGGTAGCAGCTCATCAAGGTGGTGCGAAGCAACAGTATTAGCTTGGTTGAGCAGCAGCAGCAATAATGGTCAAAGGACAGCAGGCACAGTAGCTTGTCGAAAGGATGGAAGCAATGGGGGCGAGCAGTAGCACGGCGTCGTCAAGACGTTGAGAGTAAAGACGCATTTGGTAACCATTCTGTTCCTGAGAACAGATTCTGATCAGAAATGATTTTTTTTTTTTAATTTTGTTTTCGAGAACAATTTTTAAACAAAAGAACGCGTTTGGTAACTATATAAAATTTCTATTCTAATTCCAAAATTTTATCAAATTATAGAAATTCTATTAATTAATTATATTTATACTAAGTAATAAACATATTAACTAATCAATTTTTTATTAAATAGTAAATAATAAACTATAGTATAACCTATAAATATAAATACTAAATAATAAATTATAAAACAAAATTAAATATGTATTCTATAAATAGCAAAATTTCAATTCATACTTCAAATCGTTTTTTTTAATAATTTTATTAATTTTCCTTTTTTTTTTCTTATTTTCCTTTCTTCCTCCCCTTTTTCTTCTTCTTCATCTTCTTCTTCTTCAAGGTGGTCGGTCACCGGCCTTGGAACGACCGGTGACTGGCTAGATGAGGGTCGGCGACATCATCGGAGCATCGTCAGCCCTCGGCAAAGCCAACCCTCATCGGTCGAGTCTCGCCTATAGTTGGGTGAGGCTCACCCAGCCTCGCCGGTGGCCAAGCAACCTCATCGGGGCTGAGAGAGGCCAAGGAGAGGCTTACCTGGCCACCGATGAGGCTCGGCCTCGCCAGATCGCGAGGCACGCCTAGCCTTGCTGGTGGCTGGGCTTGCCTCAAGCCAGCTCGCCGAACCGGTTGCTGGCGACCAGTGGAGGTGGGTAGCGAATGGCAACCGTAGCGGTGGCAATAGATGAAGAAGAAGAAGAAAAGGGCTTGATTTTTGTTTGATTCTTAGATTTGTTCCCAGGAACAAAAATTTTACCAAACATTATTATGTTCTAAAACTATTCCCGAAAACAAAAAATCATAATCATGGCATGTTTAGATGGTTACCAAACAACCCCTAAGGGGTCAAGATGTAGAGAGTGCGTTGAGAGCAAGGGGTCAAAGACGTAGAGATTAAATGGCTATGGTTAGAGTATTAAAAATATGTCAAAGTGATCTAAATGAGATTAGCCTCAAATAAATATGCCATCCTTGAATATATGCTTATGATAATGCATTTCAGCAGCAATAGACACAACAATCATATATATCACACACAAAAGCGACATTTTGTTCATAAAATTCTAAACGCAAGTGAATGTGTCAAATAAGTAATATAATAATAATAAGGAGTATCGTCACACAGAAATTAATGATTAATAAACTAATTAAATACTAAAATATATTAATTCTAAAATTTATCTAATAGATCAAAATATAATTGAGAATAAATTAAAAACAAAATTTGGAGAGTAAATGCAATAAATCAATCAGATAAATATGTTATAACATCCAATTCACCATAATCAGTAAATATGAATTTCAAATTGTTATTGGTATAAGAACGATATCGAACATGTGATATCGGAATTTCCTAATCTATTTACTATCCTATCTCTAGGTATAGCAAACTCACTTAGTTTATTAATCAATTATATTTTTATGTGAATTAAAATAAACATAAGTGCATTAAAAACTATGAATATTCCCGACCTATAATGAGTCTTTTTGATCGCCTTATCACCGAAAGCTATACAAATAACACGGTATATCTCCATCCACGTTTAATTCATGGTTATATATTATAATGAGCAATTGCATATTATCACTTCTCAGTCTCAAACATGCACATCAGATCATTCAAGTGGCTAGTCACTTAAAATCATTATGCACAATAATATATAACTCACGTGAATAAAATCAATTGCAAAACATTAAAATCATGAAATTCACATCATCATGGTTAGGCTATGTCGTAACCCTAACAAAAGAAAATTAGGACATAGTAGAATAAGAAATAAAAATATATATCAAACATAGCATTTTGAATCAAAGAACAAGAATTTTATCACAACTTTTATCTTCTTTTCAAAATACTTGAAAAACTCACAGAACAATGAAAAATGATCTAACAAAAATCTAGCTGCCCAAGATATCTTAATGTTTTCCTATTTATAGGATATATCCAAGATATATCTCCCAACACTTGCAGATAACATTAGGGAACAAAATTAATGATTTCTTGATTTGATATCCATCTTCTACTGCTTTTTGATTTGACTTCATGATTTTTGCCATTCTTTTCCTTATCTTCTCCGTATCTCTTTATTCTGCATAAATAAGGAAAATTCAAATAATTAAAAGGAAATCCAAATATTTTCTCATAGATATTACATTAATTATTACCTAAAATAGGTAAAATAACTATATTTTTACAAAGTTATCACATTTGTAGGTTCATCTCCTTTAATATCATAATATCATCTCCTTTATTACCTAAAAACTCACATAACAATGAAAAATGATCTAACAAAAATCTAGCTGCCCAAGATATCTTAATGTTTTCCTATTTATAGGATATATCCAAGATATATCTCCCAACACTTGCAGATAACATTAGGGAACAAAATTAATGATTTCTTGATTTGATATCCATCTTCTACTGCTTTTTGATTTGACTTCCTGATTTTTGCCATTCTTTTCCTTATATTCTCCGTATCTCTTTATTCTGCATAAATAAGGAAAATTCAAATAATTAAAAGGAAATCCAAATATTTTCTCATAGATATTACATTAATTATTACCTAAAATAGGTAAAATAACTATATTTTTACAAAGTTATCACATTTGTAGGTTCATCTCCTTTAATATCATAATACTAAAAAAAAATTCTCTCTCATTGCAATCCATTTCGAATGAGGAAAAAATGCAATAAAATTAAGTATAAATTGACAAGTTAGATAACAATAAAATCATATAAAAAAGATATATCTTTTTCAAATCAACAGAATCTCACTAAATCATGTTGTCGAATTATAAAAAACACAAAGGAACAAACTAAAGTTGATTCATTCTAATTACCCTTAACACATAAGGAACACCAACTCAATCAACAATTTAAGAGACTAAACCTTAAGCATGAATTATATCGTAAACAGAATGACTAATAAAAAGTTCATTCATAAGTATTAATTTTGCAAAATCATCATTTATTTTGTGGGGAGTGGAAGACAAGGCAATGAAAGAGAAAATAAAGGTAAAATAAACAAAATAATATTAGAGATTGGACCTTGCTATTTTAGATACTATATCAATTTGTATCCATTAATATCTCAAGTTGATTGAGTTTCTTAGGTTACATTTGGCTATCGAGATTTCTAATTAGGATTAGACTGAATAGAATATGAAATTCAAGTGATTATAATAATAAAGTTGGATATATTCACATCATATTATATATATTATTCGGTGTAAACTCCTATATAAATCACAAATTTTATAAATTGAGATGGTAAAAATCTCTCATAATACTCTTCTCTACTTTATTTTCATTTTCCTTTTTATTTGATTTGCTCTCTTTTCTATATAATTTCCTTTTTTTCTTCCTTTTCCATCATTCTCTAATAAAAATTTATTAAATAGAAAATTATACTAATATACCTAAAATACTAAAACACCTAAAATATGTAATAAATACGCATTTATATATTGAATTTATATTATAAGAAAGAATTAAATTCAAATATATATATTAAAATAAGATTAAATTTAAAAAAATAAATTTTTATTTTTTATTTTTTAATTTATATATTATAATTCAAATATCATTTATATTAAAATATAATTATAATTTATTAATTTAGGAAATTTGTTATTTGAGAAAAAAATTTCTTATTGTGAATATTAGAAATCATATCCGTCTTTATCTCACCTCTCCTATGGAATAATTTTATCCAGTTTATATCACATTTTTATCCGACTTTATCATATCTTGAGTAGGTAGCAAATGTAGGATAAGATGAATTTTATCTTATCCTGAATTTTATCTTGACCACCAAATTCAACCTTAACTCTATCATTCCACTTAGAAGCATCTTCATTCAAGGAGAATTTCTTTTATTTAAAGGCATCAGCACTAGCAAAATCTTCAGGTAGTAAACATATGTTATTTGATTTTTTTGTCAAAATAATAATAACTTTTGAGCTGAATAATTTTCCACAACCTTTTTTTGTAGGATATGACATTTATGAAAAGAGGTCCCAAGATGCAAAATTTAAAGCCACTGATTGAAGTTGAATTAAATGAGACAACTTTTTCAACGCAACCCATAGTAGAAGCAAGTATTGACTATGCAATTCCACTTGTGAGATAGAGAGAGTGGGAGAGAGGTCATTTATCTTCGTGACTCGGGAAAATATAGTGCTAACTAAGGCTCTATTCATTTCGTGGAAAATAATTTCCAAAAAAGTATTTTCCGGATTTTCCGGCGTTCGTTTCACGGAAAATGAATTTCTTGAAGAAAATGTTTTCCATGAAAGAAAAAGAGTCTTATAAATTAGGGGAAAATGTTTTTCACTTTTGAAAAGTGGAAAACATTTTCCTCACTTGAAAAACATTTTTCTCACTTGATCTCTTTTATCTCACACTTCTACAAATCATCACTTCCTCCTCCCCTTTCTTCTTCTTCTTTTCTTTTTTTATTCAAATTATTTCTTAAATTTCTTTTTATTTTTTTAATTCAAATTATTTTTAATTTCCTTTTTCTTTTCTTTTCTTTTCTTTTCTTTTATTTGTTTCCCATCTTCTTCTTTCTTGGCTAGTTGTCAGTCATTGCTAAGCGAACCTCAAGCTCGTCGATCTCAAGTTTGCGCTCTACATTATTGCTTATCATTTTCTTTATTTACTCTACCCTGCAATTGTATATTATTCAAGCAAATGGCTCTATATACTTTGCTTCTTCTTCTTTTGTTTATTAGAATACAAAAGATGCAAGGAAAGAACAAGCCACTCAATTAGAAGATTCTCATTAGGGCTATACATGCTTTGCTTCTTTGTAAAATCCACACGAACATTTTTTAGAGTAGATGAGCGTTTGACGACAATGAAGGAACACATATATGAAGCAAGTTTACCCGGATTTAAAGGCAAGTTCATATTTGATAGATTTATAGGTCAATAAGTGATGGATGCCTAAGTGATAAAGTTTTAGAAAATATTTTTCTTATCAAACACCAGAAAATATTTTCCGAAACATTTTCAAGTTTTAGCCGAACACTAAAAAATATTTTCCGAAAATAGCTAATTTTCCACGAAATGAAGAGACCCTAAAATACTCGGAAAAGGCAAAGAGCAAACTTCAAAAAGGCTTCTGCTAATATGAGGCCGGGCCGAGCCCAACCCGAAAGGAAGTAGCCATGGGCTTTTTCCTTCGCGCTCTTCATGGGCCCATTGCTTGGTCGACCCGGCCCAGTCGCACCGCCAGGTTAAACCCTCGATTCTCCCCTCCCTTCCCTTCCCGTCGCCCTGCTTCTCTTCGTCTCCCCCTTAGTCTCTCTCTCCATCGTATGTTCACCTTCCCGCGCCGTCGCCCTCGCCCTCGCCCTCGCCGTAGCCCTTCCTCCCGCTGTCCCTCCTCGCCTCCAGTTCGTGTCGGCCGGTCATCTCCTCCCTCGCCGTAGAAGATGCTGGAGGCATACAGAGCGAGCTCGGTCGACTGGAAGCCGACGCCGGTCGTGGCCCTAGCCACCAGCGCCGACGACTCCCAGGTCGCGGCGGCCCGCGAGGACGGCTCGCTCGAGATTTGGCTCGTCTCCCCCGGCTCCGTCGGGTGGCACCGCCAGATGGTACGTCGATTCGCCTCCCAAAGAGCTCCGCCGCTCCTGAGAAATAAGGATGAGGAGGGGTTTATTTCTGATGGCGCCTTCTTATTTTTTCTCTTGTTTCTTCCAGACTATTCATGGAGATTCGAATTCGAGAGTGTCGTCGCTGGTGTGGTGCCGGACCGGCTCGAGAGGCTCGTCTAGCGGACGCCTGTTTTCGTCCGGCATCGATGGTTCGGTCTCCGAGTGGGATCTATTCGACTTGAAGCAGAAGGTTCGAGCTGGGACCCGGGATGCTTAATAGTGCTGACTTCTTTTGGAACTTTTCTTGTGCATATGACAGTATTGGAGATGAATGGTGCTGGTTGATAACTACATGTCCTCGAGCTGCTAGCTTGGGTTGGCCTTTGAAGTTGAATTCACCTCTCAGTACTTCTAAGCTTGTGAATAGAACTCTGGTTGGGCAATTCAAGCACCTGTAGTATAGGTTTTGTTCCAGAAGAGATCGATCTCTTGACCTCGTACAAAGACTAGGTTGCACATTTGATGCGGTTTGACTGATGGCAACTGGATAGAAATATGAATGACGTTACCCTTCTTAATATCATAATATCATCTGTAAAAAGGAGATGAGCTTGCATATCCTTTCTTATTTTTGTCATGGTGTAATGTGCTTTTTATGAAGTTGCTTTCTTATGTTTCCAGTTTCAAATTGTTGTGTGCTTGGCAAACAGGTCATTTATTATTTGACTACCCATCTGCTTCTTTTTTGCACTTGCAGACTGTTATAGATTCAATTGGAGTCGCAATATGGCAAATGGCTGTGTCTCCGTATGATGATAAGGAACCCAAGCCACAAAAGATGGAAAATGGGTATGTAGATGAAAGACTGGATAATGGCATGGATGATGACGATGGTGAAGTTGAGGATGATTCTG
Source organism: Eucalyptus rudis (assembly GCA_019915205.1). Classification (NCBI taxonomy): domain Eukaryota; kingdom Viridiplantae; phylum Streptophyta; class Magnoliopsida; order Myrtales; family Myrtaceae; genus Eucalyptus; species Eucalyptus rudis. The sequence goes on along the minus strand of JAHMTN010000021.1, from coordinate 122,297 downwards.
AATCTGTCGAGCTTCATGCCGCACCATACACGGAAGATGTGTGTATAGCCCTAGGCTGTGATGATGGCTGCGTGCGGTTATACACATTTTCTGATTTGGAAGATTTGGTATACAAAAAATCTCTGCCTAGGGTCAGCGGTGAGATTTCTTATCCGCAGAAACTGTTGTTCAAGTTTTTTTTGGTGTCCATACTGATCTCAATCCTCTTCATTTCAGGGCGAATTTTAAGCGTCACATGGAGTCCTACTGCAAATATGATATATTCAGGAAGTAGTGATGGGTTAGTGTTCTTATTTCTCGTATGCTTCAATTAGCAAGAATGATGTTGGATCTGAATTCTGACAGTTCAATGCCTTCTCTTGTACTAGATATTGCTCATCTTGTCACTGTGGTTTACATAGAGGTACTCATATCAATCGGTTTCTGCAGATTTATAAGATGCTGGGATGCTCTTTCATCTCGCGAGATCTATAGGATTACAGTAGGCCTTGGAGGTTTGGGCAGTGGACCAGAACTTTGTGTGTGGTCATTGCTTGCACTGAGGTAATGTAACATATTAAGCTGTTTAACTTGTGAGGTTAATGTTTCAGCAGCTTCTATGGCAATTTGGCCTGATGTATAATGGGTATATTTCTTTTGTCAGGTCAGGAACACTTGTTAGTGCTGATAGTACTGGCAGTGTTCAGTTCTGGGACAGTGAACATGGAACACTTTTACAGGCGCATTCTTATCATAAAGGTGATGTGAATGCTCTCGCAGTATCTCCTAACCATAACAGAGTGTTTTCTGCAGGATCTGATGGTCAGGTATGGAATTTAATTTCTTCTGCAGTTTATATCCATAAAGTAAAAAGATATCGATTGTAATAGATATGAACATTGTGTTTGATTAATAGGACGTGCTTGCTTTTCCATCATCTTTTTCATTTCTGAGAACTGCATCATCGTACATCATTGTGCTGATCAGGTTGCTTCTATAGATGTTGGTTTCTCATTTTTGCCTGGCAACAAATAGCTAGAAAGCTTCTCTCATCAGACTCTTCACCAGTCATGATGATTCAATGTTCCTCTGGGGCTACTGTAACTTTGGAAGCATGTTAATTGTTTTAGTGGAGCTCCTGTAGCTTGGCTAATTTATGCATCTAAGTTTGATGTGGCCTTTATACTTCAAAATTAACTTGGAGAAGTTTCTTGCCAATCATGAGGGTACATGGGCCTTTCTTCAACATCGATTTTGATTGGAAAACTCCAAGTAGCTTTTCGAACAGTAAATTAAACAAATGATTGGAAGTATGAGAGATAGACTCCAGTATCAATCAGCAATAGTTACTTGTGATGTTAGGTTGATTGATCAACTAGGACATTTTCACTGTTGTATCTTGTCTATGCACCTTAGTGGACCTTATCAGTGGGGTGATAACTTTCTGAAGAATCTTCCATTCTGCAGGTTATCCTTTATAAGCTTTCCAATGAGACATTGTATGGTGATGACAAGATTTCTCACAAAGAGATGAAGAAATGGGTCTACATTGGTTATGTGAGAGCTCATACGCATGATGTTCGGTCATTGACGGTTGCAGTACCAGTAAGCCGGGAAGGTATGTGTATATCTACGTTATCTAACCTTTCTGAGTAATGACTATTTCATAGTTCTCAAGATATACTTTGCTAGTTTGCAGATTCCCTGCCAGATGAAAAAGTTAAAAGAGTTCGTCGCAGGAAGAAACCTGTTGATTTTAGTTACAGTAAATGGGCTCATACGGGAGTTCCCATGCTCATCTCAGCTGGCGATGACACAAAGCTCTTCGCCTACTCTGTTCAGGAATTCACCAAGTTCTCTCCACATGATATTTGTCCAGCCCCTCAGAGGTTGCCCTTTCAACTAGTGCGCTCAGTATTCGACCAGACTCCTTTACTTCTTGTTCAGGCTCCTTACTGGTTAGATATTCTCTCTGTACGGACCAAGAGTGGTACCTTTCCGAGTAAGGCTTCTGGCCCTTCTGGGGGCTTGGCAGCTACTGGACTACTGGCTCGAGTGAAGAGCAAGGCTTCTCGAAAAATCATTTGCAGTGCTCTTTCTTCTTCGGGGGAGCTTTTTGCCTATTCAGACCATGTGAAGCCAAATCTTTTTGAACTGAAGAGGCGTGAGGATGGTAAAATTTCATGGACTGTGGCTAAAAAGCAACTTCCTCAGAGATTACCATTTGTTCACTCTATGGTGTTTAGTGCCGACTCTAATCGGTTAATAATGGCTGGACACGACCGAAAAATTTATGTAAGCTTCTTTTGCCTTTTCATACCTTTTGGAACTTGAGAGTTCATTGCTGTATCTGTTACATCAGGAGAAAAGGCAAATATTACTTGTTTTGTCTTATGAGAACTTCCTCTAAACATAAGTGGTTCAAAGTTTAATAACAATGGCTGAATTTGTGTCCTGATGGCTACCCCTAGTAGGCAGGCACGTATGAAACTGCTCATTCTAGGTTGAGTTGCGAAGAAGTTGCTTCTTGATAACTAATGTTTAGATTTTTCTGTGTGATTGTTTTTATGCACTGGTTTTGGTTGATGGATGATCTGAGCTGAATTAATTTTCTATGTGAACATTTCTACTCCTTGTAATGAGAAATGGAAGTTAGAGTATTATTCTTGAGGTCAATCATCAGCAGTATTCTTTTTTTTCTTTTTTTTTTCTTTTTTTTTTTGTGGGGGGGGGGGGTGTTCGTGGTTATTGATTTTGTTAATGAATGCCTCAGGAGCAAATGCTCCTATTAAGGAAAGTTTGTGATTTTCAATCTACCGTCTCTCGTGTATATGTAATCAATGCATTTCCTTATTAAGCATACTTATCTAGTGCACCGGGGAACTTATTAAAAAGACTATGTTATTATTATATTGTTTTTTCTTCCTTTTCTGGACTGCGCATATGGCTATAAACTGTGGTAGGACTAGTTGTTTCTAGAAACCCCCCCCCCCCCCCCCCCCAAAAAAAAAAGCAGTCACTCTAACATGGAGGTGCTTGCTTTGTAGCTATTTCCATGTAAAAGACAATTAGCTTGAATGGAAAATGAACAGATCTCTGGTTTACAATTGATCTTTTCATTTGACGTGTTCTGTGGCACTATAGGTTGTGGATGTCAGAAGTTCTGAATTGCTATATACCTTCACACCATCTCGCGAGGAGCCTTCCGACGAATTATCTCCTGATGAGCCACCAATAACAAAAATGTTTACCAGCTCTGATGGGCAGTGGTTAGCTGCTATTAATTGTTTTGGAGATGTATATGTGTATAATCTTGAATTACAAAGGTACGAAATTTTCTTATGTTTACCTTATTCTTTGTGAAATGAGGCTTGAGATATTCATTGATCCAAATGTTTTTAGATGAGAATATAATGGTTTGTTGTGTCTACTATGTCCATGATCATTTGATAACTAAATTCGTTTCAGTTGTCTTTTCATGTTATCCAGGCAATTTTGTGTCTTGGTATGATTTTGAGTCTTTTTGCTGCTGATTATCATGTGCCATGGAAGATGTTGCTTTTGGTATAATGTCCATAGCCAGTCTTATCTATATAGTCCTGCAAGTTTATAAAGATGCTGTCCTAGGCCTTATTTATTTGAAATGTTGTTGCGGTTGTTTCTCATACCAAATGTAAGTGCTGATGTTAAATCTGATTCGGAACAGGCAGCACTGGTTCATATCTAGACTGGATGGTGCCTCTGTTACTGCTGGTGGATTTCCTCCTTTGAATAGTAATGTGCTTGTATTCACCACATCCTCAAATCAGGTGTATGTACTTGATGTGGAGGCCAAACAATTAGGAGACTGGTCAATGCGAAACACATTCTCTTTACCCAAAAGATTCCAGGAGTTTCCTGGGGAGGTGATGGGACTTTCTTTTCCACCCTCCTCATGTTCATCATCAGTCATTATATATAGTGCCAGGTATGCATCGAGTTTTTATTGTGTTTTATCGTATACTTGTATTTGTAGGAATCTGGGAGTAAGGTCAACGACCTTTCCCATGAAAGGATCAGAAAGGAGTTGCTACTTGTCGCTTGTGAACATCGTTCGAAAAAAAAAATAAAAAAAAATTACACATCTTATCACTCATGCTCTTGCTTCCTTTGTTTTGTGACCACAGATTCTCTAGCATAAGCCTTACTTAATAATTCATCTGAGCAGTTTACCAATTCAGATCGACATTAAACGGTCGTGATTTGCATCATATTTAATTATTTGCTTGCTGCATTCTGTGAACAGATTGTACAAACTCACTCTCTTTTCACACCCCCCCCCCCCCCCCCCAAAAAAAGAAAAAAAGAAAAAAAAGAGAGATAGAGAAGAAAAAAAAAAACAAAGAAAAAGATGCTTGGCTCCTCCTCTGTCTCTTTGATTAGAGGATTGTGTAAGCTACTTGTATGGACATATCTGTGGACTTTTTAGAAAGATGTCACTTGAGCTTCATAATAATGACAGAAATTGAAAAGCTGTGTATAATATGTTCCCACTTGCCCCAGTAGTAACTCCTGCTAAAGTCATAGGTTCACAATAGTACATACTTTCTCAAGGAAAAAGAGAAAAAAAAACCTTAATTGAGTTAGTAACGGAATAGTGTTATCTGCTCATCTACCTTTGCTGTAGCAGTTACTTGATGTAAACTAGGTTGTTCTGGTTAAATTGCCAATTTTGGCTCGGGGAAAATTGGAATTGAGTTAAAAATGTTTACTAAATTGTTGGCTTCTCTCCAGGGCAATGTGCATCATTGACTTTGGACTGCCTGTGGACCGGGAGGATGATGCAGAGTTGATGAATGGTCGGGATTCGAAATTGAGGAAGTTACATTATACGCCTGTAAATGGGAAACTGAAGCGTAGTTTACAAGCGTACGAATTAGATACAAAACAAAATAGTAGAAAGAATTTTGAATTTTTTGCTTTCAGAGATCCTCTTTTGTTTGTTGGGCATCTTTCGAAGAATTCCATCTTGGTTATAGACAAACCCTGGATGGAAGTTGTTAAAATGTTAGAAGCTGCACCTGTCCACAGACATATCTTCGGGTCATGACTGCTTTTGCCAAGATGGTTTTTATGCAGCCTAGGAAGGAGAATTGGGTCAACAGTCAGTCCCTTAGCAGGTCACTTTCTTCCCTGTGATCATGGGGCCTACAGCTTGTTCTTCATTGTATCCCTTAAGTCAATTCTTTTCTTTTTTTAACCTTTATGTTACAATTTTGTCTCTAAATTTTGATCTAATCCAAGTTTCATTGCTTGAGATATATGCATTCATTGGTAGGCAAGGTTTCCATGAATTTTTGTGTCTATCAATCTTCGAAGAACTGTTGAAAATCTTCTTTCTCCATATTTTGAAGATTAATATTGACACCCTTTTAAGGATCCAAGTGAGAATGAAAGAGTTTGGATAATGCAGCTGGAGGTCCACCGTCGCTTGCTTTGCACAAGTTGTACTCTTGCTAATGTGTTTGCTGGTTTGGAGGCAATTATTTATTAATGATTTGCTTTATCTAAGTTAGCTGGCCATACTAAATTTCCTGAACACTTGCTTAATTTCAAGGGCCATTATGTTCCCCTTCTCCTGTTAGCTACATAGTCTTCTTTGTTTTCATGCCTTCCTCCTCTGCACTTTACCCTCTCAACTTGCCCATTGCTCCAACAACCGTGGACATTTGCACCTTCTTGAGCAGATGAGTCCTTTTCATGCCTTCAGATCTGTTTCTTAATCATGATTGTGTTCTGATGGAGGCGATGGTATGTTTGTAGTGGTTACTGTAAGAGAGGGATTTCAGGGGTTTGTAGATAAAGCTTTTGAGAAGAGATGCCAGAGGTATGCAGTGAGGGATCACAAAATGCTTGATGGAATAGATAGGCTATCTGCTTTGCTGTCCATCATGCATTTGAGATTGAACAAATGAACCCTTTTGCTATCGGGAAAGGAAAATGACAGCTTTGAACACCCATGCAGATTGGAGGAAGCCAGAGGTGTTACAGTGGGCTCATGTTCTCGCCAGATCATCAAAAGGTTAAGAGGCATCTATAGATAGCATGATAGCTTCTCTATCCGATTGGAGAATTTATTTTCCTTTGGTAGTCGAAACCTCGTGGCAATCATTAGTGGCTAATTGTAACTGTTACGCACATGAACTTGCTCGAGTATGTTCACCCCTGAATCCTGGTACGGTGAGGTGTTGTGTAATGACTGGTTGGTTGCAGCTGGAGTCACTAGATAACAATCTCTAATTGATGACATGCTATTGACTGGGTTCCTCCTCCTTTGGGTAGCTCATCTATAGTCATTGTTAGTAGTTCTGGCGCCATTGGAGAAGCCTCTGCCGCTCACATGTTTAGGTCAGTGATGTTTTCATAGACGTAGATTTTTAGACATGCAGAGTGGAAGCTAGTTGTGTTTTCCTCCCATCAGATGCACATAGGACTCAAACCTTGTCGCAACCTTTGTCTAGACAACACCAAAGTCGGCAAAGGTTTACGGGGAGAGAAAAAAGAGAAAAAAAGCATCCCCTGATGAGACATGGAATGGAGTCTTGTCCTTTTCCTATGAGCCAGGGCCTTCGTTTTTTTTTCTCCCTCACTTTTCTTTGGCGAGATATGCTTTGCCGATTGCTGATTCTGGTGATGGGAGCCACTTGAAATAAAAGATGGGGTTCCCCCAAGAGGACAAAAATTCAATTATTGTACCGGCTGATCATGTATTTTAGATCGTATTCTCAGTTGGCTAGTGGGTAGTTATCAGGGGGAAGTGATAGGTTGCTGTGTCTGCTGCCTTTCTGGTGGAAAACGAAACTTACCTTTTGGGTCCTTCCCTCGCTCCACGTTTGTCCGTTTATCTCACAAGGAGTGGGGGGCTTCTGCTCACCAAGAGATTTCCCGTGCCATGTCCAAGTTCAAGCTAGGCTGGCATCGGTTCAGATGGAGAAATTAAAGTGGTCAGCTCGATTCTGATTCTCTCTCCTACTGTCTTTTGTTGTTTGTGCTTGATTTGCTGGGCCTTCTCATTTATTCTCGTCTCTGTTATTTGCGTTTGTGGTTTTGAGAGAGAGAGGGTACGTACTGTTTCGAGCTATTATTTTGAGGAACACTCTGTTCTGAAAGGGACTAAACCGATCGTCCTCTCTCGACCCTTCTATCCATCTCCCCCATTCTTATTATTCCTATGTATTGAGTTAGTCGCCTTGGTAAAATTGTTCAACCAGCAAAGAAGTGATCTGTTGATTTTAGAAAATTTGCTAGCCAACCAGAAATGTTAGATGGTGAATCTCCTGCCCAGGACGGCAGAAGATTTTTCTTTCTTCCAATTTTGGGTGTGTTAGCTTTCAAATTTTTGGTACAGCGTTAGAAATACGCCTGTTGTCATTAGATAACCACGAGCATTTCTTCTTTTCCTTCTTTTGGAAATGTAAGCATCTCCTCAAGAAGGGCCCTTCGTAGTACTCCGTTCCCCGTTCCTAAACTTCAGCTCGCTTTTGAAGGTTGACGAACTTATCCTGTTCGCAAATGTGCTATTCCGTTCCTGGCGGGAAGTTTTGAACCGAAATGTGGGACGGCGGTCAGGCATGGGCAACGCCCTTGCTAATCAGGATACAATATTATAATGGCAGGTCCGCAAATTTTTGTTTTTGCATAATACGAAAGAACCACAGAAGAATTCCTTAGATACAGAACTAGCGACTGCCTGATGAATGTGGCTTTTTGGACGCCTAGAAAGCAACCATACAAAGATATTTTATTTGCCCCAGGTGGTTTCCCCTGCACCGAAGGTCAAAGGTTGGAAAGAAAAAGAAGTTCGGATAAAGAGAGAAAAGGTAGACACAATCTTCTCTCAGGTTGAGCATCCTCTTTACATCGAGACAGGTCACACCATTGTATTACCAAAACTTGCCTTTCAAACCTCCTGCAGAACAATGGGAGAAGAAAGAAAGAATAGGATCGTGTTAACAAGCGCCTCAGAGATTCAGTCGTGCTCACGCGATTTATGTCGATGAAGATGAACGTCTCACCCTTTTTCTCGGAAGCAGCTTTCTCATGGTGGTGCTTCTCCAGCTCAGATTTACCCTGTAGAGATCGGACGGCAGAGTGCTTACCCTAGTTCAGAAGGCAAACTGAAGCAACCGAAACTATGCACCACGGTCACTTAGAGAACATTTAGAGTTTTCTTACCTTTGCCTTGGCTGCATCATTGTCCATTTGAGAATATTTCTTCTGCAAAGCATCAAAGAGGCAAACCATCAGAAACTCCTCTTCTTTCACATTGCTTCTACATGTGGGGGATAGTGTTTAAGCCAAATATGCTACAGAAAAGAGACTTGCCTTTTTGCTGAAGCTCATTGGAATGGAGGTTGCAGTGTCCTCATAGCACAAATGCTGCGGCTGCTCCTCTCTCCCATGCTCTTTCGCCTTCTCCTTCTTCTTGCCGCCACCGAAACTGAGCTTTCGCGAGCCAGGGCCGAACGAAGAGCGCTCATTCTCGTTGTATGAGTCCTCGACTTCATAGAACGCAGGACCGGAGGACGCGTCAGAGACCATGGACGAATTCTCCTCTTCTTCCTTCCCGGTTTTGCCTCTTCCCGACCTTGTGTAAGTGTAGTTCTTGTGCTCTTCTCCCTGCCATTGCTCCAGCGCGACAGTCCAACCAGACTCACAGTCTCCACTGGATTGCGAGGTTGATGTATTATTCATCGTCACGAATCTCTGATTCTACAAAAACTCCACAGGGAATTTTTGTAGGAACAGAGGAGCAATTTAGTAATGCCCAAGATTTTTCTTTTTCCAAAAAAATTGAGAAAGCAGAATTTCCAGTTGAGAATCTCCCTCCCTCCCTCCCTCCCTTCTTTTTCTGTATTGGAAAAGAGAGAAGGAGAGGGCTGGGGAAAAGAACAAACGTATCACACTCAAATCCTAGACTTACTTTGTCCTTTGCTCTATCCTTTTCCATTCTTATATCATTTTCGTTTTTGTATGCGAATCAAAAAAAATTGCCAGTTGGCCGCATGTACCTTTCCCTGTGCATGAAATGTATGCATATGTTGGATTGGACCGTGAAAATATATGAATAAACAAAGGAGGTCAACCGGAAGAACACGAATTATGAAGTGGTAAAAAGGAAGTCATCGTTGATTCAAGGAGCCCCAGCCTACATCGGGGTCCGTGCCGGTGGTCACAATATGATCCATTTGAGTCTCGCCGCTGCCGCCACTATCAACTGATACGATGGGCTCTGTATCGAAGGCCTAACTAGTATTTCAATTTCGGTATTTCATGACCATACCTGCTATTGGCTTTTACTGCAGAGTCAAGCTTTTGTTTTAATAAATTGGCATGGGAGCTCGAGTCCGTTTCATGATATCACCACTAGATTGTGAAATTGGGAGCGTACCAGCTCTATTTCTGCCAGCTATCAATTTATAGAACAAGATGGGAAGAGTCTTTTCCTTTGTTGAGTCATAGGAGGAAAAGCAATAAGAATGTAGGATTGATGCAATTTGACTTTGTTTTCTTCACCTACTCCTTCCTTTTCTTTTTCATTTTTCATCATTTTTTTCCCGTTAATTTCTATTTTTATCAAGTTATTTTAAATTTTAGCACATGGGTAAGTTCTAACATGACATGTTTCCACATAAAACCAATTAATTTGTTTGTGATATCTACAATTTAGTTGAGATTTTTTTTTTTAATATCACTTAGAATTCAATAATCAACGTAAAATATATGCCGTGGCCGGTCGTAATGCTTATTGTGTGGACTTATTCTTTTGCTTTGTTATTTTAATTTATGATTTTCAACATGTGGTCCTCTTCATCCTTTACAAGCATAATCAAGCGAATGTGGATATAAAAATTCAATAAGTGTCTCATTTTATTTATAGTAGATATATTTTTTAATTTGGGACCACTAAGAAATGACTTGGTTTGTCATAAATCTCAAGTTAAAATATAAAGGATATGGTGTTGTCATTATTATATTTATGTCATAACTTAAAAGATAAAAATGAATATGCTAATAAAAAATGATCGTGCGTAGAAAAGCATGTAAATGTTGTTGGCGAAAAGATATTAGTGCGTTCCCTACTTTCACCCTTTTTCCATTACCTACTTCCACTCACTCTTATCCTTTTTTAATGTTTTTATGTCCTTTTTTCCCGTCCTTTTCAGTTACTAATGCATCATTTGGCAAAAAATGGAGGGAAAAAAAACACTTGCACATCCATTCATTTATTCTATAAGCTAGAGGGGATTTTTTAGAAGGAAATATTACATATGTCACTTCCTCCCTCATTTTTTTTTTTTAAATTTTGTTTCATATGTTAAATCTCACTTTTGCCCCTTTTTTCTTCTCCTCCTTTATGTCACTTTTTATGTTATCTAATCCACTTTACTTTATTTTCAAGCTATATTAATTTAATTCCCTGTCTTTCATCAAATGTTTGAATGACCTTGGGTCGCTCATATTGAAGTGCGGTTACGAATTTTAATGTTAAAAATTTATGAGTGTCCAAATTTCTATGTAAGTTCCTAAATAAATCAAGTTCAAACTATTGAGATTTAACAGAAATGGTTGCATGCCGGTATGTCCTTTACATCATTATGAATTCACTATTTGCAAAGGAGACACATAATTTATGAATTACCTTTTTTAACTAATCAAGTAATCGAAAAATTTAGAGTTAACATGGTATATAATTTAAGCATTTATCCGTTTGTTTTATTATAACAAAACATGGATGGTGTCGGAATCAATCATTTTAATAGGTCTCCCAATTCTAAATTGAATCTCGTTCTTACATAGAAATGTACTTTTGGAGTGAATTTTTTCATTATTTGATGAAAGGATCCTATAGTATCTTGACATACATATGTAAAACTATTCAAACTTTAGTTTCATAACGTATTTAGATATATAGACAATGCAACAAATTCGAAAATTATAAAATTGATTAAGAAACAATGTCAAATTTTTAGTATAAAGAGAAGATTTAAAATGTTGTGATTGATAAAATCTTTTTGGTTCAACGGCAACGTGCGGATCAACATTCTATCGATTTATTAAAACATGGTAGGCTTTATCTTTTACTTTAAATCTACACGGAAAAAAAAAAATTGGTCGTCGTTTTTTTATAAATATCCCGTACATCCCCCATCAGACACGAGAAAATATATTATCTTTTTCCTAGGTGCTCCATGTAAAGGAGACAACTTTTTATAATTATTTGGTATGTCTGATTTCTGTGTATCAAGCTCCACGAACAGTGATATCATTCGAATCCAATATTGAGTCAGGCAAAACTGACAAATCAAAGAGGACAATATTATGGACCAGATTCATTCAAGATTTTTGTGTAATTTTTTGGGCGGGTGCCATTATATGGAGATTTAGAATCACCCTCAAAACCACTTTTTTTGTGGGACTCTTGCTGTACGCATGCTTTGCATGGATTTGGCATTGCAAGCTGTGAACGAGCCATGCTACCCGTTTACAACATACCATTATAGCACCTTCACTTTTGCATGTACTCGCCATCTTTTGTAGGAGAGTCCCGACTCTTCTTTGGAAGGTCCACCATCGCTGGTTTAGTGGTTGGAAATAAGTGCCCACCTACCAAGAATGGCAAGAAAGATCATATAGGGTTGCCACAAGATTGGATCAATTCGAAATAATTGGATGGAATCCCACCTAATCAAATCGACGAGATGATCTCTGGGACACTCATCCATGGTCCGAGTTGCTATATTCGTGAATCACCCTTTGCTAACTATGTGGAAACATTTCCGAGTGTTGCACGTGGGATTGACTTTAACGTGCATTTAGTCGCTAATTAATCCTTGGGAGGCTTTTTAAGTGTCATATCAATGGGAGTTCCTCTTTCGAAAGAATCCCAAATAAAGATCACCGCTCTGTTTCCGCACTTTATGGTCATTTGGATACTCCTTTTGACGATTTGGCCCAAGTGGAATAGACAAGTTGTTTTAGAGTAGGGACCCCCTTAGGATACAAATGATAATTATTATGTTCCAGAAATCAATTTCTGACTAGAAATTGATTTTTCTATTTTTATTCTCTAAACTAGTTTTTGAGCAAAAATATGCGTTTAATAATAATACAAAAATTTATGTTTTTTGAATAGAAATTCGTTTGATGATGACACAAAATTTATTCCTCTTAAGTGGCAATGGAAGGCAGTCAGTTGCTCGGGATTGGTGGCTGGTGGGCGTTCAACGGGCGTCTGGTGGCCAACACCGAGTGTCTGGAAACCGACGGTGGGCATCTAGCAACGAATGATGAGTGTTCGGCGGCCAGCGATAGGTGGCCAGCATTCAACAATGGGCATTAAGCTTTTGACGATCAACGGGTGGTGATGGGCAATCGGCGATGGGTGACTAGTGAGCGGTGGGTGGGTGGCAAGCAATGGGTAAGTGGCGGGTGACTAGTAGGCGACCAAGGAGCGATGATGAAAATGAATTATGAGAAAAGTTTTTATTTATCACTTTTATTTCAAAATTTAAAAAAAAAACTAAAAATTTTAATATTTTTATTTTTGTTTTAAATATATTTCTAAAGTAAAAATTTGTTCCAGAAATAGAAAAAAAAAATTGTGTCACCAATGAATTTCTATTTCAAACATATTCCTGAAAACAAAAAATAGAAAAATGGAGAAACAAAATAATTATCATGCACGCCTTTAGTAGGTGTATGGGAAGATGAACTAAACCTAAAACCTAATTTAATGAGAGTCGGAAATGGTTGCTAGGGCAATAGCATTTAAATGGGGTGCGGTTATGGAATCTAAAGCTCCATTTGACAAAGGTGGGAAGTGATGATTGGTGCATGAGGATGGAACGAGTTGCTGTTTTTGACAAATTTCTAGAATGGTGAGGGGGTGAAAATGAAACAAACTATATATTGAACGAGGATGTAAATAACAAGTATGTTGCTGCTTTAGAAGGGAAAATGTGCTACATCCTAAACCCCATATCGGATGTAAGAAACCTCCTTGATAATCATCGCAAAAAAAGCCATCACCTTATTTTGTCAATTGGGTACATGGCCGGTAGAAACATCTCTTTCTCAAAATTAGTATTAATTTTTTACCACAAAAAAACTCTAAATTGATATATCCGTGACAAATCCATCATCTATTTTTATCGTCAAATTGCTGAATTAAATAACACAACAGTTCATGAATATACAAATTTAAGAATTTTTTCAATTTGAATGAAACTAAAATATGATAAATTTATCACAAATATACTAATTTGAGAGATTTTTTATAATCAAAAAATTAATTTATGATCAATTTATAATAAAATCTAGAGTTTTTATAGTTAAAAAATTAATTTAAAATAAATTTATCGGAAGTGTATCAATTTGAAATTTTCCTTTACCCATATATTCTGCCAATTCACCCCCTTTTGTTTCTTTTACTTGGTGGTCTCCTTCCTTTTTTTTTTTTTTGGGGGGGTCCGGTCTCCTTCCTTTCATTGGGTAGCATTCAGCGAGAGGTTTCCAACGATACCTTGTTCACTCCAATCCGACAGGTAAATCATAAGAAATTATGTCTTTTGTTCTGGACCATCCAATCGCAATGACTTTTGCGAAATTCCTACTTTGTCCGGTTCATAAATTTTTTTCAGTAAAATCCAAGTCGCGAGCTTTTCAACCTATTAAGTATCAAATCAATCGGATTTCAAACGACTAGAGATTTCACGAGTAAACTTTTCTTCAAAAACACAAAAAAAAAAAAAAAAAAACAACAACAACAACAATAATAATAAAGCTAAGCTAAAGAACAAGACGAATAAGAAATAAGAAAGGCAGGCCAGGCCTGATGAATTTCGAAACTCGACTGGATCTCTAAGAGAGAAAAATAACTCAAAACGAACTACGACCGAGAGAGACGGCCATGTCGATTGCTAACTCCTGGGACTTCATTTCAAGTTTTCCGATGACCGGTCCAAGTGGAGCCGCCTAAGCCATCAAAAAGATGGCCCGGGCCTGAGTTTAAAGATCTCGACATCGAAAATGTGGTTCGGAAGAATATTTAGAAACTAGCGTCCGAAGCTTTCTAACGGCACAAGGAGCAACTGCACTCAAATTGTAATCATGAAAAGGCAGAGTAGACAAAACATCAGCGCCTTAGGCCGTAAGTTGTTAGCAGAAGCGCGCGTGCCACGATGAACATCGATGCCTCTCACCTGTGCCCAACTGAACTGTCAACACAGAAGAACATCGAACGTAAAACTAAATCTAGCTAAATCCCCCCGAAATCGATTAAAAGCTTGATGGATGACATGAAAAGGTTTTAACAGAACAGAAAAAATACAAGAGAAAGGCAAGCAGTAGAGGATGATATAGTGAGCTGAGATGACCGAGTATATACAGGCAAGAGTCATGCCAGAATGATCCCAAACAGTACAGAGAATCGGCTCAATGGATCACATTACACGTTGACTCTGCTTCTACCAAATGTTCTTTATCCTTTCCTCCCCCACAACTTCAGCAAATCTTTACACAAAGCTGTTTTAATATAAAGCGTGCATGCGCATGTGCAGAAACAGGTGGAACCAAATGCAAGCCACACAGCAAACAACAGGCCCTACAGAAAACAATCTTGAAGTATAAAATGTTGAGTTTTCCAATCGATACAGTACAATTGCCATGGAAATGATATTGCCTCAATAAGCATCTTAACTAGCCAAGGAGAGATTATCAATTTAAGCACCTACAACCATCTGTAATTGTAAATCCTCGACAATTTCCAGCATAACTGCTTGATAAACATGCACCAAGTTTTATAGACTAGTATGAAGTGAGACAATTTACTTGAGCGACCAGCAAATGAGTGAAAATGAAATAGGACACGAAATATTAATCCCAGCTGACAAATAGTCTCGATCAAAATTCGTATCTGTGCGCTGCACTATGATTGCATTACTGATGGTCTACATGCAAGAAGATTTTAATAGACTATCTTCATTCTTTCATCAACCAAATATCAGATGCATCTGTAGATACTGACCTTCATCAAACAGCCTCAAGAGAACGATCAAAGACTACCACATCGTTTTTATCCAGATAGGTATCTTTTCAACTTTAACTATTTTAACAGGCGATCAACTTTGGTAGATAGACAATGGCTTAGGTTCATAGAAGAACATCACACTACTATGTCTTTTTCAAAGGCTTGATGAATTTAATGAAGCGCAAAGTTCCAATCTTTGTGATATTTCCTTTTGTCCCTGCATGTTCTTGAAGCCTAAGGAGTTCAATAAAAAGGAAAGAAGGAATGACCAACCACCCCAACCACCAATCATGTGGAGGCCGTTTTGATCACACTTATCCACCAACTCTGGAGTTCCTTCAACCAACAGTTTTCATGCTTAAAATGCTGTCTATACATCTTAATGCTGTGACAGTAGAAAACCTCCAATCAATGGATCTCTGTTTTCCCTATTCCACATATTTGATGAAGAAATGTTAAAATACATATTAATCATCTTGCATGGACATAGCATTTCAAGTTGGATTCTTTAATCCAAAAGTTGGACTTTACAAGTTCTCCAATATCAATTTCTTATGACACATGAACATACTATCAAGCTACATATCACTACAGTGAAGCACCAATATTACTTGCGCTATCCACAGAAACTCTGGTTATCAGATGCACCAGGGACTACTGGCCCAAATGGAAGAAAACAAATATGCACTGGAGACCTAGAGGCCTTTATTAGATGATAACATAGACATTCACAACTCCCATGGGAATGAAAATAACACGGTTAAAAAGGAATTTTAATCTTGATAGCCTAATTAAAGTAGTCATCATCAGAATGGCCCTGACATCTGCTTAATCCAACAAGAAATCGTTGCACACTCCTGATCATCTGCCATATAATCTATTTATTGAGGATCCTATATCTCCCACACCAAATAATTGTCCAATTTCATATCGATCATGTGACAAGTATAGTGAACTATGATTTTCCTTAGTAAAGCAGACTGCATCACCGGTAGATTAAGGAACTTAAAATTTCTGTACAGGCAAAGAGAGTTAATCAGCCACACTTCATGCTGCATATGGATAAAGAAAACACCTACATCATGCCAACAATTACTTCACCATTCTGAAGCAGGTCAAAATGGGAAAGATAAAATGAGAAATGACATAATATCAACATCATCATATTCACGATGACCATCGCCACCAACCCAGTTACATGGATTGATGTAACAGTACAGTCTCCATCTATCCAACCCAAATAGTTTAGAAATCCAGACTAACTATTCATAGCTAAGTGCATTGCAGTTGTGGATAACAGCAAATATAATAGGAGGAACTGAAAAGCAGTGAGATAGAAGGAACACTGAAGTCACAGGCAGAAATTGCAAGGAAGTTCAACAAATGCAATCTCACTGCAGATGAAAAACAAAGCCAGTGGCGTCAAAGAACCAGCTTAGCTCGAACTTTCACCAGCATGACCATCAGATATATCTTCTTTCCTAACCCAAACCATATCACTACTCTGCTTTATCACTCTCTTTTGTTGCTCCTTACTTACGAACCCCCTGTAACCCTTACCTTCTCCACGATTAGGCCTCCCCAACTGGAATCCACTCCTTTTACTGTTCCTCAATTTTTCCTCGATCTCCACCTTTGAATTAATGACCCATACTTTTTTATTAAAACCCTCAGCTTTTGCCCTCACATGACTAGCATTCGCGGCAACATTCTTAACCTCCACTCCCACTACTTCATTGCTCTCCGGCATGTCATCCTTGCTCTCTGAACCAGCAGGCTGAAACAGCTTCTTCGCCTCCTTTGCCGTCATGTGCGCTGCAACTTCCTCCGGCTTTGCCTCCACTCGCAGTTCCTTGCTCTCCAGCATCACATTCTGTCCCTCAGAACTGGCACGCTGAAACTTCTCCTTCTTCACCTCCTCCGCTGGCGTGTTCATTTCACCTTCCTCCGGCTTCGCCCCCATTTCCTTTGCCCTAACTATGTCCTTATTCAACTTCCCCTTTCCCTTCTGGTTGTACTTCCTCTTCTTCTTCGACTCCTTGGTTTTCTTCACCTGCTCGGCACTCTCGGCATCAGCAGAAACCACGGCAATCGGGGCCCATTCCGCCTTCTCGTCAGTACCAATACCTGCGTATCTACCACGGCTCGATTTCTGCCAGGACTTCGGACCGTCCGAGTCGATCGCCTCACGAACACCAGTTCCCTCCTTGACGCTTGTATTGCTTGGAACGGCCCAACATTGAGCAGTAGAAGGTCGATAATCGGACTCGTTCCTCGGCCTCGCCTTCCCTCTCTCGCGCTCGATATTGGTTTCGCCTTGCGGAAGCTCTTGCTCTGGCTGTTTTCGCTGGTCCTTCACCGAGGCCGATTCCGCTTTCTCGTCGGCGCCAAAACCCGCGCATTCACCAGGGCTCAATTTCCCCGAGGGCTTCGGCCCGTTCGAGTCGATCGCCCGACGAACATCACTCCCCTCCTTGCCGCTGGTATGGCGTCGGACGGCCGAACAATTAGCAGGAGAAGGTCGAGAATCGGACGCGTTCCTCGGCCTCGCCTTCCCTCTCTCGCGCTCGGTATCGGTTTCGCCTCGCGGAAGCTCTTGTTCCGGCTGCTTTCGCCGGTCCTTCGCCAAGGCCGAATCCGCTTTCTCGTCGGCGCCAAAACCCGCGCATTCACCGCGGCTCGATTTCTCCGAGGGCTTCGGACCGTTCGAGTCGATCGCGCGACCACCATCACTCCCCTCCCTGCCGCTGGTATGGCGTCGGACGGCCGAACAATTAGCAGGAGAAGGTCGAGAATCGGACGCGTTCGTCGGTTTCGCTTTCGCTCTCTCGCGCTCGGTATCGGTTTCGCCTCGCGGAAGCTCTTGTTCCGGCTGCTTTCGCCGGTCCTTCGCCAAGGCCGATTCCGCTTTCTCGTCGGGGCCAAAACCCGCGCATTCGTCGCGGCTCGATTTCTCCGAGGGCTTCGGACCGTTCGAGTCGATCGCCCGACGACCGCCACTCCCCTCCTCGACGCTCGCATTGCGTCGAACGGCCCACCGATTAGCAGAATCGCACTCGTCCCTCGGGCCCCCCTTCACTCTCTCCCGCCCGACGTCGGCCTGGCGCCGCGGCCGCTCCTGTTCCGGCTGTTTCCGCCGGTCCTTCTGCGCCGGTAGAGGCGGGAACGGCGGCGGGGACGGAGTCCGCTGTTGCGGCTGCTTCCCATGGAGCGATCGCGGCCGCGTCTCGAGCCGCTCCGGCCTCTGCTGCTGCTCCCGCCGCTGGAGCCATTGCTCCCGGAGGTCGCGGATGGTCACGAAGTCGGGAGGGAAGAGAGCGTCGCCGCCCGTCGTCGGATCCTCCATTGAAGCTCGGAGGAGAGAGGACCCCTCGATTCTTCTTCCAGAGGAAAGCGTGAAATTGCAGAGAGAGCGAGGGAGCGAGCGAGCGAGGCTCTGAGTCGACCCGGTCAGAGCTCCGTACAGGTGGAGGTCGGTCGGACGTTAACGAGCTATTGGAAGTCTCTCTTTATTTATTTATATTAAAAAAGGGAATTATTTTATTAATTTTTTTTATATTTAAATGAAAGAGGATTGGGCATTTTCGATTTATTACCCCCTTTTGGCAAGAAAAATCCATGGATATTAAATAAATCGATTTTTTTGGTACGGTAATGAATTCGATTTTATCTATGTCGTTAATGTTAGCAACGGTCATAAACCCTTAATAAATGGTATTTTACAAAAATAAAAATGACCGATGAAATTCATTATAATTTTGACGAGCAGTAAATGCTTTTTAAATGAAGGCGAACAATTAATGCATCGTAAATTCAATGGAGTCACTTGCTAAAAAAAATAATAATAATAATAAATGGAGTCAGCATGTGGTGTGAGATTCTGTGTGACTATACTAATAGTTTGAACATGAAGACTAAAGCATAAATGCTTTTTAATTGAAGGCGAACAATCAATGCATCGGAAATTTAATGGAATTAGCACGTAGTGTGAGATTCTACGTGACTATACTAATTCTTCCAACATGAAGACGTGGCATAAGCTGAACCACATTTTCCTTCGCCTAATGTGTTGTGGAGTCAAATGGTTTGGCTTGCGAGATTTAGGCTTGCGAGATTTAGGCTTGGAAGATTTGGCTTTGGCCTAAAAGTATTAGGCAAGATTTTGTATGATTATTGTCAGCTATCATAAAAGTTTATATTGTTAAATGGAGATTTGATTTTTTATTTACATATTCTAAGATATGGTGCGATCCAAAATGGAGAAAAAATTTTGCAAGAAAAAAAGCTTAGAAAAATCCAAACTATGTCATTATCACATTTATTTTTATTTTTTGTGACGTCGCAATTATGTCCACAGTGATATGTTTATAAAAAAAATTTCTTGTGACATAAATTACTTCAAATTTGTACATGTGCGAAATATTTACCATCTATCATATTACACTATATGATTTTTCAATCAAAATAACTTCACTTTTATTCCACTTAAGCCATATAAGTATTATGTTAACGACATTTGCTTTTCGGCGTCGACATAAACGAATTTTTAATGGTGAAGTATATGTGTCACATAAGTGTACAATAAAATTTAATTATATGTATCACTGTGAACTATAGTTTTGGGGCTTTTGTGACTTTTACCCAATTTGCGAAATTAATTAATTGACAATAAGAAAGGAAAAGCACCTGCAGTAGTTTTTTGATTTGTGAATAAGGAAACATTTGGACCTAAGCATGTCAGGAGAATCGCCTTGGGGCAGGAGACTCTACTTAGCTGTGGCTCGTATTTCCTACCAGCCCGAGAAGAAAAATATCGGTTTGGATGTTGGGGGAGTTTGGTGCCATGTCCCTAAGGCTTTGTATCGGGCGAATCTAAGCAGTCCACCACCTCTCCTTAGGATGTGGACAGGCATTGGTGCACCAAGTTGGAGAGGCTAGACCTCTTCTAGGTAATAGTGGAACCTACCTAGGTGAACCTTTAAACCTAGCTTAGGTAAGATAAGGAAGCTAAAACCTACCCCAATTTGGGGTTTTTGTGACTTTTACCCAATTTGCAAAATTAATTAATTGACAATAAGAAAGGAAAAGCACCTCAATAGTTTTGTGATTTGTGAATAAGGAAACATCAACGAAATAAGAAATAAATAAATAAAAGGCATCCCATTATTAGTCATGCACCTTTTTATGGTAAATGGGCCCCGTAAAATTGGTACTCCCAAAAATTCCTTAATTCGATTTTATTAATTAGTTTTCTAGATACATATTGTTGTTATTAATTTGCCTAAACATAGGTACCAATATATGGATAATTTTCCAATTTGCTATACTATTTAAAGATGAATCGTCTATGAAATTTAGCAAACTTAGATTTTCCCAAGTCATCAATTTGCTTGATGTGACCATTTTATTTTATTTCGAAAAAACCCATTCTTCTCTCGTACAAGGAATCAATTAATAACTCTAATTAAGATTTGAAATGACAAAAGAAAAAAAATAACCCACACTAATCTTGAATGGTCGGTTGTTTATAGTAAGAAAAAACAAAATAGCTCTTTAAATTTAAAATATCACACATTTTAAAAAGCTATTGAAAAAAAGGTTAAGTATGAATTGACCGGTCAACATTTATATATTGTGAAATTCTCAAATGATTCGAGTTCGAAAAAAAAAATCAAAATTTGTCCTTTGCAATATTTAAAATAATGACGAAAATGTCCTGTAGATAAATCCTTGCCAAGCAAGTTGCTTGCCAATCAAGTTTGGTCTTAGGACGAGAAATTAATTAAGTTTTCTCAGGAAGACCTCCTCTTGACCTGGCAGAGTCTTAAAGCAAAAACGACAACGCTCTATCTTTTCGAAATGGCTGTCCTTGTCAGCATCTAACTACATCAGGTACTTTGACAACCGGCCCAAAAGGCGAAAAAAGATAATGATAATAAAAAAGGAAAAGAAAAAGAAAAGGAAAAAGAGCTGGCGATATTTGAAAATTTGCTCAAGTGACATTTATCTTAGCGTTCGGTTAAAACCTAGGGGCCCCACGGATCCTCGTTCCAGACCGGTCGGGCCGAGATCCATTGGAAAAATGAAGCCCGGCCCGATATTATCGGGCCTATGATGTTTGAGCCCGAACCGAATCCAAGCCCGATATTACAGTGCATTTATCTTAGCGTTCGGTTAAAACATTTTTATGCGGTCCAATTGGATTTCGAGTCCAAAGATGCATTTTGGCAAAGCGCAATGAAGGACGCTCCAAAATGTGTAAACCATGCAAATGTATTCTCGCTATATTTTAACGAAGTAACCTTTTGAAGTGCATGGTTAGGCATATAACTTTAGATCGGTATTAGCATCTGAGATCACAAATTCGATTCCACTCAAACGCCTTTCCAACCATTTGTATGTTTCTCCCCTCATCAAGCAATTTTTAGGCCTTCGAGATCAACTTGGCCTTCCACGAGGAGGAACGTCGAGTCGAAAATATACTATATTTTCGGGATAAATGATCGAACGCTCAGGTTCAAATAAAACGATGGCGCCAGTGGAGGAGTTGGGAGTGGTTCAAGTTCCAGAGTTGAATCCGAAAACCAGTTCAATCAATTGAACTAGGTCGAGAGCCCGAATCATGAATGGTCTCATACTCAAGCTGGACCGGAAGTACGACCTATTTTGGGTGGAACCGTTTGTCCATTCCTGAAGACACCAAATCAAATGGGTAGAGAGATGATCCTCATCCACGAAGGGTGGAGGTGGAGGTGGCAGTGGTTGGGGCTAAGGCCGGAGATGGAGGCAGCAACGATGGCAACGACGGAGGCACGAAGCAGCCGAGCTGCCGGCACGACCCCATTACTAGACATTGGCACGCAAGTCATACATATGCCTGGAGGAGAAAATCTCTTTCAATGGCTGTCCCTCAAATCTGTTCTGGCTGGCCGTATTTCGCCCTGTATTATATATCGAGAAGCGCCAGAAAGGCCTATCCCTCAAAAGATCAAGTAGCAGACCATCTAACCTCGAAACACATCAAACTCAACGTGCTCAATGTATTTGGTTGGTCCTGACCCGACTTTCCGGCTACCTCAACGTCCTTGATTTCTGAATTAAAAGCATGATTTCTGAATTAAAAGCATGTACGTCAACCTTGAACTCAAATTAAGTTTACATACCTTGAACTCAAATTAAGTTTAACTCAAATTAAGTTTACATACGAGCAATGTCGAACTAAGTTTAATGCGAGCAATGTTCATAACTCATGACCTACCTTAAATTTTCGTGTGAGCTCGAATTAATATTAAGAATTCGAATCAGGTCTACCAATATCCATAACTTATGACCTGTCATAATAAATTTGTGTGAACGATATCCGATATCCATAACTTAGTGACACATCATTAAATATGTATTAGGGATAAAGAATTCTAAATAAGCCCTGTTTTGCCTGCTGAGTAAGCCTCGTTAACCCACGGATTTCGAATACCACCGAGGTTTTTGCCTGTGGAGATCCTCCGATGGTTTTGAGTTACGTCTTTGGTTTAGCGCTTCATAGGGGGCATCAAACATTCCTGTTTATACATGGAAAGGATATCTTGGACTACACGATAGGCTTCGTTGACTGCACAAGTGTCGCGACTCCTCTCAGGGGTCGAGACCCACGTTCACGCACCAGACCCCCCCATGTCTGCCGAAGGAGGCTCGTACAAAGCATGGGGCGCATCAGGCCCCAATCAGATCGGATCTGCAACACCCTTCTTTTTTCCTACTTCAAGATCAGGCGTTCTTCGAGCAGAAAACCAACCGTCCGATCTCTGCCAACTTCTCACCGCTTGCGCTCCAACATCTGCTCGCAAACGCTCTACACACGAGCACGAACGTGTCCCCGAAAGGGCATTCGTACATTCAATCCGATCACGAGAAAGTATAGAAAGGCCTCCATCGAAAGCAAAAGATATCTCACAATACTTCTGACATGCTTTATATTTACATAGAAGAAGAAGGAGCACATGAAAAAACCCTACAATCATCTTTAGTACTTACGACTTAAAGGAGCCCTATATGCACGGATACAAATCGACACTTTCTAACCAGTAAAAGAAGAAGAAGAAGGCAAGGGAAGAGAGTCGACGGAGATTTGATTCAGACGGCGCTGGAGCTGAACTCGGACGACGGCCTCGCGGCGTTGGTGTGGAACCTCCAGGTGAAGAGGTAGTCCTTGGAGTCGCAGCGCAGCCTGATGGCGTCGCAGAACGCTTTGACCGAGCTCTTCTCGCCTCCGCTCCCCACCCACTCGATCCTCGCCCAGCACGAGAACCCTTCCGCCCATACCGGCACCTTCGCCTCCTCGTCGCACATCCGGATCGCCACCTCCCCTCCGATCCGCCGCCCCCCCGCGGCGCCCAGCCTCGCCATGGCCTCGAGCCACGGGCACTCCGGCTGCCCCACCATCTCCTTGTACGCCGAGTTCACCACCCTCACCCGGTTTTTTGAGTCCGATATCACCGCTGGCAGCGCCTCCGACTCCACCTCCTCCTCCACTTCCTCCGGCTTCTGCCTCGCCCGCGGCGCCGGCGAGTCTGGCCTCCGATCCTCGCTTATGCACCCGACGCTTATCCTCGACCCGACTGGCCGTACGGGCCGTGGAGATATCACGTTGCCGCTACCGGACGCAGGCCCCTGGAGCTGCAGGAGCAGGTCCTTCTCCTTCGGGATCGTTTCCACGGCCGAGTTGACGTTCAAGTCCACGGCGGCGGCCTCCTCGACCCGCACAGTGTTCATGCAGTTGAGCTCCGGCGAGCACGGCAGGAGAGGGAGGGTGACGAGGCTCCTCGGGCTGCTTGCCGCTGCGGCCGAGCCCGCCAGGGCCACAGGGGGGCTCTCCATCAGGCCGGCGAGAGGAATGTGGGGGAGGCCGTGAGTGAAAACCTGCAGAGACAGGCTCTTCGTCGGAGGCAGGGCGCAGGGGGAGGGAACGCCCGCCGGCGCCCCCGCTGCTGTGGCAGCAGTCTTCGGCCTCTTGATGGCAGGCGGCGAGATGGCGGTCCTCCCGCGCTTCCGGGTGCGAGTCGGCCTCGCCTGAAGCTGAGGCCAGAGGTTCCGGAGGTACGGAGATTGCCGGATCTTCGGGGACATGGACGTCGGGCTCTCGGCGGCCGAGCTCGCCGCCGAGGGGACCGTCTCGGGCTTCGGGGCAATGGGACGGTACCGGGACATGATCTCGGCCGTCTTCGCCGTGGCGGCCGGCGTGGTCGAGTAAGGACTCAACGTCTTGATCATTTTTTTTCCGTCTGGTGGTATTTGGTGGGGGCGATGATTTTCTTGGGAAAATTTGCAGGGAGTGGAGTGCAAAGTTTGAAGAGCGATGAGAAAGAGAGAGAAAGAGAGAGGTGGGTTATAAAGAGAGAGACAGAGAGAGTGAGAAAAGTGAGGAGAGGGAAGGGCCAATGGGAGGAGGGCAACATGAGGGGAGGAGTGAGGAGGAGGTGACACGTGGGGGGTACGAGGGTACGTGTTTAAGGGACTTGGGAGCTCTGGGGACATGTGGGATTTTCGAAGGTGGGTGAGTGGGCGCTGGTCCATGCATGCCTACAAGGCTCCAAATGCCTATCCAATCCATATACTTGGATATTTTCTTTTCTATATGTTTTATTATTTCGCGACCGCTATATTGCTGCCAAGTCGAGAGATCACATAGAGGCCTCCATTATTATGTTAGAAAGGTATATTCTAATGGGTAAGTTGATAAATAAAGAGAAATCATATATATATAAACTCTAACGTTAAGCAATGTGAAATAATTATGATTGAATTTTTGTCGCAACAATTGCAACGAAAAAATGTATAGAGTAGCTACCTTTAAAGGTTTTTGACAATAGCCTTTAGGAAGTCATTTCACTCAATTTTAGAGCGGGCTTAACTTTACAACATAGCACATCTAAGGCTTAATTCCCTTAAAAAGCATCAATTCAAGTCAAGTGCAGAATTTGGCCCAAACCCTTCTTTTTGCTTACAAAAAATACACCAACTTTAAGATGGATTCTAATTTTGGCCTGATTTTATGCTTCGTAAAAGGGTACATGCTTCAAAATTGAATCTTTTGATCAAGTTTTTTTGTGGTCCCATAAGAAAAAACACAAACTTTAAGTTGATATCTAAATTCGGCTTCCATCAAATCTCTGCTTAATCATAATATTAAAGATTTGACGTGTCATTTCATGTGTATTCAATAAAATCTCGAAGGGGGCTAAATTTGAGTACCCAATCTAAACTCAATACTTTTTATGAGATAGAGAAAAAGTTCCGTAAAAAATTGAAACTCAAGTGATCTTTATTTACAAGGCAAAATAAAATTTCGGCTACGGTTCGGCCTTCAGCTAGAAGTCGGTGCTTTTTGAGAGAACGGGCCCCACATCCACATTTCAATTTGCCAATTTTTTTTTTTTTTAATAATGTATCAGGCGAGGCTACTCCTGAGCAACCAATGGCGTGGCGCGGCAGGAACGAACGCGTGTGGGATTGGAGGACATGCGTGGGAACACCTATCCTCCCCCATTGGCTCAGCCGTTCGGGGCTTCCCTTGTCCTGGCTGGCTCCCGTGGGGCCCATCGACGGTGGACCCGGAAACCGAGCCCCACCCCCCCCCCCTTCCGGGTCGGTTACCGCCACTCTCTGCCCCCGTGTCTCGCTACGTGTCGCCCCCACATCTTGCATGACAATGCCCAAAGCAGTAATGAGCTGTGACCTGATTGGCTGGTTCGTTCGGAGCGCGACTCGTTCCACGTGTGGCTTCGTTTCCAATCCTCATTAATTTTTTTTTAAGAATTAATTTGACGAAAAATCTCGGGTGAATAAATTCGTACTAATTTATCAAAAATTAATTCTTAATCACAAAAAAAATTCAAATTAGTATACTTATAATAAATTTATTCCGAATTAGTTATTAGGTCATGAAAAATCCTAAATTAATAAACCGGTGAACATTTATCACAAATCGATATGAATTTTCTCGTGTGTTAAGCTCAGTAATTTCATGATAAAATCTGACATAATTTGAAGTTTTTTGTGACTAAAAAATTAATTAAGAAAATTTATCATTGATATACCAATTACAAATTTTGGTACAATTTGAAGGGAATTTGTTATAATTGTATCTTGGTGTTTTTTTTGTGGTGTTAACTTTTTTTGTTTTAATTAATGAGTGTTTGATTAATTGATTAAAATATCTCGTGTTATGTAAAATAAATCCTTAAAAAGTATATAATATTTTAAAGAGCGAGGCCCTTTATTTTATCTAGCGTTGGGATGAGTTTTTTAAGCCAGTGATCTCTTTCGGTTTCTATGGAAGGCATGCAAATGCCACCCCTGTCGGGAAGAATGGCCCAGGTTCAGCGCACGTGTCGCGTGGTTAAAGTGTTTGATCGGAGACGGGATAGGCAGCACGAGGGAGGGGACGCCCCTTTTTTTTTTCTCAGTTTCGTTTCGCGTGCCCCTGTCAGAACGAAGGATTAGCGCTCTCTCAAAATGACACGCAGAGCTCGGGCTTGATCATGTGTTTGACGATCGAGTTAGGATGTCGAGCGAGAAAGCTTGATCCATCCGATTGAGTCCAACTTAAGGCCCGATTGGCCCGTGGGTTTAGAGCCGATCTTAGGGCTTAGGTTCTCCTTTTGATCATTATATCTAGCGGGAGCTATTTTATGACAATGATCGGTGGTGGTTTTGACAATCAAAGGAGAGCTAGTATATGCATATGGTGTCAAACAGGATGACATTCATAGCATGAGAGCATCGATGATTTATCAATTACACCATATTTCACCATATTCGCATATTCTCTTAAGGCCATTTTTTTAAAAATATAAATGTTTATGTCTTCGGTAATTACTTAATGTAACACTTGGCAAAGATCAATCAGAGCCATCATATGGTCAAAGAACCCAAGATACCTCGTTGGTATGGAAAAAAAATAAAATCCAAGCCTTTCACGTAGAATCACTTTTTTTTTAATAGGATTTATAATGGCTATTGAATAAACCAAGCAAATGATATTTTGGGGTTATGTCCGCGCTTGCTTGGAATGGACAATAAGTAGATTTTTTTAGGTAATAGGATTTATTATTGAAATGGGTGTTAATGGCGTGACAACATTTTTGTCACTTTAAATAAACACAAGCATGGTTCCATCCAAAATGGAGTGAAAATAACCCCTTCCTAAATGAAAACCTTTAAACCTTTAACTAATTCTAAACAACGTGGTAAATCACATCAATTCGCATGGCCATTGCATAGTTGGCAATGCAATTCATTCATGCTACAATTCACATAGGTTAACCTATGTAAAAAAATCAAAGAAAAAAGCTTGCGTACAAAATTTGAGGGAATTTTTTTTAAAGCCGACCCATAATATGGCTCAATTTTGAGATAATTTGTTTTGTAAAAAATGAATGATTTAAAAAATATTTTCTTAAAACATATGTGAATACATTGGGTTTGCTCTCGTGAATGTAATTGGGCCTCGGGCTCTATACATGGTGTGCCTTCGCAATTCACACTATTATTGGCCCAAAATCAATTAGAAGGCCCGACTCGGTGTGGCCTCTGAGTTTGAGGTGCTTTGCGAGTACATGCATGGGAATTGTACCAAGTGACTAGGCTACGATCACGCCCGCGAGCTAGAACGATTTCCCACTGAATTTATCATTTGCCAAAAAAAGGAAAGATAAAAAAAAAAAAATTAAAAACACGATCTTTGTAAATAAAAAAAAATGACACAAATGATTTTTTTGAATTTTCGCTAAACATGTAATGTCATTCATAAACTTTTAATTTGTAAAATGTAATCCCTAATCTTTATGCTAATACGTAACATTATCTTTTAACTTATTCAATATGGTTTCCAAACTTTGGTGCATGTTAAAATTAGCCCCCGAACTCTATGAAAACTTTAAACTCGAATTAATGAAAGCATAATATTGAATATTTACATATAATTTGAGGACTAAATTAATTATTTATCAAATAAATTAAAAGTTCAGGGGCGACATTATGTATTGAGTTAAAGTTCATAAATCATTTTGAACAAATTAAAAAATTAAGGACGATATCTTATATTAGACCAAAGTGTATGAACCACTTGTCTTATTCTTTCTTATAATGACTTCTTATGATGAAAACTTTCGAATATCTTGAAAAAAGCACAACCTTTTGTATTCAGTAAACTTTCGCCACTATTTGTCTTCCGGCTTAAGAAAAGCACAACGTGTTACCTAATCTTTGACACCCGCCAAGCTTTCCGTAAAAAGTGGTCGGGGTTTGGCTGAGATTGCCACCCTCCGAGTCCGACCATCACTAAAGCGTTGTCATTGGCGATGATCGCTTGTGAGCAGCGGAGTCTCTCTCAGCTCAACTGAGCAACCGAAAGGCTTTGATTTATAACTTCTTTTATTTCACAAAAAATGAATAATTTAATTTTTTTAAA
This sequence comes from Eucalyptus rudis, assembly GCA_019915205.1. Classification (NCBI taxonomy): domain Eukaryota; kingdom Viridiplantae; phylum Streptophyta; class Magnoliopsida; order Myrtales; family Myrtaceae; genus Eucalyptus; species Eucalyptus rudis. The sequence continues at coordinate 93,780 of JAHMTN010000021.1, read as the reverse complement.
AGAATGATCACTTATATTGCTTAGAAAAATGAGGAGTTAATATTTTGAAAAACCCAAATTGATACACAAGTGACAAATTTATCAAAAATTATTTTTTTGACCATGAAAGACCCTAAATCGATACATTTGCGACAAATTTACCTCAACGGATTATAAAAAATCCCAAACTGGTATACTTATAACAAATTTTCCCTAAATTAATTTATTCAACTGCAAAAACCCTAAAACTTTGTGATAAATATATCATCCTTAAATTAGATTAATACCACAAAAAATCATAAAAATTGTATAGTTGTGAAAAATGGAGAGTAAAATTGTAAATTGGTACACCAGTCAACTGTCACGTGTATTATTCAACTTAGTAATTTTACAATAAAATTTAACGGAAATTAATATAAGGTAATTTATCACAAGTATAAATTTATCAAATGTATACCGGTTTAGGGTTTTTGATGGTCAAAAAATTAGTTTGGGATAAATTTATCACGAATGTACTGGTTTAAGGTTTTTCAGGGTATTAACTTATAAATGAATAAATGAATTTTTTTTTCATCGTTCATGAAAATACACACACACACACATATATTAATTGTTGTTGACAATGAACTTTTCTTTTTCATTAATTAATTATTGCAATTGATATGAATAATTATTTTTAGGAAAATATTTTCCCAATCATTCATTAGCCGTGAAACAAATGGATCTAAATCTAATTTTATTTGAGTCAGACGTGAATAAATTTTGGAAATTTAATGTACTCAATTTATTCTGATATAATAAATATCGGATTTATCATGATATCGTGGTAGAAAGATGAAAATCCAATCACACTTCTATAGAATTTTCGGACTAGGTGGTCACATAAGTTACGTGACCTTGTAGAAAACCCTCTCAACGAACATCTTTATTGATTCCAAAGCTATAGAACATAAGCTAAGCTTCTCTCATCTAAAAGTTTAGATTTTTCTAAAAAAATGCTTGTTTATCTCTTGAGCGCTTAACATTTCAAGTGCCAAAATTTAGCATGGGTGAACACATAAGTGCCACACTTCCAAAAGGTACACTTAAGTAACAAAATTATAGAAAAAATATATACTTAAATGCCAACGAAGAGAATTTCCGAATAAATTGCTGATGTGGCATTTTTCTGGCAAAATTTTTAACTGATGTGGCAATTTTTTTCAAAAAATTATTCCTGTGGCGCTAATGTGGTTAGATAAACCCTAAACGACATCATTTTGGTTTAAATTTGATTTTTAATATAAGTATTAACTAAATTAAAAAAAAAAAAGATTGGATATGGGGCCATGGAGGCCCTTGCCACTGCTGCCACCCCACCATCTCTAGAAAGGGCCAGCGATGGTGGGGTGAGGGTTGGTTGAGACTGTTGGGCCTCGGCCAATGGTTGACGACTTTGGTTGATCGCTGGTGAAGGCTTGCGAGCCCTCACCTAGATCTGAGGCATTGAGTTGCAGGCCACTCCTAGATTGGGCCAGGGTCTCACCCCAGCCAATGGTAGCCCTTGGCTAGATCTTTGTGAGGGCTGACAACCCTCGCTCGATTTGGGGGGTGATTTGGGGCAGGGCTATGACCCCTCACCTCAAATTTTGAAAAGCGCTTGTAGACCTTCATCGATGGTCGGCTAGGGTCCTTGGCCATTGGCTAGGGCTTGGTGACACCAACCAACCCTTGCCCTCCCATTGCTGACCCGTTTCAGCGATGGTGGGGCGGCTACGCCTTCCACGGCCCTAGATCTAATCCTTTTTTATTACTTTTTATTGTTTAGTTTTATTTTTTTAATAAATTTAATTTAATTAATATTTATATTAAAAATAAAATTTGGGGACAAAACAATGTTGTTTCAGGATAAGGATAGTGAGCAAACATTCCGGCAAGTTACGTAGATTGATTTTATTAATAAAATAATGCAACATTCGGATTTCTGGCAACTTTTCAAAGTTGGCATTTAAGGGTCCGTTTGGTGATGTTCCGAGAAACAATTTCTTATCAAAAATATTTTTTTCTATTTTTATTTCCCGGAATAATTTCTCAATAAAAGAATGCATTTGGTAACTACATAAAATTTCTATTCTTGAAAAGAAAAAAGCATAGGGATGCGTTTGGTATGATTCGCAAATTTTTTTGTAATGTAAATTTTTTATTTTATTTTTCTTATTCTTCCTTATTGACATTGATCGCTACCATCGAGCAATGGTGTCGATGATCATCGGCAGCGGTGGCGGCGTCGATGGTCATTAGCGGTGGGTTGCGGTGATGGCGGGTGGCAACGTCGGTTGGAGGTTAGTGGCGGTAGTTGGTGGTCGGCGGCTGACCCATTGGATGTTGGTAGCCTGTGACAGTCGACCAGCGGTCGGCTAGCAGCGAGTGGTAGGTGGTGGCGGCAGGCGAGCAGTGAAGCGGCTGGTGGTCGGTGGCGGTGATCAGTTGGTGAGGGCGAGTAGGCGGCGACGGTGGCCGGACAACAGAGGCGATGGCTAGGGGCGAAGGGCGCGAAGAAGAAAAGAAAAAGAAAAAAGAAAAAATAACTTATTTCTATAAATTGTTCTCGGGAACAAGAAGTTTTTTTTTTTTTTTAACTTCTTATTTTTGTTCCAAATTTATTCTCTAGTTACTTTTCTCTTTCGGAGAATAGAAAAATTAATTGACATTATCAAATGGATTTCTATTTTTTTTTAACCAGACGGCCCTAAGTGTCCAATTTTTAGAAAAAGTGGTACTTAAATGTACCTTTGAGAAATTTTACACTTATGTTTACTCTTGCCAAGTTTTGGCATTTGGGGTATACTTCTTTCTTGATCTCTCACATTCTGTATCCTCTATCTCACTACATTTCTTAGATATATGAAATTAGGCCTTGGCTTGATCTTTTGGCATGCGGTCACAACTCTAGCAGACCCGCAGAAGAGAACTCTGCAAGTCTGTGCAATGGGTGCTAATCCCTTCAGCTTCACCATCTCTACCAGAGATATTGGAATGTCTAATGCTTCCATCACTTTAAGACAACAGTTTCCTTCACCAGTTGAAATTATTCGAAAGAGAAAGAATGTTTCTGTTGCTCGATGGATTTTGCGAAGAATCACCTAAAGTTAGACAAGTTCAATCACATGGAACAACAAATAATAACTGTTTGTTCAGCTGTAAACAGACATATCAGCATGGATATTTGGTGTTTCTTGTCAAACCAGCTAAAGCAAAGGTGTCTTTGTTTCGAATCACAGGGGGATTATTCCCGAGATGTTCTTCAAACCTAGAACTAAATCATGCTATTTTTCGTCGAGAAGTTTCACTTCGAATTCACAACCATAGTAAATGAAGACTCTTCAAGGACACTGACAAAAGTGAGTCGAATGAATGAAAAATAGGGATGATGCTAGACACACTCGCTGGACAAGACTGAAAAGAAAGCAAGCTCAGAGGTTTCACAAAGTCAAGAAGCAAGCACCACTTATTCTACGCTTACAACCAACCCGAGAAATCATCCGCAATCGCAAAACAGAAGCCAAATCAAACCGGTCAAGGCTCACACATCTCAAATTTAGTAGATGGACATAGATTCTCTAATAGCATAACAGGTTTTTGGACCAGCCTGAAATCCGCTGGCCACAAAGTGTGGTGACAGCTCAACGAACAAGGTAGTGCAAGATCAAAGCGTTTTATGATTCAGGAGCCATTGTTTCCCTCTCATGATCGCCCTCGAGTTGGCTGAGATTGCCCTTCTCCTTTATGAGCTGAGTGTGGTGGTGCCTGCAGTAGAGTTTCCCCTCGTGTGCGACGTAGTTGGATGGGCTGATCACGCACCCTCCGTGGGTGCATTTGAAGCAGCTCTTGTGGTATGGAGTCCCATTAACCGTCACCTGTATGCACGTCGATGAAAATGGCTATACTTAATTTGCAATTTGAGGGTCCTCAAACTAGTTCAATGAGAAGTTTTGCCATCTCAATGAAGCAGCCTTTGGATTAAGTCATGTCCTCGCATCAGAGGTTCTGTAAATACACCAAGAAATCCTTACCTTTTCGGTCGGGTAGACGGTGCTCTTACAGCCTACACATTTGTCTCGCGTTCCCCCGAACATACTGGAGGCTTTGGTCGCTGCAGGTCTCTGTTCAAAGAAGATTTATTCAGGAGAACAATGACTGATTTAGCCTAACTGCAAAACTTTCAGGCAAGCCATAGTCGCGGTGAAATTACCTCTCCATCGACGGGTTTCTCTGGCTTTGCAATCTTGGGGGTTCCTAAGAGGACATTTCGTATGAAGGAAGAATCAGAGTGATCCATTTTACAGGGACAGAAACAGAGTAGTGCATGACTTGCGTGCTTCAACTTTTACCTTCAAAGCTTTTTTCGAGGCTGCCAGTTCTCTTGAAGAGCTGATCGAAATGCGGCCGGCAGTACAAGACTCCTTCAAATGAATTATAGTTCCCAAGCTGCATGTGCAATGTGCTTTAGCAAGTTTTCCAGAGTCTACATTTAATCCTCTGTTTACCAATAAATTGTAGCTATCTGTTTCCTGAAAATGTCCCCTCTTATAATGATCATGATGTCTGGCAATAAATCATGCGTGACCCCAGCTTCTTAGCGGATCATGACAATTCATCATAACTCGCATGCACGGAGGATCAGTCAAAAGGCTTGTTATATGAGTTCGATCTAATGTTATTGGGGCTGTTATTGGGGCTGATCTTAAGGTTCTCTGGCTAATTTGGACTCGCCCCCACACATTTCTACAAACTAAAGGGAAACCCCAAGCGAATATCATTCAGGATCTCATCCTGTACTAATGACTCCGTGAAGAAGAGCACAAATTAAAGTTAAATGGAGCAACGAAATAAGCATCCTTTGCCTACACCATCAAATTGAAGCATCAATTCAAGAGCTGAAAGGACTAGTCTGGACCGTGATCTACAGAAATGCAACTCTCTTGGACCTCTAAATTGGGGAATATATCAAACTCACATCTGATCATGTGTTAATTAATGAGAAATCCTTGAGATCTAACAGTTTTTATCATGGCATACCTTGAGAGTCCCTTTGCAATGGTGGCATCTGAAGCAGGCCTTGTGGTAGATTCTATTGTCAGCTGTGAGCTTGTCCACCAGATAGACTGTCTTCTCACAGGCCATGCACTTCTGGGTTGTTCCTGCAAATGCCATTCTCTCTCTCTCTCTCTCTCTCTCTCTCTCTCTCTCTGTGATTATGTCTGTGAGTGTAAGGAGAAGGAGAGAGGAGAATGGAGGATAAGAAAGGGAAGCCAAAAAAACAAGTGTTGGTTGGAAAGTTGATGATTAAAGTGGTGGCATTGGGCAATCATTTTGGGTGAAGGGTCTAACTAAACCTTTTATGACATGTTTTACCTTTTTCCCTCCTTCTTCTAGGTTAGTTAATGACCAAAAACAAGATGGGCAGCATGAAGCTTTAGTTGAGTAAGAATTAGAGAAAAATAATTCAGCCACTCCCTTTTTTTATCTATCATGATCTTTTTAGCCGTCTATTTTAACTAATATTGAAGCAATGATATTGGTGAGAAATTCCGAGAAACCAAAAACCGAACTTCCCAAAAATTCATTAGTAATTTCATCATAGATTGCTCTAATTAAACTGGACCAGCCCGGTTACTATGATCAACTTTTCCAAAGGGCACTACTATGCTTTTAGCTGCCTACCGGAAAAATATCTGGCAGATGTGACCCTAGTAGCAAAGGGGCCATGGAATAGAAACTTAGCTGGATTGCGCATGGAAAGGAGGAGAGGACCAGAGAGGGAAATATAATTGGAGTCACCGAACCGAGCTGGAGCTGCATCGTCCTCCAACTGTTTGTTGTAAGGACTTCATGTGAGTTGGCCCAATGATTGTCCATCAAATGCTCTCCCCCATCATGTCGCTTTGCATACACGTTCTTCAACTTTACTTTCCTCTCTCTTACATCACATTACCTTTCCTTTTTTCTTTTTTGGGCTGAGAGCTCCAGTCCCATCGAGGATCCTTGTTTTGAGAAAAATTTCCTATCTGAAAATAGTTTCTTTACTTTTTTGGCTTTGGATTGTTTACAAAAATAAGTTTACAGAAAGTGTTTTCATAGTAAGTGAAAAGCATGTGTTTACATTCAAGAAAATAATTATGATAAAAAAATCCAAGAAAATAATTTCTTCTTTTTGAAAATTGAAAATCATTTTTTAAAATACTACTAATGTGAGATCCCGACCCCTATACCTGAGTCATTAGTGATTAGGCTCGGGTCCACAAAGGCTTAGTCCAAAACTTACGTATCTATGCTAGGGTCCCTAGCTACCATGCTCGGGTGGCAGCTAGGGACCTAGCTACTGCACCTAAATCACTAGCGCTTGGGCCCGAGACTAGTAAGGTTGGGTCTCATTCCTTGATGGTTGAGCTTGGATCCATAGAGGCTTGGCCCAAATATCTTGAGGCCTTGCTCGAGATTCCGTGCCCGTGCTCGAGTTCCCAACGGTTGTGCCTAGCTACTCAACTCTTGGCTCCCAATCTAAGGTACCTTGGTTCGACACTCGAGTTCCCAATGCTTGAGCTTAGCCGCTCGGGGACTTTGGCGGCCAAGCCTGACTCCCTTAGGGCTAGAGCCTAGTATTGATGCTCAAACTAGAGTCCTTAGCAACTAGGTCTAGGACTTGGCGGCGGATTTGAGTACCCTAAGGTTGGGTCTAGGACTTAAGCATCTATGCTAGAAGTACCCCAAGCTTGACTCCAAGATCTAAGCACCCAAGTTTGAGTTCGATAAGACAATAAAATAAAATATTATTTACAATGATGCATCCCTCTCTAGGATCAAACAATGGAAAATAATTTTTATTTTGCTTTCATATTTCAATCAAATACCAGAAGAATGACTTTTTGTAAAATATTTTCCAAAAATATCAAATCTTCACTAAAAATATAGCATAAGCACCCAATAAATCTTAATTAAATATGGTAATCTCCCTGGATCACGGGTAAGAATCAAAGCATATACATTTGTAAATATGAACTCTTTTATCGTTCGAGAAAGGTTTCTTGCATCCCACTGTTACGTACGTTGCACGTCCATCTGGAGTTTTTCGTGAAGTGGAAAGGGGAGGGGAAGGACAGTTGAAGGTTAAAAGAAGGTCCAATGATATTTTCACGTACAAAGTGAAAAGCAAAAAGTGAATGCAAACGGATTAAAAACATGGACATAGCGTGTTTTATTTTTACCTTATTCACCTTCATAGAAAACAAAAAGGGTGAGAGGAGATTGCGGAAGAAACTAACTTCTTTCCACGTGGGGAACCTTTTGTTTGGGACACCGTTACAGCATAGAAAAGTTAGGATGCGTTATATGCATAAATGTCACGAACTTTCCCTTGAGCAATTTGGGTAAATAAACGACTGTGAAATACAGAAATTAGAATTATATGTGACACATATATTGTACAAATTTGATTTAAAGTCAAATTTAGTGATTTCTAGCTAAAATTGATTGGGAAGACCATGTCGATAAATTACTGAAATATTTAAAATTAAATTAATAAAATTGAAAGATTTAAGGCTGAATTTCCATCATTTATTAGGTTTAGCAATTTTTTTTCCAGTAATTATTCGTACAAGTAGATAGATCACGCCGAAGGACCAAAGAAAAAGGTATATTTCAATATCACCTCCTCTAATTTCGGAAAGATGTGATTTAACGAGCAGAAGGCCCCCAGGAATGTCTCTATCATGAAAGCGACATTTAAACCGATCCTCGCCCAAATTTTCCGCATACTGCCAAAATGGATTCCTTTCCCTCAACAAGGTTCTTGCCTTGCATCATTAGTAATTTGTTACTCGACAGAATTATCAAAAATGACTCATAAAGCTCAAGATTACTCTCAAAAAATGTATTCTTATGGAAGAAAATTCTAAATTAAAGTACAAGGGTGAAAAGAGGTATATTTTCTTTTTTGAAATATTTAATTTAACTCTAGCTTATTTATTACCGTGCCAATTATGGCTTATTTGTTTGTGTTCTTTTTTTATTCCCCGAAACACAATTTTTTTTTTGTTTCGGAAAAAAAAAAGAATAGAAACACATTTGTTTATACTTTTGTTTCTGAGAACAAATTTGAAACATAAATAAGAAACAAGAAAAACTTATTTCTTGTTTCTGGGAACACTTTTTGAAAAAACAAAATAACAAAAATACAAAACTTATTTATTTATTTTTTCTTCCTTTGTCTTCTTCTTTTTTCTTTTTTCTTTGGCCGGTCGTCGGCCTCAGCCATGGTCGTCGACCTTGTCGGAGCGTCGCCAGCCCTCAGGAAGGCTCGACCTTGCCTTGGCTGGGCGAGGTCAAGCTCGCCTAGCCATTGATGAGGCTCCGGCCGCGTCGGCATGAGGCCGACCTCGAGTTGCCTGGGCGAGGCTGAGCCTCACCAGGCCTTGCCCTGGCTTGGCGAGGCTCCGGCAAGCTCGTCGAACGTCGCCCCGTGGCCGATGACCGGCCAAAGAAAAAAAAAAGAAAAAAGAAAAAAGAAAAAAGAAAAAAGAAAAAAGAAAAAAGAAAAAAGAAAAAAGTATTAAAAAATTAAAAGAAACAAAAAAATTATACAAGTTTACCAAACGTGTTTCTATTTTTTTTTTCTATTTTAAGAACAAAAATTTTGTGCAGTTACTAAACGTGGGAACAATTTTTGAACAGAAATATTACCAAATGCAGTCTCAAGCTTCAAGCTTTTTAGGAGCTACTACTACGCGTGTGCGCACTGTTCATCGAGCGTGCGTCGGATGGAAAGAGACTTATAATTTCAAGGGACTAGGACACGGTCCACTTTGGCAGAGAAAAAAAAATGGGATTTAGGGCATGACACAAGCCAGAGACTTGGGGAAAAAAAAAGTTTATACATATGTATCTTACCAATGTTCTTAACTTTTCACTTTTTATTAGTGTCTTAAACTCAAGAAGACAAGGTTACGCGCAATAATCTGTACGAGTGGTGGTTGTAAAGATGAATCCTAGCTCTCAGACGGTTCTCCCTCTCTCTCTCTCTCTCTCTTTCTCTCTCACGGGACCTCCGGCCACCTCCTGTCTCGTGCAATCGAAGTGTTCAAATAGAATTCGAAGCGAAACAAGCGTTATTTGAACCTTTTGATGACCTCACGCCAAAGGGTTTGGTTTTGTAAGAGTATAAAGCTTGCAGAGAAGGTTCGTTTCCTCGTTGAACTAGGTGGAACTTGTTATAGCATGGAAAGGATTTGATTTAGAAGGCAACAGAATGTTTATTTTCATTGTTTGCAAGTGGAAGAGGAAGGAAATCCTAAGTAGGACAAGAAACAGGGAAGATATTCTGTAGATAGGATCAGGCATGTTCTGATAGTGAAAATTAGATAGCAGAAATCAAAATATGTATACCGTTACATATTTATAGTGAAAGTAAGAATTGAAAACTGTCGTGAACGAATGCACTTTGAGATGCTTCTATTTCATCCGTATACTTTTATGTAGGGAGAAGTATACTAGAATTGTCTTAACTTGTATACGACGCTCACTTTAGTGTCATAATTTTTCACAGGCTCACTTAAGTACTACTTTTTTAAAAAACGATCACTTAAGTGCCAACTCTGATCCGAATCGCTAGAAATCTGACGTGATAATATTTTATTAATTTTTCCAATCCTATGTAGCTTACCGACGTGCCCAGTTAGCATATAGTCTCTATATGACATCGTGTAGCAAGTTAAAAAAAGTGATCATTTTAGTGCTAGTCGTTGCAAAAAAAAATGATTATTTCAATGCCAATCATTATTAAAAAGGTGATCACTTCAATGTCAATTTTAATAAAAAAGTGATTACTTTAATGCAAAAAAAATTTCTAAACGAAGCAAGTTAAAAAGTGATAACTTCAGTGCCACTTATTGTAAAAAAAATGATTACCTCAATGCCAATTGTTGTTAAAAGGTGTTTATTTTAGTGCCAATCTTAATGAAAATGTGATCACTTCAATGTTAAAAAGTGCCGCCTTAAATAAAACTTTTAATTAGAAAAGCTACATAATTTCTCTAGTAGGAATTTTTCATCAAAGGCACTTAAGTAATTGTTTTTATCTGATTTTGGCATTTAAGCGAGCCGACGAAAAGTTATGACACTAAAGTGAGCGCCATAAACAAGTTAAGGCACTTTTGGTATACTGCTCCCTTGTATGTAGCAATGGTTGGAATATATTAGAAGTGATGAAGGTGATTCTGAATCTCTCCTTCTCTTTGTCAACATAAGTTCATCATCTTCACATCCCAAGAGGTGCCTGAAAAAGTGAATTTCAAGAAGGTAATATTGTTTGGAAGTTTGGATAAAGGCTTTGGTAGCTTGACTGTGGCTGCAAACATTCCACCAGGAGCCGAAGAAAAGCCGTCCCATACTGCAGATTTCTTGGTCAAAGGCAGCTTCGTACTGTTGCAGGAGCAAGGTGTTGGATCGTATCTGTTGCACGTGATTCATTTAAACTCGCTCCTATGTGAATGATCGGTGCTCGATCATTCTTATGCAATGCTGCCCCGGCCACGCTTGTCATGGGTGCATCATTGTTGTTTTGATATCTGCAACTGTTGTTCACGTCTCTATTGATATTGACCGGTATGTATAGAGATCTGTGTTACGTCATCTGGGTGATTGTGTTACTTTGCTCTCTTCCTTGTGTGTACCATAGTAAACAGCGATGTAAAGTTCCTCAGAAATGGACCGCACGCAGATTGCAGAAAGTCATTTTGATTGCAGGAGGAAAGTATTTCAAGATCAAGTCTGTTTTGTCTTTTCTAGATAAAGTTTAATTAGAGTATAGATAGAACCTGAGACTGCTTAATGCTGGAAGAATGACAGATGTTAATGACCAATGCAAGTGAAGGGGCAGTGATACATAACGGAAGTGGTAATGTGACCGGCCCTGTGGTAGTGAACAGAATCTCACCTCACTATTCTGTCTGTGAAGCCACCTATCACTTAGTAGGCAATACTATGCCAGAGCCCTCCCTGTTGATCATTTTTCTCCCCCTCTTTCTTGGCCATGGCTATGTCTCCAACCACTGTTATTCTACTCAACTCTGAGCTTCTTAATTCGAGGTCTCACTTTTTCAGAAAACCAGTCTGTCTTAACAAAATTGGACATTCTCCAAAACCCGAAGGAACAAAATAGGGCCAGATGGTTATTTTTGGGGGAGAGAAATCAAGACGCAACTGGCTGAAAGGGTATCCTGCAAGACCTTCACATTTACACGCGTGCTTCAGCTTTTGCTTCATATTCTCTCTCTCTCTCTCACTTCTCCCGTATTTCCTTTGTCTTGTTGCTTTCTCTGTGTCGACTATACATTGGCTTCATATGTATCCTCCATAACCCCAAACCAAAATAATTTACATCGTCGAGTCCTCAACTTCCAATCCAGTTATAGCTTCCCGGAAATTACGCAGAGTAGGAATCAAAAGTAGGCTTCCATATGTAATATCTAGTTGGAGATTCTTTCAAAGCCTTGTCTTGTCCCATTAGATGAGAATGAGATGACCTTCGTTTATTCTCATCCTCATTTCACCGTCATGTTTTATCTCATGCTGAGAATGAAACAGCACTAAGTGTCATTGTAAGTGAAGTCAAATTAATTAGCCAACCCTTCTTTCAGGACAATAACTCACAAGAAAATCTATCCCCAAAATGAGTCTCGAGCATCATCGATCAAGAAATACGTGGACGATAATTAAATGCTGCGTCTTGATCAGCAGCCACTTTTCCGACTGCAAGCAGTAATATTATATGGAGGAACAAATTGAAAACTATTGGTGCGCATGACAAAATTTCTGAAACAGAGATTGATTTCTGGCAAGAAATTGATTTTTCAATTTTTATTCCCCGGATAAGTTTTTGAGCAAAGAAATCCGTTTGATAACGACTTAAAATTTCTATTTTTAAAACAGAAATCCGTTTGATAATAGAATAAAATTTCTATTTCTAGGAATAGAAATTGATTAGATAACAACATAGGAAATTCTCAAATACAAAAAAATAATCGAAACAATACTCATACATTACAACAAGATGTTTCAACAGTGCATATCTATTTCTAAAACTAAAAAGAATAACTTCTTTAACATTGGCATCATGCGCAAGGAATGTTGTATAGCATAAAACATTTTACAAAAAGAAAAAAAAAAGAGTTTTTTTTTCTAGACTTGTCAAAAATAAAAGAACCTAATAAGTCGGCTTGCATGCGAAATTAGTGGAAAATTGAGATGGAAGGCAAGACAAATCTTGCTTGCTCTTTGCTTCAAAGACAAGTCGATCGAATCATATGAACTTTATAGAAAACTAATAAATATTCCAAATGCGATTGCTTTGGCATGAAGCTGAGACAATGATATGTCATTTTGAAAGGTTACTTCTATTGGACGCAAATTGCGCAACCAAGATCTCCATAACCAGAATAAGAACATACATAATTGGGTAGAAAGATTAATGCACCTGTTTTGGTATTCATCAAACATAAAACGGAAGCAGAAAAAGGATTACCCACATATATCAAGGGGATCCACGCATCAAGTCCTTCTCCTCTATTGCCCTCTGTATCATTGGCTCAATGAGGCGGCCCCCCTCACGTGTAGCGTTAGGTAAACGCCCCCTAGGTAAGGATACATGTGAGAATTAGGGTTAGAGGAGAGACTTGAGCACTATTTATAGAGTTTTCAGCCAGTTCCTCTCATTACGGGCCAGGCTCAACTTGGCCCACACTAGCTAGCCCATATTAAACTAATTAAGAAATCTTCTATCTCACCTTAGACCAAACCCCGTAAAACGGTAAACGTTAAATGATAAATTACAATATCAATTAATGTAGTCCATAATTAGAAAAACTCTTACATTCTCCCACTTGAACTATATTAATTGAAATCGTACTGTATGTGCTCACATTGATCCAGAGATAATTCTTAATAGTCAATCCTATCCCATAAAGTCTTAAACACCAAATCATGGCGGTAACTGCATGTATACACACATAGCCTTCTATGGTCACGAATGTTCTCAACTTTATTGATATAGATTCAGTATGGTAGTGTGTCAAATGGATAACATCTCTTATAGAGATCCCATTTGTCAGTCACCATTCTCTTACCTTAGGTGTCACAAAAACTTGTGCCACAAGAGAATGCTTTATGGTTCCAATGAACCCGCATATGTCTTGTCCTTATGGTTAACCCTTCTTTATGTATCACAAGACATATGTAAAAGGCTAATAACCGGATGCCCGGATGCCCCTAGCCTTCACTCAAGATATATACAATCCCTTGAGATTTTATCAATATGTAACAACACATTCAAAATTATTTTATTGAATGCAAAAGTTGATACATATCAAACCGTTACTAAATGTAACGAACCATAGATGTGAACTTTATCAGAGTAAAGCCAAAATAGTTCTCACTAAACAATAGTATTCGAAGATACTCCTAGGCCCATGCTAATAACATGTCACTCAAATACACATGGGCGTAGGTCTTTAGTTAGTGGATCTGCAACCACATCATCTGTAAAAATATGTTATATTATAAGTCACCTTTTTGTACCGTTTCTTTATGGTAAAAAATATTTGACCACTATATATTTAGACCCCTTGAGATATCTGTAGTAAATAAATAATACTACAAATTTATTATCTCAATACAACCATATGGGTCTACGCATCAAGTTAAAACGATCAACTCCATCATGAGGTTCTGGAGCCTAATAGCCCAAGTAACAACCTAAAATAATGTTACTAATACTGCATACATAGTAGAAGATGTCATAGAATTTTATTTATTGCATTTCTTGCTAACATAAATATATATTATGTTATTGATCTCTTGTCATCATAACAAACAACAAAATTTACATCTAAATACCCTACTAATTACAAGAATCAAACATGTCTGTAAATTAGCATATAATTTATTGTCCTTTTAAGTACCTTAAAACCTTCTTGACAACAACCCAGTGATCACGTTCTGAATTTGATTGATATCTGCCTAGAAGTCTCGTCACAAAGACAATATTTAGTCTAGTGCAAATTCGAGCATATATTATACTTTTAAGTGTACTAACACAAAATGTACACCATTTAATTATATTTTCTCAATATGTAAATAAGAACAATGTGATAGATTTAGTCTATCACTCTTAACAACAGGAGCAATTCCTGACTTGCAATAATGTATATTGAATATTTTCAATATACAATCAGCAAATGTCCTCCGAGAAAATCTAATATAATATGGTAAAAACAATTCTTGTAGACCTCAGTACAAAATATATAAGATGTCTCAAGGTCACAACTTAAGCAAAATATTATGTACATAAAGTATGAGAAAAAATAAATTTCCTCCCACTAACCTTGCAGTATATTGAATTACTTTGTTCCAAATTGAACAAAATAACAACACTATAAAACTTTAATAATATTATATGGAAACTTGCTTAAGACTATAAATAAGACTTTTCAGTCTTCACACAAGTTTACTTGAAACATTTGTTGCAAAACTCTCCAGTTGCACAATATAGATTTTGTATCTATTTGGCGTAACTTTATATCAAAATAAATTATTAATGCCGCGTTCACTTTGAAAGAATATTTAAAGAAATAATTATTTCTTTACTATAAACAATTATTTCTTCACTATAAACAATCCACCCCTCTTTTAGAGTGAAAACATTATTATCCTTCTTTTTTTTAATGGCATTTAATCACATACTTAATTGAGAACAAGAAACGACATTTATATAAGTTGCTAAAACAACCATGTAGTAGATATAGTAATCATGCTCTTACAAATAGACTATATAGTATGATGATATAACCGATTGTCTTTCCCTAACAAATCTCCTTAATAAAGCTGCGACCACTTCATTATGCACTTGAGAGGTTTAAGAAATTTAATTATAAACTATATCAAGAATAGTACCTTGAACCTCAACAAGTTTAGTTTATGGTACAGGAAATTCCATAATTATCTGTATAGGTAAAGATAAAAACATAATAACCTCCATCATACTATTATCTTTAATAGTCTGAGAGCAGTTATCCTCTACAATTACGTCAATCTTTAGAAGCTTTAGAGTATGTGATTCTATAATATTTGTACCTTCTTTAGGGTCATAAAATCAATACCCCTTTAACAATCTAGATAAGATACAAAATAATTCCGAGTGGATCTGAATTCCAATGCACTTAATATTGTATTAGATAACCTCACTTTTGCATAACACCTCTAAATTTCATATGATTCAAGTAATTTTTGTCCAGTCTATAACTAAAAAGAAGTTTATGAAACAACTTTGATAAGAGACACCTTTTCTCATCACCATGTTCAATATGGTGCATTTATGCCTTTTGACCAAATCTTTTTGTCAGAATTTTCAGGTATGGTAATTAAATTACCACCCCGTACCAAGTATTTGACAAATGGCACTTTAAGCTATTTCACCTTGTCATACTTGCCAAAATACTCATAGCCATTGTTAAACCTGACAACCTTTTAAGACTAATTGTAATTATTTTATTCTTTGTCTCGGTCATTTTCCTTAAATAGAAAATTTTCAGAAACAACCTTTTAATCATATACGAGATGTATATGTCATTAGGAATTAAACACAATCTTTGCAGATATATCCTAATTTCAATATCAGACAAGACATAATTTCAAGCAACTAAGGTTACCATCATCTTATAGTAATGCAATTCGTAAGCAAACCTCTTTTCAAGTGTTCTCATGGATAGTAAACAAATTCTATTGCTCTTTTCTCAAGTAGCAAATCATATGTCCACAACTTAAAATTTGAAGCAATAAAAACCTCAATAATAATGAAGTTATTAATTACATAAAAGGTAACTGAAAACCAAGCAATGTATATAATTAGCATCATGTGAGCACTGTATAACTTGACATACAAGTACACATCCAGAGAGTTACACCTATAATCATATAATCATCTTTAGGTAGAATACATGACATGTAGTTGTACACTTCCCACATGATAGCGATTATGAGAATATATTTCAATTCTTCGTGAATTCATCACCTTTGGGCATATGAATCACTAGAATCAGTCACTCCTCCACCACACTATCATGTATCCATCCATGAACTAATACACAATCACCTCCTTTGGGAGTATGATTACGCATTAGACCAAGAGACATCCCAATCATCATACGAGACCGAAATTTCTCAAACCCAATCAAGCGTGCCACTTTGGCGGTCACAACTCAATTGAATCATTGAAATTCTCTCATACCAGGGATATAAACTTTACTTCTCACATATACCATATACATGTGATTTTAACTTTAGTGATAGGGGCAGCATATCACCAAAATCACATATCATGCTAATTACATTGCTTTATTCATTAATAAAATTAATCATATATATATACAGCGAACCTGAAAGACAGATTCCAATGAGATCATTGATCACAGTAACACAAGAAACTTCTCATAACAGAGAATAAAACATCTCTTATGCACCCAAATTACATATTACCAGAACAATATAAAAAGAATGCTGATATATAATATCTATCACAAATTAACATCAATAGTAATACAAGCTACACCAAATCGATAAGCTTGACAGCTGATCCATTATCACTCATGAGTTCATAAGGCAAAAATGACTCAAAGGTCAACAACTGATTTATTAATCAATTTTAGGTAACAAATATCGTTACTTCAACTAGTGGCCTATAAATTGAGTCAAACCACATAACTAAATATCTAAACTATAACAGTAGATACTATTGCTCTGCATAAATATTATCATACTCCTTAACTATAAAAATATTCAATTTGATAGACATTAACAAGTGACCAAATGAGTTCATGTACAATATGCAGTAACTTAATCAACATGATACATAGCTCAATTACTATTCCATAATGGTTGTATCTCATTAAGCCAGCTTCAGTTCACAATAAAATTTGATTTTTATTGATGAATCACACATTTATAATGATTATGTGATAATATATCTATAACCCAACACTTGTATTTCCAAAATCACAGAAAAATACAAGAAAAAATACACAAAAATTCATTTAAAATACACGTATTTAGGGTTTCATATGCAATTTCATATCAATAAAATCATCAAACATATAAAATAAATATACTATAAGATAGGAAATCACCATACAAGTCCAATGCCGCCAACCACACGCCAAAAGAAGCCCCCACGCGCCCGCACGCGCCGCCTGAGTGCGGGCAAAACCAATTGCGTTCAAGTTCTAAGGTTATGATTGCTCTGATGCTACATGTTGGACTCAAATTGCGCAACCCAAGATCTCCATAACCACAACAAGAACATGCATAATTGGGTAGAAAAATTAATACACCTGTTTTGGGATCCATCGAACATAAAGTGGAAGCAGAAATATGATTACCCACATATATCAAGGGGATCCACGCATCAAGTCCTTCTCCTCTATTGCCCTCCGTATCACTGGCTCAATGAAGCGGCCCCCCTCACGTGTAGCGTTAGGTAAACGCCCCTTAGGTGAGAATACATGTGAGAATTATGGTTAGAGAAGAGACTTGAGCACTATTTATAGAGTTTTCAGCCAGTCCCTCTCATTACGAGCCAGGCTCAACTCGGCCCACACTAGCCAGCCCATATTAGACTAATTAAGAAACATTCTATCTCACCTTAGACCAAACCCCGTAAAACGGTAAACGTTAAACGGTAAATTACAATATCAATTAATGTAATCCACAATTAGAAAAACTCTTACAACTTCCCCACGGACCTCGGATGGTTTGGTCATATGAGACCAGATTGTCACTTTGGGATTTTAGCGAGTTCCCATCAAAACAAGAGTTCCCATCAAAACAAGGCACAGCTGCGCCGAGGGGTGCTTCAAGCGGTATAACAGAATAAATTTGCTAGTCGAGTCTTTTGAAAAACCATCTCTACAATGACAAACAAGCATGAGAGGCCTCTTGCATTTTCGTCTACTATCCCCTCGATGACATATTTAAGATGTACGCAGAAAATGCGAGAATCTCGCTCGTTTTCCGGGGTGTACAAGAAGCGACTCTCAATCCAATAAATAATAAACGTATAAATCTACTACCAAAACGGCCCCATTCAACTATAAGACTAAGGTATGTACAATTCAGATTTCATCTCTGATGCGTCTCATCGGTATGTCGAGCTCACTTTCTTTCTGGCAAAGTCCTCGAATGTAAACATAGGATCTCACTCATAATCATCTTCATCATGACAAAAATCGGCTTCGTCCTTGCAATCAGCTTTGTTGATAATCTCAAGCCCCACATTCAGGTATCTGGAGTACTCGTTGATACCCTGATACAAACTCTGATAACCCTTGAATGCAAGGATCTATTCGGGCACATCATCGGTGACACTATCAATGCCTTGCCGTGCAGAAATGACCCTGTCCAGGGTCTGATCAGGCACCGTGATTCCAGCGGTCTCCATGTCTACAACAATGGCTACTGCAGCATCCAATTCTCCAAGGTCAAGACACAGTGAGATGATTTCGTCATATAGAGGACCGCAAAAGAAGAGGGAAACCATTTTTTGTAAGGTGGATATTACAGCCTCTTTTGCTCCTTCAAGTATCTAAGCATCCATTATAGTTCCCCATACATGGCAGGATTTCGTCATGCTAGTCCGACAGAAGAAAAGCACATTTTGAATTATTTCCTACTAAAGAAGCACGGAACGTGTTAGTATTTAATATGATCATGTATTTTTCTCTGTCCATTCCTTTTCATCTAACAAAAATACAAACATGCATGTATCGAGGCATTTTCTGCTCCCCTCAATAACATAGAGATGGTAAATGTGTAAAGAAAAATCACCTACTCTTTTCATGTTAGTTAATCTTGACCCTAAAATCAGACGAATTTGAAGAGAGTATCCCACATTTCAAGTAGCCAAAATTTCAAATAAGGCCATGAAACCCACACATGATTGATTTAAGAAATCCATTTCAATAAACTTTCAAGAGATTTATGATGTTGAATGCGTTGGTACTCCATGAATATAATATACCCTGCTCTACATCAAAAGAAGCAATGGGACCACATTCAAATGATACACGAATAAGCTTTCACGTTAGACTTACAAAAAGCTGATCATATTGAAATGGAGACCCTTTCTCAGAAGATGAAGAGAAGGGGCAGAGTATGCAGCAGCATAACAAATAAAGCTTTCAGATCATGGCAGGCCAAGAACCAATACAGATGAAAATGAAACTTCTAGATCATGATACGACAAGGTAATGAAAATCCAATACCTCCCAAGCACATAACCAAGACTATGTGTAGTTTGCAAGATCTTCAAGAAATCAAAGGCTAACCCCCCATGATTTAATAAGAACATAAAACATGTTTGGTTAGGGCAAAACAACTAACATTTGGCGTTCCGCCCAAACAGGACACGCAATCATACGATCATTCATTCAACAACCTTCTTACTACCGTAACCCACTATCCGATTGAGGATTCTAAAACGACGAACCATCGGGATATTCAATTCCAAATTCGAAAATTACCTGGAGCACCGAGATCCGATTGTGGCACCTGTCGATTAACCTCCGGCGAGTCCACGATCCCCTCGTCAGGAATCTTCGAATTGAGCTCGGACCCAGACAACGGCTTGATAGTCCTCTCCGCGGAACTTGCGGAGGACTCGATCGAAAGGCCCCCGGTTGACGAGTCAGCGGCGGAGGTTCGACCTTGACGAGGTCGATGCTGCCGGATCAAACGAAAGCGGCCCACCCGATCCTCCTCGACGAAGCTCTGCTGCTATTTCGGCAGGAGAGGCGCAGCCGATGGAGAATTGCTAACCGGCGTTAGAGAACGATGCGCGGGTTCGGAGATTCACAGGAAGGGCCGCAAGTTCTGATCTAGGAGACGAACCCGAGATGGGTTCGACACGATCGGATCCGGCGGAGTCGTCGACTGCAGGGAGGACGAAGTCAGAGTCGACGGCGAGGTGAGCGACGATGTCACTGGCGAGAGGGCGGAGTTCGAGTCGACGGCGAGGACGGACGGAGTTGGAGTCGACGGCGCTAGGGTTTTTGGTTGAAGGTTGAGGAGAAGGAACCCCCAAATAGAAAAGCCCCGTATGGTGAATGAAGAAGGTTGCCTAGATCGGAGAAAAGGAGAAACAATTTCTATTTCTGTTTCAGAAATAGAGAAGCTAAAATTTTAGTTTCTGATTTCTCCTCAAAAACAAATTTCTGGAATAGAAATCTGTTTTAGAAATAGAGAAATCAATTTGCGTTACCAAATGGATTTTTGTTCCAAACCTGTTCAGGGGAATAGAGAAACAGAGAAATCAAGAAACAAAAATTTTACCATGGCCTAAGTAATTCATCGGCCAATTGCGTTTCTTTAACAGAGTAGATGCATATTAATTAAATGCTGAGTCTTGATCAGAAGCCACTTTTCCAGACAAAAAATGGAAATTCAAATTATGTTGCTTTCAGGACCACTTGGGTGAAATATGAGAGTACTAGTATGAATACCTAGATGGGGTGAATAGGTGTTTAAAATAAATCTTGGCAAATATATGCGGAATAAAATAAACTTCAAACAAAGGAGTTAAGGAAGAGAATAAGAACACAAGATTTATAGTGGTTCGGCTTAATCCAAGCTTACGTCCACTCTCCCACGTTAACAGCCTTCTTGGCTTTATTCCACTATGCAATCAACAATAGATTACAACTTTGAGTGCAAACACTTAGAAGTTCCTTTTTTGGTATTTCTCGTCACGATCACAAACGTTTAAGCTCTCTAAAGACAAGTGTATGAACAAAGATCGCTCGAACTTTGGAATTATAAATTCTACGGTCTGTCTCTTACTTGTTCATCGGTCATTCATCTCCTTAAATACTCCTCCACTTCCAAACTACCCGTTGGACAGTATCTTGAGGATCGTCTTCCAATATACCCGTTGGACAGCTCTGTATCTAGAAGGTTTGGTAGTCGTTGAGTAAGAAAGGTAGAATCCCAAAATGATTCCGATTGCTCATACAAATGGAATCTTGGTTTCCATAAATAAAGTTTCTTCGTATAGAAAGTTATTGTCTTCAATATCCAATCGTAAATCAATTAGATTGAATCAATCAAATCAATCTTGATGTGGAATCCAAACCAGATCACTAGCCATTATATGATTGGGCTTGAGTTACGTTATGTCGAATCTGGATGTAAAGTCTGAGAGCAATAGACTTTATAATCTGAGTCTGAGTGCGATAGACTTTGCAATCTGAGTCTGAACATATTCTGCTTCTAAACAGATTTAGCTTTAAGGTTTGTACCGAGTTCATCTTCAGCATAGAGTCTATCTTCTGGTTCTTCCAAGTATAGACTTTGACAATATTATTTACATGTTCTAACATCTGCATAGTCAATTACTCAACCATCAAATATGTTAGTAGCTTTTGATTTATTTTGTCATTTTCAAAACATCATAAGGGATTTCTCTAACAAAATAAATACTAACACTTAAATCAAAGGCCATGTCCATGTTCTTGAGTCGCCTCAAAAAGTTTTTGACTGAGTTACCTTTCAATCCCTGGTTTTAGATTTTGTTTTGGAGATGTTGAATCTGCCTTAATCTGCTGCAATATCAAAGTCACAAGTTGAGAGGATCCTTTGAGTTCCGTTTCAAAAATGAAACGCAAACTCATTTGCGTAATCTGTTTTGACATTTTTACCTATGCAGATGAATTTATGTATGTTCATGTCAGTTCCTTGGAGATAAGTGAATATCATATCGATAAGGTTTGAAGTTTTAGAGGTTCGTCGGCAGACCAACTATTGCCAGGAGGTCAAGAAGGAAAGTTCTGCTCCAGCAACTAAAAGCATCACCGATCTCTGTTAACGATGCCATTGCAATTGAAGAGCTTCTACACATTGTCCATGGTTCTTCTGTGTTGCTCATTATCTCATGTATCGATGAACTAATAATCGTTCTCTTCACCATATGCTAGTGAAGCTAAATGAAACTACATTATCACCTAATTGTCTATACTTCTTGCAAACTATTGATATCTGTGAGGTACTTTGGATCGTTAGTGGAGATTTTAGTATAAATTGATCACAAGGAATAACTTTCAAGGCAAGGATTCTGCCTCTGCCTCTTTCCTTTCTTTTGTGCTCTGTCAATGGACCAGAGAGTTTCATTGGCGAAACACATTTCATGCAAGGGTTAATTTCTGCACACAGCTCCGGCTGCAATTTGGATCGTGATTTTACATGTCCTTTTCCAATATTAACTAAGGGAGTATTAAAGTCGTGACCATTTGAGTCTACATTTATCTCATCAAGTACTAAAGTAGTGGAGTAGCCACCGCAGTGATGGACTTCAAGTAAGAATCCCAACAGCCAGGCTTCTCACAAATGTCCACCCCAAAGCACAAGAAATACTTTGACGGACCATGCCCAACGGACCACGTGCAATCATAGCTTAAAATTTGTGGGATCTACATGAAACCCTCATGAATGATAGCTGCAATCAGCCCCAGTCCATGCGAATTGTACATACATCAACATCAGCAGCGGTTCCCGCCACATATATGGCCAGAGAAATAGCCTCTTCCGGAGTCAATTTAAAAATATCTGTGTGATCAGCTTCCCCGTTCAATGACTGCAGAGTCAAGATCATCTACTCTGATGCCCTGACATTTATTGATATATAATTATCATCTCATTGCCATACTTGGAAACCATTGGAGACACGGTAAGGTAGTGCAACTTGATGGATGGGCAGTGCAGTCAAGGTCGACGGCCGATGGTTGATAGTTTCATATCCACTCAACGGGTCTGCAGAATAGAAGAAAGAAAAGCCCTTCAAAAGCTCTTATGTAAAATGAACACCTTCATATAAATTTCTTCACAGTTTGCATTAGTACTTATCCCGTCTCTTGTTTTTTTTCCCATTCATGTATACCCACTTCTGCTTGAGGTCGTGAACCATGTAAGCCTTAGTTTTGCAGAGTATGCGAAGTCTCTTCCTCACGTCTGAAAAAAGTTTGCAATGTATATGAATTCTCTTCCTTAATAATATAGAAATTCTCTTCCTTATGTATAAAAATTCTCATCCTTATCTACGTGGTATATGCAGAGGCCATTGCTAATTAATAAAATATGATAAATAGTAAGTAGTTACTTAATGGTTTGTGTTTTCTTATAAAAGAATGAGAATTGTGAAATCTTTTAATGAAAAAAAAATGTGTAGTTTTTTATGTATTGGTGGTTGCTCGTGCAGTTGTAGTGTCTATGTTCGTGATCTGAAGTCACATGCCAAATTATCATTGGCGAGACCTATTTGGCTCATTAAACATATTATAAACCAACAGGGTTATAATGCATTATAATTTATCAAAACATATAAGTAAGTCTTTTGCATTCATAGTATCAATTAATTACCACTCATTCTTATGAGATGCAAAATAATCAATTCATGCATAAGATAGAGAATTGTCAATACATATGATTAGTAAATGCTTAGTGAATATTAGAGGGAATATGCTAGTTAGGTTTTGAATTCTTCCTTTATGTCTGTGGCTAAGAATTTACTTATGTTACGCCTTACCGCCGGAAGAAATCTCCCTCTGGTCATGCATATGTACCTCTATTTTTCATTATATTTTCTTTTGTTGGTTTCATAGTGTTATAGTACCTTCTGATCAATTTTATCCATTGCAGAGGTTGTACATCTCAATTTCTTATCTTTATTTTACTACTTTTTTTCATGGATTATGATGAAAGTGAAAAATTAAGATAGAGTTATAGTGTTTTTCTAAATATAATATAAATTTACTGATTTCATTAAGTGATTTTTTTTTATTTGAAAAAGCAACAATTACACGTTTTACAATGCCATAATTCCATAGTTTCCTATGACTCGCGTTGACTTCGCCACTCTACCTATCTCGATCAAGTTCTTCAAAAGATAGGTGATGTCCGATGAAGAGCAACGTGGAAAGAACAGGTTGATGTTGACCAAAATAAAGATTCCGAACATGAACAGTACTTGCCTATGTGGACAACAAGCATAGACGATTAGCATCCGATTGGGTTTAAATCATTAATGGTTGAGGATTAAAGTGACTAGGCTTGAGGTGTTTGATCGGCAGATTTCTTTCTTGAGGTGTTTGATCAATTTATCAATAGATTACTTCCTTTCTGTAAGATATTCATCAAACACCGATACACATTGAAAGTAGGCCACCAATCAATTCTTAGCTTTGATATCATTTGTTGGGCATATGTAGCAGAAGTTCGACACCTTCACCTGAAGAGATTGTCATGGGGGCGTCTAAATTTGAGCTCATCAATATATTCAATTGGACTCTCATTCATAAAAAACTTTAAATTAATGAGTTGTGAATCAATTATAATAGATTAATTACTCAAAACGACATCAATTGTCTATTATGGGACTTCTCTAAGACAACTCACACGTTTCTCCTTACAATCTTGTTGGTAACCATCTTCTATTCACATATTGGGCTTAGATTGAAGCCGCAATCATCTTAGGAATTGAGTGGTCTTGAGTCTTTCTCACCTCAAAAGTTATCTTAAGAGGTGAGATTTTCATTCACATTTATAAACTGACCAACAACCCTTTTTTTATAACTGATGTAAGATAACGCCAACAGGAACAATTTCTACGCTAGAGAGAGAAAATTATGTGGATGCAATTCCCAAAGAGAATAAAAATTTCCCTTGCACAAATTATACGAAACAATGCTGTAATGACAACTACTCGCAAAACTAGTGGCTTTTCAATGGGAAGAATTTATACACACTGTTGAGGGTGTTTCATATTAGCTGACAAGTCTATCACTGCCTGCATTTCATAGCAAACGCCCGTAAACGAAGTGCGAATTATAAAGTGTATCTCGAGAAGAGGCCCTACCAATTGTTGAACAAGCAATGAAAACAAAGGTCCATATGTTATGTTTTAACTAGCTAATGAAGGACCCACATTTATCAACCAAAAGGACCTTTCATCCAACATTGACCATGGTTGGACTTCGATGAATCTGGTAATTGAAATTATAGCAAATTGTAGCAGATGCTTTGAATAAAGTTGGAAAGGGAAAAAAATGAGATTGGACAAAACATAGACATGTATCGACAAATAGAGTTAAAATTAATTGGGGACCATGTCAATAATGAGCTTATATATATGTAGGAAGGTGCTGTTTCTTGGCGGTTGCCTCTGAATTTGGTGGGATGGAGTTTTCATGCTCGCATTATAAAAATAGTATTACCAAATTCCTTTATTAATTAAGTCAAAGGGTAGTTTGTCCATTTATATAAATGTTAGGACATTGTAACAATATCTTTCATTTTGCTATTTCAGACGCAGGACAGAGACAAACGATGACAACTTTAAGGTTTTATTTGCAATGAAATTATATAAATCGATTTCTTGTATTCATTCTCGAAGGAGTACCATGGCTGTGGAAGTTCTATTTGACAATATTCCACGACTGATAATGAAGGTTCTTTAAAAGCTCGATCTAAGTTGCTATTCTGTTGAACAAATAACATCTTGCAAGAAAATTCCTTTGGAACATCCCAAAGGCAGAATAGTGTATAGTACATGTTTCTTATATATTTTCTTTATCTTTGTATTTTTTTAAATAACTGAGTTTTTTTGCTGCTTTTTCCATGAATTATAATGAAAGTGAAGATTAAAGTTGGAGAATCCATCTTCTATTTTAAAGTTTTTTTTCCTTGTAAATGCAACGGAAATTTAGGCATGATAACCAAAATTTCTGTTCTAGAAATAGTTTTTCTGTTACAGATCTATTTCTGGAAGAGAAATCCGTTTGATAAACCTATTACGTTTTATTTATTTATTTCTGGAATAGATTTCTATTCTAGAAATAGATTTGGAAGATAAATTAGAAATAGAAAAAATCTACTTCTCTATTTCTGAAACAGAAATCAGAAATAATTTCTTTCACAAACCTTAATTTCAGTAACTCTCATCTCCTCTACGACGTCTTACCTCCTCCTCCTCCTCCGCCGGTTGCCGCCCGCTGCCACCCGCCATCGGCCGCCGGTCGCCGGCCCCTGCCGCTGCCGCCGGCCGACGACCCGGAAAGAAAGAAATTTTGTGTCGTTATCAAACGAATTTCTATTTTTAGAGTAGAAATTTTGTCTCGTTATCAAATGGTTATTTTTGCTTAGAAACTCTTCTAGAAATAGAAATATAAAAATCTATTTCTATTCTAGAAATTATTTCTGGAACAGAATGGTTGTCATGCACCCCCTTACTCATTTCAAGAAGTGGAACACGAAATTGCGTTATAACGATCACACGTTTCGCAATTCCATAATTCTGTGCCTTTCTAGCTACTCATATTGACTTTTCCATGCCACCTATCTCGATCAAATTGAAAAAGCAATGAAAGGAAGCTTCATATGTCAAATTTAGCTAGCTAAAGAAGGACCCATACTTATGAACCGAAAGGACCTTTCAACCAACATTGATGACCTAGGTGGGACTTCAATGGCCTTACGGTGGGTTACGTATGATCAGCCCTGACCACTCTTAGGGGAAAAATGTGCCAGACGTATTGAATAATAGAGTTGCTTTTATTGGGGACCATATCAATAATGGGAGGTTGGCTGCAAGAGTTTATATAATGGTCGTCTCTGCAATTTGGAGCTATGGACCTTTCATGCAGAGTAGTAACTCATTACTTTATTTATGTCCATATTATCTACTTCAACGATCTCTTCATTACTTCTTGCCTTGCTTCTATATCAACCCACTTCCTTGGGCTTGGAGTCACGAAACTCGCAAGGATGAGTTCTGCAGAGTTTCAATCCCGCCACTTGCTTCTTGCTATTGCTCTTGCGCTGTGCTTTAACCAAGTCTTTTGCACCACCAACGAAACGGACAGACTAGCGCTACTCGCATTTAAGGCCGGCATCATTGAAGATCCTTTCGATGTGGTCAACTCATGGAATGATAGTATTGGGTTTTGCCAATGGTATGGCGTTACATGCAGCCGGCGACACCAAAGGGTCACGGTCTTGGATTTGCGATCACATGGACTCTCTGGGTCAATCTCTCCTCATATTGGGAATCTGAGCTTCTTAAGGGAATTACGACTCCAAAACAACAGTCTCAGTCATGAAATCCCTACACAAGTTGTCCAGTTACGCCGCCTTCGTATCTTACTACTAGCCAACAATTCATTTGTCGGAGAAATTCCCAAAAACATATCAATATGCTCTAACCTTGTCAGCCTTGTCCTTCAATTCAACCAACTAATCGGAGAAATTCCCGCAGAAATTGGTTCATTATCAAAGCTGCGGTTTTTTTCTTTGTATAGTAATAATATCACTGGGATTGTGCCTTCGTCCATAGGGAACTTATCTTCACTGGAGTTCCTTTCTTTAACTCTGAACAACCTAGGCGGGAGCATTCCGCAAGTTCTAGGCCACTTGACAAACTTGCAAGTCTTTCCCTTCGGAGGAAATAGATTGTCGGGTACAATTCCATCTTCTTTACTTAATCTCTCTTCACTAGTTCATTTTGATGCTGGAAACAACCAACTACAGGGGACTCTACCTACAGGCATAGGCCTCAAGCTCCTAGATCTTGAATTTTTTAGCGTTCTTGGGAACCAACTTGAGGGGCCGATTCCTCCCTTAATATCAAATTGCACAAAGCTAGATAAGCTTCAACTTGGAGATAACAAATTTTCAGGGAAAGTACCTTCTTTCGAAAATTTGCATAGGCTTAGTTGGCTTCAAGTCTATATTAATCAGCTTGGCAGTGGAAAACCTGAAGACTTGAGCTTCCTTTGCTCGGTAACTAATAGCACCAAATTACAGTATGTGGGCATTCACGAGAACAAGTTTGGTGGGGGTGATACTAAAATGCATAGCTAATTTATCCACCACTCTCACAATATTTACTTCAAGTGAGAATCAAATATCCGGTGAGATTCTAGAAGAAATCGGGAATTTTGTCAACTTGAGATTATTGGCTATGGGTCTCAACCCATTTTCAGGTGTTATTCCCTCAAAGTTGGGGAATCTACAAAATCTAGCAATACTGCACTTAAGTTATAGCAACCTGGTAGGGACTATCCCATCTTTTGGGGAAATCTAACCAAGTTGATTCAACTATATCTTGATGGGAACAACTTTCATGGGCAAATTCCTCCGCATCTATCAGATTGTCAATCTCTTAATTTGCTTGACCTATCTAATAACGATTTGAGTGGTGCCATACCCCCACAACTTATAGGTCTCTCATCATTAGCGATCATCCTGAACTTGTCTTATAATCATTTGACTGGGGTTTTACCCATAGAAGTTGCCAACTTGAGAGCTTTGATTGCTTTGGATATCTCAGACAATTTGTTGGTAGGTGAAATCCCAACTAGTTTAGGTGATTGCGCTACATTGACAATACTGAGGATGGGGGGCAACCTCTTCCACGGTTCAATTCCTCAATCAATTGAATCCTTAGGAGGTATTGAAGAACTAGATCTTTCACGCAACAACTTGTCCGGTCGAATTCCAGAATTCTTAGAGGTATTTCATTTCTTGAAACTTTTGAATCTATCGTACAATAATTTTGAAGGCATGTTGCCACGTGAAGGAGTCTTTAAAAATACTACCGGTACCTCTATTATTGGGAACAATAAGCTTTGCGGCGGACTACCAGACTTTCACCTACCCAATTGCGTGGCTAAAAGTTCCAATTGGAGAAAGATCAACATAGTGTTATTGTCTACTTCCATTACTTTTGGAGCTCTTGGAATAGCACTTATTTTAGCTTTTATATATCTTTGTTGGTTGAAGAAGAAAGTAAATGAACCGATTTCGAGTTCAATGGATGATTCATGTCCAAACATATCTTATCGAATACTCCTAAAAGCAACCGATGGTTTTTCTTCAACGAATTTGATTGGTGTTGGAAGCTTTGGTTCTGTTTATAAGGGGAAACTTGAAGACAATGGAATTGATGTTGCTGTAAAGGTGCTTCATTTAGTTCGTCATGGTGCTTTGAAAAGCTTTATAGTCGAGTGTGAGACATTAAAGACTATTAGGCATCGAAATCTTTTGAAGATATTGACAGTTTGCTCGAGTAGTGATTATCAAGGAATTGATTTTAAGGCGTTAGTCTATCAATTCATGGAAAATGGAAGCCTAGAGCGGTGGCTCCACCCGAATGCAGCATTATCTCATGGGAATGAGCTCCTGAGAAACTTAAATTTCATTCAGAGGATAAATATCGCCATTGATGTTGCTTCTGCACTGGATTATCTTCATCACCAGTGCCACATCCCCATCGTTCATTGTGATCTAAAACCAAGCAATATCCTTTTAAATGCTGAGATGGTTGCACATGTTGGCGACTTTGGACTGGCGAAATTCCTTCTTGGATCATCCATTGATATTGTAGCCAGTCAAATGAGCTCAATGGGTCTTAGAGGGACAATTGGTTATGCTCCACCTGGTACTCTCTCTCTCTCTCCACATTACGTATGGTAGCTAATGATAACTATTATAGTCTTATGCACATGGATTCTAATTTGATGATCCACACTTCAATTTGACGTGCATTATGATCTAAATGTATGGCAGAATATGCAATGGGATGCGAGGTTTCACGAGAAGGTGACGTCTATAGTTACGGAATTCTCTTATTGGAGCTGTTCACAGGGTTGAGCCCCACCAATGACACATTTAAAGACAATTTAACTCTTCATAATTTTGTTGCAAAAACTTTGCCAGAGCGAGTGCTTGAAATTATAGACAACATTTTGCTTGAAGAAATAGAGAGCCATTTGGGCCCCTTTGATCCTAGGTATTGCCTTCTTGAAAGCCATGGCACAATTCAAGAGTGTTTGGCTATGGCGTATAATGTTGGAGTTGTTTGTTCTTACGAAGTGCCTAGAAGACGGATGAGCATCGGAGGAGTTGCAAATCAGCTGAATCAAATTAGGGAGAAACTCTTTGCATTGGGTTTATCTGGAGAAGATGCACGCCTAACAGTTTAGATATTGCTATTGCACGATTAGGGTTGTTTACGCAAACAGAAAAGGACAGGTAAAATCTTAATTGCGATGAGAGTCAATCAATCTTTTTTCCTTAATATGATAGTTGATCATTATTTCCCATCTGTATTCATACATATTCAAATTAGCACATGGCCTGCGGTGCACACACGTTCTTGCGTACTGTTGGTTCACTTCAAACTCTGTTCGAGTGCCATAGCATTCTAAAATGGATCCAGAATAAATTGTCCTGCTTCGTCCTTTTCTTTTCAATTGTAGGATACTCGTTCAGAGGAATTGCAGTCAATTAACTGGCGGGAATCTTATTCACAGGGCAGCTTGGTTTATGCATATTGACTAAGCACGGCTCGCCATCGCTTTGTTTCGAAATAATCCAATATCACGAATTGATCTCGATTCCTAAAGCTATATTCAGTCAGCTACAAGCAAAATTGTTGCTTTGGCGGGTGAGGAAGGATGTATAGTTTTTGGATTCAGCGTTCTAGCATACGGTGAGTCGAGGACACAAACTGACACTTGATCTGCGTGGTAAGAATCATCCGATAATGCTTTTAGTAGAATTGTGTAACTTGAGTGTGTTCAATTTTTCTGGGGGTGCAAGTGCAAATTTTTCAGCACTGCTATTTCTGAAGTTACTTACTGTTCATTACTTGTATTTTGGCATTAAGGAAAACTGACTAAGTCCCCGTTTATATATATATATATAGGGAAAACACATAATCAGGTATGCATAAAACCTATTACAGATTGGTGGTCACTTTTTTTCAAGAGGGATTCATTAATCACCTGGATAAGCAACTTTTTTAATGTGGAAATTTCTAACTACATCAAGAAATAAGTAGCCACAAATGCGTTCAAGCTTACTTCTCTAAATAAAAAGTAACTATTAGCATGGAGAAGTTACCAATTTTAAGTAGTTTGAAAGTAAAGTTACTTTTCATCGTGACAAAATTAGCAATCATTGATATAAACGCACTTACTTTCCATGGTGAGAAGTACGTTAAAAGATTGACTTAGTACTATTCTTTTTGCCAAAGCAGCACTTTAAGTTCACCTCTGAGTAATAAACACTTAAACCAGTTTTTAGGTGGAAATCACCCAGAGAAATTATCAACTATCAATAGGCGGAAGTTAAGGCCGCGTTTGTTTGTGTTTCTTTTTTTTGTTTTTAAACACTTTTTCTATTTTTTTGTTCTTTTGTTCCCAGGAACAAAAAAGAAACAGAAACAAGAAACACAAATTTTGTGTTTCTTGTTTCTGAAACACTTTTGAGAAACACTTATTTTTTTTTCTTTTTTCTCTTATTTTCTTGTTCTTTTTTCTTTTGGCCGGTCGCCGGCCTCGGCCATGGCCGGCGACCGGCCGACGAGGGACGGCGGCCTCGCCCAGCCACGGCGAGGCTCGCCGTAGCTGGGCGAGGTCGGCCTGGGCGACCTCGATCTCGCCCAGATCCAGCGAGGCCGACCTCGCGCCGGCCTGGGCGAGCTCGATCTCGCCCAGATCCGGCGAGGCCGAGCTCGCCCAGCGGCCGGCGAGCCTCGGCCTCGCCGGATCTGGGCGAGTCGGCATCGCCTGGCGGTGGCCCGGCGAGGCCGCGCCTCACCCGCCGCTGGGCGAGCTCGGCCTCGCCGGCCGGTCGCCGGCCAAGGCCTTGGCCGGCGACCGGCCAAAAGAAGAAAAAAAAATGAAAAAGAAAAAAAGAAAAAAAAGGAAAAAAAAGAAAAAAATAGAAAAAATAAAAGAAATAAAAAAATTATCCAAATTTACCAAACATGTTTCTGTTTATTTTTTATTCCTGGAACAAGTTTACCAAACGCGTTGTTTTGTTCAAAAATTGTTCCCTGGAACAGAAACACTTTTTTCTATTTCTGTTCCCTGGAACAATTTTTAAACAGAAACACAACCAAACGCGCCCTAATTTTCCTCTTGAAGAGTTACTATTCACATTCAAATAAAAATAGTTATTGATAAATACTTACACGCCTCAGAATGTTATCTCTAACTGATGAGCAGGTTTGTCAATCAACTATGAAGTTATCTTGACTAAATCATCGGGTTTATCCATCAATTATGAAATGATTTGAACTGATTATGCTGCCGTTAGTCTAGTGATATTTAGCATAGCATTATTGTCTCTTTACATGTCTTCCCTTATCTTCATCCAGCTTTCAAGTTTGAATACATAACTCTTATATGAATGAAGATCTTGCAGATTTTTAAATTTCCAGTGGAGCATCTAGAGGAGACTCATGTCAGTACCCAACTGACCTTTTGAAGCGAAAGGCTAAAATTCTTGATTAAGCGAAAGGCTCTTGATTAATGAGTTTGATGCAAAGCTAACCATGATGCCTTTCTTTCTATCCCAATCTATATTCTGTCAGGTTGGTTTTTCCTTGTGAGCATGCGGCAGCAATTTTGTTGATGATGCCTCAAATAGGAACTGTTATTATGTTTATATTGGTCGTCTTATGCCTCTAAGCGCTACCTGAAATCGATCTGATTTAATGAAAATATATAAATGGAGATATCAGAATGATATTCACTTTTTCGAGTTCTCCTGTTGACTTTCCTGTCAGGTACTTGCGAAGAGACAAATTGATGATGATGACCTCACAGCACGGACTTGGTTCTTTTAAGAGTATAAAGCTTGCAGAGAAGGTTTGTTTTTTAGCCTTATTGAGCTATATTGAATCTGTAATGGCATGGAAGAATTTAATTTAGATATTATGCTAGTATCGCTCACGTGAGTTGCCGAAGAGAAGTTTGACTGGATGAAACTTTTCAGGAAAGGAATGTCCTTTGAGAAAAGGTGCCTTAGACAAACTTGCCTTTGAGCTTGGATCTTCAGAGGCATGAGGTCATTTTAAGCAGAAAATTCAATTGTTATTTATCAACATCTGTTATATCAAGAATTCTTGCACAATACATTTTTATTTAAGAACATGTGGTTTATACGTAAGCTGCCCTGAAGTGGCCTCTCCAATGGGTAATTCATAAGATAAGTGCATGGTATGTTGCAGCGTGGCAGTGAATTTGGATTGGCATCATGACCATTTGTATGCTGCTGTTACTTTCAGCTTACTTAAATTCTCATGGGCTGTCTGATGATAGGTTGCAGGAATGAGCATCAAATCAGGGGTTCCATCCCATCATATGTGCATTATTTTACTGGAAACTGTTCATGAGAAAGTAACATCTGATATTGTAGGAGAGGTACGAGTAAGTTCTACATGACCTGATAGTTTCTACTATAGGCTTGAATAAAAAAGGCGTCCGGCCAAAACAACTGTTTTGCTATACCAGATTTAAGTATGACTCCTGCAGAGCTGCTAAGCTTTTCACATTTTTTTCTATGGTTCATCTGTTAATAGTAAACATGTTCAAAAACTGAGAATTAAATAGAAGAAATCAATATGTATAGTGAAAGTAAGAACCAACTACTGTCTTAATCAAATGCACCTTAAGGTGCTCCAGTCTCATCCGTGTACTTATTTGTAGCAATGGTTGGCAGATATATTAGAAGTGATGAAGCTGATTTCAAATCTTTACTTCTCTTCACCAACATAAGCTCATTATCTTCACGATAAAACAGGTGCCTGAAAAAGTATATTTCAAGACTATGCTGAACTTAAAGGCCAGAGGGTAGTTTTTACTTGGAAGTTTGGGAAAAGGGTTTGGTAACTAAACTGAGACTGCAAACAATCCACCAGGAGCCAAAGAAAGCTGTCCAATACTGCGGATGTCTTGGTCAGGGCAGCTTCAAATTGTTGGAGCAAGCTGCTGGATCGTATCTGTTGCACCTGCTTCTGTCAAACTTGCTCCAGCTGT
Organism: Eucalyptus rudis; assembly: GCA_019915205.1. Taxonomy (NCBI): domain Eukaryota; kingdom Viridiplantae; phylum Streptophyta; class Magnoliopsida; order Myrtales; family Myrtaceae; genus Eucalyptus; species Eucalyptus rudis. Next base: position 59,848 of record JAHMTN010000021.1, on the reverse strand, counting down.
TCTAATGCAACTCTGCACCGGCGTTGCTCGTTTTGGGTGCATTGGTTGTTCTTGACATCTGTGATTGTTGTCCATGTCTCCAGCAATATTGACCAGTATGTATAGATATCTGAATTATGTCATCTTGCGAATGTGTTACTCTCTTCCCTGTGTGGATCATAGTCAAGAGTGATGTAAAGTTTCTCAGAGGTGGACCACACGCGGATTGCAGACATGACTGGAGAAAGTCATTTTGATTACAGGAGAGAAGTATTTCATTAAAGAAATGATTGAACCCAAGATGGCTTAATGTTGGATCTGTTTACTTTGAAGACTGATATATTTTGAAGATTAATGCAATCGAAGGTGTAATTAATACATATCGAAGTGGAAATGTGACCGACGCAGTAGTAAAACAGAATTTCACCTCGTCCCTTGCAAAATTGTCACAATTCTGTCTGTGAATCCACCTATTGCTCAGTAGTCTATACCATGCCAGAGTCTTCCCTGTTGAGCAATTTTCTCGCCTTCTTTCTTGGCTATGGCTATGTTTTGTCATTCTTCTCAACTCTGAGCTTCTTAATTTGAGGTTTCACCTTGTCAGAAACAAGTAACCTGGTCTGCCTTAACAAAATTGGACATTCAACAAAACACCAAGGAGATGGGGCCAAATGGCATTTTTTGAGGGACAGAGTCAACCAGTAGCCCGGGAGTGCAAATTGTTGTATTTAATATCAATATATGAGTATCCACAAAAGCAAACTCGCGACAAGCCGGTGCGCGAGAAATAGCAGCTGGTGTGCATAAAGGAAGACATTCATATTCACGCATCAAGTCCTCTCCTTCCAATCCAACTATAGCTTCCTAGAGGTTTCGTCGAATTGGAATCAAATTGAAGGCTTTTTACTTAATGAGGCATAGTGTTCCATCGTTTTATCAGCTGAGATCTGACCAATCGTTCACTTGGAGTCATACAAATGCACTGGCCGCCAAAGGCATTTGCCTAACGATTTACGAAGTAATGCAAGATGCTATAACGTTTGGTTTCTCTTTCGTTATCCTCAACAATAGCACTAATGGCCGATCAGTGGTCAAAGACTGGTTAAACTCCCTGGAGTCTTGGTTTCTAACGCCAGTGGTCATCCTTCCCGTGCATTGATGAGAGCTTTGAGGCTCCACATTCCAAAACTAACAAATAAATAAGTCTTGTTTAGTTCTATCAAGCATCCACATATCGTCTCAAGTCTTGCGCTTATATCGGTTTCATCAGTCATGTCATCTATGGATATTTATCCAATCTATTTTCATCAGAGAGAATTCCCAAGAAAAGCAGTTTATCTAGCCCTCGAAATTCGGCAGTAAGTACATTAGAAATGCTAAAAGTTGTGTACAATATTCATTTTGTTCAAAGTTATTTCATGTTGCTCATTATCTCATACATCGATGGACTAGTTGTGGTTCTCTCTACTATATGCTAGCGAAGCTAGATAAACCTACATTTATCACCTAATTTTCTCCACTTCTTCCAAATTTTTGATAGGGAAAATGATATAAATGATTTATGAACTTTGGTCCAAGCAGAAATTTTATTGATGATGCCTCAAGTGGGGACTTTTATTATGTTTATGTCGGTGCTCTTATGCCTCTAAGCTATACCGAAACGCTGTTGAGAACCAGAGTTTGGAAAATGATGAACAGTATGAAAGAATTTAGGAATAAAAAATGAACAAAAAAAAAATAATCAGAAAAATTAAGCTAAAATGGTGTAGTTTCGATTAAAGTTGTTCGTGTCAGGTCACTAGCCGTGCCACGTAGGGTGGCCGATGATGATTGGATGCCACATCAGCAATTTCAGCGAAAACTAACCAGAAATATTATATTGAAGTTTCACGCAAAGGTTTATGATTATATTGGAACAATTGAAAGATTTAAGAGTATATTAGAATCTATACAATAGGTTTATAATTGAAAAGATAATTTCCCCGAATATAAATGCCCAAGTTATATCTTACTGCCAAAAGAATTCTACTCCTCAGTCGCAAACTGTTCTACGTTTGGTCATTTAGATTTCTAATCAAGATATGAATGAATATGATATGATATAAAATCGAGGGGATTTTAATATATCATATCTACTGTTCGGTGATTATAGTAATAAAATCGGATATATTCACATCTATCATGTACATTGTTTGGTATAGACGACACGTTAGTCAAAATGAACAAATAATTTTATAAATTGAGATAGTGAAAATCTCTCGCGACATCCTTGCTTACTTTATGTTATTTGATTTTTTTTTATTTTTTCCTCTCTTTTATTAATTTATTTCCCTTTTATTTTTCCCCTCCCATCAGTCTCTAATAAAATTTTATTAAATAATAGACTATACTAATATAACCAAAATACTAAAATACCTAAAATGTATAATAAATATATATTTTTATTTATATATTGAAATTATTTTGTAAAAAATAATTAAATTTGAATATATAAAAATAAAAATAAGATTAAATTAATATAACTAAAATTTTATTTTTATTTTTGTTATTTTGAATTTCTTATGTTAGAATTGAGATATTATTTGTATAGAGATATAATTTTAATTTTAATGAATTGGCAATGCAGTCGATGGTTGATGGTTGATAGTTTCTCATTCACTGAATGGCATTCATTGTTGTGACTTGTCTGTAGAAAAATTAAAAGAAAAGGAAAAGAGAAGCCCTTCAAAAGATTTGAAAAATCAACGCCTTCTTATAAGAGGTTATTTCTAATTAAATGCTGAATAATAAGTAATTACTTAATTACTTATGTTAACTCATACTAGAATAATAACTGTGAAATCTTTAATAAAAAGATTTGTAATTTCTTATGTCTCAATAGTTGAACATAAATTCATGCGTTTGCTTCATGTGCCAAGAATCATGTATCCATGTTATGTGATGTGGCACTACATGATATATTATTATTGGTCAAACTTTGTTTGACTCGTTAAATATAATATACATATTATAATCTATAGTTACATGTAAGTAAGTATGTTGCATTAATTGTATCAATTAATTATTAGTCATTTTTATAAACTGAGAAATACTCAATTTCATAGTAAGTGCGGAGAGAAAATTCTATGAATGCAGTGCTAAAAGAGAATAACATTTTCCTAGCAAAAGTTCCATGAAAATTTGCTACAATATCATAAACCATAACAACAAATTTTCCTTTCAAATAATTCTATGGAAACCAATTATGCTCCAAAAGTATTGAATGGACAAAATTCACTGACTATAGTGACCACTTTTCGTTCGTTCGTTCGTTCGAGAGAGAGAGTGAGAGAGAGAGAGAGAGAGAGTAGCTGCATTTTAATGGGAAAATAATCTCTCTTTTCCTTTCCATAAAGCATCAAGTGATACTTTTAGGGCGCGCTTAGTAACGATTCTATTCTAGAGAACAATTTTTTTATCTGAAATTTTTTTTTCTAATTCTGTTCTCCGAAATAATTTATGAGCAAAAGAACGCATTTGGTAACTCTACAAAATTTTTATTCCCGAGATAGAAATGTGTTTGGTAGGAGTCTTAAATTTTTTTGTTTCTTGTAGTTTTTTATACTTTTATTATATTTTATTATTTTTCTCTTTTTTTCTTTTTCTTTTTCTTTTTCTCTTCTCCTTCCTCCTTCTTTGTTGCCGGTCACTGGCCATCGCCATGGCTAGCATCTGGCTAGGCAAGGTCCGATGAGCTCGTTGGAGGCTTGTCTGGCCACAACGAGCCTTGGCCTCGCTAGATTTGGGCGAGGCCAAGCCTCGTTGGTGGCTAGGCGAGCCTCTCCAGGCCACCGGTGAGCCTCAACCTCGCCTAGGTGGCATGAGGTTGGCCTGACCTTGGCTGGCAAGGCCTAGCCTCGCGCCGGCTGGGGTTGCGGGAGGCTCAACCTCGCCTAGCCACCGACAAAGCTCGGCTAGCTACAGCAAGGCTTAGGCTGACGACACTCTAGCAAGGTCGTCAGTCCTCATTTGGTTGATTGCTAGCCATGGCCGAGACCGGTGACTAGCCAAAAGGAAGAAAAAGAAGAGAAAAAAGAAGAAAAAAAAATAGATTTTAAGAATTTTTTCCCGAGAACAAATTTTTTTTTTCTATTTCTTGATTCTGTTCTAAATTTATTCTCAGGAACAAAAGAATAAATTTTTGTTTCCATGGACAAAAAATTTACCAAACGGATTTTTGTTCTTTTTTTGTTTCTAGGAACAAAAGAACAGAATTAGTTGTTCCTGGGAGTAAAAACAAACAGGCCTTTATTGACTGAGAGATACTCTGTCCTTTTTTTTTTCTTTTTTAATAAAGCTCTAGATGATACTCACTAAAGAAAAAACAAGAAACCAAAAGAAAAAAAGAATGCTTTAAAAAGCCCTCCCCATAAATTGACTCCTCCTTGTAAATCTCTTCACAGTTTCCAGGCTCAAGCCTCACCGAAGGTTGCCAAAGCCTCGGCAATGTTTAGTGACCTCCAACGAGGCTCGGCACCATTGTGGCCTGGTGACTGACCAATGAAGAAGAAAAAGAAAAAAATCACAATAAAGATTTTAAAAAAATAAGATTAATACCTTGAAAAATCTCAAATTAGTACACATGTGATAAATTTACCTCAAACTGGTATATACGTGGCAAATTTACCTCAAACTAATTTTTTAACTATGAAAAACCGCATACTAGTACGTTTGTAACAAATTTACCCTGACTGACCATACAAAATCCTAAACTGGTATACTTGTAATAAATTTACCTCAAGCTAATTTATTCAACCGCCAAAAATCCTAAATTGGTACATTTTTGACAAATATAGCCCTTTGTTAAATTGAATTAATACCACAAAAAAATACAAAAATCGTAAAACTGTGACAAACAGATGGTAAAATCGCAAATTATTAAATCAATCAACTGTCACGTACCATTCAATTTAATAATTTGACAGTAAAAATTAACAAAAACTAATATAGGGTAAATTTGTTACAAGTGTACTAGTTTCAAGTAAATTTGTTAAATGTATCCAAGTTTAGGATTTTTTATAGTCAAAACATTAGTTTGAGATAAAATTGTCACAAGTGTAATAGTTTGGGGTTTTTCAGGGTATTAACTCTAAAAAATAAAATTATATATATATATATATATATATATATATATATATATAGATTTTATTAGTTTGGTTTGGTTAACCAAACCGATTAAAAAAGTTTCGGTTTTTAATGAAAATCGAATCGAATGAGAACCAAATTGAAAAAAAAACCAAACTTTTTTGTTCGATTTGGTTCAGTTTTTTTGGAAACCCGAAGAAAACCGAACCGATAAGGAAATTATTAGCGAACATAAATTCAATCCAAAATGAAACTGAATTGAATCGAAATCTCGGTTAAGTTCAGTTTTCCAATTTGTACTTTTTTTTGTATTGTTTTTTTTTTTCCCAACATGCAGCCCTTTTAATTTTTATTTTTTTAGAAATCTATTTTTTACTCATTTTTTATTCTTCTTCTTCTTCTTCTTCACTGGCCGATCGCTGGCCACGGTGATGGCTAGCAACTGACCAGAGGTAGGTTGATTCCGATGAGGTCGAGCCTCGCTGGCCTGTGGCAAAGGCCAAGCTTGCTCGATAGCAGCGAGCTGGGCGAGGCTCAAGCCTTGCCAGAGCCTCGTTGACTTCCAGCGACCTTAGGTGAGGGTCGAGCCTCGCCCAAGTGGCCAGATCTAGCAAGGCTCGAGCTCACTAGCATTGGGCAAGCTCAATCTCGCCTCACCACAGGTCAGTGAGGCTGGACTCACCAGCCTGTGGTGAGGCCTGTGGTGAGGCTCCAGCTCACCTCTGGCCAGTTGGCAACCGCCACTACGGCTAGCAACCAGTCAATGATGAAAAAGAAGAAAATGAAAAATCACAAAAAAATATTTTTTAAAAAATAAAATGAAAAATTTTAAGATTTTATCGATTTAGTTCGATTAACCGAATCGATAAAAACTGAACTGGTTAAAAAAAATTCAGTTTTTTAATGAAAATTGAATTGAATGAGAATCAAACTGGAAAAAAAAAAAATCAAACTTTTCAGTTTAGTTCGATTTTTGACACCTTTAGCCACAGGCACTAGAGGGTCATGGTCCTAAAATTGTGATCACAAAGATTCTTTGGATCCATCTCTCCTCATATCAGAAACCTCACTTAATCGCATATAAAATTAGGAATTAGGCGTTATAAAAAGGGAAAAAGAAAGAAGAAAAGAAAGAAGAAAGAAAGAAAGATTTTTTCTTTTCTTATTTTATTAAAAAGGTATCATGTTTTCATTATTGCACAGCGTATTGAATGGTCTTTATTTTTCCAAAATTGTCATAAAAAAAGTGAAAAAATTTCATTAAAAGGTATAAGAAAAATCGAATAAGGCCGGGCGGAGGGTTTTCCTTCGTGCATGGGCTCGCCTAGCATTCGATGCTTGCGGTTATTTTGTTCTTACTGAACATAATTGGTTATTCCGCTACAAAGTGGAACCTCGCTTGCTGATTGTGGTATAATTTCATGTCTCCAATAAATGCGAAACTTCTATTTGGCCGATGCCCTCGGCGTGTTCGATGATATGTTTGACCAAAATACCTACATCCGTTCTTAGTCCTCCTTGTGTTCCCGGATCTTTGGCTTGTCAAACGGGTTTAAATAGGTCCCTGCTACCATCTTCCGTTTTGTATCTTCATGTTTCAACGTTTTCTTATGCACGGCATCTAATGCTTACGGGGCCTTGGTTCACTCTCCCTTAACCACCCCATGAGGATGGATTATAGGGTTACGTAACCACTCCACTTACTACAAGATGCTTACCAAGCCAGTATTTAGATCTGGCTCCTTCCTCCAAGGGATTGTTGTGCAACAAGCGCTTTGCATTATTATAATTTTTGCTATATGTGTGAGGTACTTTGAATCAGTAGTATAGATTATAGGCATAAATCGATCACATGGAATAACATTTCAATGAAAGGATTCTGCCTCTGCCTCTCGTTCTCCATTTTTTTCCCCTTTCTTTTGTGCTCTGTGAATGGAGCAATAGTTTCATTGGCAAGACAATATCTAGTGCAAGATTTAATTTTACACACGACTTGATCGCAATTGGGAGAGTAATTTTACATGTCAATTTCTAGTATTTATGGTGAGAGTTTTTAAAGTTGTGATCATTGAGCTTTTTATAAAGCGATGGCATGGGCAATGCACTAATTGACTTGAAGGAAACGTCCAGACCCGCCTTCTCGAAGATTTCCAGCCCACCCAACAGGGGAATACTTGCGCAGACCATGGATAACGTGCAATTCCAACCATTGAAATTTGCGGTGATGCCCACATGACTGACAGCATCGATTGGCCCCGGTACACGAGGATTGCGACCGGACCATGCCAAGTCAATAATTCCATCCTGAAATACACGCAGTTGTATCTACATCAACATCACCGTGGCTCTCCTGCAACATAAGGGCGCACATGATAAAAATTTTACTTTTCTATTTCTCTGTTTCTTTATTCTTTTGGAACAAAAATCTGTTTGGTAACACAATTTGTTTTTTCTATTTATGGAACAGATTTCTATTCCAGAAATAGATTTAAAGAAGAAATCAGAAACTAAAATTTTTAATTTCTCAGTTTCTAAAATAGAAATTAAGAAATCAATTTCTGACTAGAAATCAATTTTTATTCTAGAAATTTTGTCATGCGCACACTAAGTGGTCAGACAAAAAGTCTTCTAGAGTCGATGAATAGTCAGCGTCGACGGCCAAAGGTTGATAGTGGTGTCTCATTCACTGGTGACATGTCTATAGGAAAAAATCACTTTTTTTTTCTATAAAAGCACTCTGAAAGTGCTAATATTGTCATCTAGAGGGGGGTGAATAGATGTAAAGACAAATTTAGCAATAAAAGATATTTTCTTCAACTAGAGCTTGACTAACACAAGACTTCTAATATAAATTCAAACTTAAATAGAATGTTTTGGAAATTAGTCGAACTTAGAAAAATATGGTAGCAAACAAATTAAAGGAGTTAAGAGAAAAAATTGAACACAAGATTTATAATGATTTAGCTTAGATCAAGCTTATGTCCATTCTTCCACGCTGACAGCCTTTTGGTAAATTTCACTATGAATCAAAAGAGAATTACAGCGATTTCAATATGATCACTTAGTGAAGAGTTTTTTTTCCTCTCACTAAGTCACTCCTTTATATTTTTCTCTCTTGAGTACAATTGTAATCACTTATCAGTGAAGAACAAGTGATTTGTAAAGCTTCATACTTTCGAATTTTAATTATAACGCACTATCTCAAATGAACCGAATGACCTCCTTAAATATTCATCTATGCCTTTCTAACCGTTGGCACTTTTCAGAGGAATTCTTTCAATCAATCCGTTGGACAAAATCAATTAAGGAAATATTATAGCTGTATGAAGATTGAGGTGAAGATTCAATGATCCTATCGTCCATAGAATCAGAATCTTGGTTTCCATAAGTAGATATTTCCCAAAAAGAAATTTGTCTTTGAAATTAATTTCACCAATCTGTGATTGATTTTATCAATATATTTAATAAAGGTAAGTGAGATTTTCTGCCAGAAAGCCAAATATATCTTGATCGTATTGAATCCTTGTTGAAAGATCAATAATCCTAGTCTGACTATATCTCCATTCTAGGCTTGGTTTTAGTCTAGATCATCGTCAGAGTGGGAAAGACTTCTTATGTAAAATAAACTTTGACAGCATTCCACGATATAACACAAAAGTCTAATATTCCTTATAATAATAATAAGAATAAGAAAATGAAAGTTTTGTCAATTTCAAAACTTAATAGGAATTTTCTCAACACACTCTCAATTGATAACTACTCCATCTTTGTCAAGAAAAAAAATTGAAGTAAGGTCAAAGTAAATACATTTTTTTTAAAGCTTTGATGACCATCTAGAATAACTAGTGAATTACAACTCTGTCATACCGCAATTGGTGCACAATAGTCTCCAACTCCTTTTAGGTAGAGCTGATGCTTACGGGGCCTTTTGGTTTGCTCTCCCTTAACCACCTCATGAGGATGGATTATAGGGTTACCTAACAACTCCACTTACTACAAGATGCTTACCAAGCTAGTATTTAGATGCGGCTCATTCCTCCAAGGGATTGTTGTGCAACAAGCGCTTTGCATTATTGTAATTTTTGCTGTATGTGTGAGGTATTTTGGATCAGTAGTGTAGATTATAGGCATAAATTGATCACATGGAACAACATTTCAATGAAAGGATTCTACCTCTGCCTCTCGTACTCCCTTTTTTTTCCCCTTTCTTTTGTGCTCTGTGAATGGCGCAATAGTTTCATTGGCAAGACAGTATCTAGTGCAAGATTTCATTTTACACACGACTTGATCGCAATTGGGTGCGTAATTTTACATGTCAATTTTTAGTATTTATGGTGAGAGTTATCAAAATTGTGATCATTGAGCTTCCTATAAAGCGATGGCGTGGGCAATGCGCTAATTGACTTGAAGGAAACGTCCAGAGCCGCCTTCTCGAAGATTTCCAGCCCATCCAACGAGGGAATACTTTCGCAGACCATGGATAACGGGCAATTCCAACCATTGAAATTTGCGGTGATGCCCACGTGACTGAAAGCATTGCGGATTGCGACCGGACCATGCTAAGTCAATAATTCTATCCTGAAATACGCGCAGTTGTATCTACGTCAACATCACCGTGGCTCTCCCGTAACATAATTGGCCAGACAAAAAGTCTTCCAGAGTCGATCAATGGTCAACGTCGACGGCCGAGGTTTGTTGGTGGTTTCTCATTCACTGGCGACACGTCTGCAGGGAAAAAAAGGAAAAAAGAAAAAGAGAGAGAGTGAAAAGAGAAGCCCTTCAAATGATCTAAGAAATTAACGCCTTCTTATAAAGAGGCTTATGCTAATCACTGAGTATGCTAAATGATTAGGAATAAAAGAATAAGAACCCTCAAATCTTTAATAAAAAGATGTGTAATTTCTTACGTCTCCTTAATTGCACATGAATTCATGAGGTTGCGTCATGTGACGTGACTCATGTGTCTATGTTATGCCACATGACAAGTTATCATTAGTTAAACTTTATGTGACTCATTAAAGATAACATAACTTGATATGATTATAATATATTGTAATCTATAGTTACATGTGAGTAAGTAATTTGCATTAATTGTGTCAATTAACTATTACTCATCTTTATATCATGAGAAATAGTCAATTCCATAAAACATGCAGTGAGAAAATTATATGAATAAAATGTCCAAGAGAATAACCTTTTCCTAGCAAAAGCTATACCAAATTATGCTATAATAACCAAAATCCACCGACTATAACAACAAATTTTCATTTCAAACAACTCTACGGTTCGGCAAGTATTGAATGGACAAAACTCATTGCCGATAATGACTACTTTTTCCTTAAAAAGAAAAGAGTGCCACTGGTTGCATTTCAGTTGGAAGATAATCTTTCTCTTTTCCTTACCATAAAGCACTGGACGATTGACTGGAGGACACTCTGTCCTTTTCTTTTTATAAAGCACTGAATGTTACTCATAAAACGAGGAACCGAAAACACACACAAGAAAAGTGCTTCAGAACGCTGTCCGAGAAAAATCAAAGTGCTTCAGAACGCTGTCCGAGAAAAATCGAAGCCTTCTTACAAATCCCTTCACAGTTTCCTCTAGCATTGATCCAGCCTCTTGATTCCTTGCCTTGCTTTCATATCTACCCGCTTTCTTGTGCTTTTAGTCATGAAACTCGGAAGCATGAGTTTTGCAGAGCTTCAAGCACGCCACTTGTTTCTTGGAATTGCTCTTGCGCTATGTTTTAACCAAGTCTCCTCCACCACTAATGAAACAGATAGACTCTCGTTGCTCGCATTTAAGGCCGGCATATCCAGAGATCCTTTTGGCGTGCTCAACTCATGGAACAATAGCATTGGGTTTTGCCAGTGGCATGGCGTTACGTGTGACCGTAGGCACCAAAGAGTTACGGTCTTGAACTTGCAATCACAAAGACTCTCCGGATCAATCTCTCCTCATATTGGAAACCTCAGCTTTTTAGGGGAATTGTTGCTGCAAAACAATAGCTTCAATCAAGAAATCCCTCCACAACTCGGCCAATTGCATCGCCTGCATATCCTACGATTGCACAACAATTCATTGGTTGGTGAAATTCCCAAAAACATGTCAGGTTGCTCAAACCTGGTTGTACTCTGGCTCGTGAACAACAAACTGAGTGGAGAAATTCCTGAAGAGCTTGGTTCAATGCTAAAGCTACAAGAATTCGGTTTGGGTGGGAACAACCTAACCGGGAGCATGCCTTCCTTCATTGGGAACTTTTCTTCACTAAAGGAACTTTATTTAACCCAAAACAACTTGGGTGGGAGCATTCCCCAAGTTCTAGGCCACTTGACAAACTTGCAAGTGATTAACATTGCAAGTAACATATTATCAGGTACAATTCCATCTTCGTTACTCAATCTCTCTTCCCTCGTTGTGTTTGAAGCTGAAGACAACCAAATAGAGGGGACTCTTCCTGCAGCCATAGGCCTTAAACTCCCAAATCTTGAATCTTTTAGCATTTCTTTGAACCAACTTGAAGGGCCAATTCCTCCGTCGTTATCAAATTGCACAAAGCTAGGTTGGCTTCTACTAAATGATAATCGATTTTCGGGGAAAGTACCTTTTTTGGAGAAGTTGTATAAGCTAAGTAGGTTTCTAGTTGGTTATAATCAACTTGGAAGTGGAAAACCTGAAGACTTGAGCTTCCTTTGCTCGTTAACTAATAGCACCAAATTAGAGTTTGTGGGTGGTGGGTATAACAAATTTGGTGGGGTGTTACCTAAATGCATACGTAATTTATCCACCACTCTCACAGTATTTGCTCTACGCAAAAATCAAATCTCTGGTGAGATTCCAAAAGAAATGGGGAATTTTATCAAACTGAGATATTTGCTTATGGGTTATAACCAGCTTTCAGGTGTTATACCCTCAAATTTGGATACTCTACAAGATGTAGGGATGTTGCAATTAAATGATAATAATCTAGGAGGGACCATCCCATCATCTTTGGGAAATCTAACCAAGTTGATTTCTCTATATCTTGCTGGAAACCACTTTCACGGGCAAATTCCTTCACATCTATCAAATTGCCAGTCTCTTAATCTACTTGACCTATCTGACAACAATTTGAGCGGTACCATACCCCCACAGCTTATAGGTCTCTCATCATTAGCGATTATTCTGAATTTGTCTTGGAACCATTTGACGGGGGATCTACCCATAGAAGTTGGCAACTTGAGAGCCTTGACTGCTTTGGACATTTCAAACAATTTGTTGGAAGGTGAAATCCCAATCGATTTAGGTGATTGCACTGCATTGACATCAATGAGGATGGGGGGCAACCTCTTCCATGGCTCCATTCCTCAATCAATCGTATCATTAAGAGGCATTGAAGAATTAGATCTTTCACGCAATAATTTGTCCGGTCAAATTCCAGCATTTTTAGCAGAATTTCGCTTCTTGAAACTTCTGAATTTATCGTACAATAATTTTGAAGGCATGTTGCCACGTGAAGGAGTCTTTAAAAATGTTACCGGTGCTTCTATTATTGGGAACAATAAGCTCTGTGGTGGATTGCCAGAATTTCACCTCCCCAAATGCATCTCCAAAAGCTCTAAGAGTAGAGAGAGAAATATAGTGATATTGTCTGCTTCTATTATTTTCGGAGTTTTTGGAATAGCTTTTATATATCTTTGTTGGTCGAAGAAGAAAGTAAATGAACCAATATCAAATTCGAGAAATGATTCACATCCGAACATGTCATATGGAGCACTCCTAAAAGCAACTGATGGTTTTTCTTCAACAAATTTGATTGGTGTTGGAAGCTTCGGTTCTGTTTATCGGGGGATACTTGAAGACAATGGAATTGTTGTTGCCGTGAAGGTGCTTCATTTAGTCCATCATGGTGCTCTGAAGAGCTTTTTTGTTGAGTGCAAGGCATTTAAGAACATTAGACATCGAAATCTTTTGAAGATATTAGCAATTTGCTCATGTAGTGATTATCAAGGAAACGATTTTAAGGCGTTGGTCTATCAATTCATGGAAAACGGAAGCTTGGAGCGGTGGCTACACCCAAATGCAGCATCATCTCTTGGGAACAATCTCCCGAGAAATTTGAATTTCATTCAAAGGATAAATATCGCTATTGATGTTGCTTTCGCATTGGATTATCTTCATCACCAATGCCACATCCCCATCGTTCATTGTGATCTAAAGCCAAGCAATATCCTCTTAGATGCTGAGATGGTTGCACATGTTGGCGACTTTGGATTGATGAAATTCCTTCTCGGATCATCCATTGATACCGTAGCTAATCAGATGAGCTCGATGGGTCTTAGAGGGACAATTGGTTATGCTCCACCTGGTACTCTCTCTCTCTCTCTCTCCCCTGTGAAGTTTGGTAGCTAATGATAACTCTTATAATCTTAGCCACATTTTTTATTTTATTTGAAGATGCATACTCCAATTTGACTTGCACTATGATCTAAATGTGTGACAGAATATGCAATGGGATGCAAGGTTTCAAGAGAAGGGGATGTCTATAGTTATGGCATTCTTTTACTAGAGATGTTCACAGGGGCCAGTCCCACTGATGACATATTCAGAGACAATTTGACTCTTCATAATTTTGTTGCAAAAGCTTTGCCTGGACAAGTGCTTGAAATTACAGACAGTGTTTTGCTTCAAGAAAGAGAGAGCCATTTAGGTCTCTATAGTCCCCAGCATTGGCTTTTTGAAAGCGATGACATGTATCGAGATTGTTTGGTTATGCTGTACAATATTGGAATTGCTTGTTCATACAGTGTGCCTGAAAGACGGATGAGGATTAGCGGAATTGCAAATCAGCTGCAACAGATTAGGGAAAAACTCTTTGCATTGGGTTTATATGGAGAAGATGAACTACCGACAGCTTATGTTTAGCTGTTATCCTAGAGTTTTATAAGCAAACGGAATCAGACAGGTAAAATCTATGACTGAAGAGCATCTATTATTCTTTTTTCGTCAAAAATGGTAAGTTGATCGTTGTTCTCCATCTGTATCCATACATAACTAAGCTAGCACCAGGCCCATGGTGCACACCCATTCTTGAGTACGGTTGGTTTACTTAGAATTCTGTTTTGGTGCCACAGTATTTTAAATTGAATCCAACATAAATTGCCTCGCTTCATTTTCTCTTTTTTGTTTTATTGTTTTTCTTTTTCACTAGTATGATTCTCATTAAGAGGCATTACAATTGATTAGTTGTTGGAAAATTTATTCAAAATATTCTACTATAGACGATACGGTTACTCTGATGGGTGAATAAGGACGTATATTTTCTGGATTCAGCATTCTAGCATGCGGTAATCTGAAGCTCGTATTGACTGTTGATGCGCATAGTAGGAATCATTTCGGTAAATTGCCTTTTTTATGGGGAAAACACTAAATGACATATGCATAAAACCTATAAGAGATATATCGACAGCCACTTATTTCACAAGGGGATTCATTAATACATGAATAAGCACCTTTCGAAGGTAAAACTAACTAAGTCGAGAAATTACTAATCACCAATATACTTAAACTTACTTCTCTAAATAAATATTGGTTTTTAGCATGGAGAAGTTACTGAGTTTGAGGATTTTGGAAGTAAAGTTATTTTTTATCATGACAAAATTAGTAGTCATTGAAATGGAGACACCTTCTTTCCCCGGTAAAAAGTTACTGTGTTAAACGACTTAGTATGTTCACCACTCAATATATACACATACCTTCATTTCATATAAGAGTTATTAATCATGCGGAGAAATTATCAACTATCAATAGGTGGACAGTTAATTTTCCTCTTAGAAAGTTACTATTCAAATTGAAATGTAACTGGAGATAGATAGATACGTACAAGGATACATGCCTTCCGATTTTGTCTCTAACTGATGAGTAGGTTTATCAATCAACAATGAAATGATTGGAACTGATTAAGCTGTTGTTAGTCAAGTGATAGTCGTTGATGACTATGACCTGCTCATCAATCACGCTTCTAAATTTGTCTCTGTTTATTTTCCAGGGGGACTTCAAGATTTTGTGGGCACTGGTTAACTTCAAGTCAAACATCTGGAAAGCCATCTAGATGGATCCATCATCCATTCTTTAATACACGCCCTTGCCCAAAGAACTTGTTTTATGTATGCCAACATCTTTGCTAATCAAGCTTATAGCATTTGAAAATGCGCAAGTATGCTTGAAGACAAAAACTGAGCTATATAGGAGTATCACAAACGCTTTTTGTTATAATATCAATAATGTGATCCCATTCAATTTATCATTACCCACATTAATTAATTTCGTTGATGTCTTATTGTCCGCATTAAGTTGCGTAATAACTATGGTGATTGCCTAATTTTAAGATAACTATCTTGATGGGAGACGTTATTAGAAGTGGTGCATATAAATAGGTCATCTAAGCCAAACCTACTCTTAATCCGAAAATACACTTTCAACTTCGAGAGGGTAATTAGCTAGAAGTACTCATTCACTGATTGTTCAAGGCTTTGTGTATTTGGTTTTCGACTTCATCAGTGGCTAGAGATTAGTATAGAATTTTTCACGTTTTCACGCATTCGATCTTGACTATGTATGAGTTTTGTTTATCCATTTATAATCGGAATCTTCAGTCTTTCACAAACCAGCACTTTTATCGTAGCATTCTGTCACTTTAAATGTCTTCCCCTATTTTCATTCGCCTTTAGGAGATAATCACTGCCGATGTTTCACCATCATCTTTACATGATGATATCATATGCTGCAAGAACTATTCTGAAGTTGACCGAGCTTCTTGAGATATACGTTTCAAGTACTGTTATTCTTCATTCCGAATGGACACAACTTCCGGAGCAGCTTCTTTCTACCTTCAACGTGCGATTATCCTGAAAGAAATGGAAAGGAATACAAAGCAAAGAAAAGAACAGCTGAACTATATATTGATCTTGTGAGGGGAATATTAAGGTGGCTAAACAAAAGGATAAACTAAAATTATGTGGTATCTCTTTGTATCAAGCCTGCCCTCCTGCGAAAGGGGCTGCGACGCCGTGATAAAAAAGTGGTGCCTTATTCAGGTGAGCAACAGTAAGAGTATCCAGTCTGCTATTCATCTATTGAGTGGCTGAACTTGCATTGCAGAATATAATCACTTTGTCGACTTGGGCCCCTGTTTTGCGATTCTCATTCGCCAGTAGCTGTTCCCCGCCTTGTAATTGTCTTCATAACTCGAATCAGCACACATCATACCCTATGATATATCTCTTATTTCTTCTCGCCTTGCTTCCATATATACCCACTTCCCCTTTGAGTCATGAAACTTGTAAGTGCTAGGTCACTATGATGCCGCTTGCTTCTCGGTTTTGTTCTTGCAATGTGCTTTAACCAAGCCTACTCCACCACATAAAAAAGAAGTGCAAACTCGCGCTGCTAGCTTTTAAGGTTGGAATGACCGGACATCCCTTTAATGTGCTCAACTCGCAGAATAATAGCATTGGTTTTTGCTAGTGATTTGGTGGCACATGCAGTCACAGGCACCGAAGGGTCCTCGTTCTCAAATTGGGAGCACAAGGACTCTCTGTCCTGGTACCGAACTTGGGAGCACAAAGACTCTCTTGTCGATCTCTCCTCAGTCCTTGAGAGAATTGCGGCTCAGAAACAACAGTTTCGATCATGAAATCCCCCCACATGTCAGCTGGTTGCACCATACCAGCGTGTCTTACAACTAGGATACAAATCATTGAATGGTGAAATTCCCAAAAGCATATTAGCTTGCTCTAACCTTGTCGACCTCATCCTTGTACGCAACCAACTGGAGAAATTTATATAGACAACGATTCATTATCGAAGCTGAAGTGGTCTTCTTTTTATGCAAATAATCTCAAGCCATACTCAGGTGGCAGGATTTGCCAAGCGAGGTAGAGCCTCGCCATGAGCCAGTGAGGCTCGACTTCGTCAGAATCAGGCGAGCTTGAGCCTCGCTGGCTTGTGGTGAGGCTCCAGCTGGCCAGTCATTGAAAAATCTCAAAAAATATATATTTTTTTAAATAAGGTTAATATCCTGAAAAATCTCAAATTAGTATACATGTGATAAATTTACCTCAAACTGGTACATATGCGACAAATTTACCTCAAACTAATTTTTTTTTAATGACCCTGGAACCCCTATATAGCCAGCAGTTAGCGCGGTAAACCAGGGGCGGTGCTAGCCTATAACCCACCACCAGGGCGCTACACTTAAGAATCCCTAACGACAGCATTGGGATTCGAACTCCCCCCCTCCCGGATGAGGGTGAGAGTGTGAAGCCAGCACTGAAAAAAACCTCAAACTAGTACGCTTGTAACAAATTTACCTCGACTAACCATAAAAAAATTCTCAAACTGATATACTTGTAACAAATTTACCTCAAACTTATTTATTCAACCGTCAAAAATCCTAAACTGATACATTTGTGACAAATATACATTCCGTTAAATTGGATTAATACCACAAAAAATTACAAAAACTGTAAAACTGTGACAAACGGATAGTAAAATCACAAATTGTTAAACCAATCAACTGTCACGTGCTATTCAATTTAGTACTTCGACAGTAAAATTTGACAAAAACTAACATAGGGTAAATTTGTCACAAGTGTACTAGTTTTGAGTAAATTTGTTAAAGATATACCGGTTTAGGATTTTTTATGGTTAAAAAATTAATTTGAGACAAAATTGTCACAAGTGTATCAATTTGGGGTTATTAAGGATACTAACTCTAAAAAATAAAATAAAATAAAAAATAGATTTTATCAGTTTGGTTTGGTTAACCGGACCAATTAAAAAAAATTGGTTTTTAATGAAAACCAAATCAAATGAGAACCAAACTGAAAAAAAAACCAAACTTTTTTGTTCAATTCAGTACAATTTTTTTGGAAAACCGAAGCGAATTGAACCGATCAAGAAATTTATTAAACCGAACAGAAATTCAATCCAAATTGAAATCGAATTGAACCAAATTCCCAGTTTGGTTCGATTTTTCAATTTTTACTTTTGTTTTTGTATTGTTTTTATTTTCCCTACATGCATCCCTTTTGATAATTTTTTTAATTTTTATAAAATCTATTTTTTACTCATTGTTTATTCTTTTTTATTCTTCTTCTTCTTCTTCTTCTGCTTCTTCTCCTTCTCCTTCTTCCTCTGCTTCTCCTCCTTCTTCTCCTTCTTCTCCTTCTCCTCTTCTTCTTCTTCTTCTTCTTCTTCTTCTTCTTCTTCTTCTTCTTCTTCTTCTGCTTTTTCTTCTTCTTATCCTTCTCCTTCTCCTCCTCCTTCTTCTTATGCTCCTTCTTTTGCTTCTTATCCTTCTCCTTCTCCTTCTCCTTCTTCTTCTTCTTCTAGCCATGGTGGTGACTAGCAATTAACCAGGGAAAAGTTGATTCCAACGAGGTTGAGCCTCTCCACGCCAGCCTGTGGCGAGGCCAAGCTTGCTCGACACTAGCGAGCTAGCTTGAGCCTCGTCGAAATCTAGCAACCTTTGGCGAGGCTCGAGCCTCACCAAGTGGCAAGATCTGGCAAGTCTTAAGCTCACTGGCATTGGGCAAGCTTAGCCTCACCTAGGCGAGGCGAAGCCTCACCACAGGTTAGCAAGGCTGGACTCATTAGCCTATGATGAGGCTCCAACTATGACATCCCGAAATTTGGCCCCTGATTCGGATATATGAAATGGTTGTTTTGTCGATGTGCTAATGGTTAATTCACTCGGAATTGATCACTTTCGAGTTAATTAACCTATTAGGTGAGGCCGTTAAGGGATATAAATGTGACAAATTAGAGAATTCGATCGGAAATCGACTGCTCGACCATAATAATTGACAAAGGTCAATACGAAACCGTTATAAATCAATTAGCGAATGAATATAAGTCGATTTGATGGAAGTATGTAATCGAATTATGGGTGGTTCCGCATGATTGTGATATTCATGTCGAATGACAGTAAACCGATCTTCTATCAATATTATACTAGGGACACGTAACTGAAACCTCGCAATTTTATGACAACCGAAAGTCGTCTACGATTCGGAGATGCATAAACGTGGATCGAAATATATCGACCATAGGTCAAACGTGCTAAAATCCCTAAAAGCTACTCGACAGGTTAGGTCGCACTAAAATCGTGTTCGATCAATTTTAACCATGAAATTGAATTCGGTTTTAGGAATCGGACGTTCGAGCGTGTCATGATTCATTTATAGGACGTCATCTTTCGGCGAAATTTTGTTGAGTCCGAAAATTTTGTGGAAAGCTGTTTTCGACAAAAAGAAAAAGAAAAGGGAATTTCAAATAATGAAATTTTTCTACCCTATTTTTTCTTATTTTAGGGGAAACCCCCTTGCAGCTGCTCTCTCCGTTCTTCTGCCCACTTCTTCCTTCACGTTCATTCCCCTCTCCCAGTTGCCGCAACCTTCATCTTCCTTCTTCCCCTGCCAACGAACCCATCACAATGCCAGCAACCCCTCATTTCCTTTCACTTTTAGCCGCCAGCACCCTCACGCCCACGCCACCAGCACTTCCACCACCACACCACCCAACGCCCTCACCAACACCTCACTGTCCAGCCCTCACCGCCTGTCTGTCCGCCCAGTAGCCTCCACGCCCAACATTAGCAGCTTCACATCCTCATGCCAGCTCACCACCACTCAGCCACAACCCCCACCGAGCAGCCCAGCCGCTCCGCCTGCACCTCAGCGCCACCATCGAAGCTTAACGCCACCACCAGCTCAGCCCGCGAGCAACCACCAACCAGCCTTCCAGCAGCCAAGCTCCCCTTTGGCCAAGAGCTTGTAGGGCCAACCCCGCCTCCGTCAAGCCTCCATTCGAGACGCAGTTGTCTCAAGTTCTCATTGCCGTTGCCATGAGCCCGCCGCCGTCCTAATCCAGTGAGTTAACTCTCTAATCTCGAATTAGGCCGTTAATTATGCTTAGGGGGTTAGATTAGCCTTAATGAGGATTAGTTTAGTTTATCCTAGATTAGTGTTAACTAGTTTGGTTAGGTCAGTTAGCTTGGTTAGGTTAGTTAACCATGGTTAATTTAATTAAGTTGGATTTACTTAATTAATCGCGATTTACTTAATTAATCGTAATTAGCGTAATTAGTGACGGATTAGCCATTTCGTAGAATTTTATGCTTGTTTTTGTGGATGAAATTATGCGTGTTTTCGGTGGCTTCTACGTGCTATGAGGTGAAAATGATTGCCTAATGGTAGTTATTGATTTTTAGTACAAAACTCGATTTTATGGGCTTTTAAATAGAAAAATGCTTGGTGTCGGTTTTGGATGCCAATTTTTATGTACTATATAAAACCGTTGAGTTTTAAAATAGGAGTGTACCAAGTTTGACGGTTTGATTCCAAATATGTGACCACGCACGATTATTTTCTGGGATTTTTAATACGAAGAAAAAATGACCAAGTTCATTATTTGAAAACGAGTTATTTGAATGCAAATCATGGTGTTCTTGGGTAAATATGTGCTCGTATGGTCACCCGACAAGAGTTGGGGAGTCGATGCCTAATTAAATTCGGATGCCCCACGTCAATAGATGCTGAGTCGTGGTGGAGGCCGAGCCAATGCTCTTTTATGAAATGCCATCTAAGCGGGGTGTGCTAGACGTTGCCATGCCCGATGGGGTGGGACGATGCTTGATTACACTAGATGACCACCGACTTTTGAGTTGGCCGTAGCCAATGGGTCGTAATAATCGAAACATGCCTGAATGGTTGTGCTATTGCGCTCGATTATGGGGTAAAATTGTGTGGCACGGTATGGAACGTGTCATAATGGTTTTACCTTATAATCGGAACCTATATGAATTTGTTTGAAGGGTTAGAATTATGTGTTTCGATTATTAATTACACTTCTTGCATTGATAATAGCATATGTGATGAGTTAATATGCATGGACGTGCCGAGGCGATGTGAGTCTTGTATAGTGCGTGTTTAGGACCGCTTTTGAGGCGAATTTGCGTCCTAATCGGGGTTTAGGGCTTGACTCGCTGAGATTTATCTCACCCCGTTGTGGTTAAATATTTTCAGGTCCTTAGTATAGAGATATATCCAGTCCGGTTCGAGGTTCCATGGGAAATGGAATCAGAGTCTGCCTTTTTCCTTATCCCTGGGACCACCTGGACTTGCGAGTTAATGGTGACTACGATTTGGGTCAATGAGGGCCTCCTTCATGTGATACCTCATCGCTTTAAGGGGTGGTTCATTAACGAGCGCAATGGTACTCGGGAGGGTCCTTTGCAGGGTTTTGAAGGACCGTCCATTGGAATAGAGGATGGGGAGGTAGGTCACCCCATGGACATCGACATCCTGGATAATGTCGTAGAAGATCCCGAGCTCAAGTTGGAGGGATCTAGGGTGTAGGTTGCCTAGGAGTTCTTTTTAAGACAAACTTGTAAATATGAACTTGTACGATTAACTTGATATGTTTATAAAGTGTAGTTTGTGAAAAATCACTAACATGTTTTTACTATCCCTATGTTGTTTGTCCGCATATGCTTAATTGAAAGATAAAAAGAATGGGTCGGCAACGCATTTTTAGTCAACCGCTGAGAGATGTGAGAATACCTGGGGTTTGGGGCGCGACACCAGCTCACCTCTGGCCAGTCGCTGACCGTCACCATGGTTAACAACCAGTTAATGAAGAAGAAGAATAATAAGAAGAAGAAGAAGAAGAAAAGGGAAAATCACAAAAAATAAATGAAAAGAATAAAATGAAAAACTTTAAGATTTTATCGGTTTAGTTCGGTTAACCGAATTGATAAAAGCTAAACCAATTTAAAAAATTTGATTTTTCATGAAAACCGAATTGAATGAGAATCGAACCGGAAAAAAAAAATCAAACTTTTCAGTTTGGTTTGATTTGGTTTTTAACACCCTTAGCCACAGGAACTAGAGGGTCACGGTCCTAAAATTGCGATCACAAGGATTCTCTGGATCCATCTCTCCTCATATCAGAAACCTCACCTTCTTAAAAGAGATGTTGCTACAAAACAATAGCTTAAATCAAGAAATCCCTCAAAAAAATCAACCGTTTATGTTGCCTGCGTATCCTACAATTACACAACAATTCATTGGTTGGCAAAATTCCCAAAATCTTGTCGGATTGCTTGGACCTTGTTGTCCTCCAGCTTGGGAACAATGAACTAATTGGAAAAATTCCTAGAGAGCTTGGTTCAATGTCAAAGCTACGACAGTTTTCTTTGGGCAAGAACAATCTTGAGGGTGTACCTTCCTCCATTGGGAAGTTATCTTTGTTGGATATTTCAGCAGTTTTGAAATATATAGAAATTATTATCGTCATGAAAGTCATCATTTTTGTACCGGCTTTCTAACAGCCATAAAACGGCTTTTTAATTGCCATATAACAGTCGTCTAACGACTTTATAACTTTTGATTTATTACTTCATAAATTCTTCATTATTTTACAATGGCCATGTTTTTAATTACTAATTGATTTATGACGATCTCCTAACGGCTCTCTCTTTTTCTTGTTAAATATAAATTAAAATTCAAACCACAATTTTTGAAGATACAATATGTTCTCATATCTTTCCTTTTCTTTTTGCTAGGTTATACACAAAAGTTGTTTAGTTTCCTTCTAATATTTAGTGTGGAGTATAGCGGAAGGTCTGTTTTATCATAGGATGATAGCCGCTGAAGCCTTGCGCACCGAGTTTTGTACTCCAAGGGGCGGAGTTATCCTTAAGAACAGTGCTTGCAAGCCTCGGACATTTCTTTTTATTTTCTAATCTTTTGTAATGTATTTCCAATAATAATTATTATTTTATGTATCCTTATATTTTCTAACAATCTTCACTGGAGGAGCTTTATTTAATCGAGGACAACTTGCGCAGGACCATTCCCCATGTTCTAGGCCACTTGACAAACTTGAAAGTGATTAGCATTGCAATTGATAGATTGTCAAGTACATTTTCATCTTCATTACTCAATCTCTCTTCACTCGTTGTGTTTGAAGCTGGATACGATAAGATATAGGGGACTTTTCTTATAAGCATAGGCCTCAAACTCCCAGATCTTGAATATTTAAGCATTGGTCAGAACCAACTCGAGGGGCCAATTACTCTATCAATATCGAATTGCACAAACCTAGGCTTTCTTCAACTTCAAGTTAATTGATTTTTTTGGAAAAGTACCTTTTTTGGAAAATTTGTATAAGCTTAGTAGGTTTTGCATAAGTTTTAATCAGCTTGTAAGTGGAAAACCCGAAGACATGAGCTTCCTTTGCTTCTTAACTAATAGCACCAAAGTAGAGATCATTGCCTGTGGGGAAAACAATTTTTGTGGGGTGTTACCTAAATGCATAGATAATTTATCCACCACTCTCACAAGATTTTATTTAGGCGGCAATCAAATATGTGGTGATATTCTAAAAGAAATAGGAAATTTGTCAACTTGAAAGTTTTGTTTATGGGTTCTAACCAATTTTCAAGTGTTATCCCCTCAAATTTGGAGACTCCACAAGATGTAGTGATGATGTATTTACATGATAGCAATCTAGGAGGGACTACCCCATCTTGTTTGGGAAATTTAACCAAGTTGATTGAACTATTTCTGGGTGGGACAACTTTCATGGGCAAATTCCTTCACATCTATCAAACTGCCAATCTCTTGATCTACTTGATCTATCTCGTAGCAATCAAAGTGGTGTGATACCCCCATAGCTTATAGGTCACTCATTATTAGCAATCATTCCGGACTTGTCTCATAACCATCTGACTGGGTTTTACCCACAAAGGTTAGCAACTTGAGAGCTTTGACTGCTTTGGACATCTTAGATAATTTGTTGGAAGGTGAAATCCCTAGAAGTTCAGGTCATTGCATTGCATTGACATCACTCAGGATGGGAGGCAACTTCTTCCATGAGTCCATTCCTCAATTAGTTATATTGTTATGAGGCATTGAAGAGCTAGATCTTTCATGCAAAATTTGTCTAGTCAAATTCCAAAATTTTTAGTTGTATTTCACTCCTTGAAACTTCCAAATTCATTGTACAATAAGGTTGGAGACATGCTGCCACATGAAGGAGTCTTTAAGAATGTTATCGGTATTTCTATTATTGGGAACAATGAGCTTTGCAACGGACTACTAGAATTTCACCTCCCTGACTGCATCTCCAAAAGCTTTAAGAGCAAACTAATAAACATAGTAATATTGTATGCTTCTATTATTTTCGGAGTTCTTGGAATATCTCTAATTCTAATTTTCATATATCTTTGTTGGTGGAAGAAGAAAGTAAATGAACCATCTTCAATTTTGATAAATGATTCACGTCCGAACATGTCATATGGAGCACTCCTAAAAGCAACAGATGCTTTTTCTTCAACGAATTTGATCATTGTTGGAAGCTTTGGTTTCGTTTATAGGAGGATACTCGAGGATAATGGAATTGTTATTGCCGTGAAGGTGCTTCATTTAGTACATTATGGTGCTCTGAAGAGCTTCATAGTGGAGTGCAAGACATTGAAGAACATCAAACATCGAAATCTCTCGAAGATGACAATTTGCTTGAGTAGCGATTATCAAGGAAATGAGTTTAAGGTCTTAAAATATCAACTAATGGACAATGGAAGCCTATAATGATGGCTACGCCCACATACAACATCATCTCATGGGAATGAGCTCCCGAAAAAGTTTAATTTCATTCATAGGATAAATATTGCTATTGATGTTACTTCCGCACTAGATTATCTTCATCATCAATGCCACATTCTCATTGTTCATTGTGATCTAGATTCAAGTAATATCCTCTTAGTTGAGGAGATGGTCGCACGTGTTGGTGACTTTGGATTGGCAAAGTTCCTTCTCGTGTCATCCCTTGATATTGTAGTTAATCAAATGAGTTCAGTGGGTCTTACAGGTTCATTTGGCTATGCACCACCAAGTACTCTCTCTCTCTCTCTCTCTCTCTCTCTCTCTCTCTCTCTCTCTCTCTCTCTCTCTCTCTCTCTCTCTCGTCCTATGTGAAGTTTGGTAGCTAATGATAACTCTTATAGTCTTAGGCCCATTACATTTTAATTTGAAGATCCACACTCCAATTTGATTTGCACTATGATCTAATATGCGGCAAAATATGCAATGAAATGTGAGGTTTTGAGAGATGGTTCAAGTCCCACCAATGACATATTCAAAGACAATTTGACTCTTCATAATTTTGTCACAAAAGTTTTGCCTAGACAAGTACTTGAAATTATAGATAGCATTTTGCTTCAAGAAAGAGAGAACTATTTAGGCCCCTGTAGTTCTTAGCATTGGCTTTTCGAAAGCAATGACATATTTCAAGGGTATTTGATTATGGTGTTCAATACTGGAGTCTCTTGTTCTTACAATGTGCCTAGAAGATGGATGAGCATCGGTGGAATTGCAAATCAGCTGCAACAGATTAGGAAGAAAGTCTTTGCATTGGGTTTACTTGGAGAAAATGAACTACTAATAGCTTCTGTTTAGTCGTTATACCTTTGGGGTTGTCTAGGCAAATGGAAGCCGACATGTAAAACTTATAACTGAAGGGGATCGATCATTCCTTTTTCCCCCCAAGGGATAGTTAATCATTATTCTCCATCTGCATCTATTCATAACTAAACTAGCACAAGGCCTACGGTGCACACAAATTCTTGAGTACTGTTGGTTTAGTTACAATACTATTTTGGAGCCATAATATTTTAAATGGAAAAATTACCAAAAAAATTTATAAACCTATTATAATTGTGCTAATTTAGAACTAAACTTTTTTTCTTTTTTTTTTTACCAATTCCATCCTAAACCTTTTGCTTAATTTTAGCTGATCGGCATTGATGTGTACATTGACTAGTGTTGGCCGACACCAACGTGGACAATTTTTAATAATATTTTTTTCAAATATTTTATTAATATTTTAGTTTTTGCCTTTTTTTATTTATTTTTCCTCCTCTTTCCTTTTCCTCCAATAGTGATCAGCCAAAGGCAATGGCCGACGAGGCTCGACCCCGCCTGCCAATGGCAAGGCTCGCCCCTACCACAACCTTGGCAAGGCCCCACCCAATTTGGCAAGGGCTTGCCTCGCTAGTTGCTAGGCGAGGCCAACAACAGTGAGCTTGAGCCTCGTTAGGGGCAAGTAAGGTCGACCTCACCCTTGCCCAAATCCGATGAGAACTTGGCTCGCTAGGGGCGAGTGAGGTCGCCTCAGTCTAGTGACCGGTTAGAGGAAGAAGAAAGAGAAAAAAAAATACGAAGAGAATGAAAAGAAAAAAGTAATAAAAAAATTGAAAAAATAAAATATTATAAAAATAATTCACGTCAGTGCCAACTGTGCCACATCAGCATTGGTTGGTTGAATGAATTGAATTAGCATAATTGTAAAAGGTTTTAAAAAAAATTAAGACTAAATTGCTACAATTACAATAAATTTGAGACTTTTTTGGTAGCTTCTCCTATTTAAATTAAATCCAAAATATATTGCATTGCTATTTTTTTTCTTTTTCATTAGTTTGATTCTTATTAAGAGGACTTGCTATTGATTTGTTACTAGAAATCTTATTCAAAGAAAGCTTGGTTTCTACTACAGACGATATAGTTGCTCTAGTGGAGAATAAGGATGTAGAGCTTCTAAATTCAACATCCTAGCATGCGGATTGATCAATGATGTGCGTATTAGGAATTATCCAAAAATGCTTTAGTAGAATAATGGAACTTACGCGGCATTTGGCAATTAGGATAAAATTTAGAATAGGGTAAAATATATTATCATGTGTTTGATGCCTATTTATGACCGGATAAAGTCAAATATAAAGAGAATATAGACCGGATAAAATTATCCCAAATAAGGTAGAGAAGATAAAGGTAGATAAAAATTTTAACATCTATAATTGGAAAATTGTTTTTCTTGAATAACCAACTTCTTAAATTAACAAAATTAAAATCATATTTCAATATAAATAATATTTGAGTTATAATATAAGAAATTCAAAATAACAAAAAAATAAAAATGCAATGTGTTAATTTAATCTTATTTTTATTTATATATTCGAATTTAATTTTATTTTCTAGTATAAATTCAATAAATGAATATACTTATTACATATTTTAGGTATATTAGTACAACTTATTATTTAATAAAAATTTGTTAGAAAATGATGGAAGGGGAAGAAAGAAATTAAAAATAAATTTTTTATAATAAAAAAAGGAAAACAAAATAATAAAAAATAAATCAAAATAAAGTAAGCAAGAGTATGCAAGAGGTTTTTCATCTCCGTTTGTAAAAAATTTTGTTCATTTATACTAATATGCCGTACTTAATATGATAAGAATATATTTTCCTTTATTACTACAATTATCAAACAGTAAATATGATATAGCAAAATTCCTAAATTTCATATCTTATCATATTTGATCTTATCATAGTTAGAAATCTAGATGACCAAACGTAATTTTTAGTATATTGGATTTTCTAGGTGAGCAAGTGCAAATTATTAAGCACTGATTTTTCTGAAGTGTATTACTATCCTTACTTTTATTGTCACATTTTGGTAAAGTTACTAGATTGCCTTATCCTTCTTCTTTTTTATAGGAAAACAACTTACAATAGATATATGTATAGTCACTTATTTCATGGGGGGATTCGTTAATCATATGAATAAGCAACTTTTAGAGGTAAAAATTAATAACTATGTCAAGAAATTAGTAATCGCCAATGTGCTTAAACTTACTTCTCTAGATAAATAGTGAGTAGTAGCATGGAAAAGTTACTGAATTCAAAGTGTATCGTAGTAGAGTTACTTTTTATCACGACAAAATTAATAGCCATTGATATGCACACGCCTACTTTCCATGGTGAAAAGTTTCCGTGTGAAAAAACTGGCATGGTACAAATCTTTTTTGCCGGAGCAACACCTTAAGTTCGCCACTGAGTATAAACGCTTAATTAATTATCATATGGAAGTTATTAACCACCTCGGGAAGTTACTGAATTTCAAGAGTTATTAATACACGGTACATGCATTACAATGTCGACTCGAACCAGCGAGTAGGTTTATCAACCAACTATGAGTTTGACTGATTAAGCTGTCGTTAGTCAAGCGACAGTTGTTAAACACAAACATTGAACCAGCTCGTCATTCCCGCCTGATCATCAGTCTCTGGATTATTTTCCAGAGTGGGTGGACTTTAGGATTTTGTGGGCATTGGTTGACTTCAAGTCAGACATCTGGAAAGCCATCTAGATGGATCCATCATCTATCCCCCTAACACACACAATTGTGTAGACACGAGTCAAAGAACCTCTGCTATGTATGCCCAACATCTTGACTAATCATGCTTATAGCATTAGAAAATGCGCAAGTATGCCTGGAGACAGAAAATGAGCTATCAATAGGTAAATCACATATGCTTTATCGTACATGTCTTCCTCTTATTTTCGTTCATCTTTGGGAGATGGTCACTGCCGATGTTTCATCATCACATGATGACATCATATGCTGAAAGAACTATTCTGAGGCCGATTGATTTCCTTGAGATATATGTTTTGACTGCAGTTTTTTTTTTTTTTTTTTGTCGATTATACTCTACTCATATTCTAGCTCTTACTTTTAAACTTTTGCATTATCTCTTTGTAAGGTGTGAAAGTCAAGACTCACACTTGAAACTAAATCATCCCCATCCTAATATCCCGCCCAAGCTGTTTCAATTGCTTCCAAATGGACACATCCTTTTTTAGCAGCTTCTTTCCACCTTTAACATGCGATTATCTTGACGGATAATAAAAGGACCACAAAAGCAGAGAAAAGAACGGCTGAACTGAGTATTCCTCAGGTGAGAGGAAACGTTAAGGTGGCTAAACAAAACGATTTACTGAAATCATGTGTTTATCTCTTTGTATCAAGCCTGCACTCCTGTGGCCAACGGCTGCGATTTGGTGATCAAGAACTGGTGCATCATTCAGGAGAGCAGCAGAAGAGTATCGAGTCTGCTATTCATCTACTTATTGGCTGGACTTACATTGGAGAATTGGCGAACTCGCTTTCACCTCCTACGTTGTTAATGCACACAGACATGAGGCCCCCCGGTCTTGCCATTCCCATTCACCAGTAGCTGTTCCACATCCAAACGAGCCCTCGAAGAAGTGGACTGGAAGAATGAGAGTGAGTGAGCTGGTGTCACCGTGCATCAATCGAATTTGAATCAGCACACATCGTTTCTTCTCGTCTTGCTCCCATTTCTACCCGCTTCCCCTTTGAGTCATGAAACTTTCGGTGCAGAGTCCCTATTATGCAACTTGCTCCTCGGTCTTTCCGTTCTTGCACCGTGCTTTAACCAAGCCTGCTCTGCCACAAACTGACTGACAGATTCGTGCTGCTCGCATTTGAGGCTGGAATAACTGGAGATCCCTTCAATGTGCTCAACTCGTGAAATGATAGCATTGGTTTTTTGTGGTGATTTGGCGGCACATGCAGTCACAGGCAGCAAAGCGTCCCGGTTCTGAAATTGAAAGCCCAAGGACTCTCATTCCTGGTACTGAACTTGGGAGCACAAAGACTCTCCGGGTTGATCTCTCCTCAGTCCCAAACATGTCAGGTGATTGCGCCCGCCTACGTTTCTCACAACTAGGGTACAATTCATTGGTCGGTGAAATTCCCGAAAACAAGTCAGCTTGTTCGGACCTTGTCGGCCTCATTCTTGTAATTCAACCAAGTGGAGAAATTTCAATGGACGTCGCTTCTTTATCGAAGCTACAGTGGTTCTCTTTGTATGCAAATAATCTCAATTGGAGTGTGCCTTCCTCCATTGGGAACTTATCTTCATTAAAGGGCATACCTCACGCGAAATAACCTTGGGCGGGAGCATTCCCCTAGTTCCAGGCTGTAGATGTGTTAAATGAGTGGGTCGGGTCGGGTCAGGTTTAGGTCGGGTCATTAATTGTATGACCCAAATTGACCCATTAACCCATTTATGACCCATTTATGCATAATGTAAATTTTCCGATCCATACCCGACCCATTTAACTAAACTTAAAAAAATCTTATTTCTTATATATATATATATATATATATATATATATGTTTAAAAAAAATGGTATTGCTAAAATAGTTTTATACAACACAAATTTAATGGATAGTTTTTATAATTTTTAGAATAATTATTTTAAAAAATCTAATTTAAATTATTTTTTATTTTTAAAAATTTAAATTTAAATTATTTTTATTTTTTAAATATTTTTATTTTTTATTTTTTGTTCTTCTTCTTCTTTGACCGGATGCTAGCCACAAGTAAGCCTCAAGCTCGCCAGATCCAACGAGCTCGAGTCTTGCCAGATCGGTGAGGCTTGAGCCTCGCTAGCCGTCGGCAAGGCCTCTGCCTCACCAGATCCAGCGAGCTCAAGGCTCACTTGGCCAGTTGCTAGCCATTGCCGTGCTGGTGACCGAAGGAAGAAGAAAGGAAAAAAAAAAGGAAAGAAAATAAGAAAATAATTATAATTATAATTTCGATTTTTATAAAAAAAAATATATTTGTAAAGTTAAATAGAAAAAAGAGAGTCTCTCTCTGTAAATGGATTCATTTTTAATGGGTCGATAAATGGGTCTTAAATGGGTCTGTTCTTAGACCCATTTAAGACCCATTTATCTCAGCTTCTTTATTTTTAAAACCTATTATGGGTGCTTTGAAAATTAAAGCTTGACCCATTAACGACCCATTTAATTAGAAATGGGTCCATAAATGGGTCAATGACCCATTTTAACACCTTTACCTGACTGCCTGCTGAAATTACAATATTTTTCTATAGCAATGCACCAATTGTTTGGCACAATCCCAACTTGAATACTCTATCTCTCTTCATTGACTTTGACATGTAGGAGCCAACCAAATGCGAGGGAGTCTTCCAACAGGCTGGGGCTTCACGCTTCCAAATCTCCCAAATTTTAGCATTAGCATGAACCTATTTGAGGGAGAGGTTCCTCAATCAATATGAATTGCACAAAGTCAGAGTCGCTTCAACTTGCAAGCAGCAAACTTTTAGGGAAAGTGCCTTCTCCGAAAAATCTGCATGAGCTTTGATCATTCACTGTCGCGACCAATTTTTTTGGGGTGTGAACCACCTAGAGTTTAGCTAATGGATTGTTAAATCTAGACTTAACTCGAGCTCTCCTAAGCCCATACCAATTCGCGACTTTAGGTTCAAGTTGAGAGTGCTAGTATGAACACCTAGAGAGGGTGAATAGGTGTTCAAAATAAATCTTGGCAAATATATGCGGAATAAAATAAACTTCAAACAAAGGAGTTAGGGAAGAGAATAAGAACACAGAAATTATAGTGATTCGGCTTAATCCAAGCCTACGTCCACTCTCCCACGCTAACAGCCTTCTTGACTGGATTCCACTATGCAATCAACAAGAGATTACAACTTCAAGTGCAAACACTTAGTAGTAGATCACACTATCTCACTAAGTCACTCTTTTGGTATTTCTCTCACGATCACAAACGTTTAAGCTCTCAAAAGATAAGTATATGATCGAATGTCGCTCAGACTTTGGAATTATAAATTATACGCTCTATCTCTTACTTGCTCATCGGTCCTTCATCTCCTTAAAGACTCCTCCACTTCCAACTACCCGTTGGACAGTATCTTGAGGATCGTCTTCCAATATACCCATTGGACAGCTCTGTATCTAGAAGATTTGGTAACTGTTGAATGACAAAGGTAGAATCCAAAAATGATTCCAATCGCCCATACAAACGGAATCTTGGTTTCCATAAGTAAAGTTTCTTCGTATAAAAAGTTCTTGTCTTCAATATCCAATCGTCAATCAATTAGATTGAGTCAATCAAATTAATCTTGATGTGGAATCCAAACCAGATCACTAGCCGTTATATGATTGGGCTTGAGTAACATTCTGTCGAGATTTAGATGTAAAATCTGAGAGCCATAGACTTTACAATCTGAGTCTGAGTGCAACAGACTTTACAATCTAGGTCTGAACATATTCTGCTTTTGAACAGATTTAGCTTTAAGGTCTGAACACCGTCTGAATAAGTTCAGCTCCAATATAGAGTCTGTCTTCTGGTTCAGCTTCAGCATAGAGTTTGTCTTCTGGTCGTCTTCACACTTTGACAATATCATTTACATGTTCTATCATCTGCATGGTCTATTACTTAACCATTAAACATGTTAGTAGCCTTTGATTTATTTTGTCATCTTCAAAACATCATAAGGAATTTCCCTAACACAAGTTCTTAACATGCAATTGATTTTTTTAACTAGGAGTCGCCACTAATCTATTTTTGGTGGGTTGATTAGAAACCCAAGTAAAGTACGGGAGATTTACTTTACTCCTACGAACTAGAGATTTTGGTACAGGGACTTGGTTACACTAGATTTCTCTAACGCCCTTTCGGTACCATTTCTTTTTTATTTTGAAAAAATGTTTGGCAAGCAGCTTGAATTGATTTTCCCTAACATGTGAGGTTATCATACGGGTGCACAAATCACCAATTTAACACCCAAGTAAAGCAATAAATAAATTGTAGGATTTACCTCATAGCAACGAAAGCATCTGCATTATTAGTTCAAAATTCACATTAACAGTCATAGATATGATTTTTAGTTAACACGCAATTTTTGTTTTTTTTATTTTTTATTTTTCACTTATTTAGTGAAAATCATGCAATATGCAATGCATGCTATTAATCTAACATGAAATGACATGGCGGTATAACTTAAATTATATGACATGAGTAAAAAATGCAATAATTAAATATGCAATCTAAATTAACCAAAATGACCTAATCTTAATGACGGCAATTTCTAATTAAATGATCCTAACAAAAAGCACTAAATGACGTGTATTTCATGAACCTAATTCTATATGACGTGCGCATGATATTTCTATTCTAAATAAGCATGCAATTCATTCTAATATGTAATGACGTGTAAAGAATGCCATAATTCTAATTTTTTCATTATTATTATTATGAAATTCGAAATTAAAAATTGCCAAATAATTAAACGTGCAATTCAAATTTAAAACTAACATCCTAAATGAATGCATTTTTTATTTTTTTAAACAAATTCGAAATAAAATCCCTATTCTAAATATGCAAGATAACAAGAGATATTCTAAAACCAACTTAATCCTAATTCAAATATATATATATATATATATATATTGGATTTTTCCTTTTACAGAATTAAATTGATTCAAACACCACGATAGCAAATCAAGCAGGATAAGATTGATATTAAAAAATTGGCGAATCATATCTCGCGCATGAAATCAGGTTAACCAATTTTAAATTAAATCGCGAATCGAATCCCAAGCATGAGATCGGATTGATGATTATGCAAGAGATTGTGAGTTGGATTTCAGGCGCGAAAATCGGACTGTCAATCACAAATTTCAGAGGCAATTTCATGTCGTGAATTCTCATCCTTACACTAAGGAATAATTCTACTAAAAAAAATATAAAAAAGCAAAATAAAAAAATAAAAAGAAAAATTACCTACTTTGCTTTCCTTTTTTTTTCCTAGATTAGATGATTCTCGACGGCAAAGGACTCACGAACGGCGGCGATTACACGGCTCACGGTGTGGGCGAGCTTGCGGAGATGGAGCTTGCGGATAGAGATTTCGCGGACGTTGGCAGAGGACGCGAGCTGAAGTCAATGGTCAAGAGTGACTTTCGTTTGGCCTCAACCAAAAACAGCATATCCCACCAGGTGGTGTTCCACGTGCCTCTTCTCTTCACTAAACTATATGAATTATGTTATCCCCACGTGAAAACTCAACCTGCATGAAAAAACATTTAAAAGAAATGGTTGAAGAATCACGTTGCAACCCACGATAAAGGCAAGTTGGGTGTTAATAGCAGCTGGCTTCGTCGTTGACGCGGATTGATGATTGTGGGTCAGTGTTGGCGCTTGGGGGCAGCAGCGGCGTTGTTGGACTACTCGCGGCATTGAAAGGCTAAGACACGTGGCCGTCAGAATTGAGCGTCGTCGGGGTTGCTCGTGGCGTTGGGATGATAAGCTTCGTGCCCGAAAACTACAAGAGCTAATCCGTGCGTTCGCTGGAACTTCAACACTGGGCAGGCCGAGGCGGCAAACAGCAGGGACGAGACGTCTACTGCCACCGGGAGGATATGGGTTTGGCATTGAGCTAAGGTGAGCAGCGGCTTCACGTCTGGATGGGGACGCCATGGGATAACAACTCGATCACGGCTTAGGGATTTACGGCGGGTAAAATTAACCCCTAATTTTTTAATGCAATAAATGACTAAACATGTCGTCAAAATTTAGATGTCAACATTCACCATCTACAACAATCAGCTCCGAAGTGGGAAACCTGGCGACCGAGGTATTGTCCATACCTCATAGTAGCTTTAGCTAGGTGCTGCCTAAATGCATATGACACGGCCCACGGACAGAGCATGATCCGCGACCATCCATGATCGGCGGTGTCACGCACAAAGGGCTGTCCAAGAGCAACCCACAACCAACCCATGATCAATCCATGAGCGGTACGAGCAAAGGCCCATGCGCGACCCATGAACGACTCGTGAGTAATGTTCGATCAGCCCATGTGCAACTCGTGACCGTTCAGCTGCTCGCGGGTCAGACGACCCTGCAGACCCGAATCTTGCTTCTGACACACGCCCACGGTCTTCCCAAGGGCCTGCTATGTGCAACCATCGAGTAGCATGCTGTGTAGCATTGTAATGATGATACGAATTCAAAATGGACCGTTAAATCGGAGGGACAATCAATGGCTAAGATGCGATCCGCATTTGTATAAATAGGGATCCCTCTCCCTCATCATAAACAATTCATTCACAAGTGAATATACACTCTTTGCCCATTCGACTCTTGTGTTCGAGCGTGTGTGCGTAAGGCTGACTTAGGATCCATAATCCTAAGGCCGCACGGTGTTCTGATCGATTGTAATCGACCAACCTATGACAAGTGGTATCAAAGCCTTCATTCCAAGCGCAATGGTCGATCCTCATTTTGATGCTCTAGTTGCTCACGGTGATGACCGTGAAGAACGTGGGCGTCCAGCCGAGAAGATCACTTGGTTGAAGAAGAACCGTGCTACCTTATGTTCAAAGGATCCAAAGGGCGATCCAAAAAACCGAATGAGGGATTTAGACGAGACTGTCACGAACGTCCAGGCGATGATGGACGACCTGCACTAGACCATCGAATGAGTGGAAGTCGGTAGGGAGGAGTTCTTGGATGAAGTGCAAGAACTCCAGTCCGACATGGGAGAGCTCCATTTCGACGTGTTGGGATCCATCACACACAAGCTGCAGTAGTGGGATGAGACTTGAGAGGCCACTATTGTGGCTATGCGCATGAAGATGGTCAAGATGAAAAGCAAGCTCGCCGAGTTTGAAGCTGCACATGTGAACGGGGTGATCACTGTGCAACCACGTGCCGATGCACCCAAGCCAAAGGAGTTCAGGGGCTCCCGGGTGGCAAAGGACGTGGATAACTTCCTGTGGTACATGGAACGCTACTTCCAGACCATGGGAATGACCGACGACGTAATCCAGGTAAGCACCACAGCCATGTATTTAGCTGATGATGTGTTGTTGTGGTGGCCTCGTAGGTCGGATGGTAGGAATGGTGATCCCATCACGACATGGCCTCGGTTCGTCAAGGAATTTCGGCGAACCTACTATCTGGCTTATGTGAAGGAGGAAGGTCACGAGGAACTCAAGCGCCTATAGCAAAAGGGCGGAGTCCGCAAGTATGTGAAATGATTCTCAAAGCTGCTGCTCCAAATCCCGTCCATGACCAAGATAGAGGCACTCCACCAGTTTATGAGCAAACTCAAACCATGGGTTAAGCAATAGCTCAAGCGGTGCAACACAACGGATCCCTCAACGGCCACTTCTGTGGCCGAGTCTATTGTGGAATACAAACCTTCGCCCTTGGCCAACAAGCCAGACTCTCGACTGAGAGAAAGGACCATTGGTGGGGGAGATCGAAATTGGTACAACCGTCTGAATATGGATAGACTACCTACGATCCCTCATAAGACTCCACCCGAGTCAAGCGGCGGAGGATATCACCGCAAGGTATGCACCTACAAGTGCTTCTTTTGCAACGGGCCACACATGGCCCGAGATTGTCCGAAAAAAGGAAAGCTAGCAGCCTTGTGCAAAGAGGATGCATCGTGAGAGGAGGCGCAGTTGGGATCGTTGCGGATCCTTGGGTCGATCAAGACCAAAAAGGCCAAAGAACCCAAAGGAATGATGTTCGTAGATGTGAAGATCGGTGGTACCACAATGTGTGCAGTCGTGGATACTGGGGCGTCCGACCTCATCATCTCCAAAGAGGCTGCAAAGAAGCTGAATCTTCCAATTGAGACGAGGAATGCCGGTTGGCAGAAAATGGTGAATTCCAAGGAAGTCCCAACTAGCAGCATGGCAAGGGACGTGGAGCTGCACCTTGGTCCATGGACCAACAAAGAGGATATCGAGGTAATTCCCCTGGATGACTATGATTTCATACTCGGTTTAGGGTTCCTCAATCGAATCAATACGGGCGTTATTGCTCTTCGCAAATTGCATATGTATCCTAGACAAGCGGTGCTAATGTATGGTCCTAATCTACCACGAATTGGGACGCGATAGGAAGATGCTATCGGCCATGTAGCTATCAAAAGGGCTGAAGAAGGGCAAGGTAACCTTCTTGGCAGCATTGAAGAAGGAGGGCATGGAAGAAAGCGAGGTACCGAAAGAGGTGTCTCGAGTCCTCAATATCTTCTAATACGTGATGTCGCCCGAACTGCCAAAGAAGCTACATCCTCGAAGAGAAGTTGACCATCGAATCAAACTTGTGCCTGATGCTCGACTGCCAACCATGGCACCCTATTGCATGGCTCCGCCCGAGTTAGAAGAACGGCGAAAACAACTAAAAGAGATGCTCGATGCGGGGTATATTCTGCTATCCAAGGCTCCGTTCTGTGCTCCGGTGTTATTCCAAAAGAAGCATGATAGATCCCTCGGTATGTGGATAGACTACTAAGCCTTGAACAAGCTCACCGTCAAGAACAAATACCCAATCCTACTCATCGCGGACTTGTTTGATCAGGTCGGGGAAGCCCGATGGTTCTCCAAGCTCGATCTTCGATCGGGTTACTAGCAAGTTCGAATTGCCGAGAGAGATGAGCAGAAGACCACATGTGTGACCCATTATGGATCGTATGAGTTCATCGCCATGCCTATTGGCTTGACAAATACGCCAGCCACATTTTGCACCCCCATGAACTAGGCACTCCATTCGTTCCTTGATCGGTTCGTTGTGGTTTACATTGTCGTGTACAGCTAAATGCTCAAGGAACATGTAGAGCATCTAAGTCAGGTTTTCCAGACTATTCGGGAGAACGACCTGTACGTGAAGCGCGAGAAGTGCGCCTTCGCTCAGAAGGAAGTCCCTTTCCTTGGACACGTCGTCGGGGGCGAACAAGTGCGGATGGATGCAACAAAGATCCATGCCATCGTTGAAGGGAATCCATCGACCAAAGTGACAGAGTTGAGATCCTTTCTTGGACTCACAAATTACTACTAGCGTTTCATCCGAAGATATTTGAGTCTCATCGTGCCACTCACGAATATGCTGAAGAAAGAAAGACCATGGGAGTGAATGAATCGATGTCAAGAGGCCTTCGATAGGTTGAAGCATTTTATGATCGAAGAATCGGTGTTAGTGCTACATGACTACACCAAGCCATACGAGGTAGAAACCGATGCTTCTGATTTTGCTATCAGTGGTGTCTTGATGCAAGAAGGGCATCCGATTGTCTTCGAATCTCAAAAGTTGAATGATACCGAGCGACAATACATGGTCCAAGAGAATGAGATGACTGCAGTGGTGCATTGCCTTCGTACATGGAGGCATTATCTCTTGGGATCACGGTTTGTCGTTAGGATCAACAATGTGGCTACAAGTTACTTCCAAACTCAGAAGAAGCTCAGCCCGAAACAAACTCGGTGGCAAGACTTCCTGGCCGAGTTTGACTACGTGTTGGAATACAAACCGGGAAAATCCAATTCCGTGGCTGATGCCTTAAGCAAGAAGATGGAGCTGGCCAACGTGATGAGTCGACCTGACTGTCCTTGGATCGAGCGTATCAAGGAGGCGCTGAAGCACGATCAAACAGCCCAAGCCCTCATTCGATACGTCCAAGAAGGCAAGACAAGGCGGTTCTAGTATGAGGATGATCTCCTCTACACTAAAGGGTGGCGACTCTATGTGCCGCTCCACGGGAAACTTCGGAAAGAAGTCTTACACGAGTGCCATGATTTCAAATGGGTGAGTTATCTGGGAATCCACCGCACCATGACGCTCGTAAAGGATCAATACTATTGGCCGCACATGAGGGACGACATTGAAACCTATGTGCAAACGTGTCTTGTGTGTCAACAAGACAAGATAGAGCAACGGTCATCGGCAGGGCTCCTTGAACCATTGCCTATCCCAGAATGACCATGGGAGAGCATTTCCATGGACTTCATCATGAATTTGCCGAAATCTGAAGGGTGTTGGACTCTCATGGTCATGGTGGATCGCTTCTCCAAGTATGCAACATTCATGCTCGCTACAAAGGATTGTCTAGCCAAAGAAGCCGCCAAGCTATTCCTCAAGCACGCCATCAAGTATTGGGGCATTCCCACACAATCGTGAGCGATTGCGGTCCTCGATTCACTGGGTGGTTCTATACCAAGCTCTTCAAGTTGCTGGGGATGGACCTCAACTTCTCCACCAGCATGCATCCCCAAACCGACGAACAGGCAAAGCGAGTGAATGAATTGTTGGAAATTTACCTCCAGCACTACGTAAGCAACACGCAGGTGAATTAGGCGCGGCTGATCGACATGGCCCAATTTTCACACAATTTGCAGCGGAGCGAGTCCACGAACCAAAGCCCGTTCGAGATTGTGACCGAGCAACTGTCACTTACACCAAGCATAATCGCCTCGGGGTATCAAGGAAACAACCCTCCCACATACAAGTTTGCTAAGGAATGGGATGAGCATGCGGATTTGGCACGGGCGTGCCTCAATAGAGCGGCAAAGCGCACCAAGAAGTGGGCCGACAAGAAGCGACAGTACGTGAAATTTCAAGACTTGGTATTGGCCAAACTTCACCTGGTCCTTCGGTACCGTGATGTACACAAAAGGTTGATCCATCACTATGAAGGCCCCTTCGGAGTGTTATGGCGGATCGGGAAGGTAGCATACAAGCTGGACTTGCCAGCCAAACTCAAGGTACACCCCGTGTTCCATGTAAATATGTTGAAACATTTCCACACGAACAAGGACGACCCGGATTGAGGCGAGTCGCAATGAGCGCCCCTTGGAGCAAGAACCTCGTATGATCGGTATGTTGAATGCATCATGGCCGACCGGGTCATACGGAAGAAGTATTGTGCACCAAGAAAGGAGTATCTCATCCAGTGGAAGGGCCTTCCCAAGAGTGAAGCAAGTTGAGAACCCTCCGAGAATCTATGGCAGTTCAAGAAGCACATCGAAGCCTTCCATGCCACAGATGTGACAAGGGAGTCGCCATATTAGGTGGGAGAGAATGACATGGCCCACTGTTGACACCTTAAATTTTCGTTGACATTTTAAACAAATAATTTGCACAAAAAAAAAAGAGTTTGAAATGAAAAGATAAAAAAAAATATAGAAATAGGGAAAAAAATGAATAACAAAACAAAAAGAAAAAAAAACAAAAGAAAACAAAAAGAAAAAATGAAATGAAATGAAAAGAAAAAAAATAGAAAACAAAAAGAAAAGAAAAAGAAAAAAAGAGAGAAAACAAAAAGAAAACAAAGAAAGAAGAAAAAAAAAGAATATAAAAGAGGGGGGCAATTCACGATCGTTTTTTGGGGGGGGGGGGGGCTCTCTCTCTTTGGGGGACTCTCACAGGCTCTCTCTCGCGCGGGCTGAAAAATTCTTTTGGGTGAACTCTCTCTGAGGGGGGGCTGGGGATTCTCTCTACTTTGGGGCCGTCTCCAAAACCGACGATCTCTTCCTCTGAATCGGCAGTTAGGGCTCTTCCGCAATGGCGCCGGCCGCTCCTTGATTCAGCCACTGCGCATGGTAGCCGCCCCGATCTAGCCCCGCGCTCTGACATGGCGCCCGAGAAGAACAGCTTCGGGCGCCAGCGGCGGCGCCGGTGAGGCTCATGAACTTTAGCTTGTGCAGGAGGAAATCTCTCTCCCTCGCCGATTCTCCCACAGCAACCGAGAGAAGCAAGCAATCTCCTCTTTCGCTGAAATTCCCGTCTCCGGTCGAGTGGAGTGGGAGTTCTTTCCGGATTCCGCTGTCAGTGCTCACCTACGCGAGAAAGGCGCTCGATTGGAAGTTCTCGCTCTCTTTGCAAAACGGCCGAATGATCTTGGAGTTTTACACGATCCTCCTCGATCCCCTGGTTGATTGATCTATCAACCGTCATCACCTCATCACCGCCAGGTTGTTTCTTTTCAGTTGAGTGGTAAGAATTGCTTGTACGCATACTTTTTTCTATTCTGATGTCTCTGTTCTGTATTGCTCTATGCCATTCTGGTATTAATAGTACTTCACATTACATGCTTACAACCTGTTCGATAGAAAGCCTGACTCCATTGCCGATAGTTTCTATTGCATCCTCTTTACCAACGTCTTGATATTCAATTGAAATTGCGTTGGTTGTGTCTTTGCTGGATTTCCTGCATATAGTTGATTGAAATGTGAACTAATTTGATGTATAAGTGATGTATGATGAATGCTGTTCATGATTGTTTGCGTGGATCAAATTCTGTTCATGTGTGATTTTGTATATCAAATGGTTATCCTGCATGTTACTTTGAGATGTTGAGTCTGCCGAGGAAAAGGAGAAGACTGTTCTGTGCATTCTTGACATTTTTCACGCAATACTTGTTCACAACCATGATAATCAAACTAGTAATATCGCAAAGAACTTGATCTGTAGTTCTTGGTTCATTTCCTCATTTAGCTGTTTGGATTTATATCCCACAGAGAGGGTGAAACACCGAGTTTATTTGATGATGAGTTCACTAATTGAAGGTCTACTTCAAAATGATTGTGGGCGACACATTAGGGATGCTGTATCTTACCTTCCCTCTGAGCCAAATGATTTGCAATGAGTTGATGATTATTGATGACGAACTTGATTTGCCTTGATCTGCAATTTCGTATACTTGATATGTCACTCTCTGTTTTGGCTGAAACGAGGTGTTAGATAAGGTTTTTTGACTTCGAGCCCTTCTAGACATATAAAGTACACTTCTAGAGCTTCAATTTGATATGTTGTACGCCCTGAAAAGACGTCATTTGGTCACTGAAAAACACCTACAAAGTCTGTCAAATCTGCATTAGTTTTAAGGTTGATTTGCTGTTCTGCGATTTTCTGTTTTAATTGATATGAGCTGGTTGTTGTGGTTTTCTGTGCTCGATGTCTTCATGAAAGTCAAAGATGGTTTGATTATCTTTCTAACGAGCTATAATACGTCCTGATCCGATATCATTAGCCACATGAAATCTTCTTTAAAAGTCTACTCCAGAATCTGAAAAGTTGTTCTGGTCTGTGTGGTTATTTCTGTTACTGATCTGACCTCTTTGATAAATGTCTTCGTTTGAGCTAGAAAATGATTTCAATTGTGTTCATGACCTTCTAAGGATTCATAGGAGACTTCTCAAGCTTTCTAATGACATATTATATGTGCGATTTGGTCATCATTTGCCCTGCCTGATGCTTCTTGCAAAGAACACTAATCTGCTGATGTGTTCTGCTTGTTATGATCTGATCTGACCATTTATACAAATGGCTTTGCTTGAGCTAGAAAAAGACCTAAATTGCAATTGTCACCTAATAGGAATTCGTAAATGACACCTTAAGCTTTCTAACGATGCCTAGTTTGTCCAATTTGCCCATCGTTTGCCCTGCCTTTCCTTTTTTCAAATTGAGCTTTGAAATCTTGAATTTGTCTTGAACTGCAATGCTGTCTTTTCTGTGGCTAGTTGTTGTTAGTCTTAAGATGAAATAGTAGATTTGTCCAAATTGCTTTCAATATGTTGTAGAATGACGGTGTGACATGCTACTATGATTGACTCGTTCATGTTTTTAATATTTTTAGAAATTCATGCGTTAGGAATCTTGAGGTGCTTCCTTCATGGAATGACATCTTTTATCAATTGTCTACAAAACGGTTTTAGGTACCATGTGGGTTACACATTGATTGCTCCGTTTGCTTTAAATACATATGTTGAGTGAATTCAATGGTGCGTGTTTTGGAATAAGTGATCTTTAGTTGGTTCATTCATTGTTTTCGGTTGATTGAGGATCACGGTCATGTGGCTCGAATGTTTGTCATGTTATATGCTTTGTGTGTGATCGTTAGATAGATGATTTAGGTGTAATACATAATGATGCTAAATCTTGGGATTTCATTTAGAATTTGGTGTAAGGACTTCATGACTTTAGTCACCATTTTTGAACACTAATAATGTCCTATTCTTTGATGTTTTGATATGTTTGTTTGTTTCCTTCCACTGCATATACCTAGTTATAGGTTTATTATATTAGGTTTAGATTAGGATCCTGAAGATGGAGAAGGCGTGAAGATGGTGAAGGTCGATGTCCACTCCGACTGTTATCATGTAATGCTCATTTTCCCGACATATGTCTCGGGTTTTATGCATTGTATAAAGCCCGACGAGTTGCGGGTTTCCTTTCTTTCTTAATTGTTTTCTCTTTTATTTTTTATTTTTTTTAGGACTGCCTGATAGATTTACTGTTTTTCCTTGATTGCTTACTTTATGTCTTGCACTTTCAATTTCATTGATTGTTTTCTTTTCATTTTTTTTTAAGAAAATAGAATAGCATGAAAATGATCTGCCACGCATGATCACTTAGTCTAGGAATTGATGATCCTAAAAAATGTAAAAAAAACGCATGAACATGTTAGGAAAAACACAACATACTGTTTAGGTACCGAAAGGGCGTTAATAGCAATATTAGCGTAACCCAAGTCCCCGAACCTGGATATATGGTTGCGTAGGAATCGAGGGAACACTCCCGACCCTCGATTGGGTTTCTAGCCGACCCCCAAAGTTGAGGCTAGTGGCGACTCCTGTCTATTTTTAGGTTGTCATAAATAAGTAGATCGTATAAATAAATCCGTTGTCACGCGGGGTATGAGTTTCGATGAAACTCACTATGGTTTAGCATACTCGATGTGGGGGTAGCCCAAAGGATGAAGTGATGCCATCCTAATGGGTGGAGCGTACTATCGAGAGGGCTACCATGGTAAAAGTACCCTTAAATTCGATATCCACATTCGACTCTCTTTTTAGGTGTGTCGCTTATGTGGGTATGGATCGCGACAACCTACTGTCACGCGGGGTACGAGCTTGGGAGAGCTCGTGATCTCGAGATCAAGTATCCCTAAACCTGACCTTTCCCATCCTTGGATACCATTTCGAGGGGGCGCGAGATCAGGTCGCGACAGGCTTGGCGACTCCGCTGGGGACTGGTTACTAGGTTAAGAGGACTTGAAGCCGTTTAAAAATGGTTGTTGTGTTTTGACTTACATGTCTCATGTAGGATCGTCTGCATGTCAAAGTCGCGTGGAAAATCAGGTTAGTCACTAACCTCGTGTTAAATGGTTTTGTAGGTGGGAGTTAAAAGGGGAGGCGTGCTTGTAAACCCTTTGTTTTGCAGGTGGTGTAAGGATGAATGAATGTATTTGGGTTTATATTGAAGTGCTGGATGTTTAAATTTAAATGCATGTTTACCAGGTTTAGCACGACACCGCACACACAACCGCGGTCTAAAACCCCGATCGCCCAATTTAGGACCTTATGAGGGTTTATGGGTGGAATCTGCGAGTGGATGCTCGTGGTAATCCATTACTTACATAAACCCGCTCATTCCAACCGATAAAAATAGCACTGACCGACGATAGTAGCGGTGGGTAAATTATTTTTATCCTTTGGAATGAGGACCTTGAGCCTTTAGCACCCTTACCTTAGGCGTCCAAACCTCACAGTTTCACGCGACATGTGATTTGTGCTTGTCATGTGTCTGGTGGGTAAGATATCGTTCCTTCTTCATCATGCTTATTTTTTACTTTCCATATTTCAATTATGCGTTTTATATTCCAACGACGATATATTTAATCATGAGTGCCCCTTTAGGTATAGGTTTAGATGGGTAAATCTGAAGTGGATGTGATCCCATGCTTGGGAATCTCAAGACTATTGGTGAATCTCGACTCAAGACATCAAGACTGTGGAAAAATTCCCGAGCCTCAGGGATTTCGGAGAGCTCATATTATCAAACAAGAAGACGATGCCTTGATCGATGAGGAACGCTTGGCCCATGATAACAAGCGTCTCCACACGATCCCACCTAGTTCTTAGGTTTCGAATTCATATTTCTTTTCTTGTAAAGGGAATTCTGTTGTGTTTCCCTCATTTCTATCAAGGTTTCCCTGTATTCATTTTTCATATTCCTTGTAAAATCGAACTACTTTGTAAGCTTCAAGAAAGCAAGATTATGTTTCCCTTGTAATTGTTCGATGAAATGAATAAAATTCATGAACATTTTCATGTAATTTCTAGAAAAGGGGCATTCTGATTAAATATTTGTCGTCGTTCCTTTTCAATTGTATAATTTATTTTGAGGAAATTTTGATAAGAGGAGGTTATATGATACTGGGATCATATACACTTCTTATCATTATTTCATCTCAAGAAAATATAAAATTGACTAGGATTTGTACTTTAATGGTTTC
Source organism: Eucalyptus rudis (assembly GCA_019915205.1). NCBI lineage: Eukaryota > Viridiplantae > Streptophyta > Magnoliopsida > Myrtales > Myrtaceae > Eucalyptus > Eucalyptus rudis. The sequence goes on along the minus strand of JAHMTN010000021.1, from coordinate 14,911 downwards.
TTTTGATTGGTACTAATTCGAGTCATTTTCTTTCACAGGTTTTGAAAAAACGGCTGAAGAAATATTTGTTATACGAACTCGACGCCAAACAAAAATGGAAAACGAAGATACCCGAGCCCGTGTCATTAATATGAAGAATCAAATGGCACAAATGATGACATTATTGGCTGATCTCTCTAGCCAGGTCAAAAACTTGACATCTGTAACTCATGTTTCTTCTACCATGAATATTCCTACCGCGCCCCCTGAAGTGCCGGTAGTAGAGCCCATGGCAAAAGGGCCTGTGGAAGAGATCCCCACTGCAATCCCGATAGTTATTGGTCCAGAGCCTCCATCTAAAGAGATTCCAACTTCGCATTTTGATGAAGAAAATGCAAGGCGACTCGCCAAGATCGAAGAACGCCTTTGTATGCTGCAAGGCTATCAGTTGCAGGGGTTTGATAAACTGTCGCGCTTTGCCAAAATTACGGTCCCTGAATTTTATAAGGAGCCGGAGTTCACAAGGAAATACGACGGCATCGGATGTCCGAAGACTCATTTGAAGTACTATCTAGGCAAGATGGCCCGTTATTCAGATAATCCCCCACTCTTGATCAATTCATTTCAGGACAGCCTGGTTGGTCCTGCGTTAACTTGGTTCATAGAGTTGGACATGGAGAAAATCTGTACCTGGGACGATCTCGTTGAAGAATTCCTCCAGCAATACAAGTTTAATACTGAAATCGCTCCAACTCGAGAGGAATTGGTTCGGGTCGAAAAAAGAAGAACTGAATCATTTAGGGCCTACGCTCAAAGATGGAGGGTCACTGCATCTCAAGTAAAACCGCCATTATCTGAGAAAGAGACCATGAAATTTTTACTTCAAGCTATGCCCCGTGATCTTTTTGAGAAGATGTACAACCATACTTGTATGAACTTTGCTACATTCGTAGAGTTGGGAGAACGCATCGAAGGGATCATGCGGGAAGGAAGGTTGATGGAGAACACAAACCGTCGATATAACCCGAAGAGAGATAAGGAATCGACTGTGGAGATCGCTTATGTACAAAATTCCTCTTCTCAGAAGCCGTATAATCCTCAAGCTCATAAACCTGTCATGGAAGTAGGGGGATCTTCCAGAAACTTTGAGCGTAAAGGAAAGGCCCCTCAAAGGCAATTTACTCCATTGCCTAGACCCATGTCACAACTACTTCCAATGCTGATCGAAAATCATCTTGTGGCGAAAGAAATCCCGAGAGATAATCCGCCAAAGTTTGTCGGATTCGACCTTAATAAGACATGTGAGTATCATATGGGTGAAAAAGGTCATCATGTGGACAACTGTTTGATCCTTCGTTATAAGATCCAGGATTTGCTGGATAAAAAGCTACTCACCTTTAAGGACTCGGGACCGAATGTCCAACAAAATCCCCTTCCAAAGCATTCTGAAGATGTCAACATGGTTGGCACTATTGATGGAAATAAAGAACCCACAGTTCCCACTGTGTAAGGGATGTTTCTAGTTCTTGCATTTAATTTTTAGTTCTATTCCATTCATTTCTCCCCTGCGAGGGAATTCTATTCATTTCTCCCCTGCGAGGGAATTTCATTCATTTCTCCCCTGCGAGGGAATTCCGTTCATTTCATTCGTTTGTACTTGTGATAATCTAGATCATAGCTTTCTAGATCCAAGATGATATTCGTTGTAATGCAATTTTCGCATATCAATAAAATTCATGTTTTGTTAATAGACGTGTGAGGCCGAAACCAGTCCTATGATGATGCTTTGAGGCCTGAGCCTCCACATGATCTATAGTTTCAAAATTTCTTAGTGGAACGAAGACGTCCAATGACATGAGGGCTAGTTCCCAATAAATTTAAAAAAAAAAACTTGAATTTGAAAACAAGTTTTTCATGACATTTACATACATTGCATTCATTTAGATGTACATATACTAACCATTTTTCGATTGCATCTCAAGCATGGCATTTCACATCATGATAGTCATTTGCATGGCTCGGATTCGCATTCAACAGATTTTGATGAACCTGATTATTCCGACTCAGAGAATGAAGATGATCCTCGAGGTATTGAAAAAGAATGGCTCAGACATGAAGAGTCCAAACCTCCTACCACCAAACAGCCAGTCACTCTAAATTTAGGAGATTCAGATAACCCTAAAGAAACCAAGATTGGGGCAGGTCTCTCTCAAGCGGATGCCAATGGGTTAATTGGGCTCTTGAAAGAAATATACGAAGGAGAGTGTGGCACTCATATGAACGGTCATCTCTTGGCTAGAAAAATCATGAGGCTCGGTTACTATTGGTTGATCATGGAAGCTGATTGTATTAGCATGTGAGGTTCTGTCATCAATGCCGAGTCTATGGGGACAAAATCAATGCTCCTCCTAATGAGCTACATCAAATATTCGAGTCTTGGCCTTTTTCAATGTGGGGCATCGACATCATCGGACCGATTAATCCTAAAGCATCGAATGGACATCGTTTTATCTTGGTAGCCATTGATTACTTCACCAAATGGATTGAAGCCAATTCTTATGCTCATGTTACTGCAAAGAGTGTGGCAAAATTCATCCGTCGTGATATCATTGCCCGATATGGAGTTCCTGAAGCGATCATCACAGATAATGGATCAAACTTGAACAATAAAGTGGTGGATGATTTACTTGGAGAATTCCACATTCGCCATTTGAATTCTTCTCCTTACCGCCCACAAATGAATGGAGCTATGGAAGTGGCAAATAAGAACATCAAGAAGATTTTAGCCAAAACGGCGGAAAATTATCGTGATTGGCATGATCGGTTGCCATACGCTTTGTTTGCTTATCTAACTTCAATTCGTACTTCGACTGGGGCAACACCGTTCTCATTGGTTTATGGGATGGAAGCTGTACTACCCGTGGAAGTGGAAATTCCTTCACTGAGGGTACTTTCTCAAATCAAGCTCTCTGAAGCTGAATGGGTTCAACAAAGATTTGAACAACTTAATATGATTGATGAAAAGAGGGTAAAAGCCTTATGCCATGGACAAAGCTATCAGAAGAGGGTAGCTAAATCATTCAACCGCAAGGTTAGACCAAGACATTTTGAGATTAACGATCTTGTCTTGAGGAAGGTTTTACCTATCATTCCAGATCCTCGTGGGAAGTTTACTCCAAACTATGAAGGCCCATATATTGTAAAGAAAGTGCTACCTGGTGGAGCACTAATCCTTGTAGAAATGGATGGTCATGAATTGCCAAGATCTGTAAATGCTGATGCTGTCAAGAAGTATTATCCATGAATAAAGTGAAAGGCCTTTGAGCCATTTTTTGGATTGAATTTGAGCCATTTTAGGATGTTTGCACCATGCATTTTCATGCATACATATTGCATCTGTATATGTGTTCATTTTGCAGGATCTCTGATGAAAGATTCTACCTATCTGCAAGAGGTTCATCTCAAGAATGCAAAACTTTCAAATATGTCCATTCTTCTTTAGAAGTTAGAAGTGACCTTATCCTTTAAGAATGCCGAAAGAGTCGGTTAGAATTCTAGAAGTACAGTTAGAATGCTAGGAATGAACCTATGTGCTAAGCAAAGTTTGTTCTGTCTACAAATTTTGTCCAATCTTACTTCCAAAAAAATCTCCCCAGTAGGGTTAAGGAAACATGTCCTTTCAGACAAAATTTCATTATATTTTCATTTCCCCAAGGAGTTGAATTTAACTAAAGTGTGCTTTGAAAAACCTGAAAATGATTGTTTAAATATGCTAGGTGGTAGTGCCTAAAATGATGAGAGGCAACCCCTTTACCAAACACGTCCTCATACACTCTTTGAGAGAATTGAGTGGAAAGAACCATGTCTTAGGGCATAGGATTCATTCACAGTGAATACATGATTTGAGATGATAAAGGCATTTCATTTCTCAATCCCCAAACACTATTGTTATCCCTTGCAAGCCACTTCGAGCCAAATAGGGAGCATTTCAAAATAACCCTGTCAAGAACAACCCCATATTGGGGCAAAATAGGAGGTCTTGGTTGAAAATCATGGAGCAAAAGATTAAGAAAGATTTTATTGCTTTCACTTGCATCAATCTTCTTGTGCTAGCTTCAGGTGATTTCTTGTCGAGACTCGAAGCATCCCAAAGTGACGAAGAGCATTCTGTTCACTACCACAAACACAATTATCCTTTGCTTAGCCAATTTGAGCCATATGCAATTCTTTCATAACCCCAGGTGATGATTATCTCCCCACAGTAGGGCAAGGCACATGATTTACCAACAAAATTGAGAATATTGGTAATGTTTGTAAATGCCACTCGAGAGTCCTAGATACTCAAAAGAGGATGAAAACTAGGGGGCATGAAAAAGCAGTGTGCCTGGTAAAAGCAAGGCCAATGCCCATAAAAAAAAATGCAAAGAAAAGCAAGAATGCAAAAAAGAGCAAAATCTATGATCATGCAAAAGATCATTCGTTGAAAAACAAAAGAAATTTCTTGCAAGAAAAAACATGTATTGCAAGCAATATCATTAGAACAGAGAGCGAAGCTCTCATGTCTCAAGACAAATTACCAAAAGGACTCTCGAGATAGGTTAAATTTCAAGAGTCGAATTTTTGAGAAGTCGTGTGATGGTAATGATGCCAAGATAATCACTCACTTTTTAACCCTTTGATATCTGAAAGTTTTTCAAGCCTTTCTAAGCCTCACCCAAACCGACACTACAACCATTATCCGAAGTCTCTTCCGATTGGGATGGTTTGAATTGAAATGAGAATATCACATAGGAGCTACTGCTAGAAGGAGTGGAAGCAATCCTATCTTATCTTGTCTTCAAGGTTCTTGACTTGTAAACCTGATGAAGATATTAATTGAATATTCATTTCTTGGCCTCAAAGTGCATACCCTTTGTGTAAGCCCATGACCAAGCCATCATTACGGTCCCTTTAAAAGACCTTTTGATCAATGGATTGTATTCACTGTGAACGTTTCCGAAAACCTTAGACATAGGTTGAGTGAGATTTCTCCAGTGAGATTTAAACAGTTTTCCCATATCAATGGTTGGGAACAAAAGCTATTTTTGAGAGCTAGTGTGAAAGACCTCTTTTGATTAGAATATTTCCACTTGGCATATTTGACTTAATCCTTAGATGGTTAATCAAATCTCATTTTGTTAAAATCCTCTCTGAAAGGATTTGACAATTGGCATTATTACGCAAGATTGGCTCTCAAGTAATCTTGAAACTCTTTTTCAAAATATTTGTTCCTTAGTGAACCGGTTTTTGGTCATCCTAAACCATGTCATTGTTTCCCAAGTTCTAGGTCATCTTAAAACCCTGTCCCTAAGTTCTAGGTCAACTTAAAACCTTGTCCCCAAGTTCTAGGTCATCTTAAAACCTTGTCCCCAAATTCTAGGTTCTCTTAAAACCTTGTCTCTTAAGTTCTAGGTTATCTTAAAACCTTGTCTTTTAGGTTCGTGGGTCTATCCTTAAACCACTAGGTTCGTGGGTCCATCCTTAAACCACACTAGGTTCGTGGGTACATCCTTAAACCACACAGTAAGACCCTTTTCCCGGTCAAAACCCGTTTGTATACGGTGAGACTATCATACCCATTGGTATATGGTGAGACTTTTTTTTTTCCAGTCGAAACCCGTTTTTACACGGTGAGACTTTTCTCCTAGTCGAAACCCGTTTTTACACGGTGAGACTTTTCTCCCAGTCGAAACTCGTTTTTACACGGTGAGACTTTTCTCCTAGTTGAAACCCGTTTTTACACGGTGAGACATCACATCCAGTCGAAACCCGTTTTTACACGGTGAGACATTTCTTCCAGTCGAAACCCGTTTTTACACGGTGAGACATTTCACCCAGTCGAAACCCGTTTTTACACGGTGAGACTTTTCTCCCAGTCTAAACCACACGGTTCCAGGTTATCCCTAAACCTTCTCCACACGGTTTCAGTGATTTCACTGCCTTCATTCCATTCCATGAGAGAGAGAGAGAGAGAAACAGAAATAGAGCAAATAAACCCCAACAAGAGTTCAGATACCTTGATGAGCAAAGGTAAGTATCAGGTATGTCCCTAACCAACCATTCATTGCTTTTGTCATTTTCTATTTTTCAAAGCCGAGTCGACTAAAAATTTCAGGTATCAATTTTGTCTTTGAGTGGAACCTCTTCGAGCTCCCACCCAAAGAGGGGCAGCTGTTGACACCTGAAATTTTCGTTGACATTTTAAACAAATAATTTGCACAAAAAAAAAAAGAGTTTGAAATGAAAAGATAAAAAAAAATATAGAAATAGGGAAAAAAATGAATAACAAAACAAAAAGAAAAAAACAAAAGAAAACAAAAAGAAAAAATGAAATGAAATGAAAAGAAAAAAAATAGAAAACAAAAAGAAAAGAAAAAGAAAAAAAGAGAGAAAACAAAAAGAAAACAAAGAAAGAAGAAAGAAAAAGAATATAAAAGAGGGGGGCAATTCACGATCGTTTTTTTTTGGGGGGGGGGGGGGGGGGGGGCTCTCTCTCTCTTTGGGGGACTCTCATAGGCTCTCTCTCGCGCGGGCTGAAAAATTCTTTTGGGTGAACTCTCTCTGAGGGGGGGCTGGGGATTCTCTCTACTTTGGGGCCGTCTCCAAAACCGACGATCTCTTCCTCTGAATCGGCAGTTAGGGCTCTTCCGCAATGGCGCCGGCCGCTCCTTGATTCAGCCACTGCGCACGGTAGCCGCCCCGATCTAGCCCCGCGCTCTGACATGGCGCCCGAGAAGAACAGCTTCGGGCGCCAGCGGCGGCGCCGGTGAGGCTCATGAACTTTAGCTTGTGCAGGAGGAAATCTCTCTCCCTCGCCGATTCTCCCACAGCAACCGAGAGAAGCAAGCAATCTCCTCTTTCGCTGAAATTCCCGTCTCCGGTCGAGTGGAGTGGGAGTTCTTTCCGGATTCCGCTGTCAGTGCTCACCTACGCGAGAAAGGCGCTCGATTGGAAGTTCTCGCTCTCTTTGCAAAACGGCCGAATGATCTTGGAGTTTTACACGATCCTCCTCGATCCCCTGGTTGATTGATCTATCAACCGTCATCACCTCATCACCGCCAGGTTGTTTCTTTTCAGTTGAGTGGTAAGAATTGCTTGTACGCATACTTTTTTCTATTCTGATGTCTCTGTTCTGTATTGCTCTATGCCATTCTGGTATTAATAGTACTTCACATTACATGCTTACAACCTGTTCGATAGAAAGCCTGACTCCATTGCCGATAGTTTCTATTGCATCCTCTTTACCAACGTCTTGATATTCAATTGAAATTGCGTTGGTTGTGTCTTTGCTGGATTTCCTGCATATAGTTGATTGAAATGTGAACTAATTTGATGTATAAGTGATGTATGATGAATGTTGTTCATGATTGTTTGCGTGGATCAAATTCTGTTCATGTGTGATTTTGTATATCAAATGGTTATCCTGCATGTTACTTTGAGATGTTGAGTCTGCCGAGGAAAAGGAGAAGACTGTTCTGTGCATTCTTGACATTTTTCACGCAATACTTGTTCACAACCATGATAATCAAACTAGTAATATCGCAAAGAACTTGATCTGTAGTTCTTGGTTCATTTCCTCATTTAGCTGTTTGGATTTATATCCCACAGAGAGGGTGAAACACCGAGTTTATTTGATGATGAGTTCACTAATTGAAGGTCTACTTCAAAATGATTGTGGGCGACACATTAGGGATGCTGTATCTTACCTTCCCTCTGAGCCAAATGATTTGCAATGAGTTGATGATTATTGATGACGAACTTGATTTGCCTTGATCTGCAATTTCGTATACTTGATATGTCACTCTCTGTTTTGGCTGAAACGAGGTGTTAGATAAGGTTTTTTGACTTCGAGCCCTTCTAGACATATAAAGTACACTTCTAGAGCTTCAATTTGATATGTTGTACGCCCTGAAAAGACGTCATTTGGTCACTGAAAAACACCTACAAAGTCTGTCAAATCTGCATTAGTTTTAAGGTTGATTTGCTGTTCTGCGATTTTCTGTTTTAATTGATATGAGCTGGTTGTTGTGGTTTTCTGTGCTCGATGTCTTCATGAAAGTCAAAGATGGTTTGATTATCTTTCTAACGAGCTATAATACGTCCTGATCCGATATCATTAGCCACATGAAATCTTCTTTAAAAGTCTACTCCAGAATCTGAAAAGTTGTTCTGGTCTGTGTGGTTATTTCTGTTACTGATCTGACCTCTTTGATAAATGTCTTCGTTTGAGCTAGAAAATGATTTCAATTGTGTTCATGACCTTCTAAGGATTCATAGGAGACTTCTCAAGCTTTCTAATGACATATTATATGTGCGATTTGGTCATCATTTGCCCTGCCTGATGCTTCTTGCAAAGAACACTAATCTGCTGATGTGTTCTGCTTGTTATGATCTGATCTGACCATTTATACAAATGGCTTTGCTTGAGCTAGAAAAAGACCTAAATTGCAATTGTCACCTAATAGGAATTCGTAAATGACACCTTAAGCTTTCTAACGATGCCTAGTTTGTCCAATTTGCCCATCGTTTGCCCTGCCTTTCCTTTTTTCAAATTGAGCTTTGAAATCTTGAATTTGTCTTGAACTGCAATGCTGTCTTTTCTGTGGCTAGTTGTTGTTAGTCTTAAGATGAAATAGTAGATTTGTCCAAATTGCTTTCAATATGTTGTAGAATGACGGTGTGACATGCTACTATGATTGACTCGTTCATGTTTTTAATATTTTTAGAAATTCATGCGTTAGGAATCTTGAGGTGCTTCCTTCATGGAATGACATCTTTTATCAATTGTCTACAAAACGGTTTTAGGTACCATGTGGGTTACACATTGATTGCTCCGTTTGCTTTAAATACATATGTTGAGTGAATTCAATGGTGCGTGTTTTGGAATAAGTGATCTTTAGTTGGTTCATTCATTGTTTTCGGTTGATTGAGGATCACGGTCATGTGGCTCGAATGTTTGTCATGTTATATGCTTTGTGTGTGATCGTTAGATAGATGATTTAGGTGTAATACATAATGATGCTAAATCTTGGGATTTCATTTAGAATTTGGTGTAAGGACTTCATGACTTTAGTCACCATTTTTGAACACTAATAATGTCCTATTCTTTGATGTTTTGATATGTTTGTTTGTTTCCTTCCACTGCATATACCTAGTTATAGGTTTATTATATTAGGTTTAGATTAGGATCCTGAAGATGGAGAAGGCGTGAAGATGGTGAAGGTCGATGTCCACTCCGACTGTTATCATGTAATGCTCATTTTCCCGACATATGTCTCGGGTTTTATGCATTGTATAAAGCCCGACGAGTTGCGGGTTTCCTTTCTTTCTTAATTGTTTTCTCTTTTATTTTTTATTTTTTTTAGGACTGCCTGATAGATTTACTGTTTTTCCTTGATTGCTTACTTTATGTCTTGCACTTTCAATTTCATTGATTGTTTTCTTTTCATTTTTTTTTAAGAAAATAGAATAGCATGAAAATGATCTGCCACGCATGATCACTTAGTCTAGGAATTGATGATCCTAAAAAATGTAAAAAAAACGCATGAACATGTTAGGAAAAACACAACATACTGTTTAGGTACCGAAAGGGCGTTAATAGCAATATTAGCGTAACCCAAGTCCCCGAACCTGGATATATGGTTGCGTAGGAATCGAGGGAACACTCCCGACCCTCGATTGGGTTTCTAGCCGACCCCCAAAGTTGAGGCTAGTAGCGACTCCTGTCTATTTTTAGGTTGTCATAAATAAGTAGATCGTATAAATAAATCCGTTGTCACGCGGGGTATGAGTTTCGATGAAACTCACTATGGTTTAGCATACTCGATGTGGGGGTAGCCCAAAGGATGAAGTGATGCCATCCTAATGGGTGGAGCGTACTATCGAGAGGGCTACCATGGTAAAAGTACCCTTAAATTCGATATCCACATTCGACTCTCTTTTTAGGTGTGTCGCTTATGTGGGTATGGATCGCGACAACCTACTGTCACGCGGGGTACGAGCTTGGGAGAGCTCGTGATCTCGAGATCAAGTATCCCTAAACCTGACCTTTCCCATCCTTGGATACCATTTCGAGGGGGCGCGAGATCAGGTCGCGACAGGCTTGGCGACTCCGCTGGGGACTGGTTACTAGGTTAAGAGGACTTGAAGCCGTTTAAAAATGGTTGTTGTGTTTTGACTTACATGTCTCATGTAGGATCGTCTGCATGTCAAAGTCGCGTGGAAAATCAGGTTAGTCACTAACCTCGTGTTAAATGGTTTTGTAGGTGGGAGTTAAAAGGGGAGGCGTGCTTGTAAACCCTTTGTTTTGCAGGTGGTGTAAGGATGAATGAATGTATTTGGGTTTATATTGAAGTGCTGGATGTTTAAATTTAAATGCATGTTTACCAGGTTTAGCACGACACCGCACACACAACCGCGGTCTAAAACCCCGATCGCCCAATTTAGGACCTTATGAGGGTTTATGGGTGGAATCTGCGAGTGGATGCTCGTGGTAATCCATTACTTACATAAACCCGCTCATTCCAACCGATAAAAATAGCACTGACCGACGATAGTAGCGGTGGGTAAATTATTTTTATCCTTTGGAATGAGGACCTTGAGCCTTTAGCACCCTTACCTTAGGCGTCCAAACCTCACAGTTTCACGCGACATGTGATTTGTGCTTGTCATGTGTCTGGTGGGTAAGATATCGTTCCTTCTTCATCATGCTTATTTTTTACTTTCCATATTTCAATTATGCGTTTTATATTCCAACGACGATATATTTAATCATGAGTGCCCCTTTAGGTATAGGTTTAGATGGGTAAATCTGAAGTGGATGTGATCCCATGCTTGGGAATCTCAAGACTATTGGTGAATCTCGACTCAAGACATCAAGACTGTGGAAAAATTCCCGAGCCTCAGGGATTTCGGAGAGCTCATATTATCAAACAAGAAGACGATGCCTTGATCGATGAGGAACGCTTGGCCCATGATAACAAGCGTCTCCACACGATCCCACCTAGTTCTTAGGTTTCGAATTCATATTTCTTTTCTTGTAAAGGGAATTCTGTTGTGTTTCCCTCATTTCTATCAAGGTTTCCCTGTATTCATTTTTCATATTCCTTGTAAAATCGAACTACTTTGTAAGCTTCAAGAAAGCAAGATTATGTTTCCCTTGTAATTGTTCGATGAAATGAATAAAATTCATGAACATTTTCATGTAATTTCTAGAAAAGGGGCATTCTGATTAAATATTTGTCGTCGTTCCTTTTCAATTGTATAATTTATTTTGAGGAAATTTTGATAAGAGGAGGTTATATGATACTGGGATCATATACACTTCTTATCATTATTTCATCTCAAGAAAATATAAAATTGACTAGGATTTGTACTTTAATGGTTTCTTTTGATTGGTACTAATTCGAGTCATTTTCTTTCACAGGTTTTGAAAAAACGGCTGAAGAAATATTTGTTATACGAACTCGACGCCAAACAAAAATGGAAAACGAAGATACCCGAGCCCGTGTCATTAATATGAAGAATCAAATGGCACAAATGATGACATTATTGGCTGATCTCTCTAGCCAGGTCAAAAACTTGACATCTGTAACTCATGTTTCTTCTACCATGAATATTCCTACCGCGCCCCCTGAAGTGCCGGTAGTAGAGCCCATGGCAAAAGGGCCTGTGGAAGAGATCCCCACTGCAATCCCGATAGTTATTGGTCCAGAGCCTCCATCTAAAGAGATTCCAACTTCGCATTTTGATGAAGAAAATGCAAGGCGACTCGCCAAGATCGAAGAACGCCTTTGTATGCTGCAAGGCTATCAGTTGCAGGGGTTTGATAAACTGTCGCGCTTTGCCAAAATTACGGTCCCTGAATTTTATAAGGAGCCGGAGTTCACAAGGAAATACGACGGCATCGGATGTCCGAAGACTCATTTGAAGTACTATCTAGGCAAGATGGCCCGTTATTCAGATAATCCCCCACTCTTGATCAATTCATTTCAGGACAGCCTGGTTGGTCCTGCGTTAACTTGGTTCATAGAGTTGGACATGGAGAAAATCTGTACCTGGGACGATCTCGTTGAAGAATTCCTCCAGCAATACAAGTTTAATACTGAAATCGCTCCAACTCGAGAGGAATTGGTTCGGGTCGAAAAAAGAAGAACTGAATCATTTAGGGCCTACGCTCAAAGATGGAGGGTCACTGCATCTCAAGTAAAACCGCCATTATCTGAGAAAGAGACCATGAAATTTTTACTTCAAGCTATGCCCCGTGATCTTTTTGAGAAGATGTACAACCATACTTGTATGAACTTTGCTACATTCGTAGAGTTGGGAGAACGCATCGAAGGGATCATGCGGGAAGGAAGGTTGATGGAGAACACAAACCGTCGATATAACCCGAAGAGAGATAAGGAATCGACTGTGGAGATCGCTTATGTACAAAATTCCTCTTCTCAGAAGCCGTATAATCCTCAAGCTCATAAACCTGTCATGGAAGTAGGGGGATCTTCCAGAAACTTTGAGCGTAAAGGAAAGGCCCCTCAAAGGCAATTTACTCCATTGCCTAGACCCATGTCACAACTACTTCCAATGCTGATCGAAAATCATCTTGTGGCGAAAGAAATCCCGAGAGATAATCCGCCAAAGTTTGTCGGATTCGACCTTAATAAGACATGTGAGTATCATATGGGTGAAAAAGGTCATCATGTGGACAACTGTTTGATCCTTCGTTATAAGATCCAGGATTTGCTGGATAAAAAGCTACTCACCTTTAAGGACTCGGGACCGAATGTCCAACAAAATCCCCTTCCAAAGCATTCTGAAGATGTCAACATGGTTGGCACTATTGATGGAAATAAAGAACCCACAGTTCCCACTGTGTAAGGGATGTTTCTAGTTCTTGCATTTAATTTTTAGTTCTATTCCATTCATTTCTCCCCTGCGAGGGAATTCTATTCATTTCTCCCCTGCGAGGGAATTTCATTCATTTCTCCCCTGCGAGGGAATTCCGTTCATTTCATTCGTTTGTACTTGTGATAATCTAGATCATAGCTTTCTAGATCCAAGATGATATTCGTTGTAATGCAATTTTCGCATATCAATAAAATTCATGTTTTGTTAATAGACGTGTGAGGCCGAAACCAGTCCTATGATGATGCTTTGAGGCCTGAGCCTCCACATGATCTATAGTTTCAAAATTTCTTAGTGGAACGAAGACGTCCAATGACATGAGGGCTAGTTCCCAATAAATTTAAAAAAAAAACTTGAATTTGAAACAAGTTTTTCATGACATTTACATACATTGCATTCATTTAGATGTACATATACTAACCATTTTTCGATTGCATCTCAAGCATGGCATTTCACATCATGATAGTCATTTGCATGGCTCGGATTCGCATTCAACAGATTTTGATGAACCTGATTATTCCGACTCAGAGAATGAAGATGATCCTCGAGGTATTGAAAAAGAATGGCTCAGACATGAAGAGTCCAAACCTCCTACCACCAAACAGCCAGTCACTCTAAATTTAGGAGATTCAGATAACCCTAAAGAAACCAAGATTGGGGCAGGTCTCTCTCAAGCGGATGCCAATGGGTTAATTGGGCTCTTGAAAGAAATATACGAAGGAGAGTGTGGCACTCATATGAACGGTCATCTCTTGGCTAGAAAAATCATGAGGCTCGGTTACTATTGGTTGATCATGGAAGCTGATTGTATTAGCATGTGAGGTTCTGTCATCAATGCCGAGTCTATGGGGACAAAATCAATGCTCCTCCTAATGAGCTACATCAAATATTCGAGTCTTGGCCTTTTTCAATGTGGGGCATCGACATCATCGGACCGATTAATCCTAAAGCATCGAATGGACATCGTTTTATCTTGGTAGCCATTGATTACTTCACCAAATGGATTGAAGCCAATTCTTATGCTCATGTTACTGCAAAGAGTGTGGCAAAATTCATCCGTCGTGATATCATTGCCCGATATGGAGTTCCTGAAGCGATCATCACAGATAATGGATCAAACTTGAACAATAAAGTGGTGGATGATTTACTTGGAGAATTCCACATTCGCCATTTGAATTCTTCTCCTTACCGCCCACAAATGAATGGAGCTATGGAAGTGGCAAATAAGAACATCAAGAAGATTTTAGCCAAAACGGCGGAAAATTATCGTGATTGGCATGATCGGTTGCCATACGCTTTGTTTGCTTATCTAACTTCAATTCGTACTTCGACTGGGGCAACACCGTTCTCATTGGTTTATGGGATGGAAGCTGTACTACCCGTGGAAGTGGAAATTCCTTCACTGAGGGTACTTCTCAAATCAAGCTCTCTGAAGCTGAATGGGTTCAACAAAGATTTGAACAACTTAATATGATTGATGAAAAGAGGGTAAAAGCCTTATGCCATGGACAAAGCTATCAGAAGAGGGTAGCTAAATCATTCAACCGCAAGGTTAGACCAAGACATTTTGAGATTAACGATCTTGTCTTGAGGAAGGTTTTACCTATCATTCCAGATCCTCGTGGGAAGTTTACTCCAAACTATGAAGGCCCATATATTGTAAAGAAAGTGCTACCTGGTGGAGCACTAATCCTTGTAGAAATGGATGGTCATGAATTGCCAAGATCTGTAAATGCTGATGCTGTCAAGAAGTATTATCCATGAATAAAGTGAAAGGCCTTTGAGCCATTTTTTGGATTGAATTTGAGCCATTTTAGGATGTTTGCACCATGCATTTTCATGCATACATATTGCATCTGTATATGTGTTCATTTTGCAGGATCTCTGATGAAAGATTCTACCTATCTGCAAGAGGTTCATCTCAAGAATGCAAAACTTTCAAATATGTCCATTCTTCTTTAGAAGTTAGAAGTGACCTTATCCTTTAAGA